>CM069137.1:28589768-29272434 GCA_035221665.1 Okamejei kenojei | reverse complement strand
AATAGAGAGATAGTATTGACAAGAAATTAGACAATTAGATTCAGAAAATGCCAAAGAACCAAATATAGATAAAACTATTAATCAAGATTAATAATACTAAAATATAACAACTAAATAAAATTTTATCGGCCAGAATAAGAGATTTTTTCAAATCTACAAAACAAGAAAATTTTGAATTTGGTGATAAACCTATAAACTCCTAGCACGGCCAAACTGAAAAAAGGGACCACAGAAAATACATTACTAAAATTAAAATCAGACAAAGGGAATACTAAAACACTACTAAAGATATTAATAAAGATTTGCTCATTTTTATCAAAACTTTATACATCGAAAACCTCTGCAATAATACTCAAATCTGCAAATATCTTAGATTAATTGTAATCTTCAAAACTTAATATGTGGAACAAGAGGCATTAGGAGCTCAGAATTACACTACAGGAAATAGAAGAAACACTTAGTTCGTGAAGAACGCAAACACCCAGGACCAGATGGCTTCAGTAATGAATTCTATAAAAGATTTACGAAATAATTTCTCCACGGTTGCAAGATTTATATATATACATTTTTAAAGAAAATAATCTACCAAGAAACACTACTGAATCAATATTACACTTATACCAAAAAGGATAAAGATCTAGAAGACCAGGGGCTATATAGAGCTATTGCACTCCTATATACAGACCAAAATATTAACGAAGACCCTAGCGAGAAGATGAGTAAAATGTTAGTAAACTAATAAATCCGGACCAAACAGGGTTCTACCAAAGAGAATACTCATTAACAATTTGAGACGGTTGTCTAATAGAATGTACTCCACATATACTGAAGAAGAATAGCAATTATTTCATTTGGATGCAAGAAAAAGCTTTTGATCAGTAGAATGGCAATTATTTATTTCAAAGTATTGGAAAAATTTAAATATGGAATAATTTTATTTCATGGGTAAACTATTATATGATAAGCCGACGGCTAGAATACTGCTAATAATATATTATCCCTGGAAATTCCACTTAAACAGGGGCAATAGGCAGGGTGCTCGTTATCGCCCCTGCTTTTTGCACTAGTGATAGAGCCTTTAGCTGAAAGTATAAGAAGCCATCCGGAAACATTCAGGGTATATTACCCAAACACTCAATAATAAAATTTCATTTTATGCAGGATGAATATTATTATATATTACAAATTTCGCAATTAGATACCAAATATTACTAAAATTAATAGAGGAATTTGGATTCTTTTTCAGGATATAAATAAATTGGACAAAGCGAATTATGACGTTAAAACCTCAAGGTCCGGGGACCACATCTGTTGAAATTCCCTTTTTAGAATTACAACAGGAAAAATTTAAATATTTGGGATCCAAATTACTAGGAACTATAAATCATTACTCAACGCAAAAACTATATGCCTTTATTATAAATTAATAATGGGTGATTAAATTTTGGAAGACACTGCGATGTCATTAATAGCAGAATAAACTCGATAAAATGATTTCTTACCACAAATATTGTACCTATTTCAATCAATACCAATATACATACTAAAAAATTCTTCAAAAAATTAGATTCTGATATTATTAAACTTTATATGGGATTATAAACACACAGAATAAAAAAAAAATCACTTGTGTAAAATCTAAAGAATCAGGGGGATTGACACTCCCTAAACTTATTGTATATTATTGGGCCAGTGATTTAAAAGTATAATCTACTGGTTTGGACAGTTTGCCCAACAGGTAGATTGGATAAGAATGGAGTAAAGAGGATTAGTTTTCCCCTTATAATATAGGAGCGATCCTTCTTTCCCCGATAAAATGAACAATGTAATATACAAGAAGAATCCAATTATTCATAGTTTAATACGAATTTGGAAACAAATAAAATTAACTTTAAAATTAAGAAAATTATCGCTTCTTTCTTCCAATAGCTAATAATCCCTCATTCAAACCATCCAATTATTGATAAAACGTTTACCCATTGGGAAAGAATAGGAATTAAAATGATGGGAGATATGTATGTAAATGGGGAAATACTTTTATCATTCCAAACAATTACAACTAAAATATAAAATTTGAAAAGTAATCAATATATTCAAATACCTTCAAATTCAAGATATTTGAAAAAGTATATACAAGGTATCAAACTTTACCCCAGATCTACTGGAGGAAGGAATGAATAGAAAGGCAGAATCAAGCAATTTAATATCTTACTTATATAATATATTTTAAATATAGAAACACCAACGACAGAAGCCAATTTGAAGAGACTGGGAACAAGAGTTATTGATAAAAATTCCGAACGATAGTGGGATAAATCTATTATATGTAAACAAATGTTCAATGAATGTAAGACATAACTAATCAATTTAAAATTTTACTTAGATTATATTATTCGAAACAAGGACTGATAAAATATTTTCAAATGTTTCCCCCATCTTGCGACAAATGTCTAACTCAAAATGCCACTATAGCACCTTCCTTTGTCTCTTGTACCAAATGTATACATTTTGGAATGAAATTTTTGGAATTTTACAAAACTATTTACACAAAATTGGAACCCCAATACTGAATTGATTATCTTTGGATCAATGGAAGAGGGAGTAAACTAACTATATCCAAGAAGCCTTTCTTTTAAATTATGGTCTAATAACAGCGAAAAACTTAATACTTAAATTTTGGAAAAACGCACCTTACGCCCAACAATTCAAAATTTGGATCTCCATAATATGTCTGAAATCGCTACATCTTGAAGAAATGAGATTCCTCTTTACTAGGCAAAGTAGACCAATTCTAAAGATTTGGTCTCCGTTTAATCAACTTTATACAATGCATAGGTTGCAAACATAATAACCTTAGAAATTTAAAATGGTCAGAACTGGTGTTGTCGTGACGAATGGGCAAAAATATGAGCATAGGTAATCTCCATCCTAATCTTTCATTTCTTATTACTTTTTCCTTTTCTTTCAAGCTCTTTTAACTTCTCACACTCGTCAGTCCTTTATTTATTTTTTACTTTCTGATTTCTACTTGCTTGTCTATCTATTCCGACACTCTTTATTTCTCTTTTCTTTCACTGTTTTCTTTTATTATTGCACCAAAAATATGAAGTTGTACAAGAGATGAAAATATGTATTGTCATTGTATATGGGGATATTAGGTACTTAAGTACCAGACTACTGTACTTACTTCTAACAAAAATAAACAAACAAAAAAAAAAAAAAAGAATTAATCATACAGAGCTTACTGCAATTCGATTCATCAGAGCCCATCCGCCAGTCATGATCCTTGTCACAGACCCATTCTTCAGGAATGCATCGCTTGGTGACAGCGCACTGGGGAACTGGTTTGGAGAACAGTGGTAACTTCAGCTAGGGCAAAGTTAAAAATCATTCAGTCAAAACATTATCAGCAAAAAAATTCCAGCTGGTAATATTCAGTATTGTTAATGGCCAAATATTCAATACAAAATTCAGTCCTGTACATATGTTTTAGTTTAGTTTATGTACAGTGAAAACTTTTTGCTGTGTGTTTACCATGAGCGGAAAGACAATACATGGTTACAATCAAAGCCATTTAGTTGGAGTGTATAAATACATGAGAAGGAATAACATTTGCTGTAGAATAGAGATTTTAAGTTTTTGGAAGCAATTGTATTATGTGATTGTAGATCTGCTGAGGGGGAACCCGTTGTCTTGTCAAAAACATTTCATTGTACCTGTGTTAACCTACAAATGACAAATAAAACTGAACTGAACTGAACTGAACTGAGATCTGCTTCTGTGGCTAATACACAAGCAGTTGCCTAGATTGGAACTTGATTTACTAAAGTTCTTATTCTGGTTGAAAAGTATTAAATTCAAAGTAAAACTACCGATCACTTGAAAAATATATAAATAGTCATAGAATCTGTAACTAAATTGCAATTGCTCAATGATAACTAATATTCAAGCCAAAAGCCTTATTAGATCAGTAGTTTGAATCAAAGTCTTCATTTGTAAAAAACAATTCTTCAGCACTTTCCATTCAATGCGAATAAAGGTGGATTGGTATTCATCTTTAAAGCAGAATAGTAGAGGAATATTTGGAAAAAAGCATTAATACACTGGTTTAAGGCTTGAAAAGAACAGAAATTTTGAGATATTGAATGGTTCACATATAATGTATTAACTGAGCTGAAGAAACCTAATTCTTCAGATCTCTGAAACATGCATTGTTAAAATGTGTTATGCATCACAATTGAACTTGGGTCTCAGAAATGACTACTCATTAAAAAATAATGGAAGCATTAAAATGAAACAATTTATAATAGTGCATTTATTATAACCAGCAATTACTTAGCGACAGGTTTCATATTTTATAGTATAACGCGCGGCGGGTAATATCTGCCGTGCAGCTACATCTGTACCCTACATCAATCCTTAACCTTAAAACTAATAAGAAACTGTAAAATCCATCGCCAGATAGCTAAAAATCAATTAATTTTCCACAATAGGATTAAATAAAAGACCCTTTAAAAAGTGATCTAGGTTTTCATTGTTTAAACACAATACAGTTAGGAAATACAGATGAATAAAATGTTGACCCCTAAATTATTAGACTGACTTTTAAAAATTATATATCATATTGAAGAACATAACTCTTAGAAATTCTTACAGTTAACATGGATAGAGCATTGAGCATCATTCAAATTCACCCTCAAGGACCATTGGATTCAAGGAATCAATGATAATTGTAAACAGAGAAATTGCTGGAAATGCTCAGCAGATTAGGCTGTATGTGTTGGGAAGAGAAACAGAGATAAGGGGCTGTCCACTTGGTCGACCTAATCCGCGAGCTCTGGCGAGTTTGCCCTCGACTCATACTCGCAGCATGGTCGACACGAGGTCGTAGCAGGTCTTTGTAACTCTCCTTCATGCTCGAGAGTAGTCCCCGTGTACTCGAGGCCTCGTGGCGTATTTTTCAACATGTTGAAAAATGCCCGCGAGTAAAAAAAGCTCGCCATGGAAAAAATCTATACTTTTTTTACTCGTAGGTTTAGTCGTAGTAGGTCGTACAAGGTCGGCATGTTAGTCGTAGGTAATCAAGGGTAGTCGAAGGTAGTTTTGTAGATAGTCGGAAGGGAGGTCAAAGGAGATCGAAGGAGATCATCTTCATTCTCCACTATTTTCCCGAAGTTAGTCATAGCTAGTCATAGCTAGTCGAAGTTAGTCTTCAGTGTAGTCAAAGGAGGTCGAAGGAGGTCTTTCTACATAGTCGAAGGAGGTCTTCACATACATGACATTTTTTGTTCAAACTCTCCTTAACTCTTCTAAACTCGCCAATTAGGTCTCCCAAGTGGGACAGCCCCTTAAACGTTTCAGGTTGGAGAGCCTTGTCAGAACTGGAAAAGTTGACAAAGTTGACAAAATTGTGTACAGCTACAAAAGGATGGGGGATATGGATGTTTCATCAACAGCCTGACCTGTTATGAATTTCCAGCATTTTCTGTTTTTACTTTAGATTTGTAGATTTTGGGGGGTTTCTGCTGATTATTAAAAAATCATTCTTTTCAGAAATGATATTATTCTATTGCAAAAAAACAATGGATTTTTTATTTTCACAAATGTACACTATTCCTCAGATGATTAATTTTCTTGATCAGGATTCTGCTTCCCAGTGTTCCATAGAACATATCTACATATATCTGTGCCAGTTATTAAACTCTTCATCCAAATGACTAATTTTTACATAAGCTTGGCAATCTGGCTTGGGACTATAAAAGAATGGAGACTCATAGCCAAGTCTAAAGCTATCTTCCATTTTGAATCATAAATTTCCAGGAACTCAAGTGGAAAACCTTGGCTAAACCTTTCATCTGCTTCCGTTCCAGGATTTTCTCTTTTTTCGTCTCTTGAGCTGTTGGCAATTAAAATGACTGCAGTAAAAAATATGAGCTGGAAAGAGCAGGAGAAGACCTCAGTCTTTAAGCCGATTGTATAACCTACCTTTGACAAACTGTATCTCTCTGGAGAAACATTACTCAATATCAAGTTGCACGTACATTTAATACTGGGCCTACTGGGAGTCGTAACTAGAATTCAGAAAGATGCATGGTTTATTATGCTCAAATGCTGGAAGCTTCAAAAACTCACGGCAATCGCTTTCATCCTCTCCATCCCTACAGTTATCTTGACCATTACATCTGAAGATAACAGGAATGCATCGTCTTTTTTTTGCGAGCACTTAAACTGACTTGGAAGGCAAACATGTGTCTCTAGAAAATTAAGAATAAACTTAATATACTCAGTATTTATAATCAATATCAAGCAAGCAACATAAAATATTTGAATGTTAGCTATGTAATTCAGATGCAGTACTACCGCCAGTTTGCTTCATCTGAATTGTCCCCACAGTCATTCTCTCTCAGCCATCACAGATGAACGCAGGTTTAGTGCATATTCCAGTACCATACATTGAAATTGACCTGGCCTGCATTTAAATTCAGCTGGGAAGTTCAAGAAGCAATACAGAAAGAAGGAATTATGGTTAATCTGTGAAACATGCAGAATGGTTACCCTGAAAATAAAAAAATATATTACAGAATATAAATGTAAATAAGTTGCAACCCAATCTATTTAATCCACTAAGTATTACTACAAATGTGGGAGCTGGCTCATAAAATAAATAATATAATCTTATTTACTTATTGATTCAGTAAATGAAAAAATAACATATTACATATTTTATGCCTCACAGTTCCTGCATTCAATCATGATTGGCTGTGTGGTGTTTGCAAGTGCGCTCCATGATGTGAGTGTTTCGCCTGGGGCTCTGGTTTCCTCCCACATCCTGTGAGTTGGTAGATTAAATGGCATTGTAAACTTCTTAGATGTATAGGCAAGTGGCAGAAGTTTCAAGGAAGGTGTCTAATGAAAATAAGAGGGGAACAAAAAATGGGATCAGTGTAAATAGTTGTTGATAATAGATGCAAACTCAGTGAGCCTGTTTCCATGCTTTATGACTTCAAATGCTGTAGTCAATTTCATTATTGTAGATTTTTTTTTTAAATTTTTACTTGCATGTAGGCAGTAGAAATTTCATTATGTCGCAAAAAAAGTAAAACATTTTTCAGGAAAATGGCATTTTGGCAAATATGTATTTGGATATACTTTGGATTTACTGTAGATTGGAAAGTGGAAGCAAATAAATGCATTAAAAAAGTCAACAAAATGATTTTAAATACTTACGACAATCATCAGCTCATCGGATCCATCTCCACAGTCATCTTCTGTATCACATTTCCACCAGAATGGAATACATTTATCATTGCTACAGACAAACTATTGAGACAGTGTTACGAAAACATTATATAATTAGACTACAGGATACAATTCAGTATGAACAGCTTACATTTTGCAAAAAAAAGTAACTAGAACCATTGTTAAAAAATCACTCTTGTTATAAATGCACAATTACCCAACCTGGTGAAAACATGTGATAAAACAGTGGTGTCTTATTATTGATCAGTATTATCCAGTGGTGTCTTATTCAGTAAGCCTTTCTTGACAAGATTTAAAGTATTTTGTGGAGAGTAATTTCAAATCACTTTCATGTATTTTGGCCTCTCTTATTCTTCTCTGTTGGGGCGAATGATAGTCGGGGCCATGCTGCTCAAGCTTCTGTGTTGTTGACTTAGAGGCAGCTCAGTCAGCTGGGGGATAATCCTCATCTCTGATATTTGCAAAGAAGTGTGGAAGGCTCATTAATGGTGAAGAGGCTATCCTGTTTTCAGCTCGAGGTCACAAAAAATAACACAGCATGACAATCAGGAGAGAGATCATTGAAAAAAAAAATATTCATCATGGATTTTGTGATCAATTAGAATGTCATATAATTTCTCCTTGCATGCATATTCCTCCTTGCATGCATAAAAACCAAATCATAGATGGCCATAATAAGCTTTAAATCTTTATGGTCAATAAATTGTGGGGATTATTCAACCACTGAATTTTCTTGGCATGATTATCAAACATCCAGCTAGTACTTGCTTCTGCCTCCCTTTTCCAATTACAGACTCAGTTTCCCATTTTAAGTGTGCTACGAGTTATTGGACTTGAAAGTTGACCTGAGCAGCTGCAAGAAACCAACCTCAGCAATGGAACATTGTGTGCTTTGCACTACCATGACATGTTATTAATTGTGAATTTGCGCTAATACAATTTTTTTTTATTTTACATTTTAAGTTTAATTTACTTTATGTTATTAAAAATCTGTTCAGCGATATTGAATAACTGTTTAAAGAGCCTTCAGCAATGCCAAACTGTCAAAGGACATTGGTGTTGTTTGGAAAGGTAGGCCTTCAAATTCTATCACTTAAGATGCAGTTGATGCTCATTATTTACTCTGTATGGTTGCAGAATCAGGACTGCCAAGCTGATCAATTCCACAGAGCTGCAGAAGTAAATATGGACATGGCAAAATTGGAAGAGTAGAGTATAGGCCAGTGAGACAGTGCTAACATAATGTGATGGTGTCACAATGTCACCATTCTCTGGGGTATATTTATTTCGAATATTTTGCTTTAATTTAGAAATATTTGATATATTTTGATGCATTTCTGTGAGGTAATTTCAATTAACACCCATAAAGAATAGAATATTCGACAACAGAAGGTGTGCTAGGCAATAATTTGTGCTGAAAACCCCAAATCTGATCATTTTCAAGATACAATAATTGAAATACTCGAGAATTTGATTATCACTGTTGACCTATAACAGAGATCATGTAATTGGAACACGGGAAGTCTATATCTTTCCAAAAAAACAGTTTTTCTAAAAATAATTAAAAACATTTGGATCTCATCAGTCATATGGACATCGATGTATAAAACAAACAAGTGTTGAGAAGCTAACGGGGTCAGGCAGCATCTGTGAAGAGAAATGGATGTACAAACATTTCAGGTTGGGACCCTTGTATCAGAGTCTGAAGAAGGGTCCCCCAACTGAAGTATGTCCTGTCCAATTCCCAGCCACGGAAGTTGCCTGATCTCTGGGTTCATCCAGCAGTTTGTTTTTTGCTCAATGTTCTGACACCTGCAGTTCCTTGTCTACCCAGGCACCGACGGATGATTGATTATATTGTTGTGCCGTGCCCTGGGCACAGGATTTTTTTAAAGGAGCTTAAAGGTTGGTAAAAGGAGGCAGAATATTTGTTCTACTGAGATAAATGTGTTTTTATATGACATGTTTAAAGACAGAGTCTTTCACATTCATTCAATACCTGGCTCGCAGTGCAATTGGAGAGGCAAGTTTTTCCATTCAGCAGCCAAATAGAAATTTGTGGGACAGGCACACCTATATCCTCCTCCCGGAAGAGAGCAGACAAAGGTTGCTGCAACCACCATTGGCTATCTTGCATGGATGTCTAGGAACTGAAATGGAAGATAATGGGTAAACAATTTAAATCTGAAATAATGAAGGTTTATATGCAGTTGTTGAAGAGTCATAGAGTCATACAACATGGAAACAGGCCCTAAGGCAAAACTTGTCCAAGAGATTAGAGACTAAAATAATTAGGAAAATATACACTTCTTAGAGCTCATATAAAACTCAGATAAGCTAACGCTTGATGTGGAGCAAACACAAAAGGTGTTGTCAAGCCTGTGCTAAAGGCTTGGGTGGTTTTCAAGCCAGTTTGCAACATGTTAATATTGGGCACCAGAGGAAGGAGAAAAGCAGCAGGGTGGGGATGGAAGCTGTAGATCGCATACATATAATAAAAGTAATGCTGACCTACAATTACAGTGAGGGAATTTTCTAAAGGAAAGGTGCCAGGAGTTCTTCCTTCTCCAGCATCACTTCTCTACATGAACCTTTTATTCTTTAATACCAAGAAACTATCAATCTATGCCTTGAACATGCTCAGTTACCAAACCTCCACAACCTTCGTTTGCTGAACAATTCTGATGATTCAGCATCCTCTAGCTGAAGAATTTTCTTCATTCCTCAATTTTAATTAGCTCACTACATGTTCCTGAGACTGTAACTTACAGTTCTCAAAATCACTGCTCGGGGAAACACCATCCCAGGATCTACCCTGTCAAACCTTATCAGAATACTTTATAATTTTAAGGAAGATCGGTTCTTGCTCTTCAAAACTCAACATGGACCAAAACGGCTTAATTTGGCCTCATAGGATACCTTTCATTCCAAGGATATACAGTGGCTTGCAAAAGTATTCATACCCCTTGAACTTTTCCACATTTTTGTCACGTTACAACCACAAACGTAAATGTATTTTATTAGTATTTTATGTGATAGACCAACACAAAGTGGTGCATAATTGTGAAAGTCGAAGGAAAATGATACATGGTTTTCAAATCTTTTTACAAATAAAAAAGTGAAAAGTGTGGGCATGCAAAAGTATTCAGCCCCCTTTACTCTGATACCCCTAAATAAAATCCAGTGCCAACCAATTGCCTTCAGAAGTCACCTAATTAGTAAATAGAGTCCACTTGTGTGTAATCTAATCTCAGTATAAACACAGCTGTTCTGTGAAGGCCTCAGAAGTTTGTTGTGAGAACATTAGTGAACAAACAATGTTCCTTGGGCATCATGAAGCCCAAGGAGCACACCAGACAGGTCAGGGATAAAGTTGTGGAGAAGTTAAAGCAGGGTTAGGTTTATAAAAAAAATATCTCAAGCTTTGAACATTTCACGGAGCACTGTTCAATCCATCATCCGAAAATGGAAAGTGTATGGCACAACTGCAAACCTACCAAGATATGGCCGTCCACCTAAACTGAGACAGGCCGGGCAAGGAGAGCATTGATCAGAGAAGCAGCCAAGAGGCCCGTGGTAACTCTGGAGGAGCTGCAGAGATCCACAGCTCAGGTGGGAGATTCTGTCCACAGGACAACTATTAGTCGTGCACTCCACAAAATCGGTCTTTATGGAAGAGTGGCAAGAAGAAAGCCATTGTGAAACAGAGCAATAAGAAGTCCTGTTTGCAGTTTGCCACAAGCCATGTGGGGGACACAGCAAACATGTGGATGAAGGTGCTCTGGTCTGATGAGACCAAAATTGAAGTTTTTGGCATAAATGCAAAACGCTATGTTGTGGTGGAAAACTAACACTGCACATCAGCCTGAACAACTAACATCCCCACTGTGAAACATGGTGGTGGGCAGTTTCATGCTGTGTGGATGCTTTTCTTCAGCAGGGACAGGGAAGCTGGTCAGAGTTGATGGGAAGATGGATGGAGCCAAATACAGGGCAATCTTGGAAGAAAACCTGCTAGAGTCTGCAAAAGACTTGAAACAGTGGCGGAGGTTCACCTTCCAGCAGGACAACAACCTTAAACATACAGCCCAGAGTTACAATGGAATGATTTAGATCAAAGCATATTCATGCGTTAGAATGGCCCATTCAAAGTCCAGACCCTAAATCCAATTGAGAATCTCTGGCAAGACTTGACAATTGATGTTCACAGACGCTCTCCATCCAATCCGACTGAGCTTGAGCTATTTTGCAAAGAAGAATGGGCAAATATTTCAGTCCCTAGATGTGCAAAGCTGGTAGAGACATACCCCAAAAGACTTGCAGCTGTAATTGTAGTGAAAGGTGGTTCCACAAAGTATTGACTCAGGGGGGCTGAATACTTTTGCACGCCACACTTTTCAGTTTTTTATTTGTAATAAAATTTGGAAACCATGTATCATTTTCCTTCCACTTTACAATTATGCACCACTTTGTGTTGGTCTATCACATAAAATCCCAATAAAATACATTTACGTTTGTGGTTGTAACGTGACAAAATGTGGAAAAATTCAAGGGGTATGAATACTTTTGCAAGCCACTGTAACTAGGAACCTTTACTGTGCTCCTTTTATTACACATAATGAGATAATGACCTATATACAGTCTTAATATGGCTCTGTTAAACTGGAATAATGCATCTCCAATCTTGTAATTAAATAATTGTGCAATAAAGATCAAAATATCATTTTCCTTCTAATTGATTGTTAAACTTGTATGTTCACTTTCAGAAATGCATGTAGAAGGACACCCAGATCGTCTGAACATTAGCACGATGCAATTTCTCAATAATTTATAAACTCCACTTTTGTGTATTTTCTACCATCAACCCCTTTATGAGGGTTACATAACACGTAAATATTTCTGGCCCGACAATGAAAATTACACTCCTTGTCTCCACCAGTACCACTCCTCTCCGACTCCCTCAGATGGTCATCTACCCTCTTTAGACCTTTTCATTTCTAACTGCCAACATGTTTTTTTAGCAGTCTGAAGAAATGACCCGACCCGAAATTTCACCTATTCCTTTTCTCCAGAGATGCTGCCTGACCCGTTGAATTACTGCAGCTTTTTGTGTCTGCCTTCTATTACAATGTTGTGAATAAATTATATTTAATCATAAACATGCAGACATATGTCTCTCAGATATTTTTAAGCTTGGACTGGGCCTTGGAAAGAGTTGTCCAATTTAGTAATATATTCTAGATGTTTTCCTTAATTGCAAAATCTTCTTCTTTAAGTTCAAATTTAATTGCTTTCATGTTTGCCTAAAGGTTCTTTGAGTACAGGAGCAGGGAGGTTCTACTTTGAGTACAGGAGCAGGGAGGTTCTACTTCAGTTGTACAGGGTCTTGGTGAGACCACACCTGGAGTATTGCGTACAGTTTTGGTCTCCAAATCTGAGGAAGGACATTATTGCCATAGAGGGAGTGCAGAGAAGGTTCACCAGATTGATTCCTGGGATGTCAGGACTGTCTTATGAAGAAAGACTGGATAGACTCGGTTTATACTCTCTGGAATTTAGGAGATTGAGAGGGGATCTTATTAGAAACTTACAAAAATTCTTAAGGGGTTGGACAGGCTAGATGCAGGAAGATTGTTCCCGATGTTGGGGAAGTCCAGTACAAGGGGTCACAGCTTAAGGATAAGGGGGAAATCCTTTAAGACCGAGATGAGAAAGACTTTTTTCACACAGAGAGTGGTGAGTCTCTGGAACTCTCTGCCACAGAGGGTAGTTGAGGCCAGTTCATTGGCTATATTTAAGAGTGAGTTGGATATGGCCCTTGTGGCTAAGGGGATCAGAGGGTATGGAGAGAAGGCAGGTACGGGATACTGAGTTGGATGATCAGCTATGAACATATTGAATGGCGGTGCAGGCTCGAAGGGCTGAATGGCCTACTCCTGCACCTAATTTCTATGTTTCTATGTTTCTATGTTTCTTTCCATCTGCCTTTCAGCTACACTCTTCCAGATCATAACAAACCTCTGTATCAAAAAGAAAGTCTCATTTTCCCTTTTTGTTCATTTGCAAATTATTTAAATCTGTGACCTCTGTTTACCGACCCTCTGGCCGGAAAAAATAATTTCCCCTATTTCTCATTTAAAATATCTCATTATTTTGAATAACATAATTAGGCTTTCCTTCAAGATCAACCTTTTACTGCACACTTTCACAAGTATATCCTTCCCCAGGTACTCAGACCAGTATTACAGGTCCTTGCAGGATATCAATGAGAATAACTCTGATTTCTTCACATGACAGAAATCTCTCATACATTATTTGGCTGAATATCCTGCAAACCTTTTCCAGGGCAATAGCATCTTCTCTAAATGCGTCTCTATCAAGACCAATTTGGCCTCATAGTCCAATTGCTTCCAGATGTGGAACAGCTTTCCCAATATTATTGAAGTTACATACATGCAAATCTGAGACCTGGAACATTAGAAGGCAGTCCCAGCATGGAAAGACTTGGATAACATTTGGGAACTCAGAGGAATTGACACTGATATTGCTACCCTGATTGAAACTTGACAGATAGAGCTTACCGCAGTGCGGCCTATTTACTTCTAGAAGAGAAAACTGGAAGAGGAATTAGATTTTTCATGAGGTGAGTTGTCATTAAGAATGAATTATTCTGACATCTCAGCAGCCTCCCGTATAGAAGGAGTGAATGTCTCATGACTATTCAGCTCCGTCTAATATGAACTCAGCATTAGATGACCATCAACTCACTTGCCTCAACCCCATAAGTGATAGATGTGACCAAGGAGGACTTCTACATCCTTCAAAGAAATGTGGTGCACATCCAAGAAGGAAATGCACAATAGGTGGAGGGGCCGTCCGTATACAGAAAGCAGGGACTCTGCTGAAGGACTTGGATAGGTTGGGAGAGTGGGCAGCGGTGGCAGATGGAATATAGTGTAGTAAAATGTGGAGTCATGCATTTTGGTAATAGGAATAAAGGTGCAGACTTTTTTCTAAATGTGGAGAAAATCCAGAAATCAGAGGTGCAAAGGGACTTGGGAGTGCTTGTGCTGGATTCCCAAAAAGTTAATTTGCAAGTTGAATTGCTAGCAGCCCAGAAGCCTTTTCTCAATTTTAGTGTCCTGGCATCTCCAATTTGGCCAGAATTAACAGGAGCACATATCCAACATCCTGTTTTGCCCAATCAACATGCATTGGTGCTTCAAAATCCAAACACAAGCTCCATTTACATCACTTCACCAGCTGAGTGCAAGATTGGAAGAGTGACCATATAATTTGCATCATGGCCAGTGTTGACCACTGCTCAGCGGACCACTGCTTCATCTACTTTATAACTTCAGGCAACTTAACCCCTGAACCATTGGTGGCCACAGAGCTGCTGGCGTAAAGAAAAAGTACATGAAGATCTCAAAAACCCTGAGAAAAAGTTCTTCCTTTAGACATCTTCAAATACTTCTCAATATATCGACCTTTAGCACTAACAACAACTACATCACTTGTGTTATGCCAAAATAAATGACTTTGCTTAATGTCTAAACCCTAAACTTTGCTTCCATACGCCTCACAATTTACTAACAGACCATTCTTCCAAGAACTGAGAAATGTTTCCCAATAACCACAAGGAGAGCAATGGTAATAAAACCAGTTACTGGGGATTCCACCGCATGCTGCTCTCTGTACTCAATCACCATAATTATTTTGCTTTATCGGAAAACATTCATTGAAACATTTACTGAAACAAACCTAGTTGTCTCCAAAGCTGACGTTCAAATTTGTCCTAAGCACATTTTAGAAATCCTTAAGAAGATATAGAGTGCTGAAGTAGCTCAGTGGGTCAGGCAACATCAGGCAGAAATCCTTAATGCTCCTTATCTTTTACACACTTTTTCACCCTTCTCCATATTAGAATAATTGAACTTCATCCCATTATGGCTCTTATATCTATTCACAGTACACATCTTTCTGATGTATACAAACACACTTACTCTTGTAGTCCATACTGTACTTTATTTAATCTAATTCAGAACTGTAAAACATTCACCTTACATGGAATGTCCTACAAATACTGGATTATAAATCTCCTAAGGCCAATATCTTAGGTTTTTATTGTATATTTTGAAACATAATAACATCCTGCAAAGAGCTAGAAACAGCTACTTAATAAGGGCAGCATGGCTCATAACCTGCAACCCATGACTCTCTCAAAGCTTGCAATTTTGTCTGCATCTGAAGGTAAATGTCAAATATCTTTTGAAATCCTGAAATAGCAAGAGTATATAAGACACTGGATAATGTGGTTATTGTGAAATGTAGGTGAATGCCAAGTGCACACTTCACACGGTTTATTTAATGTGGATTCTGAAGGCATTGTTATAAAATTCAAATGAAGTCAGTAAAAACTAAGCATTTGATTCTAAATCTAGATGATGTGCGATCCTGACCCCCCTCATCTACCTCTTTGGAGACCTATGAACTTTCTTTAATCAGACTATATCTTACACAAAATGTTGTAGCCTTTATCTGTACACCGTGGGCGATTTCATTGTAATCACGTATAGTCTTTTCTTTGACTGGATAGCAGAAAATCTTTTCACTTTACCTAGATACACGTGACATTAATAAACTAAACTTATTGAATGCTAACGTACATCTTTTTAAATACTACAATATTATGCACTTCTTTTCTCTTCAATAATATTGCTTTATTGCAATCTGATTGTTTCCAAATAGAATGATTTCCCACATAATCTAAACAAATTGTCCAATTAAATGAATGATTTTACTTGATAACTTGAAAACATAGAGTATGTCACAAACAATTACCATCTGGTTGTCTATGAGGATGGTACACATGGATGTCCATGATCTGATGCCAAGAGCTGATTAGTGAAATCTTGTTCAAGCCTGTGGTTTTGTGAGCACGGCTGACGGACTTAGTTTTCCAATCTGTCCAATAGATGTAGTCTTCAAATAATGTCACCGCTAATACATGTGGGATATCTTGATTATGAACTGTAACAGGATATGGTTACATTAATGCATTAATATATTAATACATTGGGAAATTGCACGGTACAACAATCCACATTGTAAAACCAACGTTACACACATGTAACTTCCAATGAATAATTCCTATGTCAACATGCAGCTACCCCAATGCTACCCTTTATCACTTCAAATATATAAAACAATGCATAAACCCTTGTAATACATGTTTTATTTGGTTCAACGGGTGATAGTAAGAGATGATTTGGGGATTCTTCATCACCAAATAAAAGAATAATCTAAAAATAATATACTGTACTTTGAAATTAAATCCTATTAAAACAAACTCAATTTACATCAAAGGATCACCTTAATACACATAGTGAACTCAATGGAATGCAAATTGTTTGCACTTGGAAATGAAATTGGATGTTGTTCCGCAAATACTGGCAGTCCATTAAACAAAATACTAATTCAAAAGATTAAAGAAATACTAATTCAAACCCAATTTTGCCCTTACTCAATATTTGTCCAGATGTATATCGATGAGAAATCTGAGCCCAACCTGACAAAAGTCCTGTTGATTTGTGGTGCGATCGGGAAGCCTATTAAAGCATCCTGACTAAGTTCAAGCAAATCAGCACCAATTAGAAACAGCAGCTTCTGCCAGATTGTAGAATTCATTTTCACAGACATGTTGCATGTACCCATTAATCCATCAGAGATCCATGCAAAAAAGAGTGTGTGTATTTTGTTCCATTATTGCCAACTGGGAGCAGGGGGGGTGGGGGGGACAATAATACTGAGCGAGAATTATTTTATATTTAATTTTCCTCTCTCTCTGGACTTCCTTTGAATAATCGTGGTATTATCAGGCAAAAACATTTTATTTCCTTTTATGTGTGTGATAACAAGAAAAACTCAAATGTTTTTTCTATGGAGCACTATAGGTCATGTAATTGCTGATAACTGAAGAAAGTTTGGCTGTAAAGTTAGAAACATAAATCCTTCAATCACTCTCATCAGCATTTTAAAAATTCTCTTAATGGGGATACAAAATTCACATATCCATCATATTTTCAATAGGACATTTTGCTGCAATCAATCATCAACCTAGGAACATTTTTAATTCAGCTTTATAATGTCAAGAATGCATTCCCTGAGTGCTATTTCAAATCTGACAATTTCATTCCTTCTAAGTATCAACCTGTGTCAAATCTATAAATAGTAAGCATAGATGACAGCTGTAGAATATATTTTACTCTGATGTTAAAGATTTCCCTTTGTGAATTCCTGCAAAATTTTGCATTTTCTGTGCATACATTTGACTGCAGTTATAATATTCTTTCAGTTGTCACAAATAAGTAAAGAAAAATTCAAATTACAGAAGACTTAAAATCCTGTAAAAATGCAGTATAGTCATGCTCATCAACGAAGCTTTAGGTGGAAATATAAAACCAGTGTTCTTTTTATGATCAACCTAGGTTAGATTTTCAGGATTTTAAAAAAAATGTGCACCACAAACCACTACATTCAATTAAAAAAAAAAACAATGACTTTTTTAAACGGCAACTGCATATGGTGCAGTAAATTGCTTTATACACCAA
Organism: Okamejei kenojei; assembly: GCA_035221665.1. Lineage (NCBI taxonomy): Eukaryota > Metazoa > Chordata > Chondrichthyes > Rajiformes > Rajidae > Okamejei > Okamejei kenojei. Next base: position 29,254,561 of record CM069137.1, on the reverse strand, counting down.
CGTTACACTCAAGAATGATAAAAAAATGCATTTGCTCCTGCAATCCACAATCTAGTAAATCTCCAATCTCGACAGAGGCAACAAGGGCTCAATGAGCTTTCATCGTAAAATGAGGACAAAAATTGCAAGTCATCTCAATCTACTTTTTCTTTGAAAATAATTATTTTTAAAAGCTAGAATCAAAATTTAATACAGAAACTGATTCTAGACCTATTTTTTATATTATTCCTGAAATTCAGCAGAAAACGATTAAACTTAACTGCAGGTTAAAAATCTTCCATTACTCAATTCTGTGCTGATTTTTAAAATTAAACTTCACTCAAATAATCCAAGAATCAATCAAGGGGAGTCATATAACTTTCAATGATGGGCTTCCACAGAAGATAGTCGCCACAAATTAAAAACTGCAGAGGGAAACTCTTAACAATTTCCTCCCACATGTAAAACAAACCACTTATGTCAAATGAGCAATCTACAAAATTTGGAAAAATTCAATATATTAAATGTTTTCACATGACTGAGTTATATATAATGCTTTCAAAAACATCACATGTAAAATTGTTAAAACTTGTTTTCACTTGAAAATAGAAATCTATTTGATTTTCCCCCCATTGTAACCAATCCATGAAGATGCCTATTTATAAATGGTATCCATATTTGCATTTAAGATACTGCTAGTACAAATTACGAATCACATATTCTTGATTTTCTTTTTTTGAATTTAGTATAGTTTAGTTTAAAGATACAGTGTGGAAACATGCCCTTTTACTTACCCAGTACGTACCGACCAACGATCACCTGTGCATTACACACTATGAGTAACTATTACAGAGGCTAATTAACCCAGAAACCTGCATTTATGAAATGTGAAAGGAACCCAGAGCACCCGGTGAAAGCCCATGTGGTCACAGGGAGAACGTGCAAACTCCATACATACAGCACCCGGGATCAGGATCAAACCCGGGTCTCTGGTGTTGTAAGGCTGCAACTACAGCTGAGCCACTGTGCTGCCCTAATATGATCAAACTTCAAAAATTATGAATTTTTAATCGATTTTTGTTTAGAAACACATTTCCCCAAATTTGCTGATGTAACATAGTTCAAAATGGGAAAAAAAAAACAGCCTTACCTACCTCTATGTCTATTGGATCCATCCAGGTCAGCAAACTCTATATATCCTTGCTGATCATTTGCCCAATAGAGCCTGTTATTCACATAATCCAGACACAGACCACTTGGCTTTATGATTTTTGTGCTTATAACAATGTGTTGATTAGTTCCGTCCATTCCTACACGGCCAATGTATGGATGTTCACCATGATCGGTCCAGTATAAATATCTGAACAAAAATAGTTATGTAAATAACTGTTAAAGAACTCATTTTTTAATTTACAAAATCCCCCCGAAAATATTGGAAACAGGTAACATTCCCAGAAGAATCTTCTTTTGTACTTTAACATTGGCCTTATGAAAAGTATCTTCACTCAGTGAACATTTACAATTAAAATTTTCTACCTTATGGAGTAATTGAGCCATAAAGACGACAGACATCAGGGAGAAAGGATTCGGAAAATGTAGTGAAAGTGTCATACAGAATTGTGACAGGCCCTTTAGCCCAATTTTCCCATGCTGATCAAGATGCCCCATCTAACTCGTCCTACCTGCCCGTGTTTGGCTCATATCCCTCTAAATCTTTCCTATCCATGTACCAATCCGAAAGTATTTTAAATGTTCTATTAGTACCTGTCCCAACCACATCTGACAGCTCATTCTATATACCTACCACTCATTGTGTGATAGAGTTGCGCCTCTGGTTCTTATTAAATCTTTCCCGTCTCACCTTAAACCTATGTCCTCATGTTCTTGATTCTCCTACTCTAAAAGACTGCATCTAACCTATCTATTCCCCTCATGATCATATATACTTCCATAAGATCACTGCTAAATATAAGAAAGGAAGAGGAGGAGCTAGAGGGCTGAGGGAGAGCTGAGAAGGGGAGGAGACAGTGAGGGCTACCTGAAATTGTAGAAGTAAATGTTCATGCCGCTGGGGTATAAACTGCCCAAGCAAAATATGAGGTGCTGCTCTTCCAATTTCCGGTTGTCCTCACTCTGGCCATGGAGGAGGCCCAGGACAGAAAGGTCGGATTCGGAATGGGAGGGGGAGTTGAAGTGTTGAGTCACCGGGAGATCAGGTTGGTTATTGCGGACAAGAGCGGAGGTGTTCGGCGAAGCGATCGCCAAGCCTACGCTTGGTCTCACCAATGTAGATCAGCTGACATTTAGGGCAGCGTCTGCAATAGATGAGGTTGGAGGACGTGCAGGTGACCTATGTCGCACCTGGAATGACTGCTTTGGTCCTTGAATGGAGTCAAGGGGGGAGGTAAAGCGACAAGTGTAGCATTTCTAATTCTAATCTGTCTGCAATTCTAATCTGTCTGAAAGAATAGCATAGGATTGAAGCTTAACCCCACTTACTCTTTATATGCTGCTGTCTGACCAAATGAATGGCTTTAGATTTTTCATGTTTCATATTACATTTTTACATCTGCAATATTTTGCTGCAAATGTTGCTATAACTGGCACCATCAAAGAATTTGCAGTCAGTGACAAAAGAACAGGGAAGAGGTTGTACAGTCAAAGCAAGAGTGCATAATTATTGGCTAACTATTTCAATAATTTCAAAGCACATTATTGTGGTAAAGTTACATTTAATTAAAATTAACAAAATAATTAATCAGAATTAAAGGATGTTCCTTTAGGAAGGAGATGAGGAATTTCTTTAGTCAGAGGGTGGTGAATCTGTGGAATTCTTTGCCACAGAAGGCTGTGGGGCCGTCAATGGATATTTGTAAGGCAGATACAGATAGATTCTTGATTAGTATGGGTGTCAGGGGTTATGGGGAGAAGGCAGGAGATTGGGGTTAGGAGGGAGCGATAGAGGGGCTGAACGGCCTAATTCTGCTCCTATCACATGACCTTATTGAGGTAAAGGTGGTTTTAGGTCAGTAGCATTGTGCTATTCAGTAAATATGACTTGGTACAGTTTTAACGGGAATGGCAAAAGGAGAGTTTAATGGGTCCACTCTATGTCAATTATCTGTACAGGCATACAGGTGACTCCTGCATCTGTATCACAAATGTCTGTAATGCAAAGGCACAACATCTACACATGTGTCAAGAAATGAGAGTTGAAAAATAAATTATTGATCACAGTAAATATATAAGAAAAACATTTCATTCCACAGTCCATTCTTTTTTGGTGGATGATTTGTAAATTCCATAAGGACAAATTTTAGTTACCTGAACTGTAAAAACATGGAGTCATCTGTACATTCAATTCTATTTCCTTACACCACGCCCCAAATTCCACCCCACCACCCCCTATTGAAATCATCTCTGCCTTATCACTTCAACTGATTTGCCTGAACTAGAGCAGAAATGGATGCAAACAGTACTGGTGAAGGTGGTGAAGGTGGACTGTCTGACAGTGACTTTGGTATTTCAACACTGAATTACAGTTGCAGAAATGCCAAAGATGCTTTTATTCCAAGTTTCATGATGTCGGGGAGGATTTAAACTAATGTGGCAGGGGTATGGGTACAAGAGTAGAGAGGCAGGTGGGTGTAAAATGAAGGTAGAAGCAATAGGGAGCAAGGTGAAAAATAAAAGTGGCAGGCAGACAAAACAAGGGCAAAAATCAAAAAGGGCCACTTTTCAACATAATTGTATAAGGGGTAAGAGCGTTGTAAAAACAAGCCTGAAGGCTTTGTGTCTCAATGCAAGGAGTATTCGTAATAAGGTGGATGAGTTGAACGTGCAGATACCTATTAATGATTATGATATAGTTGGGATCACGGAGACATGGCTCCAGGGTGACGTAGGCTGGGAGCTGAACATCCAGGGATATTCAATATTCAGGAGGGATAGAGAGAAAGGAAAAGGAGGTGGGGTAGCGTTGCTGGTTAGAGAGGAGATTAACGCAATGGAAAGGAAGGACATTAGCTTGGAGGATGTGGAATCGGTATGGGTAGAGCTACAAAACACTAAGGGGCAGAAAACGCTGGTGGGTGTTGTGTACAGGCCACCTAACAGTAGCAGAGAAGTTGGGGATGGTATCAAACAGGAAATTAGAAATGCGTGCGACAAAGGCAAAACAGTTATAATGGGTGACTTCAATCTACATATAGATTGGGTGAATCAAATTGGCAGGGGTGCTGAGGAAGAGGATTTTTTGGAATGTATGCGGGATAGTTATCTAAATCAACATGTAGAGGAACCAACGAGAGAGCAGACTATTTTAGATTGGGTATTGAGTAATGAGGAAGGGTTAGTTAGCAGTCTTGTTGTACACCCTTGGGCAAGAGTGACCATAATATGGTTGAGTTCTTCATTAGGATATAGAGTGACATTGTCAATTCAGAAACAATGGTTCTGAACTTAAAGAAAGGTAACTTTGAGGGTATGAGACGTGAATTGGCCAAGATTGACTAGCAATTAATTCTAAAAGGGTTGATGGTGGATATGCAATGGAAGACATTTAAAGACTGCATAGATGAACTACAACAATTCTTCATCCCAGTTTGGCAAAAGAATAAATCAGGGAAGGTAGTGCATCCGTGGATAACAAAGGAAATCAGGGATAGTATCAAAGCAAAGGATGATGCGTACAAAGTAGCCAGAAAAAGCAGCATACCAATGGAATGGGAGAAATTCAGAGAGCAGCAGAGGAGGACAAAGGGCTTAATTAGGAAAGGAAAAATAGATTATGAAAGAAACTCAGCGGGTGCAGCAGCATCTAAGGAGCGAAGGAGAAAGGCGATGTTTCGGGTCGAGACCCTTCTTCAGACTGGTCAGGGATCAGGGAAACGAGAGATATAGACGGTGATGTGGAGAGATAAAGAACAATGAGTGAAAGATATGCAAAAAAGTATCGATGATAAAGGGAACAAGCCATTGTAAGCTGTTTGTGGTGTGAAAATGAGAAGCTAGTGCGACTAGGGTGGGGGAGGGAGATAGAGATAGAGGGAATGCCAGGGCCCGAGGGCTGAGGGAGAGGTGGGAGGGGGAGGAGACAGCAGGGGTTAACAGAATTGAGAAAATTCAATGTTCAAAATTCTCAATTCTGTTAACCCCTGCATATCTCTCCACATCACCGTCTATATCTCTCGTTTCCCTGATCCCTGACCAGTCTGAAGAAGGGTCTCGACCCGAAACGTCGCCTATCTCCTTCGCTCCTTAGATGCTGCTGCACCCGCTGAGTTTCTCCAGCTTTTTTTGTGTAACCCTTGATTCTCCAGCATCTGCAGTTTCTTCGTTAACAGATTATGAAAGAAAACTGGCAGGGAACATAAAAACTGACTGCAAAAGTTTTTATAGACATGTGAAGAGAAAGAGATTAGTTAAAACAAATGTAGGTCCCTTGCAGTCAGAAACAGGTGAGTTGATCATGGGGAACAAGGATATGGTGGACCAATTGAATAACTACTTTGGTTCCGTCTTCACTAAGGAAGACATAAATAATCTGCCGGAAATAGCAAGGGACCGCAGGTTAAAGGAGGAATTGAGTGAAATCCAGGTTAGTCGGGAATTGATGTTGGGTAAATAGAATGGATTAAAGGCCGATAAATCCCCAGGGCCAGATAGTCTGCATCCCAGAGTACTTAAGGAAGTAGCTCCGGAAATAGAGGATGTATTAGTGATAATCTTTCAAAACTCTTTAGATTCTGGAGTAGTTTCTGAGGATTGGCGGCTAGCAAATGTAACCCCTCTTTTTAAGAAGGGAGGGAGAGAGAAAACGGGGAATTACAGACCAGTTAGTCTAACATCGGTAGTGGGGAAACTGCTAGAGTCAGTTGTTAAAGATGGGATAGCAGCACATTTGGAAAGTGGTGAAATCATTGGACAAAGTCAGCATGGATTTACAAAAGGTAAATCATTATCAGCAGAATCTTGTGGAATTATTCGAGGATGTAACTAGTAGCGTGGATAGGGGAGAACCAGTAGATGTGGTGTATCTGGATTTCCAGAAGGCTTTCGACAAGGTCCCACATAAGAGATTAGTATACAAACTTAAAGCATACAGCATTGGGGTTCAGTATTGATGTGGATAGAGAACTGGCTGGCAAACAGGAAGCAAAGAGTATGAGTAAACGGGTCCTTTACAGAATGGCAGGCAGTGAGTAGTGGGGTACCGCAAGGCTCAGTGCTGGGACCCCAGCTATTTACAATATATATTAATGATCTGGATGAGGGAATTGAAGGCAATATCTCCAAGTTTGCGGATGACACTAAGCTGGAGGACAGTGTTAGCTGTGAGGAGGATGCTAGGAGACTGCAATGTTACTTGGATAGGCTGGGTGAGTGGGCATATGTTTGGCAGATGCAGTATAATGTGGATAAATGTGAGGTTATCCACTTTGGTGGCAAAAACAGGATAGCAGACTATTATCTAAATGGTAGCCGATTAGGAAAAGAGGAGATGCAGCGAGACCTGGGTGTCATGGTCATTGAAAGTAGGCATGCAGGTGCAGCATGCAGTAGGCAGTGAAGAAAGGGAATGGTATGTTTGCTTTCATAGCAAAAGGATTTGAGTATAGGAGCAGGGAGGTTCTACTTCAGTTGTATAGGGTCTTGGTGAGACCACACCTGGAGTATTGCGTACAGTTCTGGTCTCCAAATCTGAGGAAGGACATTATTGCCATAGAGGGAGTGCAGAGAAGGTTCGCCAGACTGATTCCTGGGATGTCAGGACTGTCTTATGAAGAAAGACTGGATAGACTCGGTTTATACTCTCTAGAATATAGGAGATTGAGAGGGGATCTTATAGAAACTTGCAAAATTCTTAAGGGGTTGGACAGGCTAGATGCAGGAAGATTGTTCCCGATGTTGGGGAAGTCCAGGACAAGGAGTCACAGCTTAAGGATAAGGGGGAAATCCTTCAAGACTGAGATGAGAAAGACTTTTTTCACACAGAGAGTGGTGAGTCTCTGGAATTCTCTGCCACAGAGGGTAGTTGAGGCCAGTTAATTGGCTATATTTAAGAAGGAGTTAGATGTGGCCGTTGTGGCTATGGGGATCAAGGGGTATGGAGAGAAGGCAGGTACGGGATACTGTTGGATGATCAGCCATGATCATATTGAATGGCAGTGCAGGCTTGAAGGGCCGAATGGCCTACTCCTGCACTTAATAACTATATTTCTATGTTAATATTAAGTTCATACCCAATGCGAGGATCTATCACAAGATGCTTCAAGCTCTTCACCCCTGTGTTCAGAAGGACGGTTTGATAAAGTCCATTAAGTTTAGAAACTTCAATAGTCATCTTAGTTTTGTCACACCAGTACAGATTCTTGCCAATCCAGTCAACTGCTAATCCTTCCGGAATGGCTTGTCCTGTATGCTGGACCACCTAGCAAAATCAAAATGAAGTGTCAATATTGACCAACAGACTTCTTACTAAATAAATAAAGTCACACATAAGTGCAGATCTTGGTCACCATTGCTATGAGGATCTATATGATCAAAAATAGGGTTTTGATTGAACATAAACAAATTCTAATCTATATACTTTAAGCAAAACAAATGTAACACTATAGCTGAGCTCCAATAAGTTTGATAGGGAGAATATGGATGCCGAGATAGATCTTCACTCACAATTCAGTGTGCCCAGAGGCACACTCCAACTCACTTTCTTAACTCCAAGAAATCTTCAAGAGAAATTAAATATTGAGATGTATTCAAGATTTATAACATTGCCATATCAACTGCTTGAAATATATAGAATTGTGGTAATCAAAACTCTACCACTAATAGCTTGACAAGCAAAAGATCAACAAAGGAAAATAACGATAAATCATTAAATCCACAAATTATGGTACCATTAATATTATGTAATGTTCAGCAGAATTTAGTTCTTGTCATGTTTCAACAGATTTCCATTGATTTGTTCTGAACAATCAAATTTTCCTGTTCCCGGTATTGGTTTGCATGTCAGCCTGAGGCAGGGTGCATGAAAAGTAAAACACTATGGACATGTAGATATTCCATTTTAGATTATGTTTGTTATCACTCATGTTTAGTTTTCAAGATTTCAAGTAACTCTATCTCTTCCATATACTTGAACAAATTAGCAATTTCAAAAGCTTGATATAGGACAGAGAAAATAACATAAACACTACGGCATAGGAACATTTCCCTTGGCCTGCCATCTCTGCGCCAACTATGATACCAATCCAGAGATGCCAACCCTAAATTTAGTTCACAGTAACATTCAACCCATTTGTCCGTAACAAATGGGGTTAAATGCATTTCTCTCCGTAACATACTCACTTGGGGTTGTTGCCGGCGGCTATGCGCCTGCGCACTGGTGCAGATCAGCGGGCTGCCGGGTGCGGCACATGCGCACTTGGCAAGGTTGCCGGCGGGTCTGCGCCTGCGCACTGGGTGGGGGTGGGGGTGGGGGGGAGGCCCGGTGATGGGGCTGCCGCGAGCGGCCTGCTGGCGGCAAGAAAGTGCCGCTGATCGCGCGGGCTGGCGCCGCCCGGGCTCTGGGCCGGGCGTGGCTGCGAGCTGCCGGGCTGGCAAACCGGGGGCACATGGCGCCGGCATTCACCACGGGAGGAACACCGGCGCGGCGGTGTTCCGTAACAGCATGTTTGGCTGCCGGAACACCGTAAAAAGGTTATTTCGCCGGGACAAAATACGGCGAATCCGGGACACTTGGCATCTCTGCCAATCTAACTAAACTGATTTTGCTGCACATCATCCACTCTTTACCCTGCCTTTTCATATCTCTCTGCATGCTTCTTAAACAGTGCAATTCTATCTGTTTCTAACCCTTCGCTGACAGCGTATTCCAGGCAACTATGCAATCAAAAATTGTGAAGACATTTATGAATTCCATAATCCACTTTTTTTTGTGGTCCATCTCTGTGTAAAAAAAAAGCCTCACATACCTCCTTTAAATGTTCTCTTTTTCACTTTAAAACTATGTTCTCTTGTACTTAAGAATTCAGCCCCGAGGGAAAAAAGTAGCTACCCTTTCTATGCCTTTCTAAATTTTACACACATATATCATAGAGGTATTTTACATATTTCTATGCATGTAAATGCATTTTATGATTTGGTCAAGACATATATTATACTGATATAGTTTCACAAAGTTGGAGTATTGTCCCCAAGCAAACATTAATAACGAGTCAGAGTTAATAGAAGGTAAGAAGGTTTATATGGAAATGGAGGACTGCTTTTACACCCAGAAATCTGGAACTCACTGGCTGAAGGAGGGGGAGGGGTTCAAAAATAGTCCCCTCTTTTCATCAGAAGAAGATATTACATATGAGACTAAAGCCCAAGAATTGTGAAGTGGTTTCAAGTGGGATGCGTATCGATTTTTATCTCCTTACCCCCGTCTTCAATCATAGTGGCTAGAGGAAAGATTCCTTGAATGATATAATAATCTGCCACTACACCTGTGTCTCTTGTTCTACGAATAATGTTCCATGATGGAGGTAAACCCCTGTCTCACGGTGCGAGTCGACCGACGAGTGACCCCGAGTTTTCACTCGCGGTAATCACGTACAATTAATGTAGCGGGAAGGTCGGAACTCACATGCGCAACTTAGCGACTCGTGGCGCTAACGGCAGGTACCCGTGAAACTTGTTAACTCTTGAAAAAATTCAAACATGTTTGAGGTTTTCCACGAGTCAAATTTACTGTTCAAGTTAAAAATTGAAACATTTAAACTCGTTGTAATAACGTAGTGTCCCGTGAGTTACCTTAGTGACTCGTGAGTCTACCGTGGGCACTCTTTAACTCAACGGGCAGGCAGCATCTCTGGAGAGAAGGAATGGGTGATGGGATGATGTTTCCAAATTTCTGCTGCATCTTTGTGTAACTCCAGCACCATGTGTTCACTTTTTGTCAACCAGCATCTGCCCTTTCTTGTGTATAACATTATTTGTATCTGTGGCAGTTGATTGTCATTCCCTTCAGTTTCCCAGGGGGTCGGGACAGGACTGGAGTTGGGAGGAAAAGGTGGGGGGGGGGGGGGGCAGGGGGGAGGAGGGAGGGTGGGGGAGGGGCAGGGGTGACTTAGTACGGGAGACAAGTGTACTGACTGTGTGAGCTGACACTTTGGTAGTGATTGCCCATGGGGTTCACTGTCGAGGACTTCATAATGCAAAGAGCATTATATTGTAAACAGTGGAGTGATTAACGCTGGAAAGGGGGGAGACTTCTCTCTGAGTTGGACCCAGGAAACTGATGCAGGGATTTTCTTGAGGTTATTAACGACAGATAAATGGATGGGAAGGGTTTAGAGGGCTATGGGCCACATGCAGGCAAATAGGACTACCCCAAGACACCAAATTGGACGGCACTGTCAAGCTGGGCCAAAGGACCTGTTTCCGTGTTGTACAACACCATAACTAAGGCCTATCCAGTGGGATTTACATATTTTGTATTTTCCTTTCTACAGATGCAGTGTATTTTGGTGATTATTGCACACTGCAGACCAGAAGCGTTATGGTGGGTGATTGTCGCCTGCCCGCTGTTTCTGATGCTAAAGCCTTGGGATCGTTGCGCTTCGTGTTGGCGTGGAGGTTGAGGGGGGTATTGTGCTGTTTGATCGCCCCCTGCTATCCCAGGGACAGGGAGACACAGCGGCTTTTGAGACTGGTGGGCAATCACTACCAAAGTGTCTGCCCACACAGTAGGTACACCTCTCCTACACTTGTCTCCTGCAGAGAATGATCCCAGCCTAACCCAAGAGCCTTGTCACCCCAGACAGATTAATGATGCCAATATGCATCGTGGAACAAGGGGCACCATTATGTTGTGTTTGACACAGGGAGACACCCAGCTGTATCAACATAAACGATGCACAGAAATAGTAAGATTAAATGAGAACTTACCAGTTTGAAGTTTGATCTTTATTTTATGAGGAGTTACGATGAGGGATTAAGTGAAGAGCCCGCCAGCCCGCATGCGCGTCAATTTTCAAAGCAGCATCTTCATTCAGAAATCACAGATAACAGTTGTTGAACTGAATATAGTAAGATTTGAGAGACTAGAACTACCAGCTGTCCTTTATGAGAGAAGGTTGGGAGTGGAGGGCACGTAATCCCTCATGGTAACTCCTCATAAAATAAAGATCAAACTTCAAACTGGTAAGTTCTCATTTAATCTTACTATTTTACTTCGGAGTCACGTGAGTGACTACATGAAGATTTCAAAGCTCTGTGATTTTATGCCGTGGAAACAAGTCCATGCGTCACACACTGCATAAATTGACCAGGGATGAGTGAAATTTAGTAATCCCATCTCATCCGGAGGAATTAAAAAATAGAGCATAAAAAATAGTGTTGGCAAATACCCCCGGTCTGGCAATGGGTTGTTATAACACATTCGTAAATTCGCTTGTTTGACCGTCCTGCAGCCGCTAGGATGAGGATCAGCAAAACATCCATATCCTCGCTGCTGATGTAGTTCAGCCCTGGCGGAGTGAGATTTGAAAACATCAGTGTTCACTCCTGCACAAGCCAAAATCCGTTAAATCACCTGGGGATGGTCAATTCTGCTACTTACATATGAGGTTTAGTAATTAACAAACATTGCTGGTTCAGAGCCTTTAAGGCTTTAGGTGACATAATGACTGTATAGATGTGTGACCACCCACACTACCAAAGGTCCATGGGGTATGCCATGAAACTAGTTTGAGGCCTGACGCCCCCGGTCTACTCTGCAAGGCTAAGTTGTGAACATAAGTATCATATTATTTGAAGCTGTAACCATCCTGTCCAGTCATAGCTTATGCAACGACTGGACCCGTTGCGCTGAACCCAGCACCATGAGGATAACCACTTTGTAAGTGATTTAGACTGAGGACAGGAATGCAGCTGGAGCCCACCGGCGACGCAGCGTCAGCTGGACATAGCATCGCAATATCTCTGAGTACCTGGGCCTGGGGGAATTTGAGTTGAAGATACCCTTCATAAATCTGGATGTCAGAGCAGGAAGTATGACGACAAGGCAATTTAGACACAATTTATAGCACTAAAACTCCATCTCTCGTGAAATATAGCTTTGAGAAGAAACCCAAGACATCTGTTATACGTACCGTGTCATATGATATATTGGACTGTAAACAGGACACTTACATTCCTTGATATAGGAGATGTACTGTTTCTTGGTAGTATCTCTGCAGGCTGCAGTGATGACATCCACCGTACAACCTGACAGTCCGTACCCCAGGAAAGGTCTTCTCATAGTCTGCAACCCAACAATATTATTCGCCCATGCAGAGGATGGTTCTCCCCAGTCACGGGTAAACCAGCAGATTTCTGCATTTGGGAACAGCCATAAAAGGCTCTGTTATCATTTGCAATATGAGTGGATCCAATGGCTGTGTAGGCCTGTCTGGCACTATCAAAGCCTGAGGCAGAGTCTTGCTGGTTTTTGAGCAAGCACCGACTGATGAGGCAAAATGGAGGAAAGACATAACGAACATTCCTCACCAGTGTAGCGAGAACACATCCATCGCCACTGCCCCTGAGAATGGCCGCCATTTAATTCCTCCGGATATTTTTGCAACTGGTGATTATTTGGTGTTCCATCAATCAACAATGTAATTAAATACTTTGTGATCCAACATCCATTCTGTGTTGTCAGTGATTTACATGATGATACACCAGCGCCAAATGAGGTTAGGTAAACTATCACGGGATATTAACTTGATTGAACCCATGTGATTAATATATGCCACCACCGTAGTGTGTCAACTTGTAAGTGAGCATGCAGATATGCATATTCGCACAATAAACCTTTAACCCATAGAATGCACCTAGTGATATTAGGTAGTTGATACCGCATAACTGAGGGATTGGTAACTCATGCACATCCCTCTGCCTCTGTGACTAGAGATGGGATAGCAATTTCCCATCTGAGCACTAGCTGAAGGTTAATGTCCAAAGTACTGGAGCAATGCTGAATACTGTTTGTCCATCATTTGACAGCTTCAGCTGTCAATAGCATAGATCTGTTAACAATGACCTACATGGTACTTGAGAGCTTGCTCCTTTGCACAATGTAAGTTCTGGTAATGCAAAGGCACCAGTTTGGTGACAAACAGCCACTAAATTACCAATTACACTGGTCACTTGATGAATAAACAACAAGATAGTTACAAGCTTCCATTAATTCTAATCTCTTGCCCCAGGGCGGAGTTACAGACAATTAATAGAGTTAAAGGTAAATTGCAATCTATAACGTTAGTTGGTATCAACTTAATTTTAACTGGATGGATGAGAAACCCCAATTTCTTAAATCTTCGTTTTGCGGCTGAAACAGTTAATTTGGCAAAAGTCAGCATTTAGAATATCATCCAGATAGGCCATAAATATGTATTTTTGAGCTGCCCAAGCACTGGCTTGGTAATTTGGTAAACAACCTGGGAGCTGAAGTTAACCCATTTCGCAACGTTTTAACTGCTATCATTGCCCATCCACCTACATTTCAAATATCTCCAGTGAACCCTGTGAATGGGAACTGAATAGTATGCATCTTTGAGGTTTATGCATGCCATAAAGTGTCCTATGGAAATCCGTTGTTAGACAGTAATGAAGAGTCCCATTAAAAAGTCTATACTGCACATGTGAATGTGAGTTAATCAAGGGTGATCCGACATCATCCATCTTTTGCTTGTTTGGATATCAGCTTGTACACCCAAACCTTTGTTTGGAATGAATAGATGTCCATTTGGTGTGGGTTGTATGGGTGGCAAACAAGTTAAGGAAATTCGATTTGAAATCCTTGTACACTGTGCAGCATAAACTGATCTGATGTTATTCGTCGATATTCATGCAAAAACAGTGTATTCTATTACCACATGCAACTAGTTCACACACCCCGTGTTTCTGAAAGAACCAGACCCATCTACCTCCATGGTTATCGGTGGTCTTATGGTGTGCCCAAAGCCCCCTGATGTGGGTTCTGTTTCCGTCCTCAGGTTCTGATTGCATCCTTGAATTTGAAGGTTAGGACTGCTGGGGTGCGTGGATTGCACATTTTCCCTCAGAGGCGGCTTGGGAATTGGCCGGAAAGACCTTTGCCCAGAGAATCAGCTTTCAAGCTGTCACCAGCTTCAGTGAACCAATTACTGCTGATGGAGTCGTAGGGGTGTATTCGCCGCTGCGGTGAGGCTTTTGTTCATCGTATGTACCTTGACTGGTCCGACAGCTTTACTTCCTCACCAGGTTTTTTGCCTGTTTGGCTAGGCCTTCTCCTTGGAGAAGATTCCGCGGCTGGACTTTGCTGGCCTCGCGATCCATGGTCTCCCCAGATAGCGCTGTTCACTGCCGGCACTTTGTTCCTGTAATGCACTCCCGTATGTTTCATGGACATACTTCGGAGTTGGGAGTCAGTCACACTGACTCCTCGCACTCCCCTCCACAGAGAGGGAGATTTGTAAGCAGCCCTGCAACGGCACTGCTCCAGGTCCCCGAGAAGACCTACGCTGATATGGTCCCGTCCATGGACCATATCAGGATGGAGCATCTCCTCTGTTGGATGAACGCCCTACGGACGCATCCATGCTCCATCTGGGAAAACGTCCGAGGACGTACCCATGGAGGGGAACCCTCCTATTTTCAGCTGGTGTGTCATGGAATGTTCCTCCTCCTGACAGACCACTGAACTGAGAGTCAGCCCTAAAACTGACTGCCTCCGCTCCCCTCCACAGAGAGGGAGATATAATGCAGCTCTGCACCAGGTGCTGCCGGGCCCCCGAGACCTGCGACTGCGCTCCCCTCCTCAGAGAGGGAGATATTGCAGCCCTGCACCAGGCGCTGCCATGGCGCTGATATGACTCCCTTCCTTGGAGTATATCATGGTGGGGCATCTTCTCCATGAGATGCTCTATCCGGGGGAGAACGTCCGAAGATCCTCCCCACTGCAGTGGGCGAACCATCCTGGCCGTCCTTGTCCAAAGTCCACCGGCCTGCTGAGCCGGGTCTTCCCACGGAGCCGGGTCTCCCCACTGACGCGCATGCGGGCTGGCGGGCTCTTCACGTAGTCACTCACGTGACGCCGAAGTAAAATCTTATAAGTTCATTGAAAAAAAGGATCTGTTCCAAGTAAAAGCTAGTCTTGCATGGCCAATGCCTAAAAAAAAAAGAACATTGATTGTATTTCTGAGCTACAGTGAATAGATGTGTTGGCTGGCTATGAAAATAGAAGCCTATGAACATTTTTATCTTGGCAGGTCTGCTGTAATTCATTTACCATTTTGCAGTAAAATTTTGCAGTGGCAGACCCTATCAGAGACTCAATTTTTTACACACCTTCCCAAATGCCAACATATTTCTATGTCACTATCTTCTCTGCTATTTCCATTCCATATTAATGTCAGGGGAATTGAAATCCTTTTCTGCCACGCTATCTTTCATAAATTTGCTAATATACTTGCTCTTCTATCCTCGCATGAATATTTAGTGAATGTAGTGTAATCCCAACTATGCAGCAGACCCTTCTTGCTTTTCAGTTCAATTCCTATGACTCCCATTGTTGCATTTCTAAAATATCATGCGTCCTCATAACCAATGCTTTTTCTTTAGCTAATATTACATGCTTGTTACTCTTTCTTTATGCCAACCGAATATTATCTGAAAGCTCAGAGAAGAGGAATGCCAAACTAACACTATTATTATTATAACACCTGCATTATTATTATTTGACGTATAGGTGTATGCAATCAGCAATAATGCTCTTGAAAAGCATTTAGGTGGATAAGTTCTGGTGGCCCGATGAGACCTATCCCAGTTTACAGCTATATTTTCCAACACTTCCTGAATTGAAATATATACCATTAAACAACCCCTCTTCAAGGATTTGCTTTCCCAGTTTTCTTATTAGTCTCCTAGTTTCTACATCCAGCTTTGGCATTCGCCCTTCCAAATTCTGCTTGGATTATCATCTCCAAGAACATTATTTTAATCTCCCAACGGTATTAGTCAACCTCCTTACATGATGTTAGTCTCTGCCCAATTAAGATCCACCAGGAGAGGTCATGTTTCTCCAGAATGTGAGTCTTCCATCCTGCATCAACTCTGCAAATATATACAGTTCTACATACTCTGTGATTCCGCTTTGACATCAACATATTTCAAGTATTATTTTAAGAGCTTGGAAATAATCTGAAACATTGATGAAATACAGCACAACTGGGCTCTATCCAAATATAGTTACAGACATAGAACAATGTATATATATGCTAAGTGCCCACTTACTGGTTAAATCACAGAAAGCAGAGCTAAACTCAAATAATTGCATACCTCTTAAAATCCCACGATCTCCCATACAAATGTATGGAAGGAGAGCACTCTATCCTGTGAGCTTGTGTTATTCAAGAGAATATGGCAGACCTCAGTTTAGTTCAGTTTAGTTTATTGTCACATGTACCGACGGACAATACATGATTACAATCGAGCAATTTACAGTACATAGATACATGATAAGGGAATAACATTTAGTGCAAGGTAAAACCAACAAAGTCCAATCAAGGATAGTCTAAGGGTCACCAAGTAGGTAGATGGTAACTTCAACTGATTACTGATTGTAACTTCAACTCTGTATTCTCCCTAATAGTGCATATCCATCCATTTTGGATTGAATTTATCTTCTTGTGATGGACACAAAATGCTGGAGTAACTCAACGGGACAGGCAGCATCTCTGAATAGAAGGAATGGGTGGTGTTTCAGATCGAGACTCTTCTCCAGCCAGTATGTAGAAGAAGGGTCTCGACCCAAAACGGCACCCATTCTTTCTATTCAGAAATGCTGCCTGTCCCGTTTGAGTTACTCCAGCATATAGTGTCTAGCTTTGGTGTAAACTAGCATCAGTAGTTCCTTGCAACACACTTACCTTCTTGTGAAGTAAACAATACGTTAATGAGATGATCTATCAGTTTGTTATATTTGTTATATCAGATGATGGAATTGCTAAAACTCACAATATTATTTATAAGAACTATTTTTAATCAAATTATGTATTCCATTGCCTGTTGTTAGGCACAATCCTCTGGTCTCTTCATTTGGTCTTAATAGGAGCACTTGAATGTTTTTTTAATGGTCAATTTGTGATATATTAATGGTCTCCAGTTCCACAACGCTGATGTAATGCACTATATGTTCAATTTCTGATGCTCCTATGCTCACTGCTGAATACAAATGAAGGAAAACATCTAAAATTTCTTTAGGCACAGTACATGCTTCAGCTGCATGGTTTTGACTCCACAATGATGGAATCTGTCCCCAGGGACAAAAACAGCTCATCGAAGGAGCTGGAACTGTTTTGTGTTATGAGGGCAGATCTGCAATGTCAAGAGGTCATGATTCTGAATAGCGGATTATCCAATTTTAATATTATCCAAGTCACTGGATCTAAAAAATGACTGTGCTAATTGTATACATGGATGCTGATTCCTCAGGTGTATAACCTAATTTTGCCAAAGTTGCGCAAGAATTTGTATCATTACTCCGAGCACTTTATTTCCCCCTCTCCTTTGCAGCCTTCTGGGTCCCAAACAGAAAGCAGATGTTTCCAGGTTTTGCATTCCCACCCGATTTATTTTTTAATATGCATTCAATTCGAGTACAAACTGGAACTCCTGAATGGAAACAACGGTACCCTCTGTTGCCTTGGAAGAGCGGGTGCTTTCATTTTTGCAGTTGGAAATGCAACATGATTTTAGCAGGAAAAAAACAGAAATGCTAGAAGAATTCATCCTGTCACGTAGAACTTGTGGAAAGAGAAAACAGTCAACATTTTGACTCAGAACTGAGGACAGAGAGGGGATGGGGAAATGGGAAGGGTTGCTGACCCAAGGCTTTGACTGGTTTTACTTTCCACAGATGATATTTGACTGGCTAAGATCTTCCAATATTTACACTTTAGTTTCAGATTCCAGCATCTGCAGATTTAATTATTTATCAATGCTGTTGATTTTGCAGAATCAGTGCATATTTTCCACTTTGTCTCAGTATTGTAGCTGGCTATTTTTCTGGACTAAAAGATTTATTCAGTTTGTTATTGATTCTACCCACTGTGGTTCAAATAGTGCACAACTGAGAGATGCAAAAATACACGCATGTGCTGGAAAATTGAGACTCAACATGATACTGCGGCCGGTATTCTCTTTTTACAGCATCCCAGACAAGTTATCCTCTCTCTATATTAATTAAATCATCAGATTAATGTTTACTGTTTACATTCAGACTGATGTGTTGAACAGGCTTACATCTCTAAGGCCTGAGTCTCCCCAAACCCATTTATTGATCCAGCTTCAGTTTTCTCAACTGCCACCTCAACAATTATGCATTAATTCACGTTCCATAATAAGAAACACTTTCACTGGAATATTGTTACTACAACTTCAAATACTAAATTAATTTTGTAAGAATGCTATCCATTGTGATCCCTGTAAAATTCGCTCATGAAATTGAATTGTATTTCAGTGCCATAACCATCCTTACTGTACATTTTCTCCATGTCATTTCCTTCAATATCTTTTAAGTGAATCCTTAGATTACTTCTTCCATCAGAAATCTCCAGCCATTAAAGTGATGTATTGCACCACACAGCTTCAGTCCTCAAAAGTGTTCAGTCAGAGAAAGTGGCAGATTGTTTCACCTTCTTTGAATCCTTATGATATGCTGTCTAAAATTGATTTATTGTCCAAAATAATTTGGGTAAAATAGTTTGAACCATACCAAGAAATGAATTCTTCCAGTGTCGAGTAACATCAACTTCATAGCTTAATCATTCAATTGTGGGTAAATGCTGAAGAAAAGGTCCTATAGTGGAGCAGTTAAAATTTGCTGAATGTAACCCCTGCAATGTTAACCTGCAATTGTAAGCAACAAGGAAAGCCAACCAGCTCAGGTTGGCATGACTCTTCTTTGAATATGCAGATTAAATATTTCCCCTCATGGCAAATGTTTGGCGGTGGAATCAGAAGAACATTTTTAAGGTGATTTTTTAACATGATTTTGGGGATAAGGAGAGGCCCCTCGTATCTTACCCTTCCCATTCAAATAATTGCCTGAATGATTTAGCTGCTGAGTAACAGCCCCTTACAATGTCTCATGCTATCAGCACAATTCACACCCAATGCCATGGTTACAATTCTCCCCCTTTCAAGCAGGGCTAGAGTGAATAATAACTTATGCCCCTGTCCAACTTAGGAAACCTGAACGGAAACATGAACGGAAACCTCTGGAGACTTTATGCCCCACCCAAGGTTTCCGTGCAGTTCCCGGAGGTTTTTGTCAGTCTCCCTAATGGTCGAAAGTGGTTTCCGCTTCTTCTATGTTCCGGCGATTATTTCGTCGGAAAAAGAGGTCTTACCTTCCACTACCTGCAACCACTTTCAACTGGCATCGCAACTGGCCGCGACTAAAAATCGGTAATTTTTTAGTCAAAGCCAGTTGCGATGCTAGTTGAAAGTGGTTGCCGGAGGTTGCAGGTAGTGGAAGGTAAGACCTTTTTTTCACCCAGTTTTATTCCACCAGGGAGGTCTTACCTTCCACTAGTTTACCATATATATTAATGATTTGGATGAGGGAATTAGGAGCAACACTAGCAGGTTTGCGGATGACACAAAGCTGGGTGGCAGTGTGAGCTGTGAAGAGGATGTTAGGAGGTTGCAGGGTGACCTGGACAGGTTGAGTGAGTGGGCAGATGCGTGGCAGATGCAGTATAATATAGATAAATGTGAGATTATCCATTTTGGCGGCAAAAACAAGGGGGCAGATTATTATCTCAATGGGGTTAGGTTAGGTAAGGGGGAGGTGCAGCGAGACCTGGGCGTCCTTGTACACCGATCACTGAAAGTTGGCTTACAGGTACAGCAGGCAGAGAAGAAAGCTAATGGAATGTTGGCCTTCATAACAAGAGGATTTCAGTATAGGAGTAAAGAGGTTCTTCTGCAGTTGTATAGGGCTCAGGTGAGACCACATCTGGAGTATTGTGTACAGTTTTGGTCTCCTAATTTGAGGAAGGACATCCTTGTGATTGAGGCAGTGCAGCGGGGTTCATGAGATTGATCCCTGGGATGGCATTTCTGTTATATGAGGAAAGATTAGGCTAGTATTCACTAGAGTTTCGAAGGATAAGGCGATATTATAGAAACATATAAAATGATAAAAGGACTTGACAAGCTAGATGCAGGAAAAATGTTCCCAATGTTGGGCGAGTCCAGATCCAGGGGCCACAGTCTTAGAATAAAGGGGAGTTAATTTAAGACTGAGGTGAGAAAAAACTTTTTCACCCAGAGAGTTGTGAATTTATGGATTTCCCTGCCACAGAGGGCAGTGGAGGCCAAGTCACTGGATGGATTTAAGGAAGAGTTAGATAGGGCGCTGGGGGCTAATGGAATCAAGGGATATGGGGAGAAGGCAGGCACGGGTTATTAATAGGGGACGATCAGCCATGATCATAATGAATGGCAGTGCTGGCTCGAAGGGCCAAATGGCCTCCTCCTGCACCTATTTTCTATGTTTCTATGTTTCTATGCGTATCTTTTGGATGTGGGAACAAACTGGAGCACACAAAGGAAACACACATGGTCACAGGGAGCACGTGCAAACTCTACACAGAAAGCACCTGAAATCAGGATCAAACACCGGTCTCTGGCATTAGGAGGCACTGTGCCACTGTGCCACATTGAAATGGTATCACTGAAGTTGGTCATCGGGCAGCAATGTGATAAGAATACTCCACTCACATTATCGCTGCCCTCTCTAATCCCATCCCTGAGGACATTATCCATTGCCCATGCATGCTGATGATTGCATGCATTCTGAAGACACCAAATTTACAATTTGAAACTTAGAAACATATGTAGATTACTGTGTTGTACCTGTGTTTGGTATCATGTTCTTATGCCTCGTTGTACTTTGACTGAATGTCAAAGATTGTAGTAGGCATGAGATTCATTGCGGATCCCTGTACATCCATCAGATTATAAACAGTGACGCACATGCTTTTGTGGAAAGTAGTTGGTTCATAAAGTTAAGGAAATCTCCTCACGTGGTTTTGTGGAAATGGATAAGTCTGTACACACTCTGGAACAGTACATCATTCACAGTTTCAATGCGGCTACATATCGATCTTTGGGTAATGACTACTAAATTGCCACCAAATAATTGGATTGAGCCAGCGGGGAAAGAGGAATTAGGTGGTTTAGAGTTTTACAGCTGCAGGCAAGCAGTGTTACTCACAGGGGAAACTATTAAATAATTTGATACTATCTGACAATTCAGTCATTTTTTCTCCGAACTGTCTGAACGTTCTTCAAAACAGCTGCAGGGCAAAACTGCTCGGGAAATTTTCCTTTCAGGGTTTAGCTATTGTCCATTCTCTAGACATTGCTGATCAAGTAATTCCTTACTGGATGAAGCCCACTCCTTATTTATTTAGCTCATACTATACTTTTACAATAGCAACTTAAATCTACTTCTGAAGGTGAGGAGACAAAGGTTTACAAAAACAGAGCAGGTGGACAGAAAAATAATTTTGGTAGATCAGAGTCGTTTGGAGTTTATGATAGCTAATTTTAATTTGCACAATTGAACAAATGGCAAAATTAAACCAACCTGAGAATTCCTTTCATTGTGTTGGGGCCATTTGGGTATTTTGATGCTGACCTGAGCAAGAATCCAGAGCAACTTTCTAACGTAGGTCAACTTGGAACGGAGGTGAATCAGAAGTAAGTGTTTTCTTTGAAAATGTGTTTTAATTTTAGGATCATGATGAGTAGACAAACTCCTTGCAACAATCATAGACCTCTCCCACCAGCGACATAAACAGCTAGCTCTTTCCTCCCTCCGTCCCAATTCTAGTGGTTGCAGTGTTGTTGTGAAACTCTCTGGGCAGCCTGATCTTATCAATATCAGTTCAGGTTACAGACTGATTCAATTGTATGGGAGCATTCCATCCATCAATTTGTTGTTAGCAGCAATGCTGTGTATTTCCACAAAACTTTATTTGAAGGCCATTGGGTGTAGATGCTTAAATCACTTTGAAAGTCACCATGCAGCAATTGCAAAAATGTTTTCCATCTAACTTCCTGTCACCTGTGGCCGTTATCTGCCACTAATGTTACAAATGATGATTGAGGTGATTTGTTTGGTTCTACTATGTTGAAATGCATTTACTGAAGAGTTGCCGAAACCATGTGAAATTGCAACCGTGCTTTAACGTCGAAGCTCTAATGTTAATACTTAATATTGCAGAGATATTGTCACAATTACAATAATTACATTTAATTACATTGATAAAATATGCTGATTGAAGGAATTGAAACCCTTTAAATGTAAGATATTTTTGTTAACAGTTTAACTGCATGAGGAAACTTAAGGTTACAAGTCGCATACCTTTTCTTATCTTTCAGTGCTGTTTATGGGAGTCAAATGTATCTATATTAACCGTTATTTTGTAAATTACAGGAGAAAGTCTTGGAACATAATGGCTTTTAGTCTATCCATGCAATTAAAAAATATATTTTCAACGAAGAGAAAGTGTCTTACACCCAAGGCTTTTCTCTCTCCTGCTCTACATTTCCATCAGTGCATTTTTTTACTTTCATTAGCTTACTTACACCTACTTATGTATAAATAAAACACACTAATGTTCTATTTCAGATGCTAAGTAGCTGTTTTGCGAGTGGCTATACTCAATCTTTATGAACAAGGCCTTGTTATATAATAAAATATCAATCTAAATGTGTGAAGGGGTACTATCAGACAAGACATTTCTATTGCTTATGCTCTCTTTAAAGTCCTGGGGGGTGGTGGGGTCAAGTGATATGAAATTTGAATACATCTTTTTGGTGTAGCTATGGGCACACGCATGGGCCACAGCTACGCTTGCCTCTTTGTTGGGTACGTCGAACAATCCTTGTTCTCGGCGTACCAGGGCCCCATCCCCGACCTCTACCTCTGTTACATCGACGACTGCTTTGGTGTCACTCCTGCACCCACACACAACTGACTGACTTCATTCATTTCACCACCAACTTCCATCCGGCACTCAAATACACTTGGACCATTTCCGACATTTCCCTACCATTCCTTGACCTCACCATCTCTATTGCAGGTGATGCACTCCTGACCGACATCCACTACAAACCAACTGACTCCCACAGCTACCTGGACTACTCTTCCTCCCACCTTGCTTCCTGTAAGGACTCCATCCCCTATTCCCAATTCCTCCGTCTACGCCGCATCTGCTCCCAGGATGAGATGTTCCACACCAGGTCATCACAAATGGCCTCATTCTTCAGAGAACGGGGATTCCCCTCCCCCACTATTGATGAGGCTCGCACCAGGGTCTCCTCCATACCCCGCAACACTGCCCTCTCTCCCCATTCCCCCACTCGCAAACAGGGCAGAGTCCCCCTGGTCCTCACCTTTCACCCCACCAGCCGGCAAATACAACACATAGTCCTCCGCCAGTTTCGCCACCTCCAACGTGAACCCTCCATCCGCCACTTATCTTCCCATCTCCCCACCCTGTCTGCCTTTCGCAAAGACCGCTCCCTCCGCAACTCCCTTGTCAATTCTTCTCTCCCCTCCCGCTCTACCCCTTCCCCGGGCACTTTCCCTTGCAACCGCAAGAAATGCAACACTTGTCCCTTCACCTCCCCCCTCCACTCCTTTCAGGGACCCAAGCAGTCCTTCCAGGTCCGACAGAGGTTCACCTGCACCTCCTCCAACCTCATCTACTGCATCCGCTGCTCCAGATGCCAGATGATCTATATCGGTGAGACCAAGCGGAGGCTTGACGATCGTTTAGCCGAACACCTCCGCTCGGTCCGCAAAAACCAACCCGACCTCCCGGTGGCTCAGCACTTCAACTCCCGCTCCCATTCCGTATCCGACCTCTCGGTCCTGGGCCTCCTCCATGGCCAGAGTGAGCAACACCGCAAGTTGGAGAAACAGCACCTCATATTCCGCTTGGGGAGTCTGCATCCTTTGGGCTTGAACATTGAATTTTCTCAATTCTGTTAACCCTTGCTGTCTCCTCCCCTTCCCACCTCTCCCTCAGCCCTCGAGCCCTGGCATTCCCTCTATCTCTATCTCCCTCCCCCACCCTAGTCGCACTAGCTTCTCATTTTCACACCACAAACAGCTTACAATGGCTTGTTCCCTTTATCATCGATACTTTTTTGCATATGTTTCATTCATTGTTCTTTATCTCTCCACATCACCGTCTATATCTCTCGTTTCCCTGATCCCTGACCAGTCTGAAGAAGGGTCTCGTCCAGAAACGTCGCCTATCTCCTTCGCTCCTTAGATGCTGCTGCACCTGCTGAGTTTCTCCAGCTTTTTATGTAACCCTCGGTTCTCCAGCATCTGCAGTCCCTTCTTTAACAGTTCTTTTTGGCAATTTGGTTACTTCTGCCCCAACACCGGATTTAATCAAAGTGCAGTGGACGGACAGATAAGAAAATGGGTGGCTGCAACTTCCCATTGCATGCATGCGCATGCACACAAAACCTGAACTTACATTTTCATTCACCAGCTTTAGGTTCCCCTCATTTTATATGTCTCTAGTTTAAACTAGCCGAGAAGCTTCCACATTGGGTAGCCCTCTCACGCAAGGAATGCCAATGCACCTACTCTTGCAAAACATATCAACCTCCCATATTATTCTCCGTTTTGAACAGTCAAGGAAGAAATCTGTTCTCTTGTACATAACCTCTAAAAGTATGATCAAGGTTTTATTGTGAAAGACTTAGGAAAATAATGCATTTTGTTCCTTAGACAGTGTTCTCAATTTTGGAAAATACTCCAAGCCTTGAACAATGGAACAAATAATTCTTCTGAAGGTCATATAAACCACAAGAGTGACTTACTTAAGGTTGGATAGTCAATTGTGAAATATCATTTTGGCACATTATCATCCCAGATCTCTTAAGTTTAAGTATTTGAAATTGTTTTGTGGTTCTCAATATGTACAATTACTGATTTAATGGAATATCCAAAGAGTGTTAATAATTCAGGGTGAACTTAATACAACTTAAGTAAATAAAGTGAAAGAGCTAACATAAGTGGTCATTTCTGGTTCTTGATTGTGAGAGGGACAGGACTGGCTGCTTACTGTTCCAAAGTTTGAATGTTTCAGACGTGACAGAGAAGGAGGTAAAAGAAGGAGGAGAAATAGCAATATTAATCAGGCAGAATATCAAACCTGCATTCAGAGAGAACATACTATAAGATTCTCTCTAACTGAACCTCAAAGGCATTACAAGTAGAGCTCAAATAGGCAATATTAGCAGAGCTCAAAAATAAGAAAGGTGCAATCAGTCTGATGTGATTCTAGGAAAGGCCTCTCAATAACCAACAGGAGATAGAGGAACAGATATGTAGGCATATTATGAAGAGATGTAAAAGCAATAGTGTTGTTATAGTGATTGACATAAATTTCCCCAGTATACATTGGAACTTCCACAGATCAAGAAGCTTAGATGGGCCAAGATTTGTTAGATGAATCCATGACAGTTTCTTGAAACAACATGGGAATAGTCCAATTCGAGGATGGACCATATTGGACCTTATATTGTGATACAATCCTGCTCAAGAGATTGGCATTTCAGTGGGAGTGATCACTCCTCCTTAAGTTTAGGAAATGAGGCAGGTCAGGTGACGGAGGTATGCATTGGTGAGCATTTCGGGACCAGTGATCACAATACCATTAGTTTCAATATAATTATGGAGAGAGTCAGAACTGGACCTAGGGTGGAGATTTTTGATTGGAGAAAGGCTAACTTTGAGGGAATGTGTAAGGATTTTAAAGGAGTGAATTGGGACACTTTGTTTCATGGGAAGGATGTAGAAGAGAAATGGAGGACATTTAAAGGGGAAATTGTAAGAGTACAGAATCTTTATGTCCCTGTTAGGTTGAAAGGAAATAGTAAAAATTGGAAAGAGCCATGGTTTTCAAGGGAAATTGGACACTTGTTTCGAAAAAAGAGAGATATCTACAATAATTATAGGAGGCATGGAGTAAATGAGGTGCTAGAGGAGTATAAAGAATGTAAAAAGAATCTTAAGAAAGAAATTAGGAAGGCTAAAAGAAGATATGCTTTGGCAAGAAAGGTGAAAGTAAACCCAAAGGGTTTCTACAGCTATATTAATAGCAAAAGGATAACGAGGGATAAAATTGGACCATTAGAGAACCAGAATGGACAGCTATCTGCAGAGCCAAAAGAGATGGGGGAGATATTGAACAATTTCTTTTCTTCGGTATTCACCAAGGAGAAGGATATTGAACTCTGTGAGTTAAGGGGAAAAAGTAGAGTAGCTATGGAAACTATGAGATTCAAAGAGGAGGAAGTACTGACACTTTTGAAAAATATAAAAGTGGATAAGTCTCCAGGTCCTGACAGGATATTCCCTAGCACATTGAGGGAAGTTAGTGTAGAAATAGCAGGAGCTATGACAGAAATATTTCAAATGTCATTAGAAACGGGAATAGTGCCGGAGGATTGGCGTACTGCGCATGTTGTTCCATTGTTTAAAAGGGGTTCAAAGAATAAACCTAGCAATTATAGACCTATTAATTTGACGTCAGTGGTGGGCAAATTAATGGAAAGGATACTTAGAGATAATATATATAGCATCTGGATAAACAGGGTCTGATCAGGAACAGTCAACATGGATTTGTGCCTGGAAGGTCATGTTTGACAAATCTTCTTGAATTTTTTGAAGCGGTAACTAGGGAAATTGATGAGGGTAAAGCAGAGGATGTTGTCTGTATGGATTTCAGTAAGGCCTTTGACAAGGTTCCCCATGGAAGGTTGGTTAAGAAGGTTCAATCTTTGGGTGTTAATGGCGGAGTAGCAAGATGGTTTCAACAGTGGCTGAATGGGAGATGTCAGAGAGTAATGGTGGATGGCTGTTTGTCAGGTTGGAAGCCGGTGACCAGTGGGGTGCCTCAGGGATCTGTGTTGGGTCCACTGTTGTTTGTCATGTACATCAATGATCTGGATGATGGGGTGGAAAATTGGATAAGTAAGTATGCAGATGATACTAAGATAGGTGGTGTTGTGGCTAATGAAGTAGATTTTCAAAGTTTACAGAGAGATTTGGGCCATTTGGAAAAGTGGGCTGAAAGATGGCAGATGGAGTTTAATGCTGTTAAGTGTGAAGTGCTACATCTTGGCAGGACAAATCAAAATAGGAAGTACATGGTAAATGGTAGGGAATTGAGGAATGCTGTGGAACAGAGGGATCTAGGAATAACTGTGCATAGTTCCGTGAAGGTGGAATCGCATGTAGATAGGGTGGTAAAGAAAGCCTTTGGTGTGCTGGCCTTTATAAATCAGAGCATTGAATATAGGAGTAGGGAAGTAATGTTAAAATTGTACAAGGCATTGGTAAGACCAATTCTGGAGTATGGTGTACAATTTTGGTCGCCTAGTTATAGGAAGGATGTCAACAAAATAGAGAGAGTACAGAGGAGATTTATTAGAATGTTGCCAGGGTTCCAGCAACTATGTTACAGAGAAAGGTTGAACAAGTTAGGTCTTTATTCTTTGGAGCGCAGAAGGTTAAGGGGGGACTTGATTGAGGTCTTTAAAATGATGAAAGGGATAGACAGAGTTGACGTGGATACGTTTTTTCCCATTGAGGGTAGGGAAGATTCAAACAAGAGGGCATGACATGAGAATTAAGGGACAGAAGTTTAGGGGTAACGTGAGGGGGAACTTCTTTACTCAGAGGGTGGTGGCTGTGTGGAATGAGCTTCCAGCAGAAGTGGTGGAGGCAGGATCGATTTTAACATTTAAGAGTAAAGTGGATAGGTATATGGACGTGAAGGGAATGGAGGGGTATGGTCTGAGTGCAGGTAGATGGGACTAGGGGAAAACAAATGGTCGGCACGGACTGGAAGGGCCGAGAGGGCCTGTTTCCGTGCTGTAATTGTTATATGGTTATATGGTTATATGGTTATAAGTTTAAAATAGATATGAATAAGGATGTCTGGATTTTTGGGGAAAGTACTACATTGAGGAAGGGAAAATTACAGCATTAGTTGACAGGAGCTAGAGGAGCTAACTTGGGAATAGTTGTTTTAAGTCCCTATCCTATACGTGGGAGTCGTTGAAAGACTAGCTGATCAAAGTTG
Organism: Okamejei kenojei; assembly: GCA_035221665.1. NCBI lineage: Eukaryota > Metazoa > Chordata > Chondrichthyes > Rajiformes > Rajidae > Okamejei > Okamejei kenojei. The sequence goes on along the minus strand of CM069137.1, from coordinate 29,226,371 downwards.
AGGACTGGCATATTCCATCAAGGAGAATGGATGGCAAGATAAGGGAACCTTGGATGGTGAGAATGTTGTAAATTGGGTCAAACAGAATACTCAAAGCATATGTGAGGTTGTGGAAGATGAAAGCAGAACCCTTGAGGTATATAATACAGAACAAGGAATTAGGGCCAGAAAGGCCTTGGATTCTTATTTTAAATTAGAATAGTCCAGGAAATTATAGGCCAGTGAGCCTCATGTCAGTGATTGGAAAGCTACTGGAGAGGATGCTTATGGAAAGGGTTTTGTTACATTTGGAAGTGAAGGGGCTGATTGGGAGTGTCATCATGGCCTTGTGCAGAGCAGGTCATGTGTTACAAACCTGTTTGAGATTTTGAAGAAGGTGACAAAGGTGATTGAGAAGACATGGCAGTGGATGTTGCTTCCAAGGCATTTGACAATACCCTTCATGGTAGATTGATCCAGAAGATTAAGATGCATGGAATTCATGGTGATTTAGTAGTCTGCATTCAGACCTGGTTACCCGTAGAATACAGAGGATAGTAATAATAAGGCTATTATTCAGGTTTGAACATCTTTCACTAGTGACGGATTTATGCCGGGACTGCTGTAATTTGAGATATACTTGGTCTAGTATAATATCAGGCCAGGATCACCTTATCTGAACACTTCATGCCTTTCTCGACTTATTCTCATTACTGATTAAAAGTATAAAAAAGTCAAAAGATCTTTAAATTTAAACTACCAACTTCAAATGATGACATCACAATGGCTCAGCTGGTAAAGATCTGCATCAATGACGATTTCATCCTATATTTGACACATTATTTGTGATGAAAGCTTTAAAAATGCCAACTTTCACAAGATTTTTACATATTCTGATTCACATTTTTTCCCCCGAGGCAGAGATCACTTTCACTGAACATTTTATGCTTAATTTCTCGGCTTATTACTGATTAATTTCCTTGAATTTCAAACTGACCAGTTTCAACTGATTACGTCCTTGAATTTCAAACCGACCAGCTTCAACTGATGACGTCATAATGGCTCGACTAGCAGGGGGAGGGCGAATTGCTATTGCAACACACAGGGCAAGTGCAATTGGATTTTTTTTTTAACTGCTGAGGAAGACGGGGAGTACTGGAATCTTATGTTCGGGAACAGCTTGAGTCAGAAGACCACACCTCCCATGGGGGCTATGGGTAGGGAACGGGTGCATTGGGGGTCTGCACTTGGTCTAGTATATTACTAAAACTCTCATCTTGTTTCTATCTATATGTATGTGATAACGGACCCACACAGAAATGGTACATGGTAGCGCTAAAATTTTTGCACCACCTTATTCACTTTTGTCCCGTGGTCATTCGTATAAAGTTTCGTTCGGATTTATGTTATATTTCACGTTATTGACATTTACAAGTTTAAAAAAACCCACGTTGAAAAGAATAACTTGACAGATGCTGTGACAGTTGATCAGAGATTCTGGCACTTAGCAGCTATGACATCACAATGGGATCTCACAATCCTCCAATCACAATGGGATCTCATTTACATAAGCTGCCGTGAACATTCCACTACCCGACGATAACATCACAATGGGATCTCAGCTGCCAATCAACATGTGTTGGGATAAGCTTCAGCCATTGCAATGAGAGATTTCTTACATTGTTGTAAGGAGAGGTAGGGAGTGGGGGAAGGGGTGGAGAAAAAATGTTATTTAAATCCGGGTCTCTGGGGAGGGAGCGGCCGCTCCAGACATTTCCATGCCGCTGAGGACTTTTCACCCGACGCCGGTGTTTTATCTTCCCGGCAGGTGGACCTATAACATCGGGCTGCCATTGCGGTGACTGGCTGCGGAGGCCTCAAAAGGCCCCGACCTCGGATGGTCTAGGAGGAGGAGGAGGACTTTTTGGTGCCTTACCTCACAGTGGAAAGTGTTGATTCTGCAGTGGGGGGATGTTCATGTTGAATCCTATGGTGTATTGTGTATTTTTTCTTCTTTTTTATTTTATATTGGTGTATGGTCATCTTTTTTTTCTCTGTAAAGCACTTTGGCTTCAACATGATTTGATTTAAAAGTGCTATATAAATAAAAATTACTTACATACTTACTTACTTACTTACTTAAATATGTTTAGTGGGGGAGTGCAAAAGGTGAGAGGTGAGGGAGGGAGTGACTGAGGGTAAGGAAGGGAGAGGGAGGGAGAGGTGAGGTGAGGGAGGGAGGGAGTGGAGGAGGAGAGGGGAGAGCGGAGGGAGGGTTAAAGCATGGGGGAGAGAGTGTATGAGCCACGCTTGCGCAGTTGGGGGCTATGGGTGATTATTGCATTGGGGAATGAGTTGTGTTTGGGGGAATGGGCACATCACAATGTAAATTCATTTAGATTTAGTGGGCGTTTTTCATTGTGGGGTGGAATAAGGGAAAGGTTTAATTTACTCCAAACAATTTTCCTTGAAGGAGGGATGGGATGGGGGGGGGGGGGGGGGGGGGGGAGCTTGTTTTCATTGTAGGGGGTGGAATAGGGAGAGGTTTCATTTCCAGAACTTTCCTTGTGGGGGGGGTGGTATGGGGGGTGGGGGCAGTTGGGGGCTATGGGCGAGTGGTGGAATATTGCGTTTGGGGTAAGGATTACGTTAGGGGAACAGTGAGTGGTGGAAATGTGTTGAGTTGGGGGATCAGGTGGATTATTGCAATGGGGGAACGGGACCCAACGTGTCACACCAGTATCTATCTATCTATCTGTATGTGTATATATATATACATATATATATATATATATATATATATACATATATATATATATACATATATATATATATATATATATATATATATATATATATATATAATATATATATATACACACACACATATATATATATATAGATATATATATATATATATATACACACACACATATATATATATATATAATTAAAACTCTGATGTTGTGCGGTTCCGGTTTGCGCGGTTTTTCTATTTGCGCAAAAACGGTACGCGATAGTGCTTCGTTTTTTACCAGCTCACTCATTGTTCTCCTGTGCAGCGAGTACAACAAGTTTTCTTCTGATCGGTGGTATATTGTAAAACCGCACATGCACAGATCAATCTCCTCTCCTGCAACTCAGCGCCGCGCGGATTGTTCTCTTCTGTCACTCCCCGGGATGGTCCGCCCCTTCCTGCACCATCGTGTCTTTACTGGAGCTGAAGTACGTTGTGGGTGGCAGGCGGAGACCTCCAACCGGATACAATTTTCGGAGTGACCGAAAGCGCCATGGAGTTGGAGATGTCTCCAAACGGAAAACGGTGAATGTGATCCTGGCAGAGGAGAATGTCCAGAGTCCCAAACTCCCTACCATCACAACGCCCCACAGTTCCAGCCCCTTCCCCTCTGGTCCCCCTCACTGGTTCATGCCCCCCTCCCCCGTGATACCTCCCTCCCCACCATGGCTTGCCCCCGTCTTTTCTCCGAGCTCTCCCTCTGCCCACACGCCGCCGTGGCCATAGCTGCTTGTGCTTCCGGGCTGAGACGACGATCCGTGCTGATGGCTGATGCTCCTCCGGGGCACGCAAGAAGGGAGAGGAGCGGCAACCTCGAGATCATTCGGGGGGGCGAGTGGGGGAGGAGAGGGGATAGATGGAGAGGAGGGAGTAGGGATGGAAGAGGAGTTATAGAGGGAGGGAGTGACTGAGGGTAAGGGAAAGGTGAAGTGAGGGAGGGATTGGGGGAGGATAGGAGGAGAGTGAAAGGGAGAGAAGCTGAGGAGGGAGAGTGGGGGAGTGGGGGAGGAGAGGGGATAGTGGGAGGGGAAGTGGGGAGTAGAGTAGGGTAGGAGTGGGCGAGGTACAGAGTGGGGAATAGGAGTAGAGTAGAATAGGGGGGAGTGGGCGAGGTACAGAGTGGGGAATAGAGGGAGAGGAGAGAAGTGGGGGAGGTGATGAGTGGGGAGGTGGGGGGATAGAGTGATTAGAGGGGGTTATGGGAGGGGAGAGGAGTTATGGAGAGAGGGAGGGAGTGACTGAGGGTAGGGGAAAGGAGAGGTGAGGGACGGATTGGGGAGGGGAGGAGGAAAGGGGAAAGAAGAGGGAGGGTGAAGATGAGGGGGAGAGAGTGCTAGGGATGAGGGGAAATGAGCTGTGCCTGTGCAGTTGGGGGCTATGGGTGAGTGGTGGAATATTGCGTTGGGAGACCAAGCCTTTTTTCCTGCCCCCTCCCCCCATCAGTCTGAAGATGGGTCTCGACCCGAAATGTTGCCTATTCCTTCTCCCCGTAAATGCTGCCTCATCTGCTGAGTTTCTCCAACATTTTGGGTCCACATTCAATTGGATGTATATCAGCTCCAGATATCGGCGAAGAAATGGCAGATAAAGTTTAGTTTAGGAAAAAGTAAGGATTGGCACTTTGGGAGGTCAAATGTAAGGGTAAAATAAATGGTTAAAAGTAGGATCCCCAAGAGTATTCTTCTTTCGTGTGGCGTGCACAGCCTAAAGTTGTTGGACAACTTGTTCTATTTGATTTCCGTTTGTGCACGTCGAGTTGATTGCAATAGTGGAAACAGGGCGGACCACGTGAAGGTTGCAATCTTCCACCCCCCAAGAGTATTGATATACAGAGAGATCCTGGGGTCCAGGTCCATAGCTCCCTGAAAGTAGCAACCCAAGTACATAGAATGGTAAAGTAGGCCTATAGTATGCTTGCTTCATCATTAGGGATATTGAGTACAGGAGTCAGGAAGCCATGTTACCGCATTATAATACTTAGGCCACTTTGGAGCAATGTGAGGAGTTTTGTTTGCCCCATTACAGGAAGGATGTGAGACTTTTGAGATGGTGCAGAAGTGGTTTACCAGAATGATGCCTGTGTTAGGGGACATTAGTTATGAGGAGAGATTGAATACACTCTGGAGCACTAGAAGATGAGGGAAGATCATGATAGAAACATAGAAGTGTATACAATTATGAGAAGCATGGGTAGGTTAGAGAATTTTTCTCCCCTGGTGGAGGTCAAAGAAAGATTTAAGTTAGATGGAAAAAATATTAACGGAGATTTGTGGAGATTTATTTTTTACAAAGAGAGTGGAATCTGGTACATCTTGCAAAAGGTGTTTGGGAAAGCAGATATAATGGTGGTGTTTTTGTGACTTTTGGATAGGCACGTGAATATGCATGTAATGGAAAAATATGAATCATGTGAAGGCATAAGTTATTACTTTCATTTGCCATCATATTTGACAAGGACATTATGGGCTGAAGTGCCTGTTCCTGTGTTGCACAGTTCTATATTCTAAATTATTTTTCTTTTCAACCACATTGAAAATTAATTTAACAAAGTTATAATTTTGTTTTTTTTCATATATCAACATTTTTTTTCCATCTAACAAATCTTTCTTTGACCTCCACCAGGGGAGAAAAATTCTCTAACCTACCCATGCTTCTCATAATTGTATACACTTCTATGTCACCCAATACAACAATTTTGAATGTTTGAAAAGATACACAGGAAATAAATCACTGGAATTTTTTTTAAATAAACCAAACAAAAAATGAAATGAGGAAAAATGAAATAACATTACCTTTATAAATGAAGGTTATCAATCCACACCAAATGACTAGATCTTTACCTGTGCATTAGGTGCGGCTGATTTAAAGATAAAGAACCACTTGCAAGGTATAATCGGCTCAGTGTGATCTAGAACTGCCAATGGACACAGCAGTGCATGTAGCTACAGTACGGAAGGTCAATATTGCATTGTGTTGACACATGGGCTGAACAAGGCAAACTGAACATCTGAGGGGAGGACCCTGTGATCCTTTGTGATCCTATGGTAACCCAAATATGCAATTTGTGACCTCAAATTGCATATTTGGGTTACCATAGGATCACAAATTTAGAAAATTCTAACATTATTCCCATTCAAATCCCAAAAACAAACACTCCTACCTCAGGATTGCTTCCATTTAAATGCATCCTTGATATCGTACTGCCTTGAGTGGTGAAATCAGCCCAATAAATACATTGTTCCCTGTAGTCAAAATCTATTGCCTGAACATTGTTTAATCCCTGCAAAATAAAATAATTTTGTTCATACTAATGTGTGATGATTAAAAATGCAGAGTGGAGTACATTGAGAGCAAAATGAAAACAAGTTCAATGTGGTTTACCTGTTTTAATAATGTGTAGTTGAATCCATCTATACTCATTTTTCTGATTTCATGTCGATCAGCAAAAATTAAAAATGGTTCCTCATCTGAACACAAAGTCAAACAAAAAAATTAATTAAGTGTGATAATTTGCTTTAAGAGGTCATATATAGTTGTGCATACACACATTCTTCTGAATTTCCACAGTCTATATTCTATGGAATTTAGATGTGATCTCATTGAAAAGTATAACATTTGTGGAGGTTTTAATGGAGTGGATGCTTTGTTGGTGAATCTAGAATTAAGGTTATGCAGTTGAAATTTGTTGTTTGCATGAGTTAAATGCATAATTTAACACCTTATGAGCCGTGCAAAATTGAGACAATAATCAGAAGGAAAGTGGTCAGCATCCATAGCTATTGTATCTATCTTGGACGAGCAGTTGAGGACACATTTCCAAAACCAAATATCAAAATAAGATAACTAAAAACTATATGAGGAGAAATTCCTTCATTCAGAGCATAATCATTCATTGGAATTCTCAATTTCAGAGAAATGTGAATGCTTAGTCATTAAATTTATTCCAAAGAATAAGATTTCAAGGTTCCGAGTAAGTGAAGATTCATGGGGATTAGGCAGGTCGTTCAGCAAAATGTAACCCATGATCTCATTCAATGTGGAGTAGGTTTGGAATCATGAGACTTCCTCTTCCCATTTTTTCTACTTGAATTAGATTGCAACCTGGTAATGCATAGATTCATTGCAACACATGCAGCAGCCAATACATTAGTTAAAATAAAAGTTTCACTTTTGATGTTGTGACAAAAGAATAATCTGCTCAGGTGTCATATGACACTAAGTGTTGTAACAGAACAATTGTACATTCAGGAGTATCTCTCCTCTACGCTTCATTCCATGGTTATTGTTGCAAGTTAGAAGCAAGACCAGGCATTTTTTTCATTATAGCCGCAGATTTTACATAATACACTGGGGAATGATGCATACAGTTCCATTTTACATGAGGAGACAGTCAATGATTGTAAATAATCTTTAAAAACATTTATTGAAGTATAATACAAAATCACAATGCAGAAAATATGATGCTTATGTAACCCTAGCTAGCTTCTTATCTTTAATAGGCAATAGGAAAACATATCTCTGAAATGTTATTATTTTCCTCAATGAAAATCCGAACTGAAATGAAAACGTTTTGGACAACGTTCAGGATCTCCATCATGGAAGATGGCAGAAATAATTATAATATGCTATTAAATAAGTAAATCTCTTGATTGGAAGTGCAAGGTGCAACATTAGTACTAGATATTAATCTCCCTATGGAAAGTTTCTTTGTTCACTTTTTAAAGTTGTATCAACAAAATGTTAATGCACATGCTATTAATCTAATACTCTGCAATTTCGTCCACTGGGGTTTAAAAATGGTTCCTTTCTTGAAATCATATTTCCTATTATGCATCTATTGTGAATCTCCACAGACTTTAATGCAGAGGGGAATAAATAGAAAATCATACCTGATAAAACTTTGCAGCTATTGGGATTATCTGCTCGTATTTCATAACCTTCAGCACACAAACACTTGTAGGTTCCATAAGTATTGATGCATTGCTGGCTACAGGGGAAGCTGGTTGCACATTCATCAATGTCAATACAGGTTTTGCCATCACCTTTCAGTCTGAATCCAGGCCAGCATTTGCACTGAAAATTACAAATTATTAACAAAATTACCACCATCGGCAGTTAATTTGAAGACATGCACTTTAACTCTATTTACTATATATATATATATATATATATATATATATATATATATATATATATATACTAGACCAAGTGCAGACCCTGTTGGGTCGGCTCCCCCAAAGCAATATTCCAGCACTCACCCATTCACCCGGGGGGGGGGGGGGGGGGGTGGGGGGCAGGGGAGGTTTGTGGGAGGGGTGTGGGGGGTGGAGTGAGTTGTGTGCGTGGGAGGGGTGTGGGTGGGAGGGGGATGTTTGGGCGGGGGGAGGGGGGTGCAGGGTGGAAGGGATATTGTGGCTTTGCAATTTTGGTCTTACTCTTGATTAGAGAACATTTCAGAACTATGTGCATTGAAGTCTCTATGGTTTCTGAGATGCCCGTCTGGAATGTGAAGTTGGAGAATGACCTTGAATAACTTTATCAGCAGCTGGTCTGTAAGTGACATTGAATTCCTTAACCATGGTGTTGAGAGTTGGCCATATTGCTTTCAAATCATATTTTGGTCTGAGATGGGAAGTGTGTGGGAGGGAGGGAGGGATGGAGGGGCGATGAGGAGGGAGTGCCGCTCTGTGGGGTGGAGGGAGGGAGGGGCGATGAGGATGGAGCTCCGTGTTGTAGGGGTGGAGGGAGAGAAGGGCAGTGAGGAGGGTGCACCATGCTGTGGGAGGGAGGGAGGGTCAGTGAGGAGGGATGAAACTATATTAAACTATAATACCCAGCACAGTGAAAGAATGCATGATTCACAGGCTTAAAGTCAATATCCAGCCCTGCTGATGTTGGGTTGCAGAGCCTTACCTACAACCCTACATTTCACACAGTTCAATACCCTTGTCTCGTCCTTCGAGATAGAAAGTGGGAGGGAGGGAGGGAGGGAGAGAGGGGCGGTGAGGTGTGAGCGCCGCGCTGATGGAGGGAAGGGTGGTGAGGATGGCGTGCCGTGCTGTGGGAGGGAGGGAGGGAGGGGCGGTGAGGAGGGAGCGCCGTGCTGTGGGATGGAGGGACGGTGAGGGAGGAGTGCTGCGCTGTGGGAGAGTGAGATGGAGGGAGGGAGGGGCGGTGAGGAGGATTTAAACGCCATAGCTAGTCTGTAGGTTGGGTTGAATTCCTTTACCACCCTCCCTTGCAGGGCATTGTGACGTCACTAAGCGGGTCGAAAGTCGTTTGGAAGCGGGTTGAATGCCGTTTAAAAGCTGGTTTGGGATATTTTTAAAACTGTGTAACGTGAAATATAGCATGAAACATGAAGGGAAGCAGTTCATTTTGTCGAGCGGAAAAATGTAATTAATAATCTGTGAAAATCAGAGCACTAGCGCGTAGCATTTTTGATGAAGGTAGAAAAATACATCCACATACAAGCATACACGTATACATACATACTGGATGACTTTAATAAGTAAATATATATATATATATATATATAACATATAAAATTATTCAAAACAAAAAACTGATATTGTTATTTTTTGAAGGAAGAAAAAAGGGTTTATGTATTAAATACCTAAAAGGTTCAAGTGAAGCTTATTGGGAAGAATAAAACTGCACCGATTTATTGGACATAATGCAGGCCTTAATATTCAAATACTGAAAATGGCTCACGACATAAATTCAGTCAGAGGCAGAGTGCAGCTGTCAAAAGAAGCTTTTAGAGTTCATGGCTGAAACAGTTTATAGTCACTTTTGATGTGCAAAATGGGAGGCTAATTATTTCTAAATGCTTTTATTCAATTTATCAAACTAGCCAGCCTTAATATAATTGGTCAACCACACAGATGACAGGTAAAGATGGTTTGGATATTGGTTTATAATAATTTAACATTAAGACGTTAGATAATGAGTACGTTTTGGAAAATACATTTGCCTGAAGAAGGGTCTCAACCTGAAAGGTCACCCATTCTTTTTCTCCAGAGATGCTTCCTGTCCTGCTGATAACAAACTGGACTGGTCTATCAACACCGATACCCTCTACAAAAAAGGACAGAGCAGACTCTTTTTCCTCAGAAGGCTCAGATCCTTCAATGTGCGCAATGACATGCTGTACCTATTTTACTATACTGTGGTTGCAAGTGTCATTTTGTACGCTGATCAAAGTCAAAAGTCAAAACAGTCAAAAGAGTTTATTGTCATGTGCCCCTAACAGGACAATGAAATTATTTCTTGACATCGGCCTCTGTGACTGAGACTGAAATACCATCACAGCGAACGGGGGCTCGGGAAGCCACATCGGTGTTCTCCCTATCAAAGCGTGCGTAAAACCCATTGAGCTCATCAGGGAGTGATGTATCGCCAACATTTGAGCTGCCTCCTGGTTTTGCCTTGTAGGAGGTGATTGCATTCAGGCCCCGCCACAGCTGCCGAAAATCTGTCTCATCCTCCAGCTTGGAGCAGAAGTCCATTTTGGCCTTTTTGATGGCCTTACCAAGGTCGCATCTGGACTTTTTGTAGACCACTGTATCATCAGACATGAATGCCCGGTGTCTGGTCTTCATGCTTTAAGCAGAAGATAGCAGAAGTCTGATCTTATGCTTTAAGCAGAAGATAGACACAAAAAGCTGGATTTAACCCAATCATCGCTGGGATCATTCGCATGAACATTATCTAGACCCTCTTCAATGCCAGCATATTCTTCCTCAGATACGAGGCACAAAACTGTTTACAGTATTTCAAATGTGATCTGATCAGTGCCTTATGCAGCCTCAGCATGACATCCTTGGTTTTATATTCTAGTCCTATCCAAATGAATGCTAACATTGCATTTTCCTTCCTTACTACTGATTCAACCTACGATGAACCTTTTGGGAATCCTGCACCAGCACCCAAGTCCCTTTGTACTTCCAATTTCTGAATCCTCTCCCGAATTAGAACATAGTCTTTGCCATTATTCCTTCTACCAACGTGTATGACTGTCCACTTTGCTATGCTTTATTCCATTTGCCACTTCTTTGCCCACTCTCCCAAGTTGTCCAATTCCTTCTGTAGACTCTCTGCTTCCTCAGCACTACTTGCCTGTCCACCTATCTTTGCATCATGAACAATTTGGCCACAAAGGCATCTTTTGAATGTCATAACCATATTTGCTTTTATAGCTCCCTCTGGCCGTTCGCTCCAGATATGGCCTAGCCTCTTAAATCTTTCCCCTCTCATCTTAAGCCAGTGCTCTTGTTTTAGAATCCTGGGGAAAAAAAATCATTCACTTTATTCCTGCTCCAACAGAACATATGTGGAGCAGTTGGGACAATTACAATAATAACATTTAAAAGTATTTGGACAGGTACGTGCTGAGGAAAAGTTTAGAGGGATATGGTTCTAATGTGGGAAAATGGATCTGATGTAGATTGCCATCTGGCCCGGCTTAGTTGCGATGGGTAGAAGGATCTGTTTCCATGTTGTATGACATTGTGTATGAATATTGTGTATGGATTTCCATCAGAAGGCAATATATTACTGGTCTTTGGTATGTAAACCTGTTCTTATTCGTTAAATCCACACCAATGCTTGTCTTTATTGGTCAGGGCATTGAGTATAAGAGTCCGGAAGTCATGTTGCAGTTTTACAAAACTTTGTTTAGAACACAGTTGGAGTATTTTGTGCAGTTCTGTTCCCTCCATCACAAGAAGGATGTGCAGTTCGGAAAGGGTGCCAAAGAGGGTTACCAGGATAATGCATGCATTAGAGGGTATTAGCAAAAAGGAAAAGTTGGATTGTTTTCTCTGGAGGGTCAGAAGCCGAGGGAACATCTGATAGAAGTTTATAAAATTATGGGAGGCAGAGATAAGGAAAACAGTCAGAATCGCTTTCTAAGGGTCAAAATGTCATATACTACATGACATTCCTTTCAGTTGAGAGAGGGAAAATTAAAAGAAGCTGCACAGGGAAAATCTTTTACAAAGAAAGTGGTGGGTGTCTGGAATGCACTGCCAGGAGTCGTTGTCGTGGAAGGCACAATAGTGGCATTTAAGATACTTTTAGATAGACATGAATATGCAGGGATTGGAGGAATATGTATCACATGCAAGCAGAGGAGATCAGTTTAATTTGTACACATTTTTGGCACAACATTTTGGGCCTTAAGAGCCGCTCACGTGCTGTTCTGTGTGTACTTGTGTCATTCTGTTTCTTTTGCTTGCCATCCAATCACAGACATTCCCTTTGTTCTTTCCACCCCTCTCTCTTCTTTTCAATGCAAACAATTATTTTAATATATAATTTTTCCTCATTCTGATGAAAGTTCTTCAGTATAAACATAGAAACATAGAAATTAGGTGCAGGAGTAGGCCATTCAGCCCTTCGAGCCTGCACCGCCATTCAATATGATCATGGCTGATCATCCAACTCAGTATCCCGTACCTGCCTTCTCTCCATACCCTCTGATCCCCTTAGCCACATGGGCCACATCCAACTCACTCTTAAATATAGCCAATGAACTGGCCTCAACTACCCTCTGTGGCAGAGAGTTCCAGAGACTCACCACTCTCTGTGTGAAAAAAGTCTTTCTCATCTCGGTCTTAAAGGATTTCCCCCTTATCCTTAAGCTGTGACCCCTTGTCCTGGACTTCCCCAACATCGGGAACAATCTTCCTGCATCAGCCTGTCCAACCCCTTAAGAATTTTGTAAGTTTCTATAAGATCCCCTCTCAATCTCCTAAATTCCAGAGAGTATAAACCGAGTCTATCCAGTCTTTCTTCATAAGACAGTCCTGACATCCCAGGAATCAGTCTGGTGAACCTTCTCTGCACTCCCTCTATGGCAATAATGTCCTTCCTCAGATTGGGAGACCAAAACTGTACGCAATACTCCAGGTGTGGTCTCACCAAGACCCTGTACAACTGAAGTAGAACCTCCCTACTTATCCATTTCTCTAGAATTGCTGATTAACCTCTAGAGTGTTTCCCAACAGTTACTATTTTTACTTTAGTGTTTGTTGCTGGGTGATACGTAGTAAAAGCAAACAACATCTCAAAGTAAGACACAGAGTACTGGTGTAACTCAGCATCTCTGGCATACATGAATAGGCGACGTTCTCGGTCAGGACCTGAAACGTTGCCCATCCATGTTCTCCAGAGGAGCTGTCTGACTCACTGAGTTATTTCAACACTTTGGTCTATTTTGGAAACCAGTTCCTGCAGTTCCCTGTGGCAACATATCTGAAAAGCTGCAAAGAGAAAATGTTAATTGAAACATTTATGCAGGAAAATAGAACAAAATATTCCAGGTCACGAGTTTGTGATTCATTTATTTGTTCAATTTGTCTCAAAATTCAATGCACTAAATTGAAGGTAACTAAACAAATAATTGTATTTAATTGTTAAAGAAGGAACTGCAGATGCTGGAGAATCGAGGGTACACAAAAGGCTGGAGAACCTCAGTGGGTGCAGCAGCATCTAAGGAGCGAAGGAGATAGGCAAAGTTTCGGGTCGAGACCCTTCTTCAGACTGGTCAGGGATCAGGGAAACGAGAGATATAGACAGTGATGTGGAGAGATAAAGAACAATGAATGAAAGATATGCAAAAAAGTATTGATGATAAAGGGAACAAGCCATTGTAAGCTGTTTGTGGTGTGAAAATGAGAAGCTGGTGCGACTAGGGTGGGGAGGGTGATAGAGAGAGAGGGAATGCCAGGTCCCGAGGGCTGAGGGAGAGGTGGGAAGGGGAGGAGACAGCAGTTGAAGTGCTGAGCCACTGGGAGGTCGGGTTAGTTAATGCGGACCGAGCGGAGGTGTTGGCGAAATGATCGCCGAGCCTCCGCTTGGTCTCACCGATATAGATCATCTGGCATCTGGAGCAGCGGATGCAGTAGATGAGGTTGGAGGAGGTGCAAGTGAACCTCTGTCGGACCTGGAAGGACTGCTTGGGTCCCTGAAAGGAGTGGAGGGGGGAGGAGAAGGGACAAGTGTAGCATTTCTTGCGGTTGCAAGGGAAAGTGCCCGGGCAAGGGGTAGAGCGGGAGGGAAGGGAAGAATTGACAAGGGAGTTGCGGAGGGAGCGGTCTTTGCGGAAGGCAGACGGGGGGAGATGGGAAGATGTGACGAGTGGAGGGGTCACGTTGGAGGTGGCAAAACTGGCAGAGGACTATGTGTTGTATTTGCCGGCTGGTGGTGTGAAAGGTGAGGACCAAGGGGACTCTGCCCTGTTTGCGAATGGGGAGAGAGGGCAGTGTTGCGGGGTATGGAGGAGACCCTGGTGCGAGCCTCATCTAGTGGGGGAGGGGAATCCCCGTTCTCTGAAGAATGAGGCCATTTGTGATGACCTGGTGTGGAACACCTCATCCTGGGAGAAGATGCGGCGTAGACTGAGGAATTGGGAATAGGGGATGGAGTCCTTACAGGAAGCAGGGTGGGAGGAAGAGTAGTCCAGGTAGCTGTGGGAGTCAGTTGGTGCGGCATAGACGGAGGAATTAGGAATAGGGGATGGAGTCCTTACAGGATGCAGGGTGGGAGGAAGAGTAGTCCAGGTAGCTGTGGGAGTCAGTTGGTCCAGGTAGCTGTGGGAGTCAGTTGGAAAAGGTTAACTTTCCCTTGGCAATTGTATTTAATTACCAGGAATTAACTGGAAAACCAACTTCTGACATCAAACGTCTGCTTGAATTTGTCTCACAATATCTTTTCAACAGAAGGCAGTGAAAAAAGCGAATGGTATGTTAGCTTTCATAGCAAAAGGATTTGAGTACAGGAGCAGGGAGGTTCTACTTCAGTTGTACAGGGTCTTGGTGAGACCACACCTGGAGTATTGCGTGCAGTTTTGGTCTCCAAATCTGAGGAAGGACATTATTGCCATAGAGGGAGTGCAGAGAAGGTTCACCAGACTGATTCCTGGGATGTCAGGACTGTCTTATGAAGAAAGACTGGATAGACTCGGTTTATACTCTCTGGAATTTAGGAGATTAAGAGGGGATCTTATAGAAACTTACAAAATTCTTAAGGGGTTGGACAGGCTAGATGCAGGAAGATTGTTCCCGATGTTGGGGAAGTCCAGGACAAGGGGTCACAGTTTAAGGATAAGGGGGAAATCCTTTAAGACCGAGATGAGAAAAGACTTTCTTCACACAGAGAGTGGTGAGTCTCTGGAACTCTCTGCCACAGAGGGTAGTTGAGGCCAGTTCATTGGCTATATTTAAGAGTGAGTTGGATGTGGCCCTTGTGGCTAAGGGGATCAGAGGGTATGGAGAGAAGGCAGGTACGGGATACTGAGTTGGATGATCAGCCATGATCATATTGAATGGCGGTGCAGGCTCGAAGGGCTGAATGGCCTACTCCTGCACCTAATTTCTATGTTTCTATGTTTCTAAGTCCTCATCAAGCCATATTATATTTGCCAGCAATATTCAGATTCACAGTTTAAATTTGCACGAACCTTGTACCCGATTTTAAAGTCCTGACAGTCTTGTGAGCATCCGCTGATGCGCTTGTTCGCACATTCATTGACATAGCAGTTGCTTTCATCTGATCCATCTTCACAGTCATTATTCTTATCACAAGTAAGGGTTTCATTTATACACTTCCCATTTTTGCACAGATAAAAAGAATTGTGGCAATTTCTTCCTGAAATTCAATGAAAAGAAATGCAAATATATTTTATTGCTTTATAAAGGTTAACTTTCCCTTGGCAATCTTAACTTCCTGCAAATAAGCAGCATTAATAAGTAACTGTAAGTATTTATTAAATAAAAATAACTATGATGATAATCTTTAAGACCTTTAAGACCTCACTGGGAAAAAAAAAATATTGGTTAAATTATGATCAGCAACAGAAATTTCTTACACTTTGTCATATGATTGGATGGGGGCTATTTATGCAAATTACTCCACCAAACAAGTAGTTATTGACAAGATGTAATTCTATTGAATTCGGTCATCTTGGTTTTGGAGACAAACAAACAACTGAAGGGAAATGCAGAATTGATTTCAGGACTTGACATTTCTGTGTGTGCCCAAAATTGATGACTAAACTCGATATCCATTTCTGAGTTTTCTAGGTGTATAAATTGAATATGCTCTCTTGCTTCCCTGCACATGATATACGCGTACATACAGATGGCATTGGGCACACACCAGTGACATTAATCAATGTATACTTACTGCTTTATGTGACTGCTGCTACATTGAAGCGTAAAAAATACTGAATAAATAACATGGATCTCAATCAAGAAAGCAGGTATTAACACCAGAATAAAGACCAGTTTGACCATGAGGTAAGGAAACAGAATTTACCTGAACTTTGTACGTGGGAGTCATCCATGGATTATTCTGCAAGGGGTGAACGCCTCCCATGCTTCAGATAAGGCTCACTATTTTCTTGGAGTGACCCTTCCAGTCTTGAACCTGACCCTTCCGGCCTTTAACTTCAACTGCCACTATGCCCTCATTGCCAGAGTGAGGCCACATGCAAAGTGGAGGAATAGCACCTCATATTCTGCTTGGGTAGCTTCCAAACCAACGGTATGAATATTGAATTTTCCAATTTTAAGAAACCTCTCACAACCCCCACTCCTCCCTTTTGTCCCCTACACCTCTTCATTTCTCTTCCGTTACCTCTCCCTCCCTGTGATCCACCTGGATTTCTTTCCTTCCCCTACAACTTATCTTACATTCCATTCTCTGACTTCACAATTCGCAACCCTTCAAACTGTTCGTCTCACATCTTCTATTCCAATCTACACCTTGTTTTCCCACCAACTATCTACCAAAAAAAACACCTCACTTCTGTCCACCTACTACCTGAGACATTTAATTCTGCCTGAAGGGTCTCAACCCAAAATGTTACCTAACCATGTTCCGTAGAGATGCCGCCTGGCCCATTGAGTTACTCCAGCACTTTGTTACCTGCAGAGTTACTCCAGCACTCCAGCACCAGTTTACACAGTAAACACAGTTCCTTCATTCTACGTGCAGTCTTTCCTCTGTCAGCTCACTCTGCATCCATTCAGCCACTTCAAACAATAAGCTGTCAACACAATCCACTACATGTAACATGAGCAGCTGCTGTGCCTTGTTACTTTAAGAGTTCCCACCACAGCAGGTGACTGTTCAGATTTTAACATACAAAAATCATGCACAATTACAGTGAGTAATTGTACCAGCATGGCATCGTTCTTGTGTGCCATGAGCAAATAAAAAATCACTTTCATGCCCCTAAAAGAACTTGGTGTACATCCCACATGTAGTACAAGTGTTGTGTGCATTTCCATGATTACATCTCCCAACCCATGTATTGTTATTTGCTGCTAATGCTCAACTTATCATCAGAGACAGCATGATATTCTTAGTGGCAGGAAGAATTGCAAACAAATGAAAATAAATAAACTAGAAGCCCAATGCAATTCCAAAGGTGTTAATACATATTGCAGAGCATGAGAAAAGAATGAATTTCAAACATTTAGGGATTTTTCTCACTTTTTTTATAGTTTTAAGAGATACAGAGCAGAAAGAGGCCCTTCGGCCCACCGAGTCTGTGCCAACCAGCGATCCCTGCACATTAATACTATCCTACACTAGGGACAATTTACAATTATACCAAGCCAATTAACTACAAACCTGTATGTCTATGGAGTGTGGGAGGAAACTGGAGATCCCTGAGAAAACCAATGCAGGTCAAGGGGAGAATGTACAAACACCGTAGAGGCAAGCACCTGTGGTCAGGATCCAACCTGGGTCTTTGGTGCTGTCAGGCAGCAACTCTACCGCTGTGCCACCAGAATGGCTAAAACATAATGGACTACAATGACTGTTCTAAGTATGTACCATGTACTTTGTTTATGATGAGCCAATTATAAAACTATTTTCTATCATAACATTTAGGATAAGAAAATCAAGAGTAATAACATTGGCATGGATTTTTAAAGGAATAATTATATAAACAAAGAGATTGTATGCTGAATTGGCAAATCATTAAAATTTGTTATGCATTTAATTCCATAATTACCAAATTACAAAATACATAATCTTTATCCCAAGCCATGACTTCCATGTTAATTTTAGTTTTACCAGATATTTAAAACATTTTGGCCATTATTGTACTAGAAATTCAAATCAAAGTTTTATCAATAATTCAGAATTTTTGCTTTGACTGAAATGACTTAGGATGTTAAAAGTTTGGTAAATAGAGAGCCTTCTATGTGTGGCTTCAATCGCATTCTGTGAGTACTTCAATCTACAGTAACAACCACTCAGAGTCATTGATACCTCCAAAACCTGCACTACTTTGATGTTATGTAGGGAGAATGCATTGGAATGGTCACCTTTTTTTGACTCCACATTCAATGAACAATACTCTTGGAAAGGCACAAAATACTGGAATCACTCAGTAGATCAGGCAGCATCCCTGGAGAACATGGATGGCTGGTGTTTCGGGTCAGGGCTCAAGTCTGTGGGAGGGTCCTGATGTGAAACATCTTCTGCTTCTTCTTAAGCCCTTTGATCCTCTAGGGAGCATAGGCCATTGACAAATTTCCTCCACCTCACTCACTCCACATCACGTTATATTAATGATTTGGATTAGTGGATTGAAGGCTTTGTGGCAATTTTTGTGGATAATATACAAAAATAGATGGGGGGGCAGGTAGTTTAGAAAAATCAAGGACTGTGCAGAAGGACTTGGACAGGTTGGGAGAGTGGGCAGAGAAGTGACAGATGGAATATAGTGCAGCAAAGTGTGGAATCATGCATTTTGATAGTAGGAATAAAAGAGTAGACTATTTTCGAAATGGGGAAATAATCCAGAAATCAGAGGTACAAAGGGACCTGGGAGTGCTGGTGCAGGATTTCCAAAAAGTTAATCTGCAAGTCGAATCAGTAGTAAAGAAAGCAACCTCAAAGCTAGCATTTATTTCAAGAGGGCTTGAATACAAAAACAGGGATGTAATGTTGAAGCTTTATAAGGCGTGTGTAAGGACGCGTTTGGAATATCGTGAGCAATTTTGAGTACCATATCTGAGGAAGGATATGCTGGCTCTGGAGGGTGTCCAGAGGAGATTTTGACGAATGATCCCAGGAATGAGTATGTTAACCTATAATGAGCGTTTATAACACTGGGCATGTACTCGCTGGAGTTTAGAAGAATGAGGGGGGACCTCATTGTGAACAGTGAAAGTGAATAATGAATAGTGAATAGTGAAAGGCTTGGATAGAGTGGATGTGGAAAGGATGTTTCCACTAGTTGGAGAGTCTAGGATGAGGTTATAGCCTCAGAATTAAAGGTCGTTCTTTTAGGAAAGAGATGAGGAGAAATTTATTTAGTCAGAGAGTGGTGAATCTGTTGAATTTTTTGCCAAGGAAGGCTGTGGAGGCCAAGTCAGTGGATATTTTTAAGGCAGAGATAAATATATTTGTGATTAGTACAGGTGTCAGAGGTTATGGGGAGAAAGCAGGAGAATAGAGTTAGGAGGGAGAGATAGATCAGCCATGATTGAATGGCAGAGTAGACTTGATGGGCCGAATGACCTAATTCTACTCCTTTCACTTATTACCTTATTTCCATATTCTCCAGCGATTCGGCATGACCTGTTGAACTACTCCAGCATTTTGTGTCTTTCCTTGGTAAACAGCATCTGTAGTTACTTATTTCTACACAATACTGTGCTGGTCTTGGTACCTTCAGCATTACACACCAAATAAACACAAATTCATCCCTCCACTCCTTCAACATTCTGAAGTGGGCTGATCTCCGCATGATACCTTGTTCCCCCATCAATCACAGTCTCTTTTAGTGTGGGACATTCGCATGCAAATCTATTGCAATCTTAAGGGTTTGCCAGTACATCTGTTCCATGAACCAGAGCATTCTTTAAGCATTGCAGGCTGAGACCCTGTCCACTGAGCTTTCGGATAATTTACACCATTCCAAATAATTCCTGATGCCAAGTTAGAGATGCTTGAAACAAACTGTTCAAAGAAATTTTTTTAAATGGTTCGAAAAGGGAATTCTAGTAAACTAGTTGAATAATTAAAACATATACAGTTAAATCATGACAAATAAACAAAAACAAAGTTTACATTTATCTTCTTAATGAAGGTCAGGAGCCCATTCAAATGAATGGGAGAAGACTTGAAATGCTATTAAGGGTGGTGCCAGCCCTAGATCATATTGCTATTGTACGGACTAAATGATGAGTCCAAGGGTGGATCAAGACAAACAACCTCTAACACTGTAACGGGAAAGTAAATATTAGCTGAGTCCAATGTTGAAGTTTCTACCCTGCTTTGAGATGGACTCACCACTGATTAAAAATGCACTAAAAATCAAACAAAATCCAATTGCTCGAGTAACTTAGTGGTTTTGGCAGCATCTCTAGAGAACATGGAACGGCAATGTTTTGGGTTGGGACACATCTTCAGACCATCTAAAAATGCTGCCTGACCCACTGAGTTACTTCAACATTTTGTGGTTTAACAAACCAGCAGATGCAACCCATTGTGTCCACAAAAACAAAAAATGTACTGAGTTGAAGGATTAAGCATTTCATAAGGTTCTGCAAGGTAGGCTGCTCTGGTTGGTTAGATCACTAGGTTCCATGGAGAGCAGGCCGACTGGATAGTGAATTGGCTTCATGGAAGGAAGCAGAGGGTGATGGTGGAAGGTTATTTTTTTTCTGCTGGAGGTCCGTGACTAGTAGTGTGCCTCAGGGATTAGTGCTGGGCACTTTGCTGTTTGTGGTTTCTATTAGCGATTTGGATGGGAATGTACAAGGCACGAATAGCAAGTTTACAAATGATAAAATAGTTGAGGGGAATTGTTGATAGTGAAGAAGGTTATCAAAAATTGCAGAAGGATCTTGATCAGTTGGGCATGTGTGCCGAATTAATGGAGTTTAATATAGATAAGTGTGAGGTGTTGCATTTTGCAAAGTGAAACCAGGGCAGGACCTTCACAGTGAATGATAGAGCTCTGAAGAGTATTGTTGAGCAGAGGGAACTAAGAGTGCAGGTACATAGTTGCTTGAAAGTGGCATCACAGGCAGATCGGGAGGTCAAGAAGGCTTTCGTCACATTGGCCATTAGTCAGAAAATTGAGTGTAGAAGTTGTGAGGTTATGTTACAGTTATGGAAGACATTGGTGAGGCCAAATTTGGATTATTGTGGTCAGTTTTGGTCACCCTGTTATACGAAAGATTTTGTTAAGCTGGAAAGGGTACAGAGAAGAATTAAGAGGATGCTGCCAGGAATTGAGGCCCTGAGCTATAGGGAGACATTAAGTAGGTTAGGAATTTGTTCCTTGGAATGCAGGAGGATGAGGGGTGATCTTATAAGAGGTGTATAAGATAATGAAGTGAATAGATATGATAACTGCACAGAGTATTTTACAGTATGGGAATCAAGATCCAGAAGACATAGGTTCCCCCCGGAAACCGAAGGGAAACATATTTTCCACAAGGTACTATCACAATGCTTAAAAGACATTTGGATAGGTACATGGATAGGATATGCTTAGAAAGATATCGGACTAGTGTAGAAGGAAAACATTGGTTGGCATTGGCACGTTGGCCCAAAGGGCCTGTTTACAAGCTGTATGACATGTTTTGCAATGCAGTCTCTCAGCCTTGCACTAGGATATCTTGCATAAATAGTTTACCATTAGTTTATTTTTACTTCATATTTATGCTTGTAGTTCATTTCCAGTAGCGCAAGTCTAAGTATATTTATTATTATTTCAATTATTCATTTGAACTGCCTTGGATAAACTGAGTTAAAAGGCCTTTGCCAACAGTGAGTTGTCAAAATGCTGTCAAGTAGTTTGGGTGCAGGCCTCAGGTTCCATTGTTTAAAGCCCACCAAATGTTCATGGCCCACCCTGCCCCATGGCAGTGGAGCTTTGAGACAGAAATCACAATAAGTGGTAGCTGTGGCAATGGGAAGAGTGCAATGGGTAAACAAGAGAATCAACAATATCTAGCTAATGGACGTGAGCCTGACAGTGGCTTCCAATTTTGCACCAGAGTGAAGCAAACCATTTTGACCTTAATTCTTTTGCAAGCTAGTAGACCCTAACATGCTGTGCTCAACTCTTTTGGCGCATGTCAAGTTATTCTTAGCAGCCAGGTTGACAGAAAGTGAGAGTAACAAATGACTTACTTCGAGGAACATACTAGATAATAAGTCAGGTTGGTCAATCTTTCATGTCTTTGCAAGCTGAAGAACTGCACAACAAAATATTTTTCTATTAGTGGTTCAACAAGACTTAGAACCCTATCTTGATTTTAATTAACTTGGCTGTTCAGTTTAATATAAGACTGTGGTTATATAAGTTATTGTTAATATAATTGTACATTGATCAAATTATTTTATTTAGCTGAGCTATCTTGTTACTGGACTGAGTTTATCAATCATTCAGTGCATGACTGTCATGTTTCAGAGGTGCGTTGAGACCATAAAACTATTTATTGCTTGACTAAATGCCAAATATAAGGATAACAATTTTACTTCAAGAGCAGCACATTAGAATCATAAATGCATTGAGCGTTCTAATGAAGAATAACGCATAACCAGTCACAAAATGATCCTTCTTTGGATCATGCTAAAAGACAGTATTTATCTTACTAAAATTATAACAGAACTATATGCTCTGTTTCTTTTGATAGAAATTGATACGGTTATCTTATTTGTTGCAAGAACAGGTTATTGGAATTATCCATCCTGTTTGCACTGCTGGCAATATTTTAATGAAAACTTCAACCCAAACAAAATTTTAAAAATCAGTTGTTTGCACATATGATAAATGAAAGGAAGGATTTCCATGAGATAATTCTTGATCTACTGGAATAATTTAAGTGGAGGAAGCAGAGCCAACCTGTGTCAATGCTGTTTAAAGTAGTTTTTTTCTGAAGATTGTGAAGTTCTTCAGCTAAGTTCTTATCAATCATTTCAAGTGGATTCAAATATAAAAGCAGGGTGGTAATGCTGAAGCCTTATAAAGCACTGGTCAGACCACATTTGGATTATTGTGAACAGTTTTGGGCCCCATATCTGAGTAGGGATATGCTGTCATTGGAGAGGATCCAGAGGTTTACGAAGATGATCCTGGAAATGTAATAGGCGCTGGTCAGGCCACATTTGGAGTACTGTAAGCAAATTTGGGGCCCCATATCTGAAGAAGGGTTTGCTGGCTCTGGAGAGGGTCTAGAGGAGGTTTATAAGAATGATTCCAGTAATTAATGGGTTAGCATATGATAAGCATTTGACAGCACTGGGCCTCCTGAGTTTAGAATGTTGAGGGGGGACCTCATTGAAACTTACAGTATAATGAAAGGCATAGATCGAGTGGATGTGGAAAGGATGTTTCCACTGGTGGGAGAGTAGGACCAGAAGTCATGGCCTCAGAATTAAAGGGCACTTTTTGAAAAAGGTGGAGGAAGTTATTTAGCAAGAGGGTAGTTAATCTGTGGAACTCATTGTCACTGAGTTCTGTGGAGGACAAGTCAGTGGATATTTTAAAGGCAGAGATAGACAAGTTCTTGATTAGAACAGGTGTCAAAGGTTATGGGGAGAAGGCAAGAAAATGGGATTAGGTGGCAATGATCAGCCATGATTGAATGGCGGAGGAGACTCGATGGGCCAAATGGCCTAATTCTACTCCTATAACGTGAACGTGAACTTGGGATGATTGGCTTCACATATGAGGAGTGTTTGACAGCTCTGTACCCGCTGGAGTTTAGGAGGATGAGGGGGGGAACCTCATTGAAATTTACCGAATAGTGAAATGTCTGATTAGAGTGGATGTGGAGAGGATATTTCCTCTCGGACTAGAGGCTCAGCCTCAGAATAAACGGAAGTACATTTAGAAAGGATATGAGGAGGTATTTCTTTAGTCAATAGAGATTGACAAGTTCTTGATTTGTAAGGGTGTCAAAGGTTACGGGGAGAAGGCAGGAGAATGGGTTTGAGAGGGAAAGATAGATCAGCCATGATTGAATGGCAGAGTGGACTCATTGGGCAAATTGGCATAATTCTGCTCCTATGACTTATGAACTTGCTGCAGACCAATAGGAAAACTACACAAGAACTGCACAGAAAGATTAAGCAAAACTGTCACCTTTTTGCTTCTTGAAAAGCATAGCATAATTGCATTGAAATTAAATTACACAATTTGTGCTTCAAACCTGAGAGAAATAAATTGCTTAGACTTTTAAAGAATTACAGCTTGATGCAAAAAAAAATGAAGGGAAATGAAAAATGTGTACACTTTATGTACAGGTATATCGTGAAAAAATATCCTGTTATATATAGTTTCACAGTAGGTGAAAACACTTTGGGCAACACTTGTGCAATTTTCATTCAAAATGAATGTTACAATTTGAACATAAAAATACAATGGTACCAAAACTCCAAAAATAATACCATGATTATATTAATAATCAGAAATAGATGTGTTGTCCTTTTTATTTAAGCATTTGAAACAGACCATCAAATATGATTGGCAGCAACATTTTGAAGTAGATTAACATAAAGTCTCTTTAGTCATCTGATAAAATTATTAAGCATCCCTTCATGGATAGCAGATAACATAATTTTACTCCATAGACTGGAAATTAGTTTCAGTGATAATAGCAATCACATTAATTCATTCATATGATAGCACTCTTCAGCTATTTTAATGGGAACATTAGTCTATTTAACATAATTTTTGGAATGAAAGTCTAGCTTTCAATAAATATATCCTAGTATAAATGCTGATTTTGTTTTTCTCTCAGTCATGTAGCTGTAACATTGACAAGCCATCTGCCTTAATATAGAGTCAGCATTTTCACCATAACAGAATCATAATGTTGAGGTACTTCAAGAAAAAAAAGTGATTTTATGAGACTTCATTTAATTTTATAGGTTATGGCTCTTCAAATGTTTTTTCCAATTGGTAATGAGTATTTCTGTTTCCGTCAGCATTTCAATATTGCATTCCAAGACCTCACCAGTTGTTGGATGGAAATAAATTATTCACGTAACTCCAATTATTTAGCAAATTGTTCAAACCAATATTTTCTGGTCATTAATCTCTCTGTTAAGGGAATAAGCCTTCCCTCTCCACTGTATTGGGAGATCCGATTCACCTGAATCACATTTTACAATTTTCTCCTTTGTACCAATGTAAACATTTCCAAGCCTAGTTAGTGTAGTAGCCATTTATCTTAACTCAGTATGATAAAACTATAACCAGTTATCTTTAAATTCTATCTGCCTGTAATTATGTGGGTGGGATTTATTACGTAGTCAAGGTGTGTTTGAGACTGGGATTCGAAAGGAAACGCGCAAGTAGTTTTCAGTTTTAGTTGGAGGAATCATGGGGGAGAAGGCACAGATTTTGACCATGCACAAATTTGACTATGAGTAAGATCAAAATAAGAAGTTATTTGAATGAATATCTTATTGTTTTTACTACGACAATAAAGAAACTATTAATCAAGAGACTGTGTTTTGAAGATTTATCTTTGGTCGACTTTGAATGTCTTGTTGAGAACTCTCATGCATAACAAAACTATCTCCTCACCGCTGTCTTCAATCATAGTGGCTAATAATCTGCCATTACATCTAGTCGAAAGCTACCTTACAGACAGGAGGTAGAAGATTGGTCCCATAGAAGAGGGACAGAAGATTGGGTTGGATCTCTGAAGAGAGATTACTGCCAGAAGAATTGGTTCTGAAGAGGAACTGAAGAAAATGCATCTCAGCCAGAGATTGGCTTAGAGAACCTACCTGACCGGTAGGTTAATGGACAGCCACGCGACTGATGATTGAAAACTTCACCACGAGAGTGTGAGTAAGAACAGCAATTGTATTATGTTGTAAATTTGAAAACCAGAACGCTTTAATTTAGAACAGCTTCTTAATGGGATGCTGTGAAAGATCGACAAACGTTGTATTTTTACTGATAAAAGAGTCTGGAGAAGAATTAGAAGCAAGTTCTGCTAAGTTTTGGAAGGCAGCCAAGGGCGAGTGAAATCCAGGTGCTGGCCTTGGTTTGTTTTGAAGTTGAGATAAGACACAGTCTTTCTGAACTGAAGTCACTTCTATACTTCAACAATATTTGGATGTTTTCTGAAAGTCCAGTTTGTTTTGGTTTCTTATCTGGTGTTTACAGAACACGGTGCAGAATGTTTATCAATAGTGACTGAAGCAAATTGAATAGTTCCTGTTTGTCCAATTAGCAGATTTGCCAGTCTGCTAAAACCTGTTTAAATCCATGGAGCAAGATGAAGCAAGTAAGGTAAGATGAAGGAGCGTCACCAGAGGGAGCCGTGGAATCTTCAACAAGTAAGCCAGATGGAGAAGAAGCCTACCTGAAAGAAACCCAGAAGGAGAGAAACATGTTATGGAAGAAGATGAAGTTATTTGAACTCCAAAAGGTACTAATGGAATCAGATGAGAATGTGAACAAAATGCAATCTAATCTGGGGCAACTATTCAGCCTCGGTAAAGAAGTTGGAGATAAGCATAAAGCGCTGCTGGATTCACAGCCGCTTCAGGAAGAACTCGAAAGATACACCTAGTAGTTCGAAGAAAAGGTGAAGTTATTTGATGATTCTATGGAAGATGCGAAGAGATGGTTAGCTGAAGTTGAACAGAGGACCGTGTGTGTTATAGAAGGAGATGCTACTCAGCAAGGTGTCTAAATCAGACAACTTACTTATGGTACAGTTGAAAGAGTGATGCAACAAGGTGCTGAAATGGAAGAGGAGATTACACCACAAGATAGTATCTCGAATGTATCTACACGACGATCAAGACAGAAATCTGGTTCTTTTGCCAGTTCAGCATCAAGGGTCTCTGCTCGAATGGAAGTCGAATCTGATCGAGTCGCTCTCTCAATACAAGCGGATGCCTTGGAGAAGAAACATGAGATTGAGCAACAAGAAGAACAGCTGAAAGGAGAGGTGAGGCGACAAGAAGAACAGCTGAAAGGTGAGTTGAGGCGACAAGAAGAATAGATGAGGTGACAAGAAGAACAGCTGGAACTAGCCACAAAGTTGGTGGTAGTCAATTTAAAGGAGATAATGGAAAGTGAGGGTTCATGAAAGTGAGGGCCTAAAGCATCAGATGGGATGAGGTCTTATTACAGAAAAGGAAAGCTGCTCAAAAGGAAACAACAGCTAAATCAAATCTGCAGCCAGAGGATATCCGGCCTCATGACTCAGAACTAGCAAGTAGCCAGTTGATGGCTGACAAAACCTCATCTCAGCAACTGGGTGCTGGACCGAAAGCAAATTACTCGAGGCTCGGGACAAACCAGCAACTCAGTGCTCAGAGGCCTAATACACAGGCTCGAGCAAGCCAAGATTGGACGATGCCTGTTCATGATAAGAAGAGGCCTAGTCAGGGAAAAACAACTAGTCACATGGCTCTTGACAAAACTTACTCAGACCAGTATTCTTCTCAGAGGCCTGTTTATCTTACATTTATGCCAAGCCAAGGATCTCAAGGTTAATTATTTGAATTGGTGAGGAATCATGCTGAAATGCACAAGCTCATAGCTCAACAAAATCTCTCTTCCAGCCTACCGCCAATAGAAATTCCTAGATATGATGGTGATTCTTTGCGGTATGAAGCTTTCATAATGGCATTTCACCAAGGAGTAGAAATGAAAACTACTGATGAAAAAGAGCGCTTACGATTTCTGGTGCATTACATAAGCGGACATGCAAAGGTGCTTGTAGAAAGTTGTCTAAATAGGCCTGGAAGCCAAGGCTATCGAGAGGCAAGAAGGTTACTTAAGGAACGTTATGGTTATGAACAGAGGATTGCTAACGCATACATGAAGAAGGCCTATGCTTGGAAAGATATCAAGTCAGAAGACGTGGAGGCATTAAGTGAGTTTGCGATATGTCTTAGTGGTTGTTGTAGCTCGATGAGAAATCTCGACCATATGGAGGAAATGAATGTTGTTAGTAGTAATACTAGAGCAATCATTCTAAAACTGCCCTATAGGCTTAGAGATAAGTGAAGAGAAGGGGCAGGTCAGAATATGGAAACGAAGAATCGAGTAGCCATGTTACCAGACCTGGTGGCTTTCTTAGAAAGGGAAGTACGGTTCATATCAGATCCACGCCATGGGAGTATTCAAGATCATAAACCAATTGCAACTGTCAAAGGTTCTATCTTTACTAAAACTAAAGGAAGATCAGGACCTAAGGGAGGCAGTTTTGCTACCGCTATAATACCCGTGGAAAAGACAGGTGGAATGAAAGGAGATGTACCTACTATCAAGCAAAAAGGATTTTGTTTGTTATGTGATGAAGTTAGTCACACCATAAGGTGGTGTCGAAGATTCAAGAAGAAGGAATGGAAAGAAAGATGGATTTCTTAAAGGAGAAGGGAATCTGTTTTGGATATTTGAAAAAAGGACACATGGTTAAAGACTGTGAGAGCCCTATAACTTGTGATAAATGCAAGCAAGATCATCCTGAAGCACTTCTCACTATAAAGAAGAAGCCAGGAGCAAATAGAACAGATGGAGAAGCCAGCTACTAGTGAAGCTGTCACCTCTCCTCAGATAACTGCTCATATTGGGGCCGGTATCTTCTCTATCTTACCAGTTCAAGTAAGGAATAGCAAAATGAATACAGTGTTGCAAACATATGCATTTTTGGATCATGGAAGTTTGGCTACCTTTTGTACAGAAAGATTGATGAGAAGGCTGGATATCACAGGAGAAGAGGCTAAGAATCTATTGCGTACCATGAATGAGGAGAAATCCTGCGATATTCATTACACTACAAGTATGAAAATATCTAGTCTGGATGAAGACAATTTTATACCAATATCTGAAGTGTTTACACATGAGACCATGCCCGTTTGTCATCAAAATATACCCAAACATGAGGCCTTACTTGAAGGATGTCAAGATACCTAAAATAAATTCTGGTATCGACCAACATATCAGAACGAATGCTTTGAAGGCATTTGAACCTCGACAGACTGTGAGGGCCAAGGTGATGGACCGTTTGCTGTGAAAACCCTACTAGGATGGGTTATCTATGGCTCCTTGAGAAGGAACAACAACAGCAGAAACCAGAAAAACTACCCTGCTGCTGCTGTTAATCAAATATTTACTGTTAAATTAGAAAAGCTATTGTCAAGCAATACAATCATGACTTCAATGAAATTACCAGTAAGGAATCAAAAGAAATGTCCAGGGAAGAGTTAAAGTTCTTGGATATGATTAACTACTCAGTAAAGATGATAGATGGACACTACTGTCTGGACTTACCTTTCAAACAATAAAGTGTTAGTCTGCCGAATAATTGTCGTATGGCAGAGCAACGCACCCAGAATATGAAAAGCAAGTTTGGCAAGAATACAAAATTTCATGAGAAATATACGTCTTTCCTAAAGGTTATGATTGACAATGATTGTTCCGAAATGGTATCAACAAACCAATTAAATCAAAGTGATGGAGAGTTTTGGTACATTCCGCACCATGGGGTGTATCACTCAAAGAAAGAGACCTTGAGGGTGGTCTTTGACTGTGCTGCTGTCAACTACTGTAAGGTCCAGACCTTACCAACTCATTGGAGTTCTTATTAAATTCAGACAAGAACCAAGTACTTTGATGGCTGATATTAAAGTGATGATTCATTGTCAAAGTATCAGAAAAACACATTGACTACTTGCGATTCTTATGGTGGCCTGAAGGGGCCACCATAAGAATCTTGTTCTTGTTGAATACTGGATGAAGGTACATTCTTGTTGAATACTGGATGAAGGTACATTGCTTTGGAGCAGTGTCATCACCAAGTTGTGCAAACTTTGCATTAAAGAAGACTGCAGGGGACAATAAAGCGCACTTTCCAGAAGAAGTGATAACCACTGTGAAGAATAATTTCTATGTGGATGATTGTTTAAAATCCATGTCTACGGAGCAGGAAGCAATTCAAATGGTAAAACATCTGACTTCCCTCTGCAATAAGGGAGGATTACCAAATGGATCAGCAATATTCGTGTTGTATTGGAAAACATTCCAGCAGATGATAGAGCCAAGGAGAACAGGGAGTTAGATTTGGACAAAGACAATTTGCCAATGGAAAGAACATTGGGACTGCACTGGTGCGTTGAAACAGATGTGTTCAAGTTCCAAATCTCGATTCAAGAACGACCATGTACTAGAAAGGGTATCTTATCCGTGATTGATTCCGTTTACGACCCTCTGGGATTTCTTGCACCATTTACACTGCCAGCCAAGTTGATTTTGCAGGATCTTTGTAAGGAAAAACCTCGATGGGATGAGAGTATAATATAAACTACATCTCACCGATGGACAGATTGGTTACCAGATCTCAACAAGATCTCAGAATTCAAAGTGGACCGGTGCATGAAGCCTACAAGCTTTGGTAAGATCAGAAGTGCACAGCTGCATCATTTCTCAGATGCCAGTGAAAGTGGCTACGGTACTGTTTCATATCGAAGACGGGAAAATTATAACAAAGAAGCATGTGTTGCATTCTTAATGGGAAAGGCCAGAATGGCACCGTTGAAGCAAGTGACAATTCCCAGAATGGAACTTACTGCCGCAGTCTTAGCTATTAAAGTTGACATATTGCTGCAAAAAGAACTACAGCTTCAACTGGAAGAATATATCTTTTGGACTGATATTACTTAAATACTTCAACAATGAGAACAAACATTTTTTTGACATTTGTAGCAAAAATAATTTATTTTGTATTGGGAGCTACTAATGTTTCACCAATGGAAATATGTTAACACAAATGTAAATCCTGCAGATGAATCTTCTACAGGACTATCAGCAGACCGCTTCTTAAGCAATAAGAGATGGATCAATGGACCAGAGTTTCTCTGTAAGCAGGACAGAGAATGGTCAAACTTGAGCTAAGATTTGAAATCTCTGCTAATGATCACCGAAATTAAACAAAACAACACAGTGAACGTTATTGCTAGAAATCCTATTATACTCTCGAAGGATTTTCACACTTCAACATAATTGTTACAATATATTCATGAATTGATCGGACATGGAGGAAGAAGTTTCATGCTGTCAAAACTTTGGACTTTTGTGTTTTGGACTATAAACTGGGTATCATGCCTGATGTTAAGGGTTTGGTGCATACAGTACGATTCTGATAAGAACATTGCTTTAATAAAACCAATAACCAAGTTATGCTTGCTTCCTGAAGGCGAAGATGAAGATGGAGGAATCGCTAAAGAAGTCTGAATGCTGAAATATAATGCATACTTTTTTTTGTTTTTAATATATGTTAAACCCTCTTGATGTCTATAAGTAATTGCCTTGTTATATACTCAGAACAATTAGGGGCCGGTGTGTAGTAGCCGTTTAGCTTAACTCAGTATGTTATAACTATAACCAGTTACCTTTAAATTCTATCTGCCTGTAATTATATGGGTGCGATTTATAGCCAGAGGCGTGTTTGAGGCTGGGATTCTAAAGCAAATGCGCTAGTAGTTTTTAGTTTTAGTGGAGGAAGCATGGGGGTGAAAGCAAAGCTTTCGACCATGCACGAGTTTGACTACGAGTAAGATCAAAATACACTTAAACTAGAAGAAGTTTGGATGAATATCTTACTATTTTTACTACGACAATAAATAAACTATTAATTAAGAGACTGTGTTTTGAAGATTTCTCTTTGGATGGCTTTGAATGTCTCAAGGAGAGCTCGCATGCGTAACAAAACTATCTCCTCACCCTTGTCTTGAATCATAATGGCTAGAGGAAAGATTCCTTGAACGATATAATAATCTGCCATTACAGTTAGCCTCTTCCCATATCTAAAATCTCCTAGCTTTTGCACATTCACATTTGTCTCCTCTAGAGTATCTCTCGCCATGTTATTATTATTTTAGTTTTTATTTTATATTTTATGGAAAATGTGCCGGCTGTGCAAATTTTGTAGATAATTACTCTTTATTATTTGTTGTTTGTCTGAAACACGTCTTTTCATTTTTGTTCTCTTCTCAATGCTATGAGTCACCCAGACGCTGATGAGCTATTCCCAAACCTCTACTGCTTTGAAGATGTCCAATAGGATCTGATCTTGGGGGAAAACACTAAGAAATACTTTGGCTGGAAGTTCACTGAGTAGAGAAATATAAATTCAGCCTTCATCTCAATTCTACAGGCACCATCATTAGTGCTGCTTTCTCCATTTGGTATGCAGTTCTCTGGTATTTCAATCAGTATAACTCATTAAAGGTGTATAGTATTGCATAGCTGTTAGCTGAAGAAAATTCTCTCTAGTCCCTTGAAAAAGAATGCAGAGAAGGAATGGGCCACAAAGAACTCTTTTTTGTCTCTTTTTTGTTGCACCACATAGGTTCTGCCTTCCTGCAGAGGGAAAAGCAACAACCTAAAACTCACGGCTTCATACCAAACAGACACAAGACCTTCACTCTGGCTTTCTACTTTAGATCATTAACTGAGCGCAAGAATAACTTTTGGCACTGCTTGAGAACACCTTTTACAGCAATATTTAAACTGACATTATGTCACAGCCTGAATGTCTTTGGAGGATCTAAAACATAATACAGACTAATAGTGATTTTATCTGTATAATTAAACTGCTGCACATTAAAGAATAACAAGTATGACATTGGTGTTACAGCAAAGATCAAATGACAGGAGATCAAGTTAAGATTCAAAATATGACAGACTCATCCAACTGAGTCAATCCTTACTAACATCTGGGCACTTGCCAAAAATTGTTAAAGCTGTACCAAAGTCTATTCAAAAAACGCATGGTGCATTTATATAGACAGGATCAAATATATCAGAAGCACACCAGCTAACATAGAACATAGCACAGTACAGCACAGAAACAGGCCCTTCAATCCACAATGTCTGTGTCCAACACAATAGCAAGTTAAACTAATTGCCTGGACATGATCCATATCTGTCCATTCCCTGCATATCCATGTGCCTATCCAAAAGTCTATTAAATTCCACTGTCATAGCAGCTTCCAGCACCACCACTGGTGAGGTATCCAGACACCCACCTTTCTCTATGTAAAATTAGTTGCTCAGCACATCTATATAACTAAAAGTCTCATCTTGACCACTTCCTGTCTGTGCTGTGTATTGATATTAGAAAAAAATCTACCCTATATCGCTATGATTTTTGGCCATCTTACTCACAGTCCTCCACTGCTGAGGTAGCCCCGAGGAATTTTCCGATCTATGAAAAATAAAAAAGTTATGAGTGTTTAAAAAATCTTGAGATCAGCTGATTGGTCCTCTTGCCTGTCAATCACCATGATGCAGGTAACGCCCCTTCCGGGGCGGGCAGTCTATAAAACCGCGGATGCCTGAATGTGAGCCAATCACTCTGGAAGATCGTGAGGGAGAGGTCACAAATGTGATTGTAAGCTGTGAATCAACTGAACTGTGAAACTGCAATGTACTTGCAATAAATTATTTTTTAGCCCTTAATAAAAATGCAATCTGTTTGGCCCGCCCTGTCCTTGAAACTGCAGTGGAAATGGAAATGAAATGAAAATGCAATGAGCTGTTTGGCGTGCCCTGTGCATGAAACTGCAATGGAAATGGAAATGAAATGAAAATGAAATGAGCTGTTTGGCCTGCCCTGTGCTTGAAACTGCAATGAAAATGGAAATGAAATGAAAAAGCAATAAGCTGTTTGGCCTGCCCTGTGCTTGAAACTGCAATGGCAATTGAAATGAAATGAAAATGCAATGACCTGTTTGGCCTGCCATGTGCTTGAAACTGCAATGGAAATGGAAATGAAATGAAAATGCAATGATCTGTTTGGCCTGCCCTGTGCTTGAAACTGCAATGGAAATGGAAATGAAATGAAAATACAATGAGCTGTTTGGCCTGCCCTGTGCTTCAAACTGAAATGGAAATGGAAATGGAAATGAAATGAGTCGTTTGGCCTGGCCTGTGCTTGAAATTGAAATGGAAATGAAATGAGTTGTTTGGCATGCCTGAAACCACTAATTGTAGCCCACAAGGCCGCTATTAGCCAAGAAACCAGGCCCAAAATGCCCATATTAGCCCTGGAGCATTTTGGCCCAAGAGGCCCATGCCAGGCCTGGAAATGTCCAGAAAAAGCGTCTTTCACTTAGATTTCACACTTGTTTTTTTTAGGAGCCCCTTTGCCCATCAGGCCTGTACTAGCCCAGGAGGAGTCTCTTCAGCCCATCAGTAAGTATTCCCACTGCAAGTGTTAAATCTCACCCCAGTATTTTCTCCCTCCCTTCATCCCTGTGAGATCCAGGCCAGGATTGACTTTCCTCCTTCATTGCTGTGATCTGCAGAAAAAGATGAACAACGTCTAAAATTGATTTTCCATCCTCTCCCCCTCCTCTCTCACAGAGTCTCTCACCTGTTTTGGGTAGAATTTCTGGCAGTTTCTGAGCTGCCAGCCCACCAGACCTGAGTGACTGAGCTGCCAGCCCACCACACCTGAGTGACTGAGCTGCCAGCCCACCAGGCCTGAGTGACTGAGCTGCCAGCCCACCACACCTGAGTGACTGAGCTGCCAGCCCACCAGGCCTGAGGGACTGAGCTGCCAGCCCACCAGGCCTGAGGGACTGAGCTGCCAGCCCACCAGGCCTGAGGGACTGAGCTGCCAGCCCACCAGGCCTGAGTGACTGAGCTGCCAGCCCACCAGGCCTGAGTGACTGAGCTGCCAGCCCACCAGGCCTGAGGGACTGAGCTGCCAACCCACCAGGCCTGAGTGACTGAGCTGCCAGCCCACCAGGCCTGAGTGACTGAGCTGCCAGCCCACCAGGCCTGAGTGACTGAGCTGCCAGCCGACCAGGCCTGAGTGACTGAGCTACTAGCCCACCAGGCCCGGGTGACTGAGCTGCCAGTCCACCAGGCCTGAGTGACAGAGCAGCCAGCCCAATAATCCATTTGGCCTACAATGTCCATACTAGCCCTCTGGAAACTAGTCCCTTTGGCCCACAACACCCATACTAGAGCTCCAAAAAGCCCCCCCCCCCCCCCCCCCCCCCCCCACTATTTGAATTGGTGGAGAGGTGGAATATTGCATCCATCGTCATTCCTGTTACAAAGAAACCAGTAACCTCCTGTTTAAATGACTACTGTCCTGTCGCACTGACATCAGTCATCATGATGTGGTTCGAGTGAGGCCAAAACTCAGATCTGCTCCTCGCTCCCTGACACCTTTGACCCGCTTCAGTTTGCGTATAGACCAAACAGGGCCACGGACGATGCCATCGCCATGGCAACACACACTGCGCTCACCCACCTGGACAAAGGGAATACATTTGTGAGAATGCTCTTCATTGACTACAGCTCGGCATTCAACACCATAATTCCCTAATAACCCGTTCCCAAGCTCCTTGATCTTGGACTGGAGACCTCCATCTGTGGCTGGATATTCAACTTCCTGATGGGCAGGCCCCAGGTGGTGAGAATTGGAAGCCACACCTCTCCGTCAACACAGGCTGTGTGCACAATCCTCTCCTGTACTCCCTGTTCACACATGACTGTACTGCCAAGGACAGCTCAAGCATTATCCTAAAGTTTGCTGACAACACAACCATCCTGCGCCTCATCACAGACAACAATGAGGCGGCCTACAGAGAGGAAGTAAAAGCACTAAACAGCTGGTGCCAGGAAAATAACCTCTCTCTCAATGTCAGCAAAACTAAAGAGATGATCGTGGATTACAGGAGACAGCAGGGGAGTGGACGCCTCCCCATCCACATCGGTGATGCTGAGGTAGAAAGCGTCAGCAGCTTCAAGTTCATCGGTGTGCACATCACTGAGGACCTTTCCAGGACACTGCACACGGACACAATTACAAAGAAAGCCCACCAGCAGCTCTTTTTTCCTGAGAAGACTGAGGAAATTTGGCATGAACGCCAGCATCCTCACAAACTTCCGCAGATCGAGAGCCTGCTGACGGGCTGCATCATAGTCTGTATGGGAACTGTTCTGCCCACAGCCACAAATCACTACAGAGAGTGGTGAAGGTGGCACAGCACATCACTGGCAACTATCTCACAGCCATTGAGGACATTTTCCACCGGCGGTGCCTGCAGAAGGCACACAGTATCATCAAGGACCACAGGCACCCAGCACGCAGACTGTTCTCCTTGTTACCGTCAGACAGACGATACAGGAGCATGGCTGCACGTACCACCAGACTTAAGAACTGTTTTTACCATCAGGGCATCGGGCTTCTGAACTCATTAACACATTTCACATCATATATGTTGAATATTTTATTATTGTCTTTTTACCTTACCAATGTCATTTTTATCTTATTTTATCCTTGTAATATTACTGCCTTGTCTTGTCAAACACATTTCATTGTACCGTTGACCCTGTGGTAACCTACATATGACAAATAAAACTGAATTGATTGATTGATTGAAACATTGGACTTTGTCTATAGAACTGATGAAGTACAATGCCGATAACTATATTCTGCACTTGTGTCTTTGCTTTTGCTTTTCCTCATGTACTTACGTTTGACTTGATTGTATCTATTTATGGTATGTGTGAGCTATTTGTACTGCATGCAGAA
Organism: Okamejei kenojei; assembly: GCA_035221665.1. NCBI lineage: Eukaryota > Metazoa > Chordata > Chondrichthyes > Rajiformes > Rajidae > Okamejei > Okamejei kenojei. The sequence goes on along the minus strand of CM069137.1, from coordinate 29,190,011 downwards.
TAGAGCATAACATATAACAAAGCGGAAGAAGAGTCCTGACCCAAAATATTGTCTATCCTCTGGAGATATTGTTTGACCCGATGAATTACTCCAGGACTTTGTGTTTTACTGTTCGTAATAACCATTTGTGATGATGGATAACAAAGTAAAAAAACATGATCACATTCAGATTTGAACAAAAAGTAACATTATGCCTTATATGTGTCTGGCAAAGTCATTGAGTGTCCAACTAATTGGTCTTCACATTCAATGAGATATCCATAATTGCATCCTCTTCAATCTTGGGTGTCATTAAACAAATCATGTTAAGCTATGCAACTTAAACAAGCTACATTAATGGTATTGCTACAAGAGCAGTTGGACGCTGGGTATTTGTGGTGAATGACGCCACTGCTGATTCTCCTAATAGTTCCTACCATCTTCAAAACACACCATGATGAGACATAACATTCCTCAATTGCCTGCAAAATGTCTGACCTTTACTAATCAGAAAGACTAAAACTAGAAGCATACCAACTCATAAAAAGGGTCTCGACCCGAAATGTCACCCATTCCTTCTCTCCAGAGATGCTGCCTCATGCGCTGAGTTACTCCAGCATTTTGTGTCTACCTTCACCTCATAAGATATCCACTGTCCTGCATCTTCCAACATAGACTGTTGAATCAAAATCCTGGACTCCCCTCTAAAACAATGTGATGAAGCAGTTCAACAATGTCCTCTCTGGGCCATTTGGGGATGGGAAATAAATCTACAGATGGAATCACAAAATAATTTGGTTGTTCATATTATGAATTCATATTATAAATCCAGCTGGAAAGAAAATGCTTACTATAATGTTACAAGTTCAATGTCATGCAGAGTAATCTTGTAGATGAACTGAGACCATTGCCCTACCTTTTTGAAATAAAACAATAACATCATATGGATAAAATTGAAAACACAGAATAATCAAGTCAAGAAATCTAAACCAGAAAGCTTACTTTAGCTATTTTTGGTGACCTACAGGTGCATCAATAACCATGGATTACAAGCATTAAAATTTTTTTCATAACCTTTACCCTATTTTTGAACATTTTTAATCAATATTTCAACATGCATACTTGCAAAAATTAGTTTACTATCTCGAATGGTAAATAACAAAACAATATTACAATATCGTTTTTATCAAAGATGGCATAAAATGCAATCAATTTTTGAGAATTACAATTTAACCAAGGGTATAAAATTTGCACACAATATGTCTGAATCATTTTCAGTTTCTGTTGTCGACATGGGAGGCATATTGATGGCCCATAAACCTGAAAGCTTTGGGATCAAGTGATTTCAAATCAACACCTGGAATTCCCACAGCAGTTTAAAAATTAATCCATAATGAAATTTAAGTAATAACTGAGCCACTGTAATTAGCCCCACTGCGAGACATTCCAAAGGATGATGTAGTACAAATCTCCAGGCGGGTTGAATAGAAAACTAACCTCCTCTGAAGCCTGACTTCTTCTCTATCTTGTTCTGTTGAATGTTTTTAAGGGTTTTTTTGTACATTTTTCCTGATCTTGAAATTACTTCATTAAAAAAAGTTACGACTTTGCTTGTAAGGATTTGTCTTGCCTCACCTCCTTGTTTTGTTCACATAATTTTTACCCTGGGCTCTCCTCATCAATGCAATATCATGACTAAGTCAAAGTCTATATATTAAAAACATATGTTAAGTATTAATGTTAACATTGACTTAATTCTAATGATTTCAGAATGGATTGAAAGAACAGTGCAATTAAAACAAAGTCTAAGATACAATGCAGAGAAATAAAGAGTGCCCTGTTGAGTTAGGCAACTATGCCTTGTAAGCAGCTTCAAATTCTTCCCCAAATTTAATAAGTTAGCCTCGTAAATTTGGTAAATAAATATTTTAATATTTCATAGTGAGGCAAAGTCAATTTTAAAATGTTACAAAATAGAAACTTTAGAAACATAGAAAATAGGTGGAGTAGGCCATTCAGCCCCTTGAGCCAGCACTACCATTCCCTACATTATCAATAAAATTCAGTTGCATTGTTTGCAGGCTACAGAGGTAATCGCAACAGCACTTAAGCAGTGTCTTTCATTCTCACAATATTTACCACTGAGATGGATGAAAGGTTCTAGGCAATGGCATTGCTATCTATATCTGGAAAGCTCCCTTTCATCTCATGTATTGTCGATTCGAATGTATATATCTTTCTCACAATCATTGTTGTGTTTTTCAGGTCTTTCTTTGCCATGACACTAATTTGAGGAGATGTCTATGATTCAAGAAGTAAAAAATAAACCGCTGTGTGTGGACAGCTGAGGAAATGCAAAACTGCAGCCCGAGAACTAAATTGTGCACTTCATATGTTCCATTTTGCTCTATCTTTAAACTTTTAAATGTTAGAGTTACAGCGCAGAAACAGGCCCTTTGGCCCACCGAGTCCGCGCCGACCAGCAATTTTTGCCGAAGCCACGTCTTTGGAGTATGGGAATACTCATTGCAGTATATGAATACTCCTATTGCTTTAGAGTATGGGAAGAAACCTGGTGAAAACCCACGCTGTCACAGGGGGGGCGTACACACTCTGTACAGACAGCATCTATGGTCAGGATCGAACCTGGGTCTCTGGCCCTGTAAGGCAGCAACTCTAACACTGCGCCACTGTGCCCCATGTGAGTTTAACTTGATTATATTTATGTATAGCATTATATCATTTGATTGGATAGCATCAAACACAAAACTTTTCTGTGTACCTCGGTACAAAGGACAAAAAAAAAAACAAGCTTAAACCATGAAAAAAATAAAGAGAACCTGTTTACACAGAGCACTATGATCGGCCAAGGTTGGTGTCATATTCTAAGAAGCTGACATATGTCACTAGATTTTCCTCGGAGAGTTATTTATTTTAACCTATTACAGTCAATGAATAGAGTACTTAAATTCAAGGTAGACACAAATAGCTGGAGAAACTCACGGGTCTGCAGCATCTCTGGAGAATAGGAATAGGTGTGTTTTGGGTCGACACCCTTCCTTTGGTTTAAGCCAGCATCTGCAGTTCTTTCCTACACAGAGAACTTACTTTTTTTTTATGGGTACTCTCTTATAATTTGTTATACGCTATTAGAAAGTAAAATAACAAGCCTGAACATTATTAAATGAAAGCATGGAAAGCAGCTGAAGATGGAGAAAATAAAAATTAGAAGGTACTTAAATAGCAATTTATGGTGACAGGAGAGGCAACATTACAGAAAAATCAACACAGGAGGCATAATAAAACAGTACGGGAATTGCAGCTATGTGTTGTGATTCCTGCTGTTTTCAATTCACATGATGAACATTTTGGCTTGTTTAAAGCAGGCGTTAATGACAATGCATGAATACATGTAATGGATACCACTTAGTCACACTGAAATTAAGTCGGTACTGCATAAATTATTTTGTACACAATAGTGATCGAGTGATCAAAAAATAAACAAAAGTATTGAAATATTCGATCAAGTCACACAAATGTGATTTAATCCACTGATGCGCTATTCAATTTCAACAGACAAGCTATAGTTCCACTATTTTAGTTCTGCCTCATTGATGAAAAGAAAAATATGTATTTTTCCACAATCTTGGAGAAAACCAAAGCACTTTCCATCCAATTAAGGACATATAAAATAAAGTCACTGCTGTATTCAGAGAAACACATAATTTTTACATGGCTAGGTCCAAAAAAATCATAAAAATATAATAAAGGCCAGATAATTGACCAAAATATAAGATCAGGTTTTCGTTTCAACATTGATCTCAGGATTCGGAGAATCAAGAATTGGACCGTACGGGATTTACACTTCGACCTGATCGTGGTCAGTTAATCCACTTGTGACCAAGGCTTATGGTGAAAAAGCACACTGAAGAGACTTCTCAGGAAAACTGATTATTAGAAGGAACCTTGGATGATAAAAGATGACGGATTTAGTCAGAAAGATAAAACAAGGTTATGTAAAGTTTAGAAAGATGAAATCAAACAGAGCACTCGATGAATAGAACAGAAACAGGAAATAACCTAAATGCGACGAGGAGGGCTACATGGGGCCATGAAATGTCCTTGTTGAGTAGGATTAAGGAAAAATTGAATGCATTTTACAAATACATTTAAAATAAGATGGTAGATAGGGGAAGTGTAGTACTGCTCAAGGACAAAAGGAGGGAATTTGTACCTGGTGCCAAAGGAAGTGTGTGAGATAATAAATTAATACTTTGCATAGGTATTCACCAAGAATGAGGACATGGAGGAAAGTGAATTCAGGAAAGGGTACGCTGATGTTCTTGGGCATGTTGATATCAAATGGGAGGAGGTGTTGGGGCTCTTGGAGAACATGGAGATGGTTAAGGCCTTCAGACCAGTTTATCAAGAGAACTAAGAGAGGGGCTTGCTGGCACCTTAACAGAGATATTTGTATCCTCTTTAGTGACAAGTGATGTGTCAAAAGACTGGAGAATAGCAGAATTATTGTTTAAGAAAGCTAACAGGGAGAAAAGAGTGTTTGGGAGAATATTGGAGAAGATTCTTAGGATTAGATATATGCACATCTGGAGAAACATATTTATTAGTGATAGTCAGCACGGCTTTGTGCAGGGAAATCAAGTGTTACAAACTTGAGGAAATGGCGAAGATGATTGATAAGAGTAGGGTAATGAATGTTGTAATATGTCGACTTTAATAAAATATTCAACAAGATCCTTCATGGTAGGCCAATTGAGAAGATTAAGGCACATGGGATCCACTGAGATTGGGTAAATTGGATTCAAAATTGGCTTGGCATAGAATATAGAGGGTAGTGGTGAAGGAGTATAATTTGAAGTCGAGGTCTCTGAGCAGCACAGTGCAGCAGCACAAGGATCAGTGTTGGATCGGTCATTTGTGATATTTATAAATGTTGGACAAAAATGTTGGTGAATAAGTACGTTTGCAGAAAATATCCCATTATAATGGTACCTAAAATCTCCATCAAACTAAAGCCTGCCTTAGGTTGGAAATGTTGCCTTCAAATTGAAAAGAGAATAGGAAAGAAAGGGAAAGAAATTCAACAACACACACAAAGTTGAAGCAGTAGTAGGCCACTCAACTTGATTCCAGACTCAACTCTGCACTCGTGACTACCTCAGTAATCTTTCACCTCCTTACCTATAAAATACCTACTTACTTTTGCCTTAGATGTATTCCAGGTTTCTGCCTCAGCTGCCTTTTGAAGAAATTAGTTCAAATAATTCATGATCCTCTGAAATAAATTAAACACCTTAATTCTAACTTAAATAAGAGAGATAACCAGGCAGCCATGGAGAGTTTTTTACTAAATTATATCAAAAACTAATGGAGATGGATTTATTGGTCTTGAGTAAGATTTCTGAGGTAGATTCATAACTGAGTCATGACCAAGATCACCAATGAATCAAATGTTTGCTGTTACCATTGAATCGTCTTGATTGATAGTTCAATAAACTGAAAATAATCAATGGATCGGCCAGTATTTGCGATCATATAAGTTGATTGATAGTTCACCTGTTGCTTTCTTTGTGTCTATAAATTTAATTAAACCTCCTGTATCACGGTTCACTACCCAAGGTAAATGGTGGGTGACCATCCCTTGGTTTTTACCAAGGCTGATGTATAATCCATCATATGAAGGCATACTTTATTAGCGAGTCAGAATTGCTATTTCTCTTTCTATTTCAGCTCACTTATCACTTATCTCAGACACAATTGATATTTGAACTCCGTCATGGAAGGAACTGAGAGCATGAATGCAGTCACATTTTGTGGATAAATATTCTGACTAGTCCAAGACTGAGAGACCATGATACAACACAGGTTTATGAGTTGGGGCTGTAACAACAATGTGGGCAACAGTTTGAAACACCTGATTCCATTCATTTTCTTAAAATTTTAGCCTAACAAAGAATGTAGACAGGAAATAGGAAATTAAATTCAGATTTTTAAAAAAAACTGAAATTAAATAAACAAATAAATTGTGAACTAAAGAATTTAGCTAATATGAGTCTCTAGAGCGGTGTGCTTGGCAATTCAAATGTGATCACTTTTGAAGGGTCTGTTAATCGTAAACAAAACAAAATGTAGGCAAAATACAGCTTGAAGAAGGGTTTCGGCCCGAAAAGTTGCCTATTTCCTTCGCTCCATAGATGATGCTGGCTGCACCCGCTGAGTTTCTCCAGCACTTTTGTCTACCTTTGATTTTCCAGCATCTCCAGTTCCTTCTTAAACAAAATGTAGGCATGTCATCTTTAGATAATTTTGGAGCCGGTACATCTATATTATTCACCTTCGATGCCAGCACCTCAAGACACTGAACAATGACACCAATGCTGTCTGAAACATCCTCCAATTATATGGAATGATGAGTGAAGCAATGTCAGTGATCTATCTCTAAATGCATTGCACTGAGGCCTTAGTTACAATCAAGACACTGCAGGAGTTCCAATCAAACATTGAATTCCAAAGCTTTTTACCTGAGATTCCTTGCTTTTCTAAAACGTCTGCCATACAAATAACTTGCTTTTGATCTGACACCAACATCCGAGAAGTTGTTGAGCTCATTCACTAATGTGTTTGAAATCATTCAAACTTGCTTTCATTTGAGTATATAACACGATAAACTTTAATTACTGTTATGCAATCTTGCCAACAATGAATATTCCACTTTACATGTGTGGAGTCACATTAATTTAGAACTTATTTATCATGGGACTTTAAATTATTTTTCTAAACTTTCTTTCTTGATCTCCTCAAAGGCCCACCAAGCCTATTTTTCTTTCACAGTTTAGTTTTCAGTTTAGTTTTCTTTTTTGATGTTAGAATCAATGAAACATCATGTTTAGATTTCCTTTTAGATGCTACATCTTCCAGGTAGAATTCTCCATTATAATTAATAGAAGAAACACGTATTTCCTACTCTCTGTAAATATGTCAGACTTTAAGCTCAACCATGATGTTGGAAATACATTCTAAAACATTCCTACAGAATGTCTGTGGTATGTGTAATGAATGTTAAGTTCATCCATTCATACACAATCTATACCAGTACAAACTGAGGCAGAATTAGTATTTAACATATTGCTCATAACATTCATAGTTCAACTGTGACTTTATGTTGAATATTGTATGCAGTGTGATACATATACATTTATGCAAATATACAATTCAATCAATTGATAGATTACTCAGCAGTCACCGATCATGAACAATAAAACACAGAATTTGAAAGTACTCCACCTGTTCCTGAGCACTTGGGATTTGTGGGTGCTTCATCTGAATGGTCAAGACAGTCAAAATCTCCATCACATTCCCAGCCTGCATCCGAAAGGCATCTTCCATCGGCACAACGAAACTCATGTGACTCACAGGTTTTGTATTCTAAAAGTTCACCATCACACAAAAATTATCATCCATTACAGCAACTGAAGTAATGCTTTCTCTTTGTTTTTAATTGTAATAAATATCATTTGACAAACCTCACATGTTGTGCCCAAGATTTGCCACCTCATTACTTTTCCAGTGGTGCTGGGTTAGATGAGTATGGGTGGGGACAATGTTTAGAGGAATGGATTGTGACATGTTCCGTCATAACTCTGCTTTCTGTCCACTCTCCTCTATACCTGAGAAACCAAATAAATTGGGTGCAGAACACCTCATTTCAGTCCATGAGGGCATTCCTGACCTGCTAACCAACTGTCATTTTAATTCTCTACCACGCATCCATTCTGACTTTGCTGTTTTTGGTTGCTTCAGAGAACATGGAACAGTGTAGCAGAGGAACAGGCTATTCATCCATAACATCCATGCTGTCAAGTGAAACAAATCTTGTCTGCCTGCATATGATATGATCCCTCTATTCCATGTGCCCATCTAAAAGCCTCTACATACACAATTATGTTATCAGTTACCACCTGCAGCCTTGTAATATTTGACATTGCCACACTAGGATAAAGGTTATGAATATCTACCATACCAACAGTATATCTTTCATAATTATATATACTTCTATGTCTCCCTTCAGCCCCTAATGCTCCAGAGAAAACAATCCGAGTTTGTTTAACCTCTCCTTATAGCCAATAACTTCTAATCTAGGCAGCGTTCTGGCAAGCCTCATCTGAACCCTCTCCAAAGCCTTCACATTTTCCCTGTAATTAAGCAACCAAAACTCCACAGAATAATCCAAATGTGGCCGAAGCAAAGTCCGATAAAACTAGAGCATGATTTCCTGACCCTTAACTCAATGCCCCGACCGATGAAGGCAAGCATACAATAGACAATAGACAATAGGTGCAGGAGTAGGCCATTTGGCCCTTCAAGCCAGCACGGCCATTCTATGTGATCATGGCTGATCATCCCCAATCAGTATCCTGTTCCTGCCATCTCCCCATATCCCCTGAATCAACTATTTTTAAGAGCCCCATCTAGCTCTCTCTTGAAAGCATCCAGAGAACCTGCCTCCATCTGAGGCAGAGAATTCCACAGACTCACCACTCTCTGTGAGAAAAAATGTTTCCTCGTCTCCGTTCTAAATGGCTTACTCCTTATTCTTAAACTGTGGCCCCTGGTTCTGGATGTCCCCAACATTGGGAACATGTTTCCTGCCTCTCGTGTGTCCAAGCCCTTAACAATCTTATATGTTTCAATGAGATACCCTCTCATCCTTCTAAACTCCAGAGTGTACAAGCCCAGCTGCTCCATTCTCTCAGCATATGACAGTCTCGCCATCCCGGGAATTAAACCTACGCTGCTCTCCCTCAATAGCAAGAATGTCCTTCCTCAAATTAGGGGACCAAAACTGCACACAATACTCCAGGTGTGGTCTCACTAGGGCTCTGTACAACTGCAGAAGGACCTCTTTGCTTCTATATTTGATTCCTCTTGTTATAAAGGCCAACATGCCATTCGCTTTCTTCACTGCCTGCTGTACCTGCATGCTTACTTTCATAGACTGATGTACAAGGACCCCCAGATCCCGTGTACTTCCCCTTTTCCCAACTTGACACCATTTAGATAGTAATTTGCTTTCCTGTTTTTGCTACCAAAGTGGATAACCTCACATTTATCTGCATTAATCTTCATCTGCCATGCAATTGCCCACTCCCCCAACCTGTCCAAGTCACCCTGCATTCTCATAGCATCCTCCTCACAGTTCACACTGCCACCCAGCTTTGTGTCATCTGCAAATTTGCTAATGTTACTTTGAATCCCATCATCCAAATCATTGATGTATATTGTAAATAGCTGTGGTCCCAGCACCGAACCTTGCGGTACCCCACATGTCACTGCCTGCCATTCTGAAAGAGACCCGTTAATCCCTACTCTTTGTTTCCTGTCTGCCAACCACTTCACTATCCATGTCAGCACTCTACCCCCACTACCATGTGCCCTAATTTTTACCACTAATCTCCTATGTGGGACCTTATCAAATGCTTTCTGAAAGTCCAGGTACACTACATCCACTGGCTCTCCCTTGTCCATTTTCCCAGTTACATCTTCAAAAAATTCCAGAAGATTAGTCAAGCATGATTTCCCCTTCGTAAATCCATGCTGACTCGGACCGATCCAGTTACTGCTGTCCAAATGTGCGGCTATCTCATCTTTTATAATTGACTCCAGCATCTTCCCCACCACAGATGTCAGGCTAACGGGTCTATAATTACCCATTTTCTCTCTCCCACCTTTCTTAAAAAGTGGGATAACATTAGCTACCCTCCTATAGAACAATGGAAAATTATCACCAATGCATCTGCAATTTTTAGAGCCACTTGCTTAAGTATCCTGGGATGCATGCCATCAGGCCCTGGGGATTTATCAGTCTTCAGTCCCATCAGTCTATCCAATGTCATTTCCTGCCTAATGTGGATTTCCTTCAGTTCCTCTGTCACCCCAGAACCTGTGGCCACTGCTATCTCAGGAAGATTGTTTGTGTCCTCCTTAGTGAAGACAGATCCATAGTACCTGTTCAACTCCTCTGCAATTTCCTTTTTCCCCATAATAAATTCACCTTTTTCGGTCTTCAAGGGTCCAACTTTGGTCTTAACTGATTTTTTCCTCTTCACATACCCAAAGAAGCTTTTACTGTCCCGCTTTATATTCTTGGCTGGCTTACCTTCGTACCTCATCTTTTCTCCCCGTCTGTCTTTTTGGTTATCTTCTGTTGTTCTTTAAACATTACCCAATCCTCTTGCTTCCTGCTCATCTTTGCTACATACCATACAGCTACTTCATCACTCGATTTTTTGATGTTGCCACTTTCAAGGAGCTGTAGACTTGGACCCTAAGGTCCCTGTGTTTTTTTTTTTTTTTTGTTGTTTTTTTTTTGTTTATTTTTGTTAGAAGTAAGTACAGTAGTCTGGTACTTAAGTACCTAATACATAATACATAAATACATATTTTCATTCTTGTACAACTTCATATTTTTGGTGCAATAATAAAAGAACAGTGAGAGAAAAGAGAAATAAAGAGTGTCGGAATAGATAGACAAGCAAGTAGAAACAGAAAGTAAAAAAAAATAAAGGACAGAGGTGAGAAGTTAAAAGATTGAAAGAAATGGAAAAACTACTACTATCTCATATTTTTGCCCATTCGTCACCCAGTTCTGAACCATTTAATTTCTAAGGTTATGTTATGTTGCACCATATGCTTGTATAAAGTTGATAAACGGAGACCAAATCTTTAAGAATTGGTCTACTTTGCCTATAAGAGGAATCTCATTTCTTCAAGATGTAGCGTTTCAGACATATTTGAGATCCACATTTTGAATGTTGGCGTAGGTGCGTTTTTCCAAAATTTAAGTATAAGTTTTTTCGCTGTTATTAGACCATAATTAAGAAAGGCTTCTTGGAATATAGTTAGTTTACTTCCCTCTTCCATTGATCCAAAGATAATCAATTCAGTATTGGGGTTCAATTTTGTGTTAAATAGTTTTGTAAAAATTCCAAAAATTTCATTCCAAAATGTATACAGTTTTGTACAAGAGACAAAGGAATGTGCTATAGTGGCATTTTGAGTTAGACATTTTGTCGCAGATGGGGGAAACATTTGAAAATATTTTATTCAGTCTTGTTTTCGAATAATATAATCTATGTAAAATTTTAAATTGAATTAGGTTATGTCTTACATTCATTGGATTTTTATCCCATCTATCGTTCGAATTTTTATCAATAACTCTTGTTCCCAGTCTCTTCTAATTGCTTCTGTCGTTGGTGTTTCTATATTTAGAATTATATTATATAAGTAAGATATTAAATTGCTTGGTTCTGCCTTTCTATTCATTCCTTCCTCCAGTAGATCTGGGGTTAAAGTTTGATATCCTTGTATATACTTTTTCAAATAATCTTGAGTATTCAGTATAAGGTCCCTGTGTGCAGAACATTTTTGTGGTGGGGTCTTTATTTTGTCATCCCATTAGGACATTCCTCAAGGCCTGGTTTCTGATTGGGGTTTTCATCTAGGACTCTGGTCCAGCAAGTTCAGTCTTTGAGTATTCAGCAGAGGAAGTGAGGAATGTGGGTGGCTCATCTATCTCAGGGAAACTTGAACCACTGCATCAATTGCAAAGCCTTTCTTCTCTCTTTCTATTACTCTTATCAAAGAATTCATTAAGTTCATTCATGCATGGAATCCATTCCACCAGCTCTTTATATTTTCAGCTCCATGATGTTTTCCTATTTCAGATCCTATAAGTCAGAAAGAAGAAGAATTTCCTTCCTCATAAATTCTGAGGTGACATCAAGATGAAATCTAATTGAATACTACCAGAGGGTATATTTACTGGCCAAACGTGTTTGGAAAGTCCCATTGCGGAAAAAAAGTACAAAAACATATCATTTCCTTGCTAAAAAAAGCATAAATGAATAGTTATAGTCATAGAGTGATACAGTGTGGAAACTGGCCATTCGGCCCAACTTGCCCATACCAGCCAACATGACCCAGCAGCACTAGTCCCAACTGCCTGCGCTTGGTCCATATCCCGGCAAACTTGTCCTATCCATGTACCTGTCTAACTGAATCTTAAATGTTGGGATAGTCTTAGCCTCAGCTACATCCTCTGGGAGCTTGTTCCATACACCCACCACCCTTTGTGTGAAAAAGTTACCCCTGAAATTCCTATTAAATCTTTTCCCATTCACCATGAACCTATGTCCTCTGGTCCTCGATTCCTCTACTCTGGGCAAGAGATTCTGTGCATCAAACCGATCTATTCATCTCATGATTTTATACACCTCGATAAGATCACCCCACATCCTCCTGTACTCCAAGGAATAGATACCCAGCCTACTCAACCACTCCCTATAACGCAGACCCTCTAGTCCTGGCAACATCCTCGTAAATTTTATCTGATGCCTTTCAAGCCTGACAATATCTTTCCTATAACGTGGAGCCCAGAATTCTAAATGCAGTCTCACCAACTTCTTATACAACAGCAACATGACCCACAGCGATCAGGTTATTAAACTCGCCATCAAACAGAACTGTAACAGCCTATTGCACTTTATCTGCTGATTTACATGTATATTGAACTGAACTGTTTTGTATTTTTGCTTACAATATTCTGTTGTGCTGCAGCGAGCAAGAATTGCATTGTCCTATCTGGGACACATGAAAATAGACTCTCTTGAATTGACTTGACTACTCAATACTCTGACTGATGAAGATGTGCCAAAAACCTTTTTGACCACCTTATCTACCTGCAGCTCGACCTTCAAGGAACCATGGACCTGCACTCCTCGATCCCTCTGGTCTACAACATCCCCTTGAGACTTACCATTCACTGTATAGGTCCTGCCCTTGTTAAACTTGCTAATCTTGCCCTGTAGGTTCTCATCCACATCATTGATGTAGATGACAAACAGTAATGGGCCCAGCACCAAATCATGAGGCACACCACTAGTCACAGTCCTCCAGTCCGAAAAGCAACCTTCCATCATCACCCTCTGTTTCCTTCCATGAAGCCAATTCAGCTATCACTCCTTGGATCCCATGCAATCTAACCTTCCTGAGCAGCCTGCCATGTGGAACCTTGTCTTTCTGAATGCCTTTCTGAAATCGACGTATACAACATCTACAGCGCTGCCCCCAATCACCTTTTTGGTGATGACTTCAAAAAGTTCAATTAGATTTGTGAGACTCAGCCTCCCACATACAGAACCATGCTGACTATCACTAATCAGCACTTGCATATCTAAATGCCTGTACAACCTATCTCTCAGAATACTCTCTAGTAACTTTCCAACTACAGATGCTAAGCTCACCAGCCTATAGTTCCCAGCAGTTTCTCTGCAGCCCTTCTTGAAAAGAGGCACAACATTTGCCACCGTCAGCCTTCTGACATCTCTCCTATATTTAAGCATATCTCGTAAATTTCAACCAAGGCTTCCGCAATTTCCTCTCTAGTTTCCCACAATGTCCTTGGATATATCTGATCAAGCCCTGGAAATTTGTCTACCTTCATACATGATAGTACCTTCAGTACTTCAATGGTAGCACTGACTGTTCTCAAGACACTGCCCATATTTCGCTTGGGCAGCTTACAGCCCAGTGGTATGAATATTGATTTCTCTCACTCAGGTAGCTCTCTCTTCATCCCTCCCCCACCCAAGTCGCTTCTAATTTTCACCTTACAAATGGCTGTTTCCTTTATCATTGTTAATTATTTGCATATCTTTCATTCATTGTTCTTTATCTCTTGACATCACTGTCTATATCTCTCATTTCCCTTATTCCTAACCAGACTGAAGAAGGGTCTCGACCCAAAATGTCACCCATTCCTTCTCTCCACAGATGCTGCCTGTCCCTCTGAGTTGCTCCAGCTTTTTGTGTCCCACTTGGCTGATGTTCCTTTCACCTCAAATAACCTGCTCCAGTCAACTTGAGCGAGACCTTTTCTCATACGCTCAAAGTTGGCCTTACTCCAGTTGAGCAAATTAACACGTGGGCCCTCTCTGTCCCTATCCAACAAAAGATCCTAAACCTAATCGAACTGTGGTCACTGGTCCCAAAAGGCTCCGCCACAAACACTTCATTAACTTGCCTTTCCCAATTTCCCAATACTAGATCCAGTGCTGCCCTCTCACACGTGGGGGCCCTCTATATATTGCTTGCGAAAAATCTCCCGAACATTTTTTAGGAATTGCACACGATTTAAACCCTTCACACTATGATTTTTCCAGACAATATTGAGAAAGTTAAAATCCCCTACCACAACAACCTTATTTGACCTACAGCAATCTGCAATCTCCTGGCCTTTTTGTTCTTCTAAATCCCATTGACTATTCGGGGGTCTATAGTACACCCCCAACAAGGTGATCATCCCTTTCTTGCACCTCAGCTCAAATTATTGTTATGAGTATTTAATGTTCTATTTTCTGTGAATTTTGATATAATGAAAAGGAATATTAATATTCAAAAGTAACAAATTCATATGAAATGCAAATGAAAGTAAAATTGCTGGAGACACGTAGTAAAGTCAAGCATCATCCGAGGAAAGGGAAACAGAGGTAATGGTTCAGGTGGAACACCCATCATTGGAAGTGTAATAAAGAGAAAACACTTGATGGGGGGAACGGGGGGTGAAGGGGGAGGCGCGGGGGCAATGATGGTTACAGCAAATAAATATCCCATGAAACTCATTTTGTTTCATTTGAATGTTTAAATATTGGATATTATTTACTTCAGTCTATTTTACCTGATTTCCCAAGACAGCTAAGAGACTTGCAAAATGTAAAGAATTGTAAATTTATGTCTATTGTCCTGTCAACATACATGTTTTAACGCAGTGAATGTGATTGATCTCTTTGACCTTTGAGCTTGGTTATTTAATAGAAAATTTACTTCTGACAATTAAACCACAGTGTAATTTGTCCTTGGCCTTTCTGATGATCATCCATCAGGTTCTCAATGTCAGAAAAGATAATGTTTCTCCCACACATTTTATATCCTCTCAGATAAAACATGTAGCAAACACATGAGATTAAGAGTTAAAGAAGGAACTGCAGATGCTGGAGAATAGAGGGTACACAAAAGGCTGGAGAAACTCAGCGGGTGCAGCAGCATTGGAATCTGCACCCGCTGAGTTTCTCCAGCCTTTTGTGTACCCACATGATATTAAGAAACTGGCACTTTAGTAAAATAGCTGTTCTTTCTAAACTCCGAAGGCTGACTGTGTTATATTATTGTGACAATGACAAAAAGTACTGATCTTTGTACTCATTTGCTAAATTTTCCATTAGTGAAGACAATGTTGGACATTTTTTTTTCATTTTAATTAAAATCAGAAGCTGTTATTGCAATATTTGATATGTTGTGCTTTGTAAAGAAATCTTTAACTAAAGGGTATCGTCAAACATGCAGCCTGTACAGTATATATTTTTCAGATGTAGATGTGCCCCATCTAATTAAAATTTTCCATGTTCTCTGAGAAAAAATAAACACTCTGTCTTTTGCTGTGTTTTCCTTCAATCAAGGCAAGCAAAATCAACCTAAAATGAACGTAATCATTGACCAATATTTGAAATTTGCAAATGTCTCAGATAACTTTTTAAATTTTAATTACTTAAATAATTTCCTTTCTGAGAACATATTTTTATGTTTATAAGTGGATTATTGGATTACTTTAAGAAATTTTACTTGAAGAAATCATATTTTCCCATGTGTCTTATTTTCTTCAATATTTTACCATTAGAAACAAGGCATTATTTTTAGAAACCAAAATGTTATAGCTGAACATTGTTTTACTTCTGTTTTAACTTTTAAAACGTCAATGATGTGTCAAAGAACTTGGGAGTAGTTGTCATCAGTGGTTGTTTATTTTTCAATTAACATTGTGTGGAAAAGGTTTATATTTAAGAGATATTTTATAGCGAATTTTAACATTGATTCCACTTTCATTAAACTGAATGTTTACACTAATGGCATGAGGGTGGAGATATTGAAAGGATCAGAATGATTTAGTGTACGGGGAAGATCAAGAGTTACTGTAGGTCTGCGGAAATGAGAGGAAAAATGCCATCTAAAAAAAGAAAAACATTCATCAATGCATATTCTAGCATGAAATGAGTACATTTTCAATCATTCCCTCAGAATTCATACATTATGGCCTTTGTTAATTGGGGTGCCATTTAAATGCAGACATTCATGTAAGTAAGAAAGTTTAAAACAATCAACATTGTAAAATATATTCTTAATTTGGGCTTCCAATCCAATCAGCTGTTTAAGTTAAATATATATTAACCTGATTTCAATAGATAACCCATGGAAATACAGCAACCCTGATTATATTATGTAATACCTATATTGATATGAGCTAAACACACCAGTTAAAAATAATTACCCTCATATTTTGATATGAAGAATATTTTATACCTACCACACTCTGGACCTTCATCGGATCCATCCCCACAATCATCATCATGATCACACACAAAATATTGTGGAACACACAATGTGTTCTTACATCTGAAGGCTTTGTTATCGCATGTGCTGTTATGCGCTAGAATAAGGAGAAACACTGGATGAAATTGAAATTGATAAGTGTATGCAATGGTTATTTCACAAGTTGAAGATTTTAATGGTAGGGCTCCATTACTGAAATCAATAGTTTTGTTTTCAAATGCAGTCATCATAATCACACAATTTCATCCAGAAGAAAAATAATTAATCATGATTTATATAATGACTGAATATATTTTAAATATGTCAGCTCACAAATATGAAAAGATAATCTTGTTACATAGCAAAAAATCCCTCAGAAATAGTGTATTACGTCAATATTGTTGGCCCTTGTCACAGTCCAGAGTTAATTACAGGTGAAGCTTCAGTTCAAAAGAAATTTCATGTTTGCGGAAACATAGTATTGTTGGAGATGTTATTTTACGGTTGAGATGACAAGCCAATTCCCCAACCTTACCATAACACTTTCATGTAATCTATGTAAAGGGCCAGTTCAGAAAGTGTTGTGGAAATATTGTCACAGTGCCAGGCACTTGTACCACATTTTCCAAAATTGCTTCAAGGCTCTGTCGTTTCATAACATCTTTTCAAGAACCTCAATGCTTGATTCCATGAAAGAATAATATTATCATTCATATAATAAACTACTGCTAGCTCATGAAATTCTCTGCTAGATTTAATTTCTTGTGCACGTGCTTGGTATGTGAAACTTTTAATGTACTTTGAATTGGGTACAGAGGGAAACTGGATAGAAGTATCTAATCAATATTAGACAAGATGGAAAATATTCAACTTACTGAAGGGGAACATTAGAAAGCTGCTGAGAATTCAGGACCCATCTGATTTTAAACTTCATTGATTTTCATAGCTTCTACAAAGTGCAAATAACACACTACAGAACATTTACACCTAGGTAGTTATAAATCTACTCATCCAGAAGAAAAATAATTAATCATGATTTATATTATGACTGAATATATTTTAAATATGTCAGCTCAAAAATACGAAAAGATAATCTTTTCGCTAGACTCGCTAGAATTTAGAAGACTGAGGGGGGATCTTATAGAAACTTAGAAAATCCTTAAGGGGTTGGACAGGCTAGATGCAAAAAGATTGTTCCCGATGTTGGGGAGGTCCAGAACAAGGGGTCACAGTCTAAGGATAAGGGGGAATTCCTTTAGGACCAGGATGAGGAAAACATTTTTCACACAGAGAGCGGTGAGTCGCTGGAATTTTACTTCGGAGTGAACGTGAGTGACTACGTGAATAGAAGCCCGTACAGCCGTTGGTGCGTCATGACGTCAGACGCTGGTGCAGTCGGCCGGTTGGAGCAGCAGCGCTCCTCCGAGCGGTAAGTTTAAACCGCGGGTTATACGAAGAGCTGGAGAATTTAGCGGGTGCAGCAGCATCTAAGGAGCGAGGGAGATGGGCGACGTTGCGGGTCGAGACCCTTCTTCAGACTTCACCCTCGATTCTCCAGCATTTGCAGTTCTTCGTTAAACAAGTTTAAAGAGGTAAGGTTTTTAAAAATTTTACCGCATGTCTTTTTCTGCGACGGTTTCGGGTTCTTAGAGAATGTTGCAGAAAGGGAAGAAGGTGTCGGCGAGGCGCTCCGGGGGTAGAAAGGAAAAGTGGCCAGGAGAGTGTTGAGGATGGAGGCCCGTCTGGTACACCTGGTCCGGTGCTGGCTACACAGCCAGTGGTTGCGGACCCACTGCCGGGGGGCAGTGGAGGCTTGTCAGTAGGGCGGAAGGCCACTGGCAAGTCTCTGTGGCCCGTAGATGAGTCGGGCCTGGAGGTTATACCCTCCATAGGAGAGTCCGTTTGCTCACGGCTCTCCCACGTCGAGATTCTATTTCAAAAGAATGCTCGACAGGGACCAGCTCCGTGGGGAGGAGTGGTGCCCAAGCCAGGCTGATGGAGAGCTTGTGCTAGCAGCACCTGTTTCAGGGCTGCAGAACTATCCTGCCTGTGAGGAGGATGTTCCAGCTCCGTGAGGAGGAGTGGTGCCCAAGCCGGCTGATGTAGAGCTTGTGCTAGCAGCACCTGTTTTCAGGGCTGCAGAACTATCCTGCCTGTGAGGAAGATGTTCGATCAGGGCCAGTTTGCCTGACACTGTTTCTATGCTGGGGGAGAGCAGTAAAGTGTGTTCGGTTGGAGGTAATTCCGAACATTGCTGGGAAGTTTGCTGAGTGTAGAGAGCAGGAAAGGCGATTGATGTAGAATTGGCCGAAGCCATTCAGTATATGCTCTCCCACCAGTTACAGGAGCTAGCTATGGATGAAGTAGCAAAAAACTATAAAGCTCCTGTTAATTGTGATCTCCTGAAGGTACTGGTGGTTAATCACCAAATTTGCATAGGATGGGTTTACCTGCTAGGGCCCAGGAGATGAAGTTTTTAAAAAGTGCTTAAACTGTTGTCAGCAGGTATTACAGCTGTGGTGAAAGTTATTGATACAAATGATATGGTTGAAGCACACCAGGATGAACTGGGACTCCTTTGTAATGCATTTTTAAAATTAATAATATCGGGAGGGCCGCTATTAGGCCAGTGCTAACCCGAATTTGGCGAGTTGTGCAAACCGACCAGTGTACCACCACAAAATCTGTTGTTTGGTGGTAAACCTTGCAAAAAGGGTCAAAGACTGTTATGAGGTTGTTATAACCATGGCCCTCATTAAGCCAGCTGGAAGCAAGGCAAAAAAGGTTTTCTACAAGAGGTCGAGGACAACAAGGCTGCAAGGAAAGATGCTGGTAAGGAATATAACATTGACAGACGATGAATTAACTGATGTTCCTGTTCAAATTGGGGAAGGTTAAAATTGTTCTCAAACAATGGCAGCAGTTGACATCAGATTTGTTCATACTTAGTGTATTGAAGGGGTGAAAAAATTGGATTTTACTATAAGGACAGTCTACCTAATCAACATTTTCCTAGTCGTAAACTTATTTTTCAGATGAGGAAAATGTGCTTATTCAAGCAGAGATTCAGTCGTTACATAAGAAGGGGTAATTGAGCCTTCTGTCTATCAAAGTCAACAATTTCTGTCAAGTATATTTCCCAGATCTAAAAAGACTGGGGGATGTAGAATTATTCCTGGATTTATCGAATTTGACCAAATTTGTTTGTTATAGCATTTCAAAATGGAAACCTTTACCACGGCAAACATCTAGTGTCCAAAGGGTATTATATGGCAACCATTGATTTAAAGAAGCGTATTACGCAGTGTCTATTCATGGTGATGATAGAAGATATTTGAAATTTATTTGGATGACTGAGCTGTGGCAATTCAGGACATTGCCGAATGGATTAACTTCAGCTCCTAGATTATTTACTAAATTTGTAAAACCTGTGTTAGCATTTACTTAGAGCTCAGGGGCATGTGGTAATGGCCTATTTAGATGATATTCTGATTGTTGGAAAGACTCATGCTGAAACTCAATCATCAGTTTCAGTTTTAAAATCACTTTTGAACATATGGGATTTGTTATTCACCAGATAAATCTAAATTATCACCAGTCCAAATTATTGATTATCTGGGATTTACCATTAATTCCAATCACATGTTGGTAACTTTGCCCAGGGATAAATTGAATCAGTTAATTGAGGACTGTGTTAATCTCGTTGGAGAACAACGGCCTTCGATTAGACAAGTAGCCAGTTTTATGGGAAAGTTGTTGCAGCCTTTCCTGCTGTGCAGTATGGTCCTCTGCATTATCAACAATTACAACCATCAAAGGAACAGGGCACTGAGAATACAAAGGGGCATTTTTGATAGGCCTAATGCAGTTGTCAGCTGGGCGATTGCTGACATACAATGGTGGATAGTACGTTTCAAATAATTTAAGGAAGGTTTTGGTGGAATCACCGTCACTGATATTACAGACTGATGTAAGTGCACTGGTTGGGGTGTGCAACAGATATGTCTTCTAGTTGTGGAGGCAGATGGAATGTGATGAGAACATCGCTTCCTCAATGAAGAGGGAATAATTATTTAGAGTTGTTGGGCACCTGGTATGGCTCAAAGCTTATTGTTCTACAAGGAGGGATCTGCATGTGCAGGTCAGATTGACAAACCATAAGCGAGTGGCATAGTTAAACCACATGGTGGAGTTAAGTCACAGTCTTGTGATAGACTGGCTAACCAGATTTGGAGCTGGTGTATTGACCAAATATCTGGCTTTCAGCACTTTATTTGCCAGGAAGAGGTCACGTCAGTTTAATGACAACATGAATGGATGTTAAATCAGGATGTATTTAACCAAATGATTGATCAGTATGCATTGCCAGTATATTGACTTGTTTGCATCTCGATTAAATCATCAGTTACCTAGATATGTTTCATGGTAACCAGATCCTGGGGCAGTAGCAGTGGATGCATTTTCGCTGCATTGGGGGGAGGAATGTTTGTGTATGTATTTTCCTTCATTCTGTCTCATCAGCAGATGTTTGCAAAAGATCAAGGAGGAATCCGCTTCAGGGGTATTGGTAGTGCCAGATTGGCCTACACGAGCAGGTTTCCCGTTGTATTACAAATGGCTAGGGATGCCTTACAAGCTTATGCCCAAGAATAAAAATCTACTGGTAAATCCAGTCACTGGGCGATCAACATCCTCATATTAGGATCGTATTGATTGTTAATTTGCAGATTTTTAAGGAGGTCCATACCTGGGGAAGAGGGGACTGTCATTATCGGAATGTGGATGTTCACTCGTCGGCCTGCAGGATAGTACACTGCAGCAATATATACCTATATAAGGAAGTGGGAGCAATTCTGCCTACAGGCAGGATATTGTATATCACACTGCAGGATCACGGATGTATTGGGTTTGCAACTTTATTTGACCAAAAAAATTACAGTGCGCTAATTTCAGCCCGAAGTGACTATGTCTTTATTTACCTATGCAATGCAGAATTTGAATCACAGTATGCATACAGTAGGACACTCCATTAGTTTCACGATTCATGGAAGGGAGTTTTTCAATTTTAATCCTCCTAAACCCAGGTATGCCGGTTTTGGAATGTGAGTGATGGTTTTTATGGCTCTTCGCCAGTGGGCTCCGGTACTAGCCTATTCAGTAGCCAAATTATCTATGAAGGTGTCATGCTTATGGCGTTGGTTTCAGCTCAACGTGTATAAATGTTGCAAAAGTGACGGCTAGATAGATATGCATGTGTCGGACTGATGCCATTATATTTTATGTCTATGATTTGCTTAAAAATAATATAAAAGAGGCATGACAGGATTAAGATGGTGTTTTCAGCATACCCCGCAGATCCGCTTCTGTGTAGTCTCACATTTATCTCGTTACCATTGAGGATTACTAAACCTCTGAGCGGAACAGAGTTGGCTATGTTATTAGTCACAAAAAACCACAAGTAAAGTGTCGGTGCAATTCGATTTCAAGGTCCTCGTGGCCGCTGGATGGTCCAGTGAGCTAACTTTTCAGAGGTTTTATCACAAGCCGATTATCAAGGCTCGGGGGTGTTTGCTGATTTCTGGTGTCAGTACTGTTACATTTTTCCCCCTCAGTTAGAGGGGTTTGTTATCGATTTGTTTGTAAATAAACTGTTATTTATTTAACAAATGCATTACTGATGCATGATTGATTGTTAACTGACTTTTGAGTCAATCAAGGCAGTCGTGAACGTAGGATTTGAGTGCGGCGTGAATTCACAGTGCTTTGAAGTCTTCACGTAGTCACTTCATGTGACTCGAAGTAAAATAGTAAGATTAAAACTGAGAAAACCCTTACCAGTTTGAAGTTTGATCTTTATACACTTATGGGAGTCGAGTTGAGGGACTACGTGCCCTCCGCTCCCACCCTCATAGATCTCATCTGGTAGTTCTAGTTTTATCATCTTACCGTTATACTTCGGTCATTGTTAGCTGTGAATTCATTCCGCTGCTTTGAAGATTGACGCACCAACGGCTGTACGGGCTTCTATTCACGTAGTCCCTCAACTCGACTCCTCATAAAATAAAGATCAAACCTCAAACTGGTAAGTTCTCGTTTAATCTTACTATTCTCTGCCACAGAAGGTAGTTGAGGCCAGTTCATTGGCTATATTTAAGAGGGAGTTAGATGTGGCCCTTGTGGCTAAAGGGATCAGGGGGTATGGAGAGAAGGCAGGTACAGGATACTGAGTTGGATGATCAGCCATGATCATATTGAATGGCTCGAAGGGCCGAATGGCCTACTCCTGCACCTATTTTCTATGTCTATGTTTTCTACTCCATGGATTGAAAATCCTTAACCCAAACATTTGTTATACAATTGGAGTATAAGCCTGAAACGTCCGCCTAATACAGTATCTTCAAATTGTTACTATGGTTTACAACTTAACTACTAACATTTTCAACCTTGAATCAGAATTGACCTAAGCTGTAAATAAATATTTTACACAATGTGACACAACAATAAATCGATTAATATATTAATCACAAAAATAATGGTGGAAATCTGAAATAATAACAAAAATCACTGAAAATAAACTGCAGATGAAGGATCAATCTTGGACTTAAGACTTCAGATCAATGGCATGCAAACACTAGGGCGGTATCATGTTGTAGTACATCATTCACTCAGTCCTTTTGGGCAATATAGTCAAATATTTTCACTGGCTTAATATTCTGCTGACCACGAGCCTCACTGTTCACCATTGTTAGTTTTTACCTGAAATGACCAACATTACTTACTGCAACCAGCTGTGGAGAGTTCATCACTTCCGTCTGGACAATCTTTGTCCCCATCACACAACCAATATTTTGGGAGACAAACACGAGAATTGCGACATTGGAACAATTCAGGAGCACACGTAACCGAACCTGCGGTAGTGAAATAAACTACAGTTCACCATTTTGTAGAGTGACATTTGCAATAATGCATGAAATTACTTCCTGTTATATAATTTTAGAGTTTAGTGTTGTCTGTCCCTTTCATTATTTGATTTAATGGAAGTTAGAATGAGCAACTCATAGAATACTTGAGGAAAAGAAAGTCTCACATTTTTACTGTTACTTTGATAATTGCTCTGATCATGAAATAACTAAACACAAATTTGATAGAGTGATTAAACATTTGCAAGTTCAAGTTGATTGTCACGTGAGGTTCTGGTAGAATTTTAAGAATTTAACATGAGAAATATTAGACCCGTGGAGGATAGTGCAGAAAGAGAAATTAGTCAAAATAAACATATTCAGAGTGAGCATTAATGATTTGCATATAATTCTATCCAGAATATATCACTTGAATACCTGCTGTGTATTCCAAAGGGAGTGCCAATAATTCAGCATATAACTTAGGTCTGGAAATATAACACACAAGTCAAAGTTTGTAAAAGTGGGGCACTGCAATGTAAACTGAGCAGATTAATCTTGGGAAATATAAATGATTTGGTGCCAGGATTTGGACATGGAAGGTCAAAGCTGGGCTGAAATTTGAACTCTCTGACATTAATTGCTGCATTCATCAATCAATATTCCATTGGCAAGTAACCATTTGAAAACAGAATATAATCTTGTCTGTTAGCAACACCGCAAGTTGGAGGAACAGCACCTCATATTCCGCTTGGGGAGTCTGCATCCTTTGGGCTTGAACATTGAATTTTCTCAATTCTGTTAACCATTGCTGTCTCCTCCCCTTCCCACCTCTCCCTCAGCCCTCGGGCCCTGGCATTCCCTCTCTCTCTATCTCCCTCCCCCACCCTAGTCGCACCAGCTTCTCATTTTCACACCACAAACAGCTTACAATGGCTTGTTCCCTTTATCATTGATACTTTTTTGCATATCTTTCATTCACTGTTCTTTATCTCTCCACATCACCGTCTATATCTCTCGCTTCCCTGATCCCTGACCAGTCTGAAGGAGGGTCTCGACCCGAAACGTCGCCTATCTCCTTCGCTCCTTAGATGCTGCTGCTCCCGCTGAGTTTCTCCAGCTTTTTGTGTAACCCTCTTGTCTGTATCTGTCTTAAGTTGCTCGTTCATTTTTTAAAAAGGGCAAAAGTAACGCTGATCCAATTAATCAATACATTGTGTTAAGTTAGCCTGTTAGAAAAGCACAAGGAGACACAGATTGAACAAAATAAAAAGTAATTTTAGGAATGGTAACAAGAATCTTTTCATGTAAATTATGATTAATACAAATTTCAGAATGGAAGTTTGAGCTGAAAATCATGGAATCACTGAATAACTCAAGAATTTGTCATGGTGAAATGTAGAATTGTTCTTGATGGTTATGAGGTAAATTGTAAATATCTTGTAAATAAGCAGGCATTACAAAGTATCTCAAACAGGACAGCACAAGAAAAGGCCCTTCAGCACACAATGTCTGTGCCAAACATGATGCCAAAGCATCTATTATCAACCTGCACATAACTCATGTTAGCCCATTTCATGATAATTCATATGCCTCTCCAAAAGTCTTTTAAATGCCACTGTCGTATCTGCCTCTACCACCACCCCTGGCAGCATATTCCAGTTACTCACCACCCTCTGTATAAATAGCTTGTACATCTGTATACCTTAACTAGGCCTCTTATAATTTTACATACTTCTATCAGGTCTCCCCGTTACTTACGGCATTTCAGAGAAAACAATCCAAGTCTTTTCAACCTCCCCATGTAGCTAATGCCTAATCCAAACATAATTCTGGTAAACATCTGTGTCTTTTCCTATGCCTCCACATCCTTTCTGCAAAGGGGAGACCAGAACTGTATGCTAACTCCAAATGTGACCTAACCAAAATCATATAAAGCTGCATCATGGCTTCCAATGCTCTGACCTATGAAAACAAACATATACATATGCTTCTTTACCATTCTATCTGCTTCTGTTGCTGCTTTCAGGAAGTTGTGGTCTTGGACCCCAAGACCCCTTTGTAAATCATTGCTAATAAATGTCATGCTATTCATTGTATATTTTATCCTTACATTTGACCTCCCAAAGTGCTATAACTCACAATTATTTAGATTAAACTCCATCTGCCATTTCTCCGTCCAATTCTGTAACTGATCAATATCCCACTATATAGTTTAAATGCCTTCCTCAGTCTGCAACCCCAGCAATCTGCAAATTTACTAACCAACTCACCTATGTTTATGTTCAAGTCATTTACATTAATCACAAGCAGTGGAGGCCCTTGTACAGATCCCTGTAGAACCCCAATGGTCATAGACCTCCAGCCTGAATATTGTCCTTATCGATCAGTAAGCCAGTTCATAATCCACAAGAACAAATCACTGTTAATCCTGTGCATTTTATTCATCTGGATCAGCCTACCATGGGAGACTTTTTTTAAATGCCTTATTAACATCCATATAGACAGCATCCATGCCCTATCCTCATCAATCACCTCTGTAACCTTCTCAAGTTAGTAAGACATGACCTGCCATGTATAAACCCATATTAAAACTCCACCTCCGCTACATCGACGACTGCATTGGTACTACTTCCTGCACCCATGCAGAACTCACTGACTTCATCCATTTCACCACTAACTTCCATCTGGCACTCAAATTTACCTGGACCATTTCCGACATCTCCCTACCGTTTCTAAACCTCACTATTTTAATTGCAGGTAAAAGACACCACTGACCGACATCTACTATAAACCCACTGACTCCCATGGCTATCTGGACTACACTTTTTCCCATCCTGTTTCTTGTAAGGACTCTATCCCCTACTCCCAATTCCTCAGTCTACACCGCATCTGCACCCAAGATTAGGTATTCCTAACCAGGGCATCGGAGATGTCCTCATTCTTTAGGGAAGAATGAGGACATCTTCATTATCGACTCTTCGACTCTTCGACTATAGATGAGGCCCTCACCAGGGTCTCTTCTATACCCCGTAACTGTGCTCTCACTCCCCATTCCTCCCACTCGTAACCAGGGCAGAGTCCCCCTCGTCCTCGCCTTCCACCCTACCTGCCGTCACATACAACAAATAATCCTCCAACATTTTTGCCACCTCCAACGGGATCCCACCACTGGA
Organism: Okamejei kenojei; assembly: GCA_035221665.1. Classification (NCBI taxonomy): domain Eukaryota; kingdom Metazoa; phylum Chordata; class Chondrichthyes; order Rajiformes; family Rajidae; genus Okamejei; species Okamejei kenojei. The sequence continues at coordinate 29,163,517 of CM069137.1, read as the reverse complement.
CACATGTTTCCATCTCCTCCCCTTTTGGCTTTCTGCAGAGACTGCTCCCTCCATAACTCCCTGGTCAATTTGTCCCTTCACACCCAAAACACCCCCTCCCCTGGTACTTTCCCTTGTAACCGCAGGAAATGCTACACTTGTCGGTTTAGTGCCCCCCTTGACTCCATCCAAGGACCTAAGCAGTATTTCCAGGTGTGGCAGAGGTACACCTGCACCTCCTGCAACCTCATCTATTGCATCCGCTGCTCTAGCTGTTAGCTGCTCTACATCGGTGAGACCAAGCGTAGGCTAAGCGACCGCTTCGCCCAACACCTTCGCTCAGTTCACAATAACCAACCTGATTTCCCGGTGGCTCAGCACTTCAACTCCCCCTCCCATTCCGAATCCAACCTTTCTGTCCTGGGCCTCCTCCATGGCCAGGGTGAGTCCCACCATAAATTGGAGGAGCAGCACCTGATATTTTGCTTGGGTAGTTCACACCCCAGTGGTATGAACATTGACTTCTCCAATTTCAGGTAGTCCTTGCTTTCTCCCTCTTTCCCCTCCCCTTCACAGCTCTCCCACAGCCCATTGTCTCCACCTCTTCCTTTCTTCTTACCACCCCCAACATCCCCACATCAGTCTGAAGAAGAGTCTCGACCCAAAACGTCACCATCGCTCCATAGATGCTGCCTCACCCGCTGAGTTTCTCCAGCATTTTTTCTACCTTAAAACTCTACAGAATACTTATACTGCTACATCTTCTCTGAAACACTTTTCTCTTATTAAATACGTGGCCTCTACTTGCTCCAGAATACTAAAATATTCTGCTACAATATAGGAAAAATATTTTAATATCTATTGAATGTAAATCCATTAACCTTGTTATTTCTCAAAAAAGTCTCCTTTCAATTGCTTTTGCACCTTAAGGAGGAAATGTAATGATTTGCCACTTTGGAATTTTTGTTGGAGAAACAAAGAACTGCAGGTGTGTAAGAAGGATCTGTAGATGCTGGTTTAAACAAAAGATAGACACAAAAAGTTGGAGTAACTCAGCAGGAGAGGCAGCATCTCTGGAGAGAAGGAATGGGTGACATTTCGGGTCGAGATCCTTCTTCAGCCCAAGGAACTGCAGGTGTTGGTTTATCAGTCTGAAGAAGGGTACCAAGCTGTAACGTCACCCATCCTTTTTCTCCACAGATGTTGCCTTATCCAATGAATTACTCAAGCACTTTGTGTCTGTCTATGGATTTTTTCATTTCTTGTCCATTTCTTAAGATTCAAAAGACACAAATTCTGCATCTATTTTCCCCTTTTTTTTGTACAGGTGACTTTGGTGAATTCCATTGACGACTACCTACGTCAACCGGTGACAGGTACCGGCAACTGAATTGTCTTAACTTGTCTTCAGTTGTCGCCGACAGGGTCGTACCTTGTTGTAGCTTGTCCCGGGTGGACGTAGGTTGTCATAGGTGTGTTCGTACGTGGACGCCCTAATGAGTCGCCGGTTGTCGGTAGCTTGCTGTAGCTTGATGTCAACTAGATGGTAGGTTGTTGTAGACATTGTCGTAGACTTGGTCCTATTATGGGGTCCAGTCGCTGTTTTTTCTGCGACCTGTTACGACTATGTCAGTCGCCGGCAGTCACCGAAAAAATTGCCTAAGTGGGACAGGCCCATTAGCTTGCTAAATACTACAACCTACATGACTAATCTTGAAGACACAAGGAACTGCAGAGGTGGGAATGTTGAGCAAAATGCAAAGTGCTAGAGGAAACTGGCGGGTCGTGCAGCAGCTGTGGAGGGAATGGACAGGTGATGTTTCAGGTTGGGACCCTTTTTCAGACTGATTATTGTAGGTGAGAAAAAGCTAGAAAAGAGAGGCAGGGGAATCAAAGCCTGATGAGTGATAGGTAGATACAAATGAAGAGATGTAGGGAAGAACTGCAGATGCTGGCTTAAATCGAAGGTAGACACAAAATGCTGGAGTAACTCAGCAGGACAGGCAGCATCTCTGGAGAGAAGGAATGGGTAATGTTTTGGATCGAGACCCTTCCTCAGACTGTCAGTCACTGAGTGACTGAGGATAGGAGATAAGTGTATGAAGGAGTGGGACGACTTGGGTATGTTGGAGATGATGGGAGAAATGGGTATGCTCCAGGGTGGGGGGCATAGAAAGGAGAGGGGGATAGGGGAGTATTACTTGAAAATGGAGAATTCAATGTTCCTACTGAAGAGCTGTTCCTCCAGTTTGCATGTGGCCTCACTCTGGTGATGGAGGTGGCCCAGGATCGATGGGTTGACATTGGAATGCAAAGGGGAGTTAAAATCATTAGCAACCAAGAAATACAGCATGCCTTGATGACCAGAGCGTAAGTGTTCGGTGAAATGGTCATCTAGTCCATGGTCTCATCAGTGCAAAGGTGGCAATATATTTCACCAAATGTAATAGATTAGGTTGGAGGAGGAGCATATGGACCTCTGTCTAACCTGGAAGGGCTGCTGGTGTCAGTGGATGGATGTGAGGGAGATGTAGAGGTAGGTGTTATATCTCAGACAGTCACAGGGGAAAATGCCGAGGGAGGTGGTGGGTTGTGTGAGAATGGATCAGTGGAGCAAGGAGTTGAGGAGAGAATGGTCTCTGTGCAAAGCAGAAATGAGAGGGGACAGGAAGATGTGATTCGAGGTGGAGCATGTTGAAAGTGGCAAGAATATCACAGAATATTGTGTGGGATGCTAATGCTGTTGGGGTGAAAGGTGAGGATCAGGGGAGAGTAGAGACAAGAGCAAATCTGTGGGATGCAGATGAGACATAGTTGGGGGATCCATCGTTTACTGAAGAAAGTGTACATGTCAGATATGCTCAAGTGGTAAGCCATGTCTTGGGGCAGATTCGGCGGAGACAGAAAATTCGAGTGGGAGGGTTCGCGCCCTTGTGAGTAGTCAATTCAATTGTGGGAGTTAGTGGGTTTGTAATAGATTTCAGTCGATAGCTGTTCCCTCATTTTAAGTGAATGAACAGTGAACAGAAAATAAGTATAATAAAGGACTTTACCCATATTGTTCTTATATTAACACTCGCAAGATGGCACCTGCCTTTTAAATACAACTTCAATCAACTCACCTGAATCAGGAAAGCGTCAGAAAACTGTGCCATTTCAGACAAGCTGCTTGAGCATCTCAAGACTCTCGCAATATCGTGATCTCCCGCAGCTGCGGGAGCCCCGGGCTTTACATTTTCCCATGCTCGCTGGAAATCACCCGACCCGACTGAGGAACCCAGGTACTGTACTTCGGAACCCCGGGATGACCTCCAGAGCCAACGGGCTGGATCTCCCAGGAACAATGAAGCTGGAGCTGCAGCTGCCAACTTTGAAGGAGCTGGAGTTGCTGTCTGTGAAGGAATCCCAATTCCAGCGCAGGTCCGCAGAAACCGCAGGTACAGTAAACTCAGTACCTGGAAACAAAGGGGAAGCCTCCATTGTGTCCGGAAACGTGGCCGACGGGCATGACTTCAGGTCAGACTGAAGCGCAGGGACTTTGGCCCCCTCTCCCTACTATCCTACTGGCCAATGTACAGTCCGTTGAAAACAAAGTGGAGAATTTAAGGGCATGGTTGCTTTATCAAAGTGAGCTGAGGGAATGCTCTGTGTCCTGTTTCACAGAGACATGGCTCACCCTCAGCTCCCCAGACTCAGCGGTCCAGCCTGGAGTGTTCTCCATCCACCGTATGGATCGTACACTGGCATCGGGGAAAGGGAGAGGAGGGGGCGTCTGCCTCATGGTCAACTCTGCATGGTGCTCAGACGTGGCAGTCCTGTCCAATTCTTGCTCTCCACATCTCGAACATCTGGCGGTGAAGTGCCATCCCTTCTACCTTCCGAGGGAATTCACCTCCATCATCCTGAACGCGGTCTACATCCCACCCCAGGCAGACGTCCGTCCGTCTGGCACTGGAGGAGCTGCACGCCGTGGTCAACAAACACCAGACGTCTTACCCCGAGGCATTTACCACCATTGCTGGGGACTTCTATAAGGCAAACCTAAAGAAATCACTCCCCAACTTCCACCAACATGTCTCCTGCTGCACCAGAGGACCAAACACCCTCGACCACTGCTACACCACCATCAAGAATGCCTATCGCTCTATCGCTCGCCCTCACTTCCGTAAATCCAACCATACCGCTGTGCTGCTTCTTCCTGCCTCATAAATAAAGAGCGCACCCCCAGAGGTGAGGACAGTACAGAGCTGGTCGGGTTGGGGGGAGGGGGGCGGGCAGGGGAACAACTACAGGACTGTTTGGAGTCTGTAGACTGGGCAATGTTCAATGACTCAGCAACGGACTTGAACTAATACGCCACAGACGTTACAGACTTCATTAAGGAATGTGTGGAGGACTGCATCCCCACAAAAACCTTCCGAGTGTTTCCCAATCAGAAACCTTGGATCAACTTTGAGATCCACACTCTTCTGGAGACCAGACACCGGGCATTCATGTCTGATGATACAGTGGTCTACAAGAAGTCCAGATATGACCATGGTAAGGCCATCAAAAAGGCCCTAAGGGAATTCTGCTCCAAGCTGGAGGATGAGACAGATGTACGGCAGCTGTGGCGGGGCCTGAATGCAATCACCTCCTACAAGGCAAAATCAGGAGGCAGCTCGAATGTCGGCGAAACATCACTACCTGATGAGCTCAATGCATTTTACGCACGCTTTGATAGGGAGAACACCATTGTGCCTTCCCGAGCCCCCATTCGCTGTGATGGTATTTCAGTCTCAATCACAGAGGCCGACGTCAGGAAATCCTTCAGAGGGGTGAACCGTCGAAAAGTGCCTGGACCTGATGGTATACCTGGTCATGTTCTAAAAACCTGTGCGGACCAACTGGCTGGAGTTTTTACGGACATTTTCAACCTCTCACTTCTGAGGTCTGAGGTTCCCACCTGCTTCAAAAGGGCATCAATTATACCAGTGCCCAAGAAGAGCAAGGTAACGTGCCTCAATGACTATCGACCTGTGGCACTAACGCCTGTGGTGATCAAGTGCTGCGGGAGGTTGATCATGGCGTAAATCAACTCCTAACTCGACAAAAACCTGGACCCACTGCAGTTCGCTTACCGACACAACAGATCAACGGTGGATGCGATCTCGCTGGCTCTCCACTCCGCTCTGGACCACTTGGACAACAAAAACTCATATGTCAGGCTGTTATTCATTGATTACAGCTCGGCATTTAATACTATCATCCCCTCCAAGCTGGTTACCAAAGTCGCACAACTGGGTCTCTGCGAATCCCTCTGCAATTGGATCATCGACTTCCTCATTCACAGACCACAATCTGTTCATATTGGTGGAAATGTGTCAGTCTCGATAACAATCAGCACGGGAGCACCTCAAGGGTGCGTGCTCAGCCCCCTCCTGTACTCACTTTATACTCATGACTGCATAGCCGGCCATAGTGCGAACTCCATCATCAAGTTCGCTGACGACACCACTGTTGTGGGACGTATCACTGATGGGGATGAGTCGGAGTACAGAAGAGAGATTGAGCGACTGTCCATATGGTGCCAGCACAATAACCTGGCCCTCAACACCAGTAAAATCAAGGAACTGATTGTGGACTTTGGAAGGAGTAGGATGGGGACCCACAGTCCCGTTTATATCAACGGGTCGATGGTTGAAAGGGTCAAGAGCTTCAAATTCCTGGGCGTGCACATCTCTGACGATTTTTCCTGGTCCGAGAACACTGATGCAATTATCAAGAAAGCACATCAGCGCCTCTACTTCCAGAGAAGATTACCGAGAGTCGGTTTGTCAAGGAGGATTCTCTGTAACTTCTACAGGTGCACAGTAGAGAGCTTGCTGACCGGTTGCATCGTGGCTTGGTTCGGCAACTTGAGCGCCCTGGAGAGGAAAAGACTACAAAAAGTAGTAAGCACTGCCCAGTCCATCATTGGCTCTGTCCTCCCTTCCATCGAGGGGATGTATCACAGTCGCTACCTCAAAAAGGCTGGCAGCATCATTAAGGACCCACACTACCCTGGCCACACACTCATCTCCCTGGTACCTTCAGGTAGAAGGTACAGGAGCCTGAGAACTGCAACGACCAGGTTCAGGAATAGCTACTTCCCCACAGCCATCAGGCTATTAAACCTGGCTCGGACAAAACTCTGAACATTAATAACCCATTATCTGTTATTTGCACTTTATCAGTTTATTTATTCATGTGTGTATATATTTATATAATGGTATATGGACACACTGATCTGTTTTATAGTCAATGCCTACTATGTTCTGTTGTGCTGAAGCAAAGCAAGAATTTCATTGTCCTATCAGGGACACATGACAATAAACTCACTTGAACTATTATTACATGAACTAACACAGGGGACAGAATTAAGGTACTGGAACTTAACAGTACACTTCAGACTAAATTCACTGCACTAAATTCCTGAAAATATTTTCTTTCCTCTACTGCTAAAACTAATGTTAATTAATTAAATCCTACTGTAATGTATTTTGCTCCTTTCTTTGTTGCTTCAACTGTCTGGGCAATTGATGTCATGCATGTGTCAGGGTGTATAGGTTTTAGGGAGAATCTTTTGGAGCAATCTTGTTCAGGACAGCGAGCAGGTAATGTGTACTGTATTCTAAGCCACCATTATGTCTTAACTAAATTAACAACATTATCCATAGGTAATTATCTATGATAATTTTGTTGATGGTATACAAAAGGCTGGAGAAACTCAGCAGGTGCAGCAGCATCTAAGGAGCGAAGGAGATAGGCGATGTTTCGGGTCGAGACCCTTCTTCAGAACTTTTGTTGATATTTGTCAGAATCAGGAGTACTATTTTCAGGTATGAGTCAATATATGAATTTATCATCCACATTTGTCCTTTGCAGTTAATCTATGATAATACTATAACATTATCTTGGTATTTCTATACATATTGGGAAGTTTGTTAAGGAACATGAGCTTGATCATTACATTTAGATCAATCAGCTATTTATTCTGATGTTTGGCTTCCATTGTATAATACATGCCTTCCCTGAATATCAAAGACTATTACAATCAACATTGTAGCAGTTGAATCCTTTATTATCCAGCTCGAGGTGTGAAGGAAAATTATTGGAGATATGCAGCAAATGAGCCTTTAATATGTGCAATATGGTGCAAATTTGTGTTGCATGAAATATACTGAAAGCAAATGGCATTGATCATAAATAAAATATTAACATTAAGGCAGTTTTGTTCAGAGAAATATTACCTTTTTGCTATTATTGAAGGAACATAGGATTGAGGTGGATCATGTCAAAAGAAGAATTTAGAAGCATTGTTTATTGTTGCTGAGGTGACATAACGACACTGTGTTAATACGATCATCAAAGGTTGCAGTTACATTAAGAGCCAGTAAATGATCTGAAGAATGTTACAGCACACTAGGTGACCATTATTGTTTCTATGCTAGAATGAACCAAACTTAATCCCACGATTTTCTGCAAAATGTTTTGTTCTTTCTCATTCTTCCATCAAGGGCAATATGAGGTCTGCATTTTTTCTCTGCTCCCTTAATGATGCAGATGACATTGTTCATAGAAACTGAAGATAACAATTTCATTAAAAAAATAATAATTAACAAGATCTTTCGAACTTTGTACGAGTTATTCTTTTAAATGATATTAGACAGTAGAGAGGAGTTGCAAGATTTTGAGCTTTTAGAATAAAGACTAATAGCATTACATTCACAGGTTTAACTTACTACAGATACTGCACTAAAATTACTGTTCCATTTGAGCAAATGACAATGACTTTGTGATCCCCATTCAACTATTTAACCCAGTATTGATTTGATTCAAAGTGAAAAAAAAGTATTTGCTGAGGAGTTAAGAAAGACAATGCACAATGACACAAACGCAATTATATTTTCACACAGCATGACTGGTTTTGAAGTGATGGGTCTGTAACAGCACAGTTAGATAGACCACAGGATGCAAACACCAAATGATAATTTGCCTAAATGAATCAACTCACCAGATTGCAACAATACAAATGAAAGACATTTTTAATTTTCTCTCTGATCAATGCAAATCTACAGCACACTTTCTCACACAAGCAAGTGTTCCTTTAAAGGCTCTCAAAACCATGGCAACATTCCCAGGACAATACACTGGTGAAAGATATGTCTGATGGGGTAACTGACCTATGGAAGTCAAAATTGTGTGCTTCTCATAACAAGTCTGTGATATTAAAGTCTGAAAGTCAATATTGCTAATCTGCTTTCCTCACAAATCTTGACCTCCAAAGCTGTTTGAGTGGAATTTGCATATTCTCCCCATGGATTTACATTGGGACTTCTGTTACCTCCCACATCCCAAAGACATGTGGTTGGTAGGGTTTAAGAAGGAACTGCAGATGCTGGAGAATCGAGGGTACACAAAAAGCTGGAGAAACTCAGCGGGTGCAGCAGCATCTAAGGAGCGAAGGAGATAGGTGACGTTTCGGGTCGAGACCCTTCTTCAGACTGGTTGGTAGGGTTAATTGGTCACTGTAAATTTCCCCAATGTGGGGAAATTTGACAGAAATATAAGGAGAATTGATAAAATCGCTTTAGTATAGTATTAATATAAATGCGTATTTGGTGGTCAAACTCCCAGATCCCAGATTCAGTAAGTTAAAGGGCCTGTTTCCATGCTATATAACCCTATGAATCTATGATTATAAACTATCTTTCATAATTTGTGGTTTAAAAAAATTGAAGAGATCAAAACTCTTCATATATTGGTATATTCTAATCTCATGTCTGTGTTTGATACTCAAAAATCTGGAGGTATAGACAAAGGGTTGCAAGAAGTTTCAAATACAGAAAACAAACCTGTGTATCCATTAGAACTGAACAACAAGGTTGCAATACATAGTGCTTCAAGTGCTGAGGTTAAATATAGCTGACTTCACATGCCAAGGACCAAATGGTCCAAATAATTAATTAGTTACCTAATCCTGATCAAAAACCTACCGCAGAGTGAATCTGCTTCATCGGCACCATCTCTACAATCATCGGCACCGTCACAAACCCAGCGACGAGAGATGCATTTGTGATTTGGGCATTCAAATTGATTCCATGTGCAAAAGGAATCTGTAAACAGAAGCAAATGCAATATTGCAATTACTTTGCAGATGCAAGGAACTGCAGAAGCTCCTTTACAAATAAAGGATACAAAGTGATGGAGTAACTCAGCAGGGCTGAGTTTTCATTTGGGTTGTGATTTGAAAACATCATACACTTTTGCAAATATTTATTTCCATTAGCCTATACATTTTCAGTCTCAGTCCTTGCTATTACTTCCCCACATAGATAGGAAAATTAGACTTTTCTTTCCACCTGAGGCAAAGTCAAATATTTAACTGGATTCCAAACCCAGGGATGATGTTACTTCAGATGACAAAACACAGCATGGTGTGCTAAGCCTTGAAATTGTAATCTGCGTAAAATAAATACAATACACACCAATTCATTGTCACTTGGTGCGAGGTGTTTACTTATCATGTAGGTCACTTACTGCAATAAAATACCAAATACTCTTATCACTTAATACAGATCTGAACACATCTACATGTGAATGAAATGCTCAAAAACAGAGATATAACATACATTTATGAGGTTGTGATACAAAATAAACCAGGATTAAGGTCCATCTAAAATAAAATCTAAACCTTCATTATATAATAGTTTGAACAGGTGGCACAGTGGCAAATTTGCTGCTTTACAGCACCAGGGATCCAAGTTCGATCCCTGAATGTGGGTGCTGTGTGTACGGAGTTTGTACATTCTCCCTGTGACTGCGTGGGGTTTCTACACACACACACACACGTATATATGGGCATATATAATCTGTAAATACAGCATTCAGTAGTGAAACTGAAGGTCTCCAAACTTCCAGGTTATTTTCCTGCTTTTTATTTAATATTCCCATTGTTTCATATCCTGTATTTTAAGTAGTATACATTATGGTGTATAACCAAAATAATGAGATGAAGCAAAACTAAATAAATCTGTTTCTACAAAGAAAAATATCAGATATGTTCCTGTGTTTTCTTGCCTTTTTTGTGACATTTTTTCAAGCAGGATTTCATCAAAGCTAATTTACACCAGAAAGATTACATTAATTTTGCAATTAAATAACTGCATATAAGCCAAATTCTGATTATGCTTATGATTTTTATCATTTATCACACGTTATTAGGTGGTTTACTGATGTCCCAAGTTATTGCAGCAGCACGTGAATGCTGTTGCTTTGATCATGTGTGAAATGTGTCACGTGTGAACCGTTTTAATATTTGTTTCTTTTTTTATTGTTTTTTTTTTTAAATGTTTGAGCTTTCAATTGAAATACATAATAATGAATAGAACTTAAAATCATGAAATAAATCTTGTTTGCTCACCTACTTTAGTGATGTCCCATTCAGTACTCCCTCCCTTTGTCCCATAGCGTATAGCGCTATAACGGATTTTTTTTGCAATCAATGCGATTTAAAACAAAATTCAAACACGATTATAATGACCCTGCCATGAACTACGTGTAGATTGATGCTGTTCAGTCACGGAAGTTACATATGTCGGACACGTATTCACCTCTGGCGGCCTCAAACCAGACCCTAAAAAGACTGACGCCATTGCCGAGATGCCAGCCCCCACTGATGTGAAAGCCCTGCAGCGCTTCCTGGGTCTGGTAAACTATCTCGGCAAATTCATCCCGAACCTCAGTGAGCTGAGCTCTCCACTACGACAGCTTACGAAGAAAGATACCACATGGTTGTGGCTCCAGCAGCACCAGGCATCTTTCGAGGTGCTCAAGTCCAAGCTGAGCAGTGCACCAACCCTAGCCTTCTTTGGTCTTAATCGTCCAGTGACAATCACTTGTGATTCCTCAAAATTTGGACTTGGCGCAGCTTGTCTACAAACGTCCTCTGATGGCACCTTACAGCCCGTATCGTATGCATCTCGCACCTTGACTGAAACAGAGCAGCTCTATGGCGGTGCAGTCGTTCTTCCTCGTCCGTGACGAGCTAGTTGTGCAAGACGGTGTTGTCGTCAAGGGCCACAAAGTGGTGGTGCCCTCGACGCTAAGAGATGAGTACTTCGCGGAGGCACACAGCGGACATCCCGGAGCTGACGCCACGCTCGCGCATGCCCGCGATCTCTTTTACTGGCTGGGGTTGGTGAAATACATCCAAGACCACGTATCTTCATGCCCCGCCTGCAACAGCCTCACGCCTCATCAGCCTCACGCTTCATCAACAGCGACAACCGCTCCTACAGCAACATCCGCCAGCACTGCCCTGGACGTAGCTGGCGGCAGACATTTTCAAGTGGTGTGGCAAACACTACCTCGTTCTCGTCGACTCATTCTCCAATTGGTTCGAGATCGACCAGCTGCACTCCCTCACGTCCGAGTCTCTCATATGAAAAATGAAATGACACTCCTCTGCCTTTGGCACTCCGGTGAGCCTGCAGACCAACAACGGCCCCCCAGTTAAGCAGCCACACGTTCAAGTTTTTTGCTGATCGATGGAACTTTCAGCACATCACAAGTAGTCCAGAATATCCACAAAGCAACGGACTTGCTGAACGCGCCGTCAGAAGTGCAAAGCACTTGATGGAGCGTGCACATATTTCACATACGAACATTTACCTGAATCTGCTGAATCTCCGGAACATTGCCCGGGGTGGTGCCCTGGGCTCACCGGCTCAACGCCTGATGTCTCGCTTGCCAAGATCTCCCATTCCTGTTGCACAACAACAGCTGATCCCCTGAGTGCTCAAACCCGCTAACGTCCAGAGACGCCGCCAGGAGAAGAAAGACATACAGAAGCGGTCCCATGACCGTTCTAGCAAACCGCTACAGCCTCTACTGCCTGGGCAGGTCATCCATCTTCGCACCACGACTGGTCACACCCGCTTGGTCACTGTGATAAACTCGACTGACGAGCCACGGTCGTACATTGTTGATTGTGATGGAACTGTTTACCGCAGAAGCAGACAACATCTTCTTGCTGTGAGAGAGCCGCGGCCGTCACTCACTGGTCCATATGCTCCTCTCCAATTCCAGTCGCCATCTCCTGCGTCCACTCCTCGCTCCCGCATGTCTCCCACCCCCCCCCCCCCCCCCCCGCGGCTCACGTTTAGCACTACCAACGGGGCCTCGCCCGTAAAATCGTCTCCCTTTTGGTCTCCGCAGACGGGCTTGGTGACGTCCTCACCTCCTGGTCTTCATTCTCCTTTTCTCGATGAGGGGGGAGACGGTTTAGTTCGCACGCGCTCAGGCCGTGTGAGTCGACCCCCAGACAGATATGGGGAATATGTTTAACATGTGCATGCCACCCCATGCTTGACGAGTGTGTTTCATTTAAAAGGGGAAGGATGTAGATTGATGCTGTTCAGTCACTAACCACATGATGCTAGCTTTACTAACTCCACCCCATCACCAGAGCTATAACAGCACTCCCCTCCTCCTGCAGTCAGTCAGATACTGCATGAGGTCCTGTCGGCTGACAGCTTCTTATGCTGTGCTTGTACAACAGTGATGAAAGTTGTGTTTGACCTAATGATCTATTGTGATTAGTTGAACATCATTTACACTACAGGTCACGTGGTGGATTAGGTGCCAACATTTTGTAAGGGAGCCTAGAAATCAGTAAGTATCCCATATGTCTGATATGTTTTATAATTTTTTTTTTCAAATTATGAAAGTATTAAATTTTGGTCAAATTTTGTTCGATTTTGATCACCAATTGGCTCAAAAAGATCATAGGTAGGCCCATTTTTAATCTTGTGGTATCTCATTATGATTTAATAGCTTTCAAATTTGGCCAGCCATGTCACAGGTTGGTACCAATGTTCCCTCTAAATTTAGTAGTTCGTGTGCGCAGAAATCTTGTATTTTGCAATTTCTTATGCTTTTACAAATGTGTGTGTGTGCACTGAATTCTTGTGCAAATATATGACCTTGTGAGCTTTTGTATAGCAGTTTTTACTATTTTGTTAAGCCATTCTACATTAAACCAGCTTGCAGTTCTTCAGCACCTCACACCATTTGCATCCTTTGAATTTGATATGGTGAATCAAAATTTCTTTCAATACAAACTCAAAAAGCCAGCTACAGAATTTGAAATGGATCTTCGTAAACTGTACAATAAAGTCAATATGATTATGAGATTTTTACAAGTAAGTATAAATTATATACTGTATAATACAATATAGATTACTACATTTTAGGTAACATTGTAGTGTCTATGACATACAGAATATTGAATGCTTTCCTTTTTCAAATGAAACAGTTCTTTATTTTAACACTGCCCCTCTCTCATCCCCCCTCTCTCCTCCACCTCTCTCCTCCCCCCACTCTCCTCCACCTCTCCCTTCCCCCCCACTCTCCTCCCACCTCTCCCCCCTCTCTCCTTCCCTTTCCCCATTCACTTGCCACCTCTCTCTCCCTTTCCCAATCCCCTCCCTCCCCACCTCCCTCTCCCTCCTCCAAGGTCCATTCCCACCCATTTACCACTGTGTTCCTGCCAGCAATGCCGCCATCCCCCTCCCCCGGGTGAAGAACACGGACGGATGCAGCACCTGCAGACTGGATGCGGCGCCCGTGGACCGGATTTCCCTGATGCCAGGGCGGGCTACAGCTGTCCCCAGTGCCGGATCGGGCCATGTATTTTGAAATTAGGAAAAAAAATTATCCGCTATAAAATATCATTTATAGCGGAGAGATTTTATAGTGGAGATTTTTTTTCCCCGAATTTCAAAATCTGCGGAAATCTTTGTGCGCACATACATTTTCTTTGCGACATACACATATTAGCGATGTTACAATACTTACCTTCAGCAGCGCTGCAGTTCTGCCACAGGCCATGTGCGCGACTTTGGCGCCTTTGGTTGGGGGGGGCGAGATTAAAATACCTTTTGGTACTGCCTGTCTGAGGCAGACCTCCTCGGGCTGCTAGTTACTGATGAAAAATCGATTGGACGTTCGTTCGCGCTATATTTAAAAAAAAATTGCTGGACAATTTTATATTTGGATTCATATAAAAAGCGACCGAATGCCCACAACGCATACAACGTGACGGATCGCAAGAACGGGACAAAACAAAGGGTAAGTCATTTATTTTACATGTAATCGTGCTTCTTGGGATGGCTTTAATCTAATTTTACGTTGCGAAAATGTGATTTGAGCCCCATACGAACCGGCAGTGTTTTTCCTGCCGATATGGGTTCAAATTCAATGCAAATGCAACGTTCCAATCGATCGCGTTCCAAAAGCAAGATGATTAAAATGCCCATTTTTTTTGGACAATCATGTCATAAGCCATCCGAATTGTCTACACTTTGTGTTAGTCTCTCTCCATGCTCATTATTTTTAAACTAAATATTCACAACAGTTTGAGTCACATGTATTGTGCATAAAACAATAATTTTGATTATATTTTGAAAGGATGTTTCTGGATTAATTTATGGGAATTAAACATTAAATTTCTTCCATCTGGCATATACATTCATGGCAGTAAGATTTAAAAATCATGTTATATTGTGAATTCCTGTGTGAGTGGGATTAGTTTGTAATTTGGATACTTAGGCTATTTAAAACAATTATCAATTTCTTAAGAAATTGAATCTACAGGACATTCTTAATGAGAAAGTAGTGGGCAGAAAGGCTTGTCATGCATGGTTTGAAGAGCAAAAACTTGTAGTTTACAATGCCAGCATTAAAAGGTTGAGGAAAAACAAGGTGTACAGAGTTGCTTATTGGTTACAATCTGAGGAGTATGATGATGCTACTGATTATGATATGCCAATGTACCAGCTAGAATCCATAAAGACTTGGTCTATTGCTAGAAATTGTAATTTATTTACCTGCTATGGACTTACAACATATTATACAATAATATTAAAGTTCTGATCTTGGGAATATCACATTTTTGAACTTTCAAGGCAGTCTGGGTGTTTATTACTATTTCCGTCACAACGGTCAATTTTGTAATTAGCTACAATTAGATAATTAACTAATTATATGCTTTAATTTCAGGTCATCCAAGTAAGATCTTTTATATTTGTTTCAGAATGCTTCAATCTATAATAACTGAACATGTCATTCAATTCTCTTAATTTTTAAGAAAGTTATGGGCTTTTGACTGCCCTCGATCACAGCTTTTGTGTTAAGCCAATCGAAAAGCAATAGGGAACAAGATGCCTATTTTCATATGACGCCACGTAAGTGAATTAGGTGTCAAATTAAACTTCTTTTTATGCTTTATCTGACGGGATAAATTGCAGACATGAATTTTAAAATCTCAAAATGTAACATTGCTACACATATATATACACATATATATACACACGCACAGATATACATACACACTTAAATGTATATACACACACAAACACATAAATATATATATATATATATAAACACAATGCATATATATACACACATATATGTATATATATATATATATGTATGTATATATATATATATGTATATACGTGTGTGTGTGTGTATATGTATATATATATAATATATGCAACATAAACACACACATATCGTCAGGAACAAGTGTTGATGAATTAGTAATTCATGAAGCCTGGACTGAGAAATGTTTTCAAATCTCGTCAAGAGATTTTGAATTGTGTTAATTAATTAATTGTATTAATGAAACAAGTTTAACCAGGACACCGAGATAACCCCCTGACCTTCTTTATACAATGCAACTGGAGTTTTACTTCCCGTGGTGATGGCAACAGGAACTTCTGTTGTTTAACAGGCTTCCTGTTGTGCCAAACCAATTTCAATCCTGGAGACCAGCATGAGCAGATGTCCACAGTCCACAGAATTGAGATTATTTTCTACTACTTCTGGTGCTGCCTGTGTTGTATTTGTATATTCCCCCTGTGAACACAAGGGTTTCCTCCAGGTACTCCTGTTTCATTGTATATCCTAAAGAAGTGCTGCTAGGTTAACTGACTAGATCAATGACAGGTAAAAAAAAGGGGGGTGGGTAGGGTTGAGTGGCTGGTGTAAGATAAATAAGTTGCAGAAGTACAGGGAAATGCGAGGATGAGCATTTGATGGCACTGGGCCTGTACTCGCTGGAGTTTAGGAGGAGGAGGGTGGACCTCATTGAAACTTACCAAATAGTGAAGAGAGTGATAATAGACAATTG
Organism: Okamejei kenojei; assembly: GCA_035221665.1. Lineage (NCBI taxonomy): Eukaryota > Metazoa > Chordata > Chondrichthyes > Rajiformes > Rajidae > Okamejei > Okamejei kenojei. Next base: position 29,147,319 of record CM069137.1, on the reverse strand, counting down.
ACAATAGACAATAAGCGCATCAGTAGGCCATTCGGTCCTTCGAGCCAGCACCGCCATTCAATGTGATCATGGCTGATCATCCCCAATCAGTACCCCGTTCCTGCCTTCTCCCCATATACCCTGACTTTGCTAACTTTAAGAGCCCTATCTAGCTTTCTCTTGAAAGTATCCAGAGAACCGGCCTCCACCGCCCTCTGAGGCAGAGTATTCCACAGACTCACAACTCTCTGTGAGAAAAAATGTTTCCTCGTCTCCATTCTAAATGGCTTACCACTTATTCTTAAACTGTGGCCTAAGATTCTGGACTCCCCCAACATCGGGCACATGTTTCCTGCCTCTAGCGTGTCCAAACCCTTAACAATCTTATATGTTTCAATAAGATGCCCTCTCATCCTTCTAAACTCCAGAGTGTACAAGCCCAGCCGCTCCATTCTCTCAGCATTTGACAGTCCCGCCATCCCGGGAATTAACCTTGTAAACCTACGCATCAATAGCAAGAATGTCCTTCCTCAAATTAGGGGACCAAAACTGCACACAATACTCCAGGTGTGGTCTCCCTAGGGTTCTGTACAACTGCAGAAGGAACTCTTTGCTCCTATACTCAACTCCTCTTGTTATAAAGGCCAACATGCCATTCGCTTTCTTCATTGCCTGCTGTACCTGCATGCTTACTTTCATAGACTGATGAACAAGGACCCCCAGATCCCGTTGTACTTCCCCTTTTCCTAACTTGATGCCACTTAGATAGTAATCTGCCTTGCTGTTTTTGATACAAAAGTGGATAACCTCACATTTATCCACATTAAACTTCATCTGCCACCCCCCCAACCTGTCCAAGTCACAGTGCATTCTCATAGCATCCTCCTCAGAGTTCACACTGCCACCCGGCTTTGTGTCATCTGAAAATTTGCTAATGTTACTTTGAAGCCCTTCATCCAAATCATTGATGTATATTGTAAATAGCTGTGGTCTCAGTACCGAGCCTTGCGGTACTCCACTAGTCACTGCCTGCCATTCTGAAAAGGACCCGTTAATCCCTACTCTTTGTTTCCTGTCTGCCAACCAATTTCCTATCCATGTCAGCACTCTACACCCAATACCATGCGCCCTAACTTTGCCCACTAATCTCCTATCCTTATCAAATGCTTTCTGAAAGTCCAGGTACACTATATCCATTGACTCTCCCTTGTCCATTTTCCTAGTTACATCCTCAATAAATTCCAGAAGATTAGTCAAGCATGATTTCCTCTTCGTAAATCTATGCTGACTCGGACCAATCCTGTTACTGCTGTCCAAATGTGCGGCTCTCTCATCTTTTATAATTGACTTCAGCGTCTTCCCCACCACCGATGTCAGAGTGGAGGTGGAGAGGATGTTTCTGCTTGTGGGAGAGTCTAGGAGCAGAGGCCAGAGGCTCAGAATAAAAGGACATACCTTTAGGAAGGAGATGAGGAGGAATTTATTTAGTCAGAGGGTGGTGAATCTGTGGAATTCATTGCCACAGATGGCTGTGGAGGCTGTAAATTATATTTTAAAGGTGGAGATTGACAGATTCTTGATTAATAAGGGTGTTATGGGTTATGGGGAGAAGGCAGGAGAATGGGGTTTAGAGGGAAAGATAGATCAGCCATGATTGAATGGCAGAGTAGATTTGATGGGCCAAGTGGCCTAGTTCTGTTCCTATGAGTTATTAACTTATGAGATGCAAGGAACTAGAACCAATGGGATTGTTTCCCTCGAAGTTGGCAAGGTCCATACGGGCTGAATTACTGCCTTCTGTTCTGTTAGCAGATTACAATGATGTACCCTCACATTAAAGCTCTTGATACTTATCCTGAATTATGTTCCAAAATTGCTGGAGTATGGCTAATACACAAATTAAAAGTTTAGACACTTAAAAAGATAACTGGTATAAAGGGTTAAATACCACAGTGAGATTCATCAGCTCCATCTTCACAATCCTCTTCTTTATCACAAATCCAAAATGCAGGAATACATCTTCCATTAGGACACGCAAAGTAATGTTCTTTACATTTGAGCTTATGTTGAGCTAAAATAAAAAGCAGCATAAAGAAAGAATATTTTAAACTCTCTGAAGAAATGGTATTACATAATGCAAATGTGTCAACTGAACTCAGCTGCTGAAAACATAAATAAAAACAAGACAGACCTGGAATTATTTATCATCTGAACAGATAATTAATAGAATTGGTGGTGATCCCTCATTGCACATTGAAGCTCTCTTTCATTTTTGCCTTGTCCTGGTGCTTGACAGTGAAGAAAACCCTAAATTTCTTTGCGCCATAGTCATGGCTGAATTTGCGGTCTTGGATGATTACCTGCATGAAAATGATGGCTGTCTTACCAGGAGGGGAGATCAGCAAATGGAGAGATTGAAGCCTACAGCTACAATCCTGGATGAGTCCGTCCACAGGCAAGGACATTCAATCCCAAACAGTGTGGTTAAGATTTGACCATCTGTCTATAGAATTTTCTTCAGTCTGCTTTTGGAACAAGTTGGAAGCTTTTTGCTCGGACACTGTCTAACTTAACATTCCAACTTAGGTTGGCCCATTTATTGGGCCTGTACCTTTTGCGGATGCTGTCCTTGCTCTTCCTGACAAAGGATACCTGGAGGATCAGATGGAGAAGGCAAAAGGAAGGAATTTGCACAAAATATAGCCGCCGCTCATTGCTTCCAGTGCCCGGTGATTGGGCACCTTTAGTTAAAGAAACTCTTGCAGTGATCGTCAGATGGTGCTATTCACATACTAAGCAGATAAAGTTAATTTTCAAACTGGGAGAGATAAAGGCACGTTTAATACGTGGAAGATGTTGTTATTTTGGTTTTGTCCTTGTGCTGAATGATTTGTGACAATGTGATTTATGGGATGCGTTCACTGGTTCCCACCCATCGAGGAGCAGTGTTTAAATGATGTGCAGCTGGAGATGTACACACACCTAAATATCAATTCTCTGCCCCACATTCCTTTCAGGCACAATTCCCCACTGGGAGCATGATTTCAGTGGACTTGCCAGAATCTATTTAGAGCAGACTCACTGTTGTTTGGCAAGTGTGAAACCGCTCCTCTTGTTACTCTTGACGGTTTTTTTCTTAGTAATGTGGTCACGTTTAAATTTATCCAAGCACTTTAGTGTTGGCATAATCAGAAATTGAATCAAAAGAAGCAGATGTGATACAGTTGGTTAGCAAAAAGCTGAGAGAAAATGGTCCCCAAACCCTGAGCTTCTAATCCACCATGTTGTTAACCCTTCTGGACTCCAGCAATCCAATGCTTGCCAAAACTCCTCCCGGAAATCCTTTCTGGTTCCAGATAGATGTCTAGATTTCCATCAGCTACTTCCCTTTGCAACTTGCCTTATCACTCAACAATCTCTATCAATCATTTGAATGAGTGCACAAAGATGAACATATCCAAGTTTGCTGATAATGGAGTCAAGTTTCTCAACACCATCCCAAATGGACTTTCTCCACTTTGAGTGGTCACAATTGGAGTGGCAGGAGTCAGGAGGAATATTGCATTTCGTTAAGATGTTTTTGAGCGCGACTGATTCAGTTCCTCGATCTCCCTGGAAATCTCTTCACAATAGTTCTTGATGACCATATCAGGAAAACTGCTTATTGATTTAGTCTCCTTCCTGGAGGAAAAATATACTAATGATAAAGGGAGAACAAAAAAAGGATTACTGTATTGATTCTTGGGATGGATGATTTGTTTGCAGAAAAGAGATTAAGCAGACTGGGCATGTGGTTTCATGTTGAAAAGAATGAAAAGTGTTCTCATTGCAACAAACAGAATTCTTACACGGCCTGGCTGAGTGAATGCTGACTCAGTGAATTTTGTGTGTTTCAACCTAAGAGTCACTGCCTTGGAATAAGTTATTGGTGTGCAGAACTGATATGATAAGGAGGTTCACCCAGAAGGTGGTGAATCTTTAACCAAAAATGATTGGTTCCAGGCAACATCACAGATGGTGATTGTTAGATTCTTGGATGATTACAAACTCCAGTGACTTGTGCAGAGCAGTGGTGCGAAAGGATAAGATCGGCTAACTTTATAAAATGGTGGAACAGCCATGTGGAAATTAATGGTCTATTCCTTCTAGTTCCCATGTTCTAACCTTAGTAAACGTTTCCATTTTAGTTTAGAAAATTAAATTATATAGTAAGTGTGTTGTGGATGCAAAACCATCTAATAACAATCTTACACTGAGATGATTATTTTGGAGATTGTTTCTGGGTGAAATTGCACCAGACAAAGAATTGGATTGGGCACCTTTCTATTTTTCTTGTTGGTATATCTGTCCTTTTCCCATTGTCAGAGATACAAGAAATGATATCATTATCTGCATTATAGCATTTCTGCAACATCCATTTCCGAAGTGTAGCTGAAAGCAGTAACTCACAACCATTGTTAAACTGCTGAAGATCACTCTCACAATAGGATAGTTTGTTGCCATTTTTGTTATTTAAAGGATGCATTTCTTTCAGTGGGAGACATTAGGAGATGCGGCTGTAGGCAGTTCAAAAACTTTATGAAGTCCACGGAGAATGTTGTGACTAACAGCACCGAACTGTTGAGATAGACATTAAATGAGTGTCTTGGTGATGCCACCTATGACATTGCTCCTTTACTGCTGATATTATTATAATCATTCCATGCAAATTAGTCAATGGGTGTCCTCAGGGCAAGATCTGAAGACATACCCATCAGTGAACTGTTATATCCACATGATCTTCTTCATCATTTCTTCTGGTCTGGGTCTTCTCATGAACAATGAATTTGCTGGTTCAAGGTTTCCAATGCTGTGTTCCCTGAGAGTTGTGAGATTGTGTGGAAGAAATTTAGACCACACTCTTGTCCATGGAGCACTTCCTGCATGGACGTTATGGTTAAATTGACTCCAAGCGTCCTAACTACTGGGAATTTCCCAGTGACCACTACAAATTTCTACAGCCAAAGTCAATGTGGTGCTCAATGTAGTGCTCACAATTGCTCCAGAAAGCCCCCCAAACTCATAAAGATCTTCATCTGCACACTTTATTTTTGGGGGTACAGGTACCTTGGGTAATGGGATTTTTCAGCATTCTCAACTCCCCATGGATTGAGTGCAAATGTCGGTCAATGACTTAAATATATTTTATAAACAAGAAAGACTTGCGCTCAATGACAGAAATAGAATGTAGTTAGATAGAGTAAGACTGGTAGGAGAATTGGGAAGGGGAGGGGATGGAGAGAGTGGAAAAGCAAGGGCTATTTGAAGTTAGCAAAGTCAATGCTCATACCACTGGGGTGTAAGCTACCCAGGCGAAATATGAGGTACTGTTCCTCCAATTTGCGCTGGGCCTCACTCCAACAATTGAGGAGGCCCAGAAATGTTGGATTGGGAATGGGACGGGGAGTTGACGTGCTGAGCAACCAGGAGATCAAGTAGGTTAAGGCACACTGAGCGGAGGTGTTCAGCAAAACAATCGCCGAGGCTGCACTTGGTTTCGCCGCTTTTTACAGGACACCTGGAACAGCGTATACAGTAGATGAGATTGGAGGAGGTGCTACTGAACCTATGCCTCACCTGAAAGGACTGTTGGGGTCCTTGGATGGAGTCAAGGGGGGAGGTAAATGGACAGGTGCTGCATCTCCTGCGGTTGCAAGGGAAAGTACCTGGGGAGGGGATGGTTTGGGTGGGAAGAGACGAGTTGACCAGGAAGTTGCGGAGGGAATGGTCTCTGCCGAAAGCAGAAAGGGGTGGAGGTGGGAGAATATAGCCAGTTTTGGGATCCCGTTGGAGGTGGCAAAAATTTAGGAGGATTATTTGTTGTATGCGATGGCTGATTGGTTGGAAGGGGGACTCAGTCCTTGTTACGAGTGGGGGGAGGGGGAGCAAGAGCGGAGCTGCGGGATATCAATGAGACCCCAGTAAGAGTCTCTTCTATAATGGAAGAGGGGAACACCCGCTGCCTAAAGAAGCAGGACATCTCTAATGACCTGGTATGGAAAACTTCATCCTGGGTGCAGATGCAGCGTAGACGGAGGAAACGGGGATAGAGTATTTACAGGAAGCAGGGTGGGAAGAAGGGTAGATAGCTATGGGTGAGTGGGTTTGTAAAATATGTCAGTCAATAGTCTGTCTCCTGTGATGGAGACAGTGAGATCTAGAAACGGTAGGGAGATGTTGGAAATGGTCCAAGTGAATTTGAATGCAGGATGGAAATTAGTCGTGAAGTTGATGAAGTGCAGGAGGTAGCACCGATGTAGTTGTCAATGTAGCAGAGGTAGTGTTTGGGGATAGGGCCAATGTACGCCTGGAAGAGTGATTGTTTGAAGTACCCCACAAAGAAGCAGACATAGCTGAGGCCCATGCGATTGCTACGCCTTGGATTTGGAGGATGTGGGAGGAGTCAAAGGAGAAATTGTTAAGCATAAGGACCAGCTGCTAGGTGGAGGAGAGTGTTAGTAGACGGAAATTGGTTGGTTCTGCGATCGAGGAAGTAACGCAGGGCTTTAAGACCTTCCTGGTGGTGGATGGAGGTGTAGAGTGACTGGACATCCATAGTAAAGATGAGGGAGTGGGGGCCTGGAAAGTGGAAGTCATTGAAGAGACAATGGGCATGTGAGGTGTCTTGGACATACAGTGGCTTACAAAAGCGTTCATACCCCTTGAACATTTCCACATTTTGTCACGTTACAATCACAAACGTAAATGTATTTTATTGGGATTTTATGTGATAGACCAACACAAAGTGGTGCATAATTGTGAAGTGGAAGGAAAATGATACATGGTTTTCAAATTTTATTACAAATAAAAAACTGAAAGGTGTGGCGTGCAAAAGTATTCAGCCCCCTTTACTCTGATACCCCAAAATAAAATCCAATGCAACCAATTGCCTTCAGAAGTCACCTAATTAATAAACTTGTGTGTAATCTAATCTCAGTATAAATACAGCCGTTCTGTGAAGGCCTCAGAGGTTTGTTAGAGAACATTAGTGAACAAACAGCAGACACACCAGACAGGTCAGGGATAAAGTTGTGGAGAAGTTTAAAGCAGGGTTAAGTTATAAAAAAAATCCCAAGCTTTGAACATCTCACAGAGCACTGTTCAACCCATCATCCGAAAATAGAAAGAGTATGGCACAACTGCAAACCTACCAAGACATGGCCGTCCACCTAAACTGACAGGCCGGGCAACGAGAGCATTGATCAGAGAAGCAGCCAAGAGGCCCATGGTAACTCTGGAGGAGCTGCAGAGATCCACAGCTCAGGTGGGAGAATCTGTCCACAGGATAACTATTAGTCGTGCACTCCACAAATCGAGCCTTTATGGAAGAGTGGCAAGAAGAAAGCCATTGTTGAAACAAAGCCATAAGAAGTCCCGTTTGCAGTTTGCCACAAGCCATGTGGGGGACACAGCAAACATGTGGAGGAAGGTGCTCTGGTCTGATGAGACCAGAATTGAAGTTTATGGCCTAAATGCAAAACGCTATGTGTACGGAAAACTAACACTGCACATCACCCTGAACACACCATCCCCACTATGAAACATGGTGGTGGCAGCATTATGCTGTGGGGATGTTTTTCTTCAGCAGGGACAGGGAAGCTGGTCAGAGTTGATGGAAAGATGGATGGAGCCAAATACAGGGCAATCTTGGAAGAAAACCTGTTAGAGTCTGCAAAATACTTGAGACTGGGGCGGAGGTTCACCTTCCAGCAGGACAACAACCCTAAACATACAGCCAGAGCTACAATAGAATGGTTTAGATCAAAGCATATTCATGTGTTAGAATGGCCCAGTCAAGGTCCAGACCTAAATCCAATTGAGAATCTCTGGCAAAACTTGAAAATTGCTGTTCACAGACGCTCTCCATCCAATCTGACTGAGCTTGAGCTCATACTTCTTTTTTGCCCATACTTCTTTTGCAAAGAAGTATGGGCAAAAATTTCAGTCTTTAGATGTGCAAAGCTGGTAGAGACATACCCCAAAAGACTTGCAGCTGCAATTGCAGCGAAAGGTGGTTCTACAAAGTATTTACTCAGGGGGGCTGAATACTTTTGCACACCATACTTTTCAGTTTTTTATTTGTAATAACATTTGGAAACCATGTATCATTTTCCTTCCACTTCACAATTATGCACCACTTTGTGATGGTCTATCAAATAAAATCCGAATAAAATACATTTACGTTTGTGGTTGTAACATGACAAAATGTGGAAAAGTTCAAGGGGTATGAAAACTTTTGCAAGCCACTGTAGGTACAGAGGGATTGGAGCAAGATTGGGGGGGGGGGGGATAGAATGGAGTGGAGGTATGCGGAAATTAATTCAGTGGGACATGAATTAGCAGAAACAATGGGTCTGCCAGGACAGTTCTGTTTGTGGATTTTGGGGAGAAGATAAAATCGGGCCATGTAGAGCTGGGGAACGATAACTTTGGAGGCTTTAGAGGGCAGACAGCTGGAAGTAATGAGATCAGAAATGGTGTGTGATATTAAGGTCTGGTGCTCGTCTGTGGGATCATGGAGGAGTCTAAGAGTTGTCACCTGGCCTCAGCCAAGTAGAGGTCAGCGTGCCAGACTACTGCATCTCCCTTGTCATAGAAACATAGAAACATAGAAATAGGTGCAGGAGTAGGCCATTCAGCCCTTCGAGCCTGCACCGCCATTCAATATGATCATGGCTGATCATCCAACTCAGTATCCTGTACCTGCCTACTCTCCATACCCCCTGATCCCTTTAGCCACAAGGGCCACATCTAACTCCCTCTTAAATATAGCCAATGAACTGGCCTCAACTACATTCTGTGGCAGAGAATTCCATAGATTCAGCACCCACTGTGTGAAAAACTATTTTCTCATCTCGGTCCTAAAAGACTCCCCTCTTATCCTTAAACTGTGACCCCTTGTTCTGGACTTCCCCAACATCGGGAACAATCTTCCTGCATCTAGCCTGTCCAACCCCTTAAGAATTTTGTAAGTCTCTATAAGATCCCCCCTCAATCTTCTAAATTCCAGCGAGTACAAGCCGAGTCTATCCAGACTTTCTTCATATTGAACACCTGCCATCCCAGGAATCAGTCTGGTGAACTTTCTCTGTACTCCCTCTATGGCAAGAATGTATTTCCTCAGATTAGGAGACCAAAACTATACGCAATACTCCAGGTGTGGCCTCACCAAGCCCCTGTACAACTGCAGTAGAACCTCCCTGCTCTTATACTCAAATCCTTTTGCTATGAATGCCAACATACCATTCGCTTTCTTCACTGCCTACTGCCTGCTGCACCTGCATGCCTACTTTCAATGACTGGTGTACCATGACACCCAGGTCTCGTTGCATCTCCTCTTTTCCTAATCAGCCACCATTCAGATAATAGTCTACTTTCCTGTTTTTGCTCCAAAATGGATAACCTCACATTTATCCACATTATACTGCATCTGCCATGCATTTGCCCACTCACCTAACCTATCTAAGTCACATTGCACCCTCCTAGCATCCTGCTCGCAGCTAACACCAAGCTTGGTTTTGTTGAAATTCTGTTTAACTTTCACAGATTTCTAATGACATAGAAACACCAGGAAAAAAACAAAAAAAAAAAACAGGTGGTATGTTCATGCTGGGCTTTTTGCTCTGTTGGTTTATTGCTTGAGGCATGAATGTGCAAATGAATCCCAGGTAAAATAAAATAAATCAATATTTATAATTGCTATTTTACTGTATTAAAGGATAATGGTAAATAAACTACACAAATGTGCTGTTGTTACGCTGACTGAAAACCAGGGGTGGTGAACTGTGAGATCCATTCCCAGGTGCAGGCCAATACCACGTCATACAAGTCAAACAATCTTGAGAAATACAAGAAACCTTGCTTCGATTGTCACAAGGCAATCAGAAATGCCAAGGCACAATACTGGGACAAACCTGAGTCCCAGTATAATCACTTGGACACCTGTCACTATGGCAAAGCCTGAATACTATAATTGGCTGCAAAGCTAAATCAGGCCGCATTGCTGGTGATAGTGCAACCTTCTCTGATGAACTGAATGCATTTTATGCTCACTTTTAGCAGAATACCAGCAGATGACATCTGTCCTATCGGAATCAAGTGTGCCTTTTCCCAGGTCACTGTTGCACGTTAGATCAGCCTTCCTGAAGGTGAACCCATGGAAAACAATTGGCCCAGATGGAGTCACTTACTATGTCCTTAGGAACTGCATAGACAAACTAGCAGGAGTGTTCACGGACAACTTTAACTCTCCCTACTCCGTAGGAGATGCCCTCCATCTTCAAGAAGACCATTATCATCTTGGTGCCAAAGAAACGCAAGATCTTGTTCCTTAATGAATACCATCATGGCCTTGACATCCACCATCATTAACTTTTCAAATATCAAATAATAATGAAAGAAAAGAGATTGAGAACCTCATAAGCTTGTGTCAAGACAACAATCTCTCCATCAATGTCAGCAAGACAAAGGAGATTGTGATTGAGATTGAGAACCTCATAAGCTTGTGTCAAGACAACAATCTCTCCATCAATGTCAGCAGGACAAAGGAGATTGTGATTGACTTCAGTAAGTGCAGCAGTACACAAACCCTGGTATACTTGATTGTTCTTGGAAGATAAATTTCACCGAAATGTTTCCTAGACCCGTCACATTGAAGCTATGGCCAAGAAAGCACACCTATGTATCTACTTCCGTAAAAGGCTTAGGAAGTTCAGCATGGCCTCAGCAACTCTCACCAACTTCTACGGATGTGTTGTGAAAACATTTTATCGGGACACATCGCAGCATGGTTTGTGAACAGCTCTTTCGAAGACTACTCGAAATTGCAGAATAGTTGGCGTGTCCCAGACCATCATTCAAACCAACCTCCCTTCCATTAACTCCATTTACACTTCATGCTGACTCAGCCAGGCCAGCAGAATCAAGGACCAATCTCATCCCAGCCACTCCCTCTTCTCCCTCTCTCCCATCAGGACACAGGTACAGAAGTTTGAAAACGCATACCTCCAGAGTCAGGGACATAGTCTTCCCAGCTGTTATTAGGCAACTGAACTGTGTTCTCATCAGCTCGAGTGCAATCCTAACCTCCCATTTACGGCGTTGGAGACCATTAAACTATCTTTAATCAGGCTTTATCAAGCACAAAATTGTACCCTTTATCTGAACATTGTGGGTGATTGATTGTAAATATGTATTATCTTTTCTTTGACTGGATAGCATGCAGCAAAATATTTTCACTGTAGCTTGGTACATGTGACAATAATAACCTAAACTAAAGAACTTATATGCTGGGGAGGTCAGTACTCTTCACATTGCTGAAGTTATGTCCTCACAAATATATTTGCTGTTAGGGCTATGAAGCATATTATTTACCTTGACAATTTAATTCATCTGTGTAGTCACCACAGTCATTGGAACCATCACAAATCCACGATGAAAGGATGCAGAGGGACGTGCTGTTACATTTTATGTAATTTGTTTCCTTAACTCCAACTTTATAGAATCCAGTGCAGTCCGTGTTACCTGAAACAGTATTGATAGAAATCATTAAGATAATGTTTGTACTTTGCTAATGAGAACTCATCATTACATTATTACTTTACCATTAAACACAAATTATTATATACTTGGGAACCTGCATCAACATTATTATAGATTTGCTGTGCTTTTATTGTAATCCATGAAAAATCTACATGGTTTGAATATGTGACTTGGCAGCATAACTGTGCTTCAGCAAACATTGCCTTGGGGAATCTTTAATGGCCAACAAGTTTGCATCCACCTCTTGTGAAATGCCAACAACAACACATTGAACTGCTGCCAAAACTTGCCAACTTACTGCAATCCATTTCATCAGAAGCATCTGCACAATCTATCAACTGGTTGCACTGTGCTGTTTTGACAATGCAAGTCCCATCCCTGCACCGAAATTCAGCTGCACTGCACGTAGAATCTGTAAGACAAAGCAAATCCCAGGGTGAGACACAATTTTGCTCTTGGCTTAATTTACTAATGTAAGCTGTTAATTGTCTACTCAGTCTTGAATTCCTATTCCTCAAACTCTAAGTAAAATAAAGGGACTCCAGGACACGGCAGCAAACCCTGTTCAATCAATTACATTTGATTCAAATTAAATAATTTATCGGGAATGCTAAGTTATAATGCGGATTCATTCAAATTAATACAGTACATGTTTACCATGTTAAACTCTACATAGGAAGTAAAGAGGACAATTAAAAGGAAGCATGAAATCATAAATCCAATTAGCTAATACTGTATAGGAAACTAAATATTAAATATAATTCATGAAAAACAAACATGGATTATATTATACAATAATTTGCATTTAATGGTAAATAAATAATGTTTCTCAGAACTCAGGTAATTATCCATCTGGAAATTAATTCCTAAAATCTCAACAATGAATTTATGCTATTTTGCTCACTTGGCTGTTGACCAAAATGCAAGAATAAATCAACGTGAATACTTCTCATATCACCAACCTAATACTTACTGTTGCAGGTAACTTCATCTGAGTTGTCAGCACAATCATCCACTCCATCACACCACTTTGCATTGGACACACAGCGACCATTGTAGCAATGCTTAAAGCCTTTTCTACAACTCCTGTTTGCTGATGCCAAGAAATCAGGAAAAAAAAAACAAAAGTTAACAGCAAGCTGATAAATTAATCATCCAGAGAGATGAGGGGTCAGGCAAATAAAAATGTGTATTTTAAGCATCTAATAATCAATAACACCAGGTTTAATGATAGTTTAAATGTACTCCATTAACCTCATGAATCCCCTAACAATAGTTTCACCTGGAAAGGTCAATACTATAATTTTTTCATGTTGATACATGAAAACCTCCATTACACAGAGCAAGAGAGTGCTACCAACAAAGTAGGACATGCCCATCCTCTGAATCATTTATAGCATTTTTAATCTTTTATTTCTGGCGAGTGTTACTGCTCCAAATCCAATTTGATTAATCACCTTCTTCGATAAACATTCTCATTACTTATTCTTGATATCTACTGGTGAACTAGGACTTTATCCAGTTAGTTGTTTTTTTAAATGACTGGCAGTGTCTTTCATTTCAAAGATGGAATCCACTAGAGTTCAAAGCAATGTTTGATCAGCATATGTATGACCGAAGCAAAATATATTGTGCCTCAAATTTCCCAGCCATAATGCGACATAAAATAAAGATGTGCACTTGAATAATTTCAACCTTCACCTTTCTATCCCACTCAAAGACTTTGCAGTTCTTTCTTGACTTCTGGTACATGACAACTTGCTTCCCATCTTGATGGGGAATAAAGTATTTGCAAAGAACAACACAGCTTTGGGTGGCGCCGCGAGCCGGCCGCTTCGCCAGCAGCTGTTCTTCCTTTCAACTTTTTTTTGTTTTTAGTATGTCTAAAAGTGTGTTTTAGTGTGGTGGGGGTGGGGCGGGGAATAGGGGGGATTTTATTTTTTAATTACTTACCTCGGTGGAATGCGACTTTTCTCCTAGTCGTATTTTCACCCTCCCTCGCGGCCAAACAGCTTGGATTGGTGCAGCCTCTCCCAGAGTCTGGCCCAGAGCTTCAGCAGCGGGCGCAGCACGGACTTTCCATCGCGGAGCCGGGCGATCCCTAGCCGGGGATCACCAGAAGAAGTGCTCCGATCGCTGGCCCACAGACTACAACATCCTGAAGCTGAGGTCTGCGGAGGTTCTAGCCGCGGACACGGCGTGGACTTTCCATCGTGGAGTCTGGGATCCATCGCCGGAGAAGAGCTCCGACCTATAACATCGTGAAGGGGATCGCCGGAGAAGAGCCTGCGGCCTATAACACCGTGAAGCCGTGGTTTCTGGTAGGAAGTGGCCGATTCAGGTCCTCCAAGCCGCAGAGTGTCCGTCCGTCCCAACATCGGAGTTTCGAGTATCCCAATGAGAGGGCCTATACATCGGGCCATCAGTAGCGGCGACTACGGAGGGTTCATGGCCCCGACCACGGATGGACAAAGGAGGAGGACTGACTGAACGTTATTCCCTTCCACCACAGTGAAGAATGTTGATTCCCCTGTGGTGGATGTTCATGTTGCATTCTATTGTGTATTGTGCTCTCTGATGGCTGCATGGTAGGTCAAATTCTACTGCACCTTAATCGACGCATGTGGCAATAAATGTGAACTTGAACTTGAACTTGAGCTATATGCAAAGCCTGTCGTCCCGTACTTTGAAAATACTACATACATTACTGTTACTATAAAAATACCGACACCTATTGCTCTCTGGCCATGATTAACCATTCACCACAGACTGGGAATATTTCTGGTGTGTGTAGCTTTGCTATTCCGAAGATTAATTGAGCTCATTGTTGAGGGGGTTTCTTTTAACAGTTATTGTAACATAATCTGTTTGAGCATAAATTTGTAGTTCAACAAAGTGCATCAGTGGTAAAGCCACAACCCATGTTAACAGTTTTGTTGGAAGCTTCCTACAACGATTTAATGATCTTGGTGGCATAGATTTCACCTTGCTCACTGCCTTGAGGTCTAAGGAATGCCTGTATTGTCGCCGATCAACTGGATTCTGAAAACTTCCATTCATTTTCCAGACACGTTATTTACTTGTGCAGAAGGAGAGCAGCACAGTCCATCCAAGTCACTGTACTACTCTGATATTTTAGTCAGAAAGTTCAACTTTTTATACAGATTTTAACCCTTGAAATTGTGTGCACTTCCTAATTTCTTATCATCAATAACAATACATTCTCAAAACATTAATATACAAAATGCATAACACTAATACAGGTAAATCTACATGCTATTTAATCCTTTATTTGATTTTCAATATCAAGAACCTTGTTGTGTGCGTCAAGGAATACCCATCCCAAAACATTGCCGAAAGGTTGTTGTGCTGTACAGCTATCCTAACCTTTGTCATAATGCAGTTTCCACATTATGCTATACATCTATTTTAACCTTTGTCAAACTGCAGTTTCCACGCCTGCATCAGAAAATAAGGATGCCTTAAAACAGGCTGGGCAATAAATCACACTGCATTCTCACACAAGGCAAACAAGAAAAAACAAAGTCTAATCAATTGCAAATTAAACATTCAAACATATGGGTTTAGATAAAACATGAAATAACTAACTAATTATTTAATAATTTATCTTTTTTTGAAATAATTATCCCACTAGATGACAATCTATAAATTATTTTTTCACGTAAGAGAGGTTGCATTGCAGAAAATATGGGTTAGTTTGCTATTAAAATTCAGGTCACAACAATTTCAACAGAGCGTAAGTTTCAGGGTTTTTTCATATTGAGAATAATGTATCAGATAGCTTAATATTTCATCCCTTCAATGATGTTTACAAATTACACAGGGGAGGATTGTAACTACACACTTTGTGGAAGAGTCACAGCTACAACTTCTCAGCCTTCCATGCTATTATTCTGAACTGTATATTCTGAGCCCCTGTTTCATTCAGTTGATAGTCAGTTTTAACAAGGTGATAAACTTTTAATGACAGAAGGGTCAAGAAACTATTTGCAAATAAAAGGCCCAGCCATGTAATTTCATCCTATACATCTCCAGGATCGTGCAGCCAATAAATTACTTTGGAAGCATCCTCTCATGTTTAATATTAACATTGAAATAAATACAGAGCAAGATCGCAGCAAATGGTGATATAAAGAGTGAAGGAATCATACAGCATGGAAACAGACCCTTCGGTTCAACTCATTCATGCCGCCCAATATGCTATATCCTTCTTAAACTTCCCTATCCATGTAAATGTTGTTATTGCACCTGCCCCAACAAAGTCATCTGGCAGCTCATTCCATATATGTATCACTGTGTGGAAAAACTTGTTCCTTGGGTTCATATTAAATATTTCTTCTCTCATATGCCTATTCCCTCTGGTTCTTTGTTTCCCAATCCTGGGTAAACAATTCTGTGCATTCTGTGTATGACATTCATGATTTTAAACAATTCCATAAGCTGACCTCTCAATCTCCCGTTCTCCAAGAAATAAAGTTCTAGTCTGCAAAACGTTTCCCTATCACTCTTGCTCTTCAATCCTAGAGTGACACAATGTGGAAACAGGCCTTTCGGCCCAACTTGCCCACACTGGCCAACATGCCGCAGCTACACTAGTCCCACCTGCCAGCATTTGGTCCATGTCCCTCCAAACGTGTCCTATCCATGTGCCTGTCTAGCTGCTTCTTAAATGTTGGGATAGTCCCTGCCTCAACTACCTCCTCTGGCAGCTTGTTCCATACATCCACCACCCTTTGTCAATCTTCTCTGCATTCTTACCATCTTAAAGACATCCTTCCAAAACTGAACACAGTATTCCAAGTGTGGCCTTGATAATCTCTAATGCAAATGCAACATAATGTTACAACTTTGATACTTCCCTGCACAAAATCCAATGAAGGCATTTGAAGGCATGCATACCAAATGCCTTCTTTACCACTATCTACTTGTGTTGCCAGTTTCTAGGAGTTATGAACTTGGAACCCAAGATCCCTCTGTACATCTCTCTGTATATCAATGCTGTTAAGGGTCTTGCAGTTAACCTGTTCAGTGCACTCCCTAGTATACTCGGGTCATGGCCAATAATGAAAGAATAACGTGGCAGTGGCCAGGTTAATTCTAAATTTTATATCAAAGTCTTGTGAGAGACTACGTGAAGAACCCGCCAGCCCGCAAGCACGTCAATTACGTCGACGCATGGCGCTGGATTAGGTGCCATTCGAAAATGCTCCGGCAGCTAAGCTGTTTTTTTCTTTCAGGAACGGCCCACTGGCTCCGAAAATAGATGCAGCGGGCTCGGAGAGACTGACAGGCGCGGCCTGTACAGCCTATTGAGGCTCCGGAAGGGAGCCAGCGGCCGGCCTCGGAGTAAACTGGCAGGCGCGACCTGCACAATAAGCTCCACCAAGGCCCCGTAGGAGCAGCCTGTCACACGAGGCTCAGAGTAACTAGCTGGCGCCACCTGCACAGTAAGCTCCATTATGGCCCCGAAGGAGCAGCCTGTCCCACTGGGCTCAGAGACGCTGGCAGGCTTGATCTGCACAGCAATGTCCATTTAAAGCTCCGAAAGGGAGCAGTTTGACAAGCATGGGGCCGAAGATGGGAACAGGCACAGCCTGCAAAAGGAACTACACTGACACAGGCTGTCCACAAGAGTGAGGAAGGTGCATTTCATTGATCGAGGCAGTTAAACTCAGATATTTGAGGATATCTCCTGCTTAGAGGCAGGAAGTTTGAGGATTCCCTCAACACATGCTTAATTCTTTCAGCTCGGCTAAAAAGAGTTGCCAGCACGCTGGAACATCATTTGCCATCCTCTCGGGGATAGGTAAGCCAGTAAAGGCTGAACTGGCATGTAGCATTTTTACCTGTCTTGCAGGTTCGTGTTGTAAAAAGTAAATAAATAAATAATAAAAAGCAAAAGCTCCATAAGGGAGCAGTTTGGCGACCCAAGTTCAGGGTAGACCAAGGCCAAAACGGTAAAATGTCCAAAAGGACAATATTGGGCAGGAAGGTACTGCCTCAACATCCATTGAGGATGTCATCTATAGGCTCTCAATACTGGAAATCCTGATTGGGAGGCTGGTTGAAGGCAATGTGTTGCGCACATTGGCGGCCGAGACAGGTAGTTCCAGTCAGAGGTCTGCGGCAGCAATACCTGGTTCAGGGTTGCATTATGATATCTCCCATTCTGCGGAGGGGTGTCTTGAGGATTATTCATGGAGACTCTGACTGTGAGGTAGTTGACAGTAAACTTGAATTCCCACATCAAGTGGATGATATGCGTCAACTCAAGTCTTATAACGATCTGCTGGCACTTGTGACTAAATTTGCCATCCCTTTGGGGGGAGACCCGTTAGGGGAAGAACTGGCAAGTTGCATTGGTTACTTGACTTCTCATCAGTTGATTGAGAAGATCATGCAGGACACTGTTGGATGGTATGCTAGTCCTGATTTCTGCCAGACACTGGAGGTCCGTAGGTTAATCCCACCATTCTCTAGTTTCCCACAGTATTCTCGGATATACCTTATCAGACCCTCGAGATTTATCAAGCTTCATATGTTATAAGAGGTCTAGAACCCCTTCAACTGTAATGCAGACTATGCTTAACTTAACTTTGACAGGTTAAAGTTACCCATTCACCCATTTACCCTTTAACAGGTTTCCTAGTCTTCATTTCTTCTCCGTGGTAAAAGTAGATGAGAAATTTTAATTGGGGATTTCGCGCTTCTCCTCTGGCTTCAAACTTAGACACTGGGGTTATCTTCCTAGTTGCTAATTTTCCCTTAATATACTTATAAACTTGGTATTTGTCTAAATGATCTCTTTATTTGCCTTTGGTGGAGTTTGAGTGGATTGAGGCACCCAATTTATCTTCAAATGATGCTCCAATATCAGCCAGTAAAAAAAAAAAAAAAACATTAACAATACAGGACTCTAACAGCAACATTAACAATATAGGACTCTCAGGGTTAGCCTGCAGTCTCTTCAAAGACAATACTGCAAGTTAATGACAGATTTTGGCAAATTAAAGAGACATTGCATAAATAAATGTCCATAATATGTCCACCATCTGTGCTGAGTACTCATAGTCAATAATCTTAATAGAGAATGATCTTGAATTGAAAAATTATAAATTGGTTGTCTGTATTACATGCATCTAATCTAAGAGCATTCCATGTGATGAACACCCGACAGTAAACCCTGATATCAAATTATTGTATGGATGCGATAATATATAATATGTGACCAATAGTTGTGAGATAGAAAGTATGGAGATGGAGAATGAAGTTGGTCCAATGTAATTATGCACAACAGAGAGCATCTGACTGGAACAAGGTGGGTTACAACTGCTTATGATTTTTTGTAATGCAACAGTTGTGATTTTCAGGATTATGTGGGGATCCCTAAGGTGAAAAGTAAAAGTGGCAGGCAGAAAAATCCAGAGCAAAAATCAAAAAGGGCCACTTTTCAACATAATTGTATAAGGGGCAAGAGTGTTGTAAAAACAAGCCTGAAGGCTTTGTGTCTCAATGCAAGGAGCATTCGTAATAAGGTGGATGAGTTGAATGTGCAGATAATTATTAATTAATATGATATAGTTGGGATCACGGAGACATGGCTCCAGGGTGACCTTGGCTGGGAGCTGAACATCCAGGGATATTCAATATTCAGGAGGGATAGGCAGAAAGGAAAAGGAGGTGGAGTAGCATTGCTGGTTATGGAGGAGATTAATGTAATAGAAAGGAAGGACATTAGCTTGGAGAATGTGGAATCGATATGGGTAGAGCTGCGAAACACTAAGGTGCAGAAAACGCTAGTGGGAGTTGTGTACAGGCCTCCTAACAGTAGTAGTAGAGTTGGGAATGGCATCAAACAGGAAATTAGAAATGTGTGCAATAAAGGTAAAACAGTTATAATGGGTGACTTCAATCTACTTATAGATTGGGTGAATCAAATTGGCTGGGGTGCTGAGGAAGAGGATTTCTTGGAATGTATGCAGGATAGTTTTATAAACCAATATGTAGAGGAACCAACAAGAGAGCAGGCTTTTCTAGAATGGGTATTGAGTAATGAGGAAGGGTTAGGTAGCAGTATTGTTGTGCGTGGCCCCTTGGGCAAGAGTGACCATAATATGGTTGAGTTCTTCGTTAGGATGGAGAGTGACATTGTTAATTCAGAAACAAGGGTTCTGAACTTAAAGAAAGGTAACTTTGAGGGTATGTGACGTGAATTGGCCAAGATAGACTTAAAGGTTATGGTTATGCAATGAAAGGCTTTTAAAGATTGCATGGAGGAACTACAACAATTGTTCATCCCAATGCGGCAAAATAATAAATCAGGGAATGTAGTGAATCCATGGATAACAAGGGAAATCAGGCATAGTATCAAAACAAAAGATGAAGCATACAAATTAGCCAGAAAAAGCAGCCTACCAGAGGACTGGGAAAAATTCAGAGTCCAGCAGAGGAGGACAAAGGGCTTAATTAGGAAAGGGAAAATAGATTGTGAAATAAAACTGGCAGGGAACATAAAAATGGACTTCAAACGTTTTTATAGATATGTGAAGAGAAAAAGGTTATTTAAAACAAATGTGGGTCCCTTGCAGTCAGAAACTGGTGAATTGATTATGGGGAACAAGGACATGGCAGACCAATTGAATAACTACTTTAGTTCTGTCTTCACTAAGGAAGACATAAATAATCTGCCGGAAATAGCAGGGGTCCAAGGGTCAAATGAGATGGGGGAACTGAGTGAAATTCAGGTTAGCCAGGAAGTGGTGTTAGGTAAATTGAATGGATTAAAGGCCGATAAATCCCCAGGGCCTGATAGGCTGCATCCCAAGGTAGTAGCCCCAGAAATAGTGGATGCATTAGAGATAATTTTTCAAAACTCTTTAGATTCTGGGATAGTTCCTGAGGATTGGAGGATAGCTAATGTAACCCTACTTTTTAAAAAGGGAGGGAGAGAGAAAACGGGGAATTACAGACCAGTTAGTCTAACAGCGGTAGTGGGGAAAATGCGAGAGTCAGTTATTAAAGATGAGATAGCAGCACATTTGGATAGTGGTGAAATCATTGGACAAAGTCAGCATGGATTAATGAAAGGTAAATCATGTCTGACGAATCTTATAGAATTTTTCGAGGATGTAACTAGTAGAGTGGATTAGGGAGAACCAGTGGATGTGTTATATCTGGACTTTCAGAAGGCTTTCGACAAGGTCCCACATAAAAGATCAGTATACAAACTTAAAGCACATGGTATTGGGGGTTCAGTATTGATGTGGATAGAGAACTGGCTGGCAGACAGGAAGCAAAGAGTAGGAGTAAACGGGTCCTTTTCAGAATGGCAGGCAGTGACTAGTGGGGTACCGCAAGGCTCAGTGCAGGGACCCCAGTTATTTACAATATATATTAATAATCTGTATGAGGGAATTAAATGCAACATCTCCAAGTTTGCAGATGACACATAGAAACATAGAAATTAGGTGCAGGAGTAGGCCATTCAGCCCTTCGAGCCTGCACCGCCATTCAATATGATCATGGCTGATCATCCAACTCAGTATCCCGTACCTGCCTTCTCTCCATACCCCCTGATCCCCTTAGCCACAAGGGCCACATCCAACTCACTCTTAAATATAGCCAATGAACTGGCCTCAACTACCCTCTGTGGCAGAGAGTTCCAGAGACTCACCACTCTCTGTGTGAAAAAAGTCTTTCTCATCTCGGTCCTAAAGGATTTCCCCCTTATCCTTAAGCTGTGACCTCTTGTCCTGGACTTCCCCAACATCGGGAACAATCTTCCTGCATCTAGCCTGTCCAACCCCTTAAGAATTTTGTAAGTTTCTATAAGATCCCCTCTCAATCTCCTAAATTCCAGAGAGTATAAACCGAGTCTATCCAGTCTTTCTTCATAAGACAGTCCTGACATCCCAGGAATCAGTCTGGTGAACCTTCTCTGCACTCCCTCTATGGCAATAATGTCCTTCCTCAGATTTGGAGACCAAAACTGTACGCAATACTCCAGGTGTGGTCTCACCAAGACCCTGTACAACTGAAGTAGAACCTCCCTGCTCCTGTACTCAAATCCTTTTGCTATGAAAGCTAACATACCATTCGCTTTTTTCACTGCCTGCTGCACCTGCATGCCTACTTTCAATGACTGGTGTACCATGACACCCAGGTCTCGCTGCATCTCCCCTTTTCCTAATCGGCCACCATTTAAATAATAGTCTGCTTTCCTGTTTTTGCCACCAAAGTGGATAACCTCACATTTATCCACATTATACTGCATCTGCCAAACATTTGCCCACTCACCCAGCCTATCCAAGTCACCTTGCAGTCTCCTAGCATCCTCCTCACAGCGAACACTGCCCCCCAGCTTAGTGTCATCCGCAAACTTGGAAATATTGCCTTCAATTCCCTCATCCAGATCATTAATATATATTGTAAATAGCTGGGGTCCCAGCACTGAGCCCTGCGGTACCCCACTAGTTACTGCCTGCCATTGTGAAAAGGACCCGTTTACTCCTACTCTTTGCTTCCTGTTTGCCAGCCAGTTCTCTATCCACATCAATACTGAACCCCTAATACCGTATGCTTTAAGTTTGTATACTAATCTCTTATGTGGGACCTTGTCGAAAGCCTTCTGGAAGTCCAGATATACCACATCCACTGGTTCTCCCTTATCCACGCTACTAGTTACATCCTCGAAAAATTCCACAAGATTCGTCAGACATGATTTACCTTTTGTAAATCCATGCTGACTTTGTCCAATGATTTCACCACTTTCCAAATGTGCTGCTATCCCATCTTTAATAACTGACTCTAGCAGTTTCCCCACTACCGATGTTAGACTAACTGGTCTGTAATTCCCCGTTTTCTCTCTCCCTCCCTTCTTAAAAAGAGGGGTTACATTTGCTACCCGCCAATCCTCAGGAACTACTCCAGAATCTAAAGAGTTTTGAAAGATTATCACTAATGCATCCACTATTTCCTGAGCTACTTCCTTAAGTACTCTGGGATGCAGCCTATCTGGCCCTGGGGATTTATCGGCCTTTAATCTATTCAATTTACCCAACACCACTTCCCGACTGACTTGGATTTCACTCAATTCCTCCTTTGACCCACAGTCCCCTGCTATTTCAGGCAGATTATTTATGTCTTCCTTAGTGAAGACGGAACCAAAGTAGTTATTCAATTGGTCCGCCATATCCTTGTTCCCCATGATCAACTCATCTGTTTCTGACTGCAAGGGACCTACATTTGTTTTAACTAACCTCTTTCTCTTCACATATCTATAAAAACGTTTGCAGTCAGTTTTTATGTTCCCTGCCAGTTTTCTTTCATAATCTATTTTTCCTTTCCTAATTAAGCCCTTTGTCCTCCTCTGCTGGTCTCTGAATTTCTCCCAGTCCTCTGGTATGCTGCTTTTTCTGGCTACTTTGTACGCATCATCCTTTGCTTTGATACTATCCCTGATTTCCCTTGTTATCCACGGATGCACTACCTTCCCCGATTTATTCTTTTGCCAAACTGGGATGAACAATTTTTGTAGTTCATCCATGCAGTCTTTAAATGTCTTCCATTGTATATCCACCGTCAACCCTTTTAGAATTAATTGCCAGTCAATCTTGGCCAATTCACGTCTCATACCCTCAAAGTTACCTTTCTTTAAGTTCAGAACCATTGTTTCTGAATTAACAATGTCACTCTCCATCCTAATGAAGAACTCAACCATATTATGGTCACTCTTGCCCAAGGGGGCACGTACAGCAAGACGGCTAATTACCCCTTCCTCATTACTCAAAACCCAGTCTAAAATAGCCTGCTCTCTCGTTGGTTCCTCTACATGTTGATTTAGATAACTATCCCGCATACATTCCAAAAAATCCTCTTCCTCAGCACCCCTGCCAATTTGATTAACCCAATCTATATGTAGATTGAAGTCACCCATTATAACTGTTTTGCCTTTGTCGCACGCATTTCTAATTTCCTGTTTGATACCATCCCCAACTTCTCTGCTACTGTTAGGTGGCCTGTACACAACACCCACCAGCGTTTTCTGCCCCTTAGTGTTTTGTAGCTCTACCCATACCGATTCCACATCCTCCAAGCTAATGTCCTTCCTTTCCATTGCGTTAATCTCCTCTCTAACCAGCAACGCTACCCCACCTCCTTTTCCTTTCTCTCTATCCATCCTGAATATTGAATATCCCTGGATGTTCAGCTCCCAGCCTACGTCACCCTGGAGCCATGTCTCCGTGATCCCAACTATATCATAATCATTAATATCTATCTGCACGTTCAACTCGTCCACCTTATTACGAATACTCCTTGCATTGAGACACAAAGCCTTCAGGCTTGTCTTTACAACGCACTTACCCCTTATACAATTTTGCTGAAAAGCTGGGGGACAGTGTTAGCTGTGAGGAGGATGCTAAGAGGCTGCAAGGTGACTTGGATAGGTTGGGTGAGTGGGCAAATGCATGACAAATGCAGTATAATGTGGATAAATGTGAGGTTATTAACTTTGGTGGCAAAAACAGGAAAGTAGACTATTATCTGAATGGTGGCCGATTAGGAAAAGGGGAGATGCAACGAGACCTGGGTGTCATGGTACACCAGTCATTGAAATTAGGCATGCAGGTGCAGCAGGTGATGAAGAAAGCGAATGGTATGTTAGCATTCATAGCAAAAGGATTTGAGTATAAGAGCAGGGAGGTTCTACTGCAGTTGTACAGGATCTTGGTGAAGCCACACCTGGAGTATTGCGTACAGTTTTGGTCTCCTAATCTGATGAAATACATTCTTGCCATAGAGGGATTACAGAGAAGGTTCACCAGACTGATTCCCGGGATGGCAGGACTTTCATATGAAGAAAGATTGGATAGACTTGGCTTGTACACGCTAGAATTTAGAAGATTGAGGGGGGATCTTATAGAGACTTACAAAACTCTTAAGGGGTTGGACATGCTAGATGCAAGAAGATTGTTCCCGATGTTGGGGAAGTCCAAAACAAGGGGTCACAGTTTAAGGATAAGGGGGAAGTCTTTAAGAAGAAGTTAGATGTGGCCCTTGTGACTAAAGGGATCGTGGGGTATGGAGAGAAGGCAGATACAGGATACTGAGTTGGATGATCAGCCATGATCATATTAAATGGCTCGAAGGGCCGAATGGCCTACTCCTGCACGTATTTTCTATGTTTCTATGTTTCTATGTCTGAAAATCCAATACTGATCTAATTATTATTTTACATGATAAGCCTCCTTGTCTGCTATTGCAGAACCTCCTGTGAATGTTAGGTATCTTTAGCCAAGCTATAAAGACAATGCAGAATAAATAGCTAAATTTTCTGCAGTTTGACAACATTTATATTTCCTTGAAGATAGACACCAAAAGTACAGGAGTAAATCAGTGGGACAGGCAACATTTTTTGAGAGAAGGAATGGGTGACATTTCCGGTCAAGACCCTTCTTCGGACTGAGGTCAGGGGAATGCGAGGTACATAGATAAGGGAGTGTATAGATAAGGAAGTGTAAGGTGTGAAAACATGATAAAAGGAATGGAGATCAAGGGAAATGTAGAATAGATCATTGTTAGTTGGGAGAAGGTACCACAAAGCAAATAGAAATAAACATGAGAAAGGACATTCTTGCTATTGAGGGAGTGCAGCGTAGGTTTACAAGGTTAATTCCCAGGATGGCGGGACTGTCCAACGCTGAGAGAATGGAGCAGCTGGGCTTGTACACTCTGGAGTTTAGAAGGATGAGCGGGAATCTCATTGAAACATATAAGATTGTTAAGGGCTTGGACACTCTAGAGCCAGGAAACATGTTCCCGATGTTGGGGTAGTCCAAAACCAGGGGCCACAGTTTAAGAATAAGGAATAAGCCATTTATAACTGAGACGAGGAAACACTTTATCTCACAGAGAGTGGTGAGTCTGTGGAATTCTCTGCCGCAGAGGGCGGTGGAGGCAGGTTTTCTGGATGCTTTCAAGAGAGAGCTAGATAGGGCTCTTAAAAATAGCGGAGTCAGGGTATATGGGGAGAAGGCAGGAATGGGGTACTGATTGGAGAGATCAGCCATGATCACATTGAATGGCGGTGCTGGCGCAAAGGGCCGAATGGCCTACTCCTGCACCTATTGTCGATTGGCTATTGTCTATTGTCTAAAATGTAGTCAGAGACAGTAAGACAGATGGAGAACTGGGAAGCGGAGGGGATGGAGAGAGTGGGAAAGCAAGGGTTACTTGAAGTTGGAGAAGTCAATGTTCACACCACTGGGGTAAGCTGTAAAATGGAGTGTAACCATTTGCCATGAGGCCTCTGACCAGAGAAAATAAAACTTAGATGTGTTATTGTGGAATGTTGCATCCATAGCCATTGCTGAGCTCTGATGCTGAATTGGCGTCCTGTCGCGCTCAGCTGAATGCAAAGGACTTCAGGGCACTGTGTTAGGCAAAGTGAAACAGTTCTCCTCTGCTCCCCAACCAATATTTATCTTTTCACCAACATCACAAAATCAGATTATCTAACAAATTTTATTATTGTTTATATATTCTTGCTGTGTTCAATTTCTGCCTGTTCATGTATTAAACTTAAGATTATTTTTCAATGAGCACTTTATTGTCTATTAGGATATTAGAAAGGCCCAGGCTTGGGAAGAGTGCTCTATAAATGCAACCAGTGATTGAAAATATCGACTTGTTGAAATATGGAAATGAAGATGAAATCCTTTAAATGTGGAATGTTTTCTGCCAGAGTGTTGTATACATGCTTATTGATTAAATTCACTGAGAAAAAAAATCCTAATGTAATGAGATGCTTAAATAAATATTTTGTGTCAAATTAAATGTGTTAGTTTGCGCAATCTTGAATTATACCCTTCAGAATGCTCATCTGCAATGTTTGCCAGATTCTCGCACCAAGAAAATGGCTCAAAGATAAATGGCATCACAGAAAAGATTTGAAAGAATTCAATACACGGAGTTAAACTACAGTAAGTGAGAGATAGCTTTATGTTGCAATTGTGGCACAAATTGCAAGAAAGTTATTTTTGAAAAATGTTACTTCTAGTGCTTATTCATTTTAGTTGTGATGGAATTTTTAGACTTCACTTCTACGTTGCTTCCACCCAATATAACAGATTTCTTACCACAATATGATTGCTTTTCGTCTGATTTATCTTTGCAGTGAACAATTCCATCACATGCCAAGTGGTATCCAATGCAATCTCCATTTCCACATTCAAATTCAGTGTGAATATTGCAAGATGAGTTTTTGGCTGCAAAAAATAGAAACAGTTTGCATGCAAAAGCAAATTATTAGCAAATCTGGTTTGCACGCAACAAAAGCTTTTCATCTACCTCGGCACATGTGACAATAAACTAAACATAAACTCAAACACAATTTATTTAAATGCTTCTCTTTGCATTAGAAAGAAAAAAAAACAATCTATCTTGTATGTCTTGACTCTGTTGGTGTCTTTGTTTGGATACCTCTGTAGGTCCAGTGAGTAGCTACAGTAATCTTGTAAAGTAGTCCAGAATTGGATCACAACAGCAGGCCAGAAAATGCCTCTGTTCATTAAAGACAGGATCCAATATACGTTTAACCACTTTCTCAAACTGCAATGCCACTTTCAATTAACCATTTACTATATTTCCAGACCTCTGTACCTGCACCCCTTATATGCCTGTATGTTCCTGCTGCCTCAGGGAGGTGATTTGTGAGAACCTCCTACCTCGCGCAATGGATTCAATTCCGCACAGATATTGCTCTGAATAATATCCAGGTTATTATTATTGATTAAAGTCTAAACATCAAATGTGTTTGACCTTTCATATGTACTCAGTGAGTGTAAGAGCTTAATTAGTCAGTGAAGTAGAAATACCATGGGATTAATAATAACACATAAGGCAATATCTTATCTTTGCTATTGATATTGACATTTGATTCTTCAGCAGAATAAGCAGAGAGAGCAATAACCATATAATAACCATATAACAATTACAGCACGGAAACAGGCCCTCTCGGCCCTTCCAGTCCATGCCGACCATTTGTTTTCCCCTAGTCCCATCTACCTGCACTCAGACCATACCCCTCCATTCCCTTCACGTCCATATACCTATCCACTTTACTCTTAAATGTTAAAATCGATCCTGCCTCCACCACTTCTGCTGGAAGCTCATTCCACACAGCCACCACCCTCTGAGTAAAGAAGTTCCCCCTCACGTTACCCCGAAACCTCTGTCCATACATAAAAATGTCAGAAGTAGTCATAATATTACTCATGCTATTTCTTTAATAATAAATAGTGTTGTTAGCCTCAGTAGTTTTGTCCTTGGATGGAAAGTGAGGGGGCAGAAATCAACTTACCAACACATCTATTGTCATCTAATAGCATTCTCTCTCCCCTGCAAGAACAATTTACTTGGCCATCAGCAGTCAATAGGCAAAGGTCATGACAACCTCCATTCATTATCTTGCATGAAGACAGCTCACCTAGTTTTAAAGAAACGATTTTCCGTCACAACAGCAAGAAGTATTTACTAATAAGCAAAATGAGCGTCTGTTAAAAATGCTCTGCTCCCCTTGTTATTTAAGAAACCCACAGCAAAGTTGCAGGAAGTTCTAGATTTCACTAATCATTTTATATATTTTAGACAATTATTGAAATAACATTTAACAATAAAAATATGAGTTCATAACCTTTCCAGATGCTTTGATAAAATGCTGGGAAGAATTCTAACTTGGATTTGCACTTTGCTACAGTTATATGCAAGTGTTTTGAAATCTCCCAGAATTAGATAAATTCTTACTTCTGAATTCAGATCTTTTCCCAGATGGCAAATTAAGATTAGTTTAGGGTGAAATGTCCTCACATCAAATGCTAAGGTTTTATTGGCAAATTCACTATTATAATGATTACATTATTATGAATTCCATACAATGGACATTGCTTAAAGTACTTAAAAGAAAATATTTTATAGCATTGTACATTCCAATCCTCATTCTGTATATATAATAATTACAATGTAAATTAAAAATGGTTGCCTGGCATAAAATGGTAACATCTTTAAATGAATAACTTGAACCAAGTTGATGGCATGGTTGCTGGATTTCAGGAGTCCCCAGACTCTTGCCTGGCATCAGAAGATGTTGAAAAAGAGAAAAAATCCACCGCACGCATCTCTGGATCATTCTGGAGATTATTTATTTAGCCAGTGGGAGGTGCTGTTGCTCTGCTCCTTGTGGTAAATTCTAAACCATTAACTTTGAACTTTGATTTTAAGTAATAACAGTCATGGCCCGGTTGGTATTTAAATAGCATTAAATTATTGCTTTGTATATATTTTAAGAAGTTAATCATCCCATTACATCTTTCACAAATCTCAAATTAATGGAAGGGTCAATAATTAATGTGCTTAATTTTACTTTGATGTATGACATGATTTAAATGTAATTCAGTGCTTCGTTCTGATTGAGAAATTCATGTGCAAAAATATACTGCATTAATTTAGTACAAAGATTTGCACTCAGTTGCAAATGATGGAACAGTTTCATGAAAAGTTTCAAATTCTGAAATGTTGCTGTATAACTTAAGAAAAGTTGAAAACAACTCTCAGAGGACACTGATTAAACCTGGGTAAATGAGACACATGGTATCAGCACTCTGCGTTACCATTCACATCCTAATCTCCATGCCAACAGTTTCTCCAAATGCTCAATGCATGCTGAGACTGCCAGCACCATACATATCATGGAAATATATATTTTTAATTCCAAATGTTAAAAGGTAGTATTTTAAGCCATATTTTAGAAAATGTCACATTGTGGCACCAACATCTGGAACTCTGACGACTGATTCATTGGTAGATGTTGTATGATGAAATAGTGTCATAATGAAATACTTAAGCGTAGTAGTTAAAGGGCATTCCTCAATGTAAAAAAAAAGTAACCAGCCAGCAAAACAAAATCCAAATGTCATAATACTAAAAACCACTTACAATTATTGGTATCATTAGCTACAACCATAATTCCCATAGGTTGATGTGCTGTATCAGAACGCAGCACTTTAATTTCTCCTCCTGTGTATTTATCACAACGCATTATAGACCGTTGCATCCAGTCCGTCCAGAAGATATAATCACCGTAAATAGCTAAGCCGAAGAAAGTGCCTGGTCCTGATTTCAGAACTGCCTGTGCCATTGCAAGCATAAGAGAGAAAATGACATTAATTTCTTTCTCTTGACCAAACATGAGTTATGATAATAAAAGTTATTATGGAGTCAGTTATGGGTTTTGTATCATTAAATAATAAATATAAATGATTTCTATGTTGAATGCTTAGAACACTTTATATGGAAATTCACCCTCATATTACTGCAGAATTTGAATTCACTGGAGTTCATTTGTCTTATTTTTGGAAATGGAGTATAACATAATCATGACTGAATTGCAAGTTTAACACAAACATGGATGGCTAATGACCCAACATAATTTACGATAATGCTCAATAGATCCCAATAAAACGTCAGCTAAGGTTGTGCAGCCTCAATTCTCACTGAGACAAATTCATCCCATAGGAAGATAGTGCTAATATAACTTGATAACAATGGTATTTAATAATTTTCTGCCTAAATTATTAAATTACTAATGAATACCACAAAGATAGTTTTAATAATACCATTTCAAATTGTTATCTCTTAAAATGTTCTATGGCAGTAGGTTCTAAAGCTTAACTTATTATGTAATAATCTGCAACCTGTAATGATCAAAATTCATAATTTGTTCTCATCAGTCATTCATTCTAAGACAAAATGAACTTGAGTTGGCAATGAGTTACTAATGGTTAGAGAAAGATACATGTCATGAAATCTAGTTCAATTATTCTTCAGGTACTATACAATGATTAATATGAATTACTATCAATGATTAATCTGTCTTAATAATCACATTTTGCACCCTTAATCTTTGCTGAATTGTAATTTACAATAACTAATAATACAATAAGATAATGTAGGTATTAAAATTAGGGGTAATATAGAAATATATTAAATATGGTTAATTCTGTAACATAATATGCTCTGAGCAATTGATGATTGATGAACTGTCAATGCAATGGGGAAAAAAGTAGTCTACTTACTGATGAAAGGTCAATGGTGATAGTGAATAGAGAGAAATAGCAATGTTAAAATGCCAAATGTTCTTTTTTGATTGAGTGTCTTTATATACACAAGAGACAACACTCATGGGTCATGTTATCAGAGATCATAAAACAGAAAGAATGCATTCCATTTTCTGCAGCCAGATCATTCAGCAGTAAGGATGGGTCTTCCTGTTATTGCAAATAATTAATTGTATTCACCTTGAAATTGTTTGGAGCAAAGCATTGCAACTCAAACTATTTCAATTCAAGCTATGAAATTATTGCTTCTCGATACCACATGGTTACAATAGGCATGTGGCCTCCTTTACAAGGGACAGTGAGATCAGAAATGGAGGAAAGTCCTGCTATATTTGGACAGGATTTTTGTGAAATGGCACTTGGAGTAATATCATTTGATCACATTTTAGCTTGACATCCATGTGCAGTTCTAACTCTTACTGTTTATTGCGCACTAAACAATGCTAATGCGGCAGCAACCAGTTTCAACTTATAATTGTGATCTAGATCATGTGCTCAAGTTTCTACGATATGTGATATTTAGTTAATTCAGCAGGAAATTATTGCTGAACTAGATTTCAAGATTAATTACTTGATAAAGGAGTTCAATTAGCAAGTAGCTCAGTTCTTCATCTCAAATATCATTCAGTTATTGATAATGCCCCTTTTACAGTCAGTATATGATAATTATAATATATTCAATATATACTTGCCTTAGAGTGAGTTGATTTATAAAGAAAGTTAAGCCTACACTCTGTAATTTAGAAGTACACGCAGAGATCTCAGTGAGGTTTTTACAATTTTGACACAACTTGACAAGATAGATTCTGTAAGGGTGTTTCCCATGGTGGGGGGAAACTAGAACAAGGATGACCACAATCTTGGGATGAGCAGTCAACTACATTGGAGAGAGAAGTAGAGGAATTGATTCTCTTTGAGCCCTCTGGACCGTTGGAATTCTCACAACCAAAGAATTGTACTGCTTAGACATATGTGGGTATGTGTACATATATATACCCACACTGAACTTTTTTTCAGCTTTTTTTGTTTATGGTGTACTATGTTTACATATTCTGTTGTGCTGCTACAAGTAAATATTTCATAATAAAACACTCTTGACTATTTATGATTTAATGGGAAGACAAAGACAGTGATCCCATAAAAGGAGGTTTCCCTGCAACTCAAGACTTGGGTGGCGTGGTAGTGCAGTGGTATAGTTGCTGCCTTACACCACCAGAAACCCAGTTTGATCCTGACAGGTGCTTGTCTGCATGTTGTTTGTACTTTCTTTTGCAAAGATTTGGGAGATTTGCAAAGGCTACTGGGGAGACTTTAAACTAGATCGGTTGGGGGGAGGGACTCAAATAGAGAAGGCAAGTAGTCCGTTTGTGAGGCAGGAGGCAGAGAAGAGAAGCAGTCAGACGCAACACGTAGGGAGCAAAGAAGAAAAAAATAACAAATGGAGAATAAGAAGTGGGGGGTTTCTTAAATGTGTGAGCAGAGAGACAGAAGGGTGTAAAATGAGGATAGGAGCAATAGGTAGCAAGGAGAAAAGTGGCAGGAAAATAAATCCAGGGCAAAAATCTAAAAGGGCCACTTTTCAACATAATTGTAAAAG
Organism: Okamejei kenojei; assembly: GCA_035221665.1. Taxonomy (NCBI): domain Eukaryota; kingdom Metazoa; phylum Chordata; class Chondrichthyes; order Rajiformes; family Rajidae; genus Okamejei; species Okamejei kenojei. The sequence continues at coordinate 29,114,970 of CM069137.1, read as the reverse complement.
GGCCAAGAATGTTGTAAAAACAAGCTTGAAGGCTTTGGTGTCTCAATGCGAGGAGCATTCGTAATAAGGTGGATGAGTTGAATGTGCAGATAGCTATTAATAATTATGATATATTTGGGATCACGGAGACATGGCTCCAGGGTGTCCAAGGCTGGGAGCTGAACATCCAGGGATATTCAATATTCAGGAAGGATAGACAGAGAGGAAAAGGAGGTGGGGTAGCGTTGCTGGTTAGAGCGGAGATTAACACAATAGAAAGGAATGACATTAGCTTGGAGGATGTGGAATCGATATGGGTGGAGCTGCGAAACACTAAGGGGCAGAAAACGCTAGTGGGTGTTGTGTACAGGCCACCTATCAGTAGTAGTGGAGTTGGGGATGGCATCAAACAGGAAATTAGAAATGCGTGCAACGAAGGTAAAACCGTTATAATGGGTGACTTCAATCTACATATAGATTGGGTGAATCAAATTGGCAGGGGTGCTGAGGAACAGGATTTCTTGGAATGTATGCGGGGTAGTTTTCTAAACCAACATGTGGAGGAACCAACGAGAGAGCAGGCTACTCTAGACTGGATATTGAGTAATGAGGAAGGGTTAGTTAGCAGCCTTGTTGTACGTGGCCCCTTGGGCAAGATTGACCATAATATGGTTGAGTTCTTCATTAGGATATAGAGTGACATTGTTAATTTAGAAACATGGGTCCTGAACTTAAAGAAAGGTAACTTTGAGGGTATGAGACGTGAATTGGTCAAGATCGACTGGCAATTGATTCTTGAAGGGTTGACGGTGGATATGCAATGGAAGGCATTTAATGACTGCATGGATGAACTACAACAATTGTTCATCCCAGTATGGCAAAAGAAAAAATCAGGGAAGGTGGCGCATCCGTGGATAACGAGGGAAATCAGGGATAATATCAAAGAAAAAGATGAAGCGTACAAATTAGCCAGAAAAAGCAGCCTACCAGAGGACTGGGAGAAATGCAGAGATCAACAGAGGAGGACAAAGGGCTTAATTAGGAAAGGGAAAATGGAGTATGAAAGAAAACTGGCAGGAAACATAAAAACTGACTGCAAAAGTTTTTATCGATATGTGAAGCGCAAAAGATTAGTTAAAACAAATGTAGGTCCCTTGCAGTCAGAAACGGGTGAATTGATCATGGGGAACAAGGACATGGCAGACCAATTGAATAACTACTTTGGTTCTGTCTTCACTAAGGAAGACATAAATAATTTGCCGGAAATAGCAGGGGATCGCGGGTCAAATGAGATGGAGGAAATGAGTGAAATCCAGGTTAGCCGGAAAGTGGTGTTGGGTAAATTGAATGGATTAAAGGCCGATAAATCCCCAGGCCCCAGAAATAGCAGATGCCTTAGTAATAATTTTTCAAAACTCTTTAGATTCTGGAGTAGTTCCTGAGGATTGGAGGGTAGCTAATGTAACCCCACTTTTTAAAAAGGGAGGGAGAGAGAAAACGGGGAATTACAGACCAGTTAGTCAAACATCGGTAGTGGGGAAACTGTTAGAGTCAATTATTAAAGATGGGATAGCAGCGCATTTGGAAAGTGGTGAAATCATTGGATAAAGTCAGCATGGATTTACAAAGGGTAAATCATGTCTGACGAATCTTATTGAATTTTTTGTGGATGTAACTAGTAGAGTGGATAAGGGAGAAACAGTGGATGTGAAATATCTGGACTTTCAGAAGGCTTTCGACAAGGTCCCACACAAGAGATTGGTATACAAACTTAAAGCACACAGTATCGGTGGTTCAGTATTAATGTTGATAGAGAACTGGCTGGCAGACAGGAAGCAAAGAGTAGGAGTGAACGGGTCCTTTTCAGGATGGCAGACAGTGACTAGTGGGGTGCCACAAGGCTCAGTGCTGGGACCCCAGCTATCTACAATATACATTAATGATTTGGACGAGGGAATTAAATGCAATATTTCGAAGTTTGCGGATGACACGAAGCTGGGGGGCAGTGTTAGCTGTGAGGAGGATGCTAGGAGGTACAGGATGACTTGGATAGACTGGGTGGGTGAGTGAGCAAATACATGGCAGATGCAGTATAATGTGGATAAATGAGAGGTTATCCACTTTGGTGGCAAAAACAGGAAGGTAGACTATTATTTGAATGGTGACCGATTAGGAAAAGGGGAGATGCAGCGAGACCTGGGTGTCGTGGTACACCAGTCATTGAAAGTAGGCATGCAGGTGCAGCAGGCTGTGAAGGAAGTGAATGGTATGTTGGCATTCACAGCAAAAGGATTTGAGTACAAGAGCAGGGAGGTTCTACTGCAGTTGTACAGGTTCTTGGTGAGGCCACACCTGGAGTATTGCGTACAGTTTTTGTCTCCTAATCTGAGGAAATACATTCTTCCCATAGAGGGAGTTCAGAGATGGTTCACCAGACTGATTCCTGGGATGGCACGACTTCCATATAAAGAAAGACTGGATAGACTCAGCTTGTACTCGCTGGAATTTAGAAGATTGTGGGGTGATCTTATAGAGACTTACAAAATTCTTAAGGGGTTGGACAGGCTAGATGCAGGAAGATTGTTCCCGATGTTGGGAAGTCCAGGACAAGGGGTCACAGTTTAAGGATAAGGGGAAAGTCTTTTAGGACCGAGATGAGAAAATCGTTTTTCACACAGAGAGTGGTGAATCTGTGGAATTCTCTGCCACAGAAGGTAGTTGAGGCCAGTTCGTTGGCCATATTTAAGAGGGAGTTGGATGTGGCCCTTGTGGCTGAAGGGATCAATAATAAGTTGGATTTTTACATAAAGACATACAGGTTTGTTGGTTAATTGGTTTGGGTATAATTGTAAACTGACCCTAACGACATTTGTCAGCGCGAACTCAGTGACTCCATGTTGTATCTCTAAACTAACCCAAATTAAACTGAAGTAGACAACCTCAGTCTGAAGAAGGATCTTTATTTCCTTTGGCTGCAGCTGAGTTTCTCCAGCATTTTTATCTATCCTTGCAGTACCTTTGAAACGTTAATTATAGCTTGTGGAGGATTCAAGCAGCAGAGGATAAAATGAACATCATCTACCTTTAAAAAATGGCAGCAACGGACCTGTTGGTTTCACTGCTGGATTGTATCTTCATTGTGTCAACTAGTTACTGGCAAAGACCAGGAGAAAGCTTGTGGGAGCAATTAAAGACACAAAAACCAGGCATAACTTAGCGGTCAGGCAACATCTCTGGAGAACATGGATAGGCGATGTTTTGGTTCAGGATTCTTCTTCAGACTCAAAATCCAGAGATGCTGCCTAACCCGCTGAGTTACTCCAGCATTTTGTGTCTTTTTTTGGTAAAGTAGCATCTGCAGTTCCTTGTTATTTCATTGAGGGTGCACAGCTGGCAAAGGGTTGAGTGGTAGAGAAAGGAAAAGATTGTCATGGAAAAGAAGATAATTTTAAATATGTCACGAAGCTAACCTCCCATTCCTCTAAATTACACTTACGTGAGGTCCGTTGATTAACTTTTCCTCAGAAAACAGGCCCATAGAACTGATTCTCCTGATTCCAGAGGAAAGATAATAAAAACTGTTTCCAGGCCTGATTCCTCTTTCTATTCTACTTTCCTGGTGAAGCAATTAAAGCGTTTTCCAAATTGTGCCATGCTTTAAACTACAAATAAATGCCTTCAGATGGGTGTCCTTACTCTCAGCTAAGAAGCAAGTGAGGATGTTTGGCAAAGTGTCAACTCATTAGTCATACAGCCAATAATCATTGCCTGAAACAAACTAGACATTTAGTTAATTTGTTGATCATATACATAAATTAGCTGTTGCAATAGCATGTATAACAAGCACTTCAGCAGCATATCCTATTGATGAGAGTGGTGCAAGCTAGCAAATTTGTTGTAAAGTGCAAAATTTGTGACTTACATATCTGTGTGTTCCATCGTATTCGCATCGTTCAATTCTTCCAACAGAACCATCAGAGAAATACAGTTTCTCTGCCCTATGATCAATCGTAAGTCCATTTGGTGTGAAAATATCAGTGCTAACAATGACTTGAACATTTCCTCCATTGAGTGTTGCTTTCATTATACTTGGCTGCTGTTCATTCCAGTTTGTCCAGAACATCAAGCTGTATAAGTTAAAATAAATTAGCACGTCAAATCTTATGAAAGAATTTCACAATTTTTACCTTGATTCTACGTTGCGAATGCCACATATGAATTCTACAAGAAATCCAAGAACATTTGGTAACCAAGATAAATAAATACATGACTAGCTAAATTCCATTCACAATAGTTGTGGGAAAGAAAGGCCAGAGAATCTTTTGGCAAAAGAAAAAAGGGCTTTTGGCACGTTGGCCTTCATCATTCAGAGTATAGAGTATAGAAGTTGGGAGGTCATGTTGCAGTTGTATAAGATGTTATATTTAAGAGTGAGTTGGATGTGGCCCTTGTGGCTAAGGAGATCAGAGGGTATGGAGAGAAGGCAGGTACGGGATACTGAGTTGGATGATCAGCCATGATCATATTGAATGGCGGTGCAGGCTCGAAGGGCTGAATGGCCTACTCCTGCACCTAATTTCTATGTTTCTATGTTTCTATGTTGGTGAGACCGCATTTAGAGTATTGTGTTCAGTTCTGGGCACCATGTTACAAGAAAGATATTGTCAAGCTTGAAAGGGTTCAGCGAAGATTTACAAGGATGTTGCCAGGACTAGAGGGTCTGAGCTATGGGGAGAGGTTGAGTAGGTTGGGTCTCAATTCCTTGGAGTGCAGGAGGATGAGGACAGATCATATAGATGTGTATAAAATCATGAGAGGAATAAATCGGGTAGATGCACAGAATCTCTTGCTCAGAGTAGGGGATTCAAGGACCAGAGGACATAGGTTCAAGGTGAAGGGGAAAAGATTTAATAGGAATCTGAGAGGTAATTTTTTCACACAAAGGGTGGTGGGTGTATTTAACAAGCTGCCAGAGGAGGTAGTTGAGGCTGGGACTATCCCAACATTTAAGAAACAGTTAGACAGGTACATGGAACGACAGGTTTGGAGGGATATGGACCAAGCGCAGGCAGGTGGGACTAGTATGGCTGGGACATGCTGGCCGGTGTGGGCTAGTTGGGCCGAAGGGCTTGTTTCCACACTGTATCACTCTATGACTCTATGAGAATCATTTGGATGACCTGTTGCTAATGCACAAGTAATATTGATGTTTCTGCATGATATTCAATTGAAAGTGTTTGGTACATTGAACAACTCTTGTTTAAGAAGATTTTTCTAAGATAAGCATGATATTGAATTTAAATAAAACTAAAGCCAACGTTCCATTGAGTGATTATTCTTATTGACGACTTAAAGAGATTTGCACATATTTAATACAAAAAAGGCAGCTTTGTAATGATATATGCATGAGGGATCCAGGCCATTTGGATATGGTGCAGTTTTTAACCTGATATTCATGGACAACTCACTGTGAAGATTATACATTCATCCAGGACCATAGGAGCCAGTAAATGTCACAGAAGCTGTGAGTTAGCAGCTCTATTGGTTGTGCTAGAGTCAGAACCATCATGACACAGAAGTCTCTGCCACTTTTCTGCAGAACAATCCAGTCTGTCACAACCCTGTACACCATTTTCAATGTCCTGGACATTTATTTTCCTCAGTGCCTATCCATGTCCCTTTTAAAATTAATGATCATCTCCGCATCCACTTCTCTCATAAGTAAAACATTCCAGCTATTATTAGTTCTTGTGAATTTGCATACCACATCCCCACATCAGTCTGAAGAAGGGTATCGACCCAAAATATTACTGACACTTTTCTCCAGTGATGCTGCCTGACCTGTTGAGTTATTCCAGCATTATATGTCTATCTCCCCTATCTCTGATCCTTTCTTATCTCTCACGTCCATTGGTTTCACAATCTCTGATGGTCACCCTCACCCAGCTCTATAGAGGATTGTATATGGTCCGTTACAATTTGAGAGTGCTCTGTGGACATAGAAAAGGGGAATTTGTGTGTGAACTGAAAGAAGGGAAAGCTTAAGATTTTGGCAGGCTTGCCTGGATCATTCCTTGAAATGTCAAGCAAAGTTGAGCCCAGTTTCAACAATGAACATGGTTTTGTCTGAAGATAGCCTTATTTTTTAGCATGGATGCAATGCATTTCTCTGTGGACAAAGTCTGATGGCCAAACCCTACAAGATGTCTTTTAGCCTGAACAGATCAAATTTCTACAAGGTGTTGGTGAGGCTGCATTTGGAGTATAATGTTCAGTTTTGGTCACCCTGCTATAGGAAGAGTGCAGAGAAGATTTATGAACATGTTGTTAAGATTTGAAGATCTGAGCTGTAAAGAGAGATTTGGACTTTTTTATTTGCAACGCAGAAGACTCAGTGGTGATCTTATAGAAATAGAGTAATGTATAATCTTACCCAGGGTAGGGGGAATCAAAACCCAGAGGACATAGATTAAGGTGAGAGGGGCAAGATTTACTAGGAACCTGAGAGGAAATTTTTTAACTCGGTGGGTAGTGGGTATCGCGAACAAGTTGCCAGAGACGGATGTTGAGGCAGATACTTTTACAGCATTTATGATACTTGGAAAGGACCATGGATAGGAAAGGTTAAGAGAGGCTTGGAAGTGGGCAAGTGGAACTAGATTAGATAGGGAATATTAGTTGACATGGCTAAATTTGGCTGAAGGGCCTGTTTCTGGGCTCTCTGATTCCATGCAGTGATATTGGCAAAGAGAAAACATAAGTTGAAACCTTGCTTAACTAACAATAAACCTGCCGTCAGTAATTGAAAATGGTTAATACTGTTGCTTAGGATATTAATGGCATTGATAATACTAATAACATGAAATGGACTCTCTTCTCTTGTTCAAAATGTTTATCATCTAGCAATAAATAGAGCAACCATAATCTGGTCTTCGTTATTACAGGTCCTTAGGTCTTTCATGTGCGTAGAAAAATGACTTTGTCTGAAGATGAAAAAAAAAGTATAGATACTGATAACCTGAAATTAAAAAAGACAGAAAATGCTCAAAACACTCAGCAGGTCAACCAGCATCCATAGAAGGAGAAATGTTTCAGGTTGAAGATGAAGAGTCTCTGAGGTCTGGCAAAGGTCTTCAAACTGAAACGTTACCTCTGCTTCTCTTGCCATGGTTGCTGTGTGATGTGCTTCCAAATGTTTAGAGTTATATGTTGGTACTTATCATTGTTTGTACACAGTGAATGGAGAACTATATCCGAAAGGATCTTGTTTTAATTGAATTGTTCCTTTGAACAATTTGGCTAAAATCTAGAAATGCAGAACAATACATGTGTTCTTCTACTATGTTGACATTTCTACAAGTTGTATTCTCACATGACTGATTGAAAGATCCTTCATCAAAGTTTTTTCAAATACACCAACTCTGCTTCTCTTTTCACAAATAAGCCTGACCGGCATTTTTTGATGCTATACTTTAGTACAGTGCCCCTTGACCCCTCCCCTTATTGCAGCCCTTTCCCCATGCAACTGCAAAATGCAACATTTGCTATTTACCCCATCTATTCTTGACAAAGGATCAAAACTGTCCTACCAAATGTTATTGTAATTGGCTTAAACACGTTATTCATTTATATTTAACATTACCACCCTCACCCGAATCGTTACATAACAAAGGCCTAGATATGATTGAGGGAAATAAATAGGGAGCATTTAAATCCACTGTCAGTCTGCTGCCACTTGTATAATGGAAGACAATTTCCACATCTATTGACTAAACCTCCTCTAAAAGAAATGAAAATTGAATAAAAGTATTTCTAAACAAATTATTTTTGTGACATTTAATTATTGGCATCATGCAAGAGGCAGCCAAATACTGTATATCAAGTTAACCACTGTAAAATCATATTGAATTTAAAGAAAAAGTCTTTGTTGCCTAATCTGTTAGCAGTCTGGCAACATGCTGGGACTGCAAAAGCGATTGACTTTGGAAATGTCTCTCTTTTTGCAGTTGTGAGAAACTTGTAATCTAAGATCAGTATTTGATCTACTGAAAAAGCATACTTACACTCAGTCTTACTTTGGCATTTATATACATTTTTAGTGTTTCTGCTATGGTTTAAAAACATCTGACCATCAATGGAAGGATGGCCAAATAGGAAATGAAACACTTAATATATTTTAACCCACTGCCTTTACGAGTTAAAATCTGGCACAATATTAAAAAGATTCAACAGCAATCTTCTCCAAAACGAACTCAGTAAAGTTTTAGAGCACCAAAAAAGTGGCACATAGATCTACCATAGTTTCAACAGTATTATGTGTGATGGTGAACATTACCATTAAATCCAGAAAAAGAATTTGTACTACATAAACAATGTCCACAAGGAATTTATTTAATTTAAGATTACTGTAAGAGGGAATTTTGTATTTAACCTGTACCCTGAATCTGGTGTTCACGTGGGGCCAAGTTGCCCTATTAATTACGGCTTTGATAGGAACAGACACAAAGAAAGAGTGGTACTGAGTTTCTCAAACAAGTTGGTTTATTCAAGACCTTAACAGTATGCATTAGGAAACACTCTAAGAGAGTCCAAAGTGTTTAAAAGATTTGCAGCACCCACTGCATTCTTACATTCGGAGGACACAACGGTTGCATGTGGATTCTACATTTTTGAAATAATTCATCATTGACAAGTGTCTCTGTAGTCTTTCATCTTTTCATTTGGCCAGTTATATTTAACCTTATGTTCCAGCTATTTAGAAAACCATTCTCCTGTTTGTCTAACAAATTGGCACAATAAAAGTCACTGCTCCCTGATCAGTTTTATTGCCTCAGCTCAGTTTACAAACCCCAAAGTACATTTTAACCGAGTGATGGAAGTGTCAACATCCAAAGTGTCAACATCTCTTATAGCCAATACTGCCTAATACAGTAGGAGGCAGTTTCCCAGGGAACCTCTTTTCTCACCATCTCCATTCCTATGCTGTGGAATCTAAATACCATGATACATTTATTTATTGCCCCTCCTAGCATAAGTTCCCTTCACTAAGTTGGCCTCTTATACCATCATGGTTCCCCACTATGCCAGCTCTATGTACATTCCACTGCAAATGGTTGGGCTGGATTCAAAATAACAAAACTAAATTGCAAAAAAACTTTGATCTTTAAATTGCATTGTTGGAGGAGAATAGTTATTGAACCAATTCCCAATGAATGAGTAATTGGCCTCTACTGATGGCTGGCAAGAAATATAAATGATATGGCAATATGTTATCATGATTATCACAATAAAGCTAATAACAAGAAAATCGCAATTAGTTATTTTAAATTCATTTATGCAGGAGGGGTCATAAAAACAATGCTGCTTTAAAAAACTATTAGGTCCGACATCTGTTCTTCCCTCCAGAGGTTCTTACTATGTGTTTGAATGTAATTATGCTATTTGTATTTTAAAAGAACATGCAAAACAAGCAACATAACAATAATTTTGATGCAAGTATTATTTCTAATTATCGGAGATGCTTCAGCAAACTATCACCTTATTTTCTTTCTAAGATTTTGCACATCCCAGAATGATTATAAAGGAATTGCATCCAAAAGCAAGAATGAGCAGTCTTGCCCAAATGTGACCTTTGCTTCCCTTGAATGAGTGCCAAGAAGCTTGCAGTGATTTGACTGTGAAAGTCCATACTGCTCTAGAAGTCCTTCTGATAGAGCTCATTATAATTGAATTATTGCTTTGTGGTTTTCCAAAGCATATGTTAGATTATAAATACATTAGCAAGAAGGTCAACTCTGTGTGATCTCTCCAGTTGGGACATTTTGCATAATTTACAGTGCTAACAACCCCACATTTATTTTAAGAATTAGGTTTAATCAGTAGCGTGAGAATGCAACCTGCAGAAATAATGCAAATATCGGTCAAGGCATTTAGCCAGTTCATTTGAAGAAACAAGGAAATAGAAAAAATATATTTTCATTGTATAGAATCCGTTCATTCACTTGTGTACAAACATCTACAGGCACAGATGTATAACTCAAGACACCAGGAGCACAGCAGGCAATAAACGTGGCAAGAGGTACAGCATTAACTTTAAAGGTTGAAAACAGTTTGGCAGAATTTCAAAGAACTTTATCTTAAACCTATAACATTTCACCTTGCACAGATGCTGGTTGACCCCAGCATTTCTAGCATTTTCTATTTATATTTCAGATTATCAGCATCATATTTTTTTTTCCATTTTAAGCAAAGAAGCATTTTTTTGCACACAAGAGGGACAACTGGAGTATTTGGTTTCATTAATGATGAATTACAGTGCTAGGCAACACCATTTTGAATGGGAAGAGTTATGGTGGGCGAGTAAACGAGCCACGCGTGGTGGAAACAAAGATAACTTTATTGCTCAGGTAAAGAGATTAACACACACGCGAATGGGGGAGGGTTGACCCAGGTCTCCATACTTATACTAGGCAATACCCCTAAACCTCGTGACAAGTGCGGCCCGACATTACCCAGTCATGTGACCCTACCCCCGACTGCCAAGTGTTCGAATACAGGTGGCCTAACAACCGGGTAGTGCCATAGGATCCCCCCAGAACCTGAAGCACGAAACTGAATGGGTAGACGAACGTGGTGGCCGGACCTCATACACACATCCCCTCCCCACAGGGTACTCTCCTGAGGAAGGCGAAAGCGGAAGTGGGGATGCCCCCGATGATGAGGCAGGGCCACCAACACAGTTTGACTCAGGTCGACGTGAGCAGGCTTGAACTGACACAGTCTCTCGTCGACCGCCCATGTCCAAACCAAAAGTCGTAAGACCGCTCTGCAGCACACGGAAGGGCCCCTCATAAGGCCGCTGCAGCGCGTGCAATGCGCATCTCGGCACAGGAACACAAAAGCACAGTCCTGAAGAGCAGCTGGAATGTGTGAAGGCACCACACCATGGCGAGACGTCGGAACCAGAGCAAGCGTGCCCACCTCCTGCCGCAAACGAACCCACACCGAGGAAGTTGGCTCCTGCGACCCACCTGCCACCAGAAGGAAATCTCCCGGAACCGAAAGCGGAGCACCATACACCAACTCCGCCGATGAGGAAGCCAAATCCTCCATAGGGGCATTGCTGATCCCCAACACCCAAGGTAACTCGTCCATCCACTCTGGCCCAGTAAGCCGTGCCTTGAGGGTGGCCTTCAAATGCCGATGAAAGCGCTCCACCAAATCATTGGACTGGGGAAGGTGGGACAAAGTAAGGTGGAACTGAACCCCCAATAGGTGAGCCACAGCCGACCATAACTCAGAGGTGAACTGAGTCCGATGAAATGTCCACACCAAAATAAGCAATCTAATGGGCAGCAAGGGCAGAGGATGCAGCAGAGGTGTCGGTCAGCAGAACAGCTTCCAGCCACCACGTAAAACGATCCACCATGGTGAGGAGATGTGTGACGCCCTGGGACAAAGGCTGCGGACCCACGATATCCACATGAACATGATCAAACCCCCATTGCGGCACGGCAAACTCCTGAACAGGCACCTGGACATGCTGATGGACCTTAGACGTTTGACACAGAACACATGCCCGGACCCAGTTACTGACCTGTTTGCGCAAACCACGCCACATGAACCGGGCCACCACCTCCACAATCGTGGACCGCCAACCCGTGGAGGATGTCAAACTCCTGCCAGCATCAGGCAGCTGGAACGAAGAGAGCTTGACCAGTGGAGACATCGCACAGGACAGGAGCACCCACTGGGCCAAACGGGACATCCTCCAACACCAGCCCAGAGATGGCAGTGCGTTAGGCGGGCATCTCGGCATCCTCCAGTTGAGCCGCCACCAAGGCGGAAAAGTCAATCCCCGGAGCGACATCCAGAACCGCAGCAATGGCAGGCGGAGACAACGTGTCGGCAACCCGGTTGACCTCTCCTCGACGTGGCGGACATCCGTGTTAAACTCGATGTACGCCACGTGTCTCCGCTGCCGAGCAGACCAGGGATCCGACACCTTCGCAAAAGCGAAAGTGAGAGGCTTGTGGTCCGTGAAGGCAGTAAAAGAATGGCCCTCGAGAAAATAACTGAAGTTCCTCACCGGCAGGTACAACGCCAGGAGCTCTTGATCGAATGCGCTGTATTTGTGCTCCGCAGGCTTGAGCTGTCGACTGAAAAAGGCCAGAGGCCGCCAGCGCCCATCGTGGAACTGCTTCAACATGCCCCCCACAGCAGAGTCTGAGGTATGATATGAGAGTGACGATATATGAGCGTGGCTCCGAAGCAATTCCAGAAATTACTCCAATACGGTTGTGGTCTTTGTCAGTCTGTAAGTGGACCACCTGCCCTTTGGTCAACGGTGGCAGTGGCCTACTTGACGATTGTTTTTGAATATCATGCTTCTGTTGCAACCTGGATTGAACCTCCTCAGGTGGAATCACTTGTGGGATCAATGCCTGATCTGCTACAGGCATTGTAGCATGGGTCTGCCTTGACAATAAACGTTGAGTGGGTGAACCCAAGATGGGGTCACGGGAGATGTTGCGTAGGTTGAACATATCCAGGAATATGTCAGATTTAGCTCTGTAAGAACGTTCCATGAGTTGTTTAGCACTTTTGACAGCCCATTCAGCCAGCCCGTTAGAGCTGGGATATTCAGGGCTGCTGGTGATGTGGTGAAAATTCCAGTGTGTAGCGAACTCTTTGAATTGTTGGCTGGTGAATTGCCTGCCATTGTCAGTTAGCAGTCTGCCCGGAGATCCGTGGACAGAAAAGTGGCGAGATAACTACAAAATCACTCCACTGGAAGTGGGCTGGCTAGGAAAATCAATGGCAAACCATTCTGAATAAGAAGCAACGAGCACCAGGTACTGTTTGCCATGCCAATCAAATATGTCAGCTGCGACTGTAAACCACGGGAGTGCAGGTACAGATGTGAAATAAGTGGTTGCTTTTGTTGGTGAGGTGCCAAACCTTTGGACACTGCACAGAATGCCACATTCTTGGTGATGTATTCGACCATGCCAGGCCAGTAAAACATGTTTCTTGCCCGTAAAATAGTAGCTTCAGCACCTGGATGCCCTGCATGAACAGCGTTAAAATACTGGTGGTGCAGCGAAGCAGGAACCATGGACTTGTGTCCTTTTAAAACAATGCCATCTTGCAGCACTAGCTCATCTAGGACAGCAAAGAAAGGCTGGACTGGCAGCGGAATGTTGTTGTGCTTGTCTGACCAGCCGCGTTAATGACGGAGGTAAGCGACCGTATGGTACTGTCAGCAGCAGTGTTGGCAACCAAGTGCTCTATACAGGACGAAGGGATAAAAGACACAGTCATCACAATAAAGTCATCATCCGGCGAGGGCGGATCCTCGCAGGTCTTCCGGGGTGCACACGAAAGAGTGTCGGCCAGGTGTATGTCCTTACCGTGTTTGTGGATCAGAACATGCCAAATTTTTGAAGTTGCAGTAACATCCGCTGTAGGTGCGCTGGAGAGGTGTGGATAGGTTTTTTGAAAATGATGATTAGAGGTTGGTGGTCAGTTTAAATTGTGACCGTGTGACCAAAGATGAAATCGTTGAATTTCTTGCAGGCAAAAACAACCGCTAACAGCTCTTTTTCAATTTGGGCATATCGTTGTTCTGTGTCAGTCATGGTACGCGAGGCATAGGCAACAGGCTTATTGCCATTGCCATCATTCTGAAGGCATGCTGCGCCCTGTGTTGTGAGGCGTCACAAGTAAGTGTAATCGGTAGTTTAGGATCAAAGTAAGACATCTGCCGTTTAAGAGTGTCGAATGCTGTCTGTTATTGCTCGTGCCAAGTCCAAGCAGAGTCTGTGTGTGTAAGTTGGCGCAATGGGGCTGATATTTCGTTGAAATCCGGAATGAATTTGCACAAATAGTTGCCAAGGAATCTCTGCAGGTTGAGCATGTCTGTGGGTGCTGGAAGCTCTTTGATAGCATTAGTTTTTTGCTGGATCTGTATTTAGGCTGTTTTTGGTAAATATATGGCCTAAGTATTTTACCTCATTCACTCTGAATTTGCATTTTTGAGGATTTAGCTTGAGATGGATGGCCTCGGCATCCTTCAATACCTTTGTCAGATTGGCATTGTGCTCTTTGACCGTTTTTCCAGCAATGAGGATATCGTCCACCACGATGGAGCATGGGTAGCCTGCAAACAATTGCTCCATAGCTTGTTGAAATACTTCACTGTGGTCTCCAAGTGCTCCAGGAAGGCGAGTTCAAAGAGCAGGCAGGGTCAATGGCAGTCCATTAGGGTGAGCATCTCGTTCATCAGCTCCGATGGCTTGCGATCACTGAGTCCGCCCATGTCTAGGAGCCGCACAGCGCGGTCCCGGCGGCTGAGCCCAAAGGTCCGCAAAAGCAGCGCTTTAAGGCCCTCATATTTGTCCTGGTCTGGTGGCGTGTGGAGTAAAGGGACAGGGCGACCAGCCACCTCCTTATCCAGCGCACTGACCATAGAGTAGTACCGGGTGTCGTCGTCTGTGATGCACCAAAAGTGGAACTGGGCCTCGGCTTGTTGGAACCACACCTGGGGCTGCGATGTCCAGAACACGGGCAGTTTCAGGGAGACAGTGTTCTGATGGGCTGGAATGTCGGCAACCTCGAGCTGTTGAGATTGGTTGTTGGCTGCGAACATGTTTGATATACAAATTGACCGATTTGGATCGTTTGGGTCACTAATATGGCGGGCGAATAAACGAGCCAAGCATGGTGAAAACAAAGATAACTTTATTGCTCAGGTAAAGAGATCAACACACACGCGAATGGGGGAGGGCTGACCATGATCTCCATACTTATACTAGGGCACACCCCTAAACCTTGTGACAAGTGCTTCCTGCCATTATCCAGTCATGTGACCCTACCCCCGACTGCCAAGGGTTTGAATACAGGTGGCCTAACCACCGGGTGGTGCCACAGAGTCACTATTTCCAGGTATTACTATTATCAAATCCAACATCATTAATATCCTAGGCAATGATCTTGAACATTTTAAATTACTAACATCAGGATTATTGCTTGCTTTCTCATGTAAGAATGCTAATAGGAACTCAGACTACAATTGTCACATGATAAGAAGTGAAATTTAATAAACAGTAACACTGTGAATTAATTTCTTTGAAATTATGGACTATTAACAATGTGCTGGATAATAAGAAAACAGCGAAGTACCGAAATTGAATCTAATGAACTATAAAAAAATGACCTCCTTACTTGTGGCACTCATCCAATGCAAGTACATGAGGGTGGTCATCAGGAGACATTGCAACAATGATCTCTCGGTCAAAAGCTCCAAATCTGCTTTGGTCAATTGTATGTCTGGTGATGGTTGATGTTGTTGAACTTGTCCAGTAAAGGGCATCCCATGCTTTGTGATATGCCAAGCCCTCTACTGAGCCAACATCTGTGAATTGAAAAGTCAGAGGTCACAATTGGCCAAGAACATTCATCAATGCCATCAAGTGATAAATAATCAACCACAGTTAAAGATATATATTGTCAAGATCGTAACAAAAATTAATTTAGGTAGTACAAATCAAGTAAAATAATTCCAATGTTATCAAAAGTAGAAGTGTTTTCAGGGACTTGAATGTTAAACATCAGGAAATGGGAAAGGCACTCAACAAATTATGATCACTGAAGATAGAGGAAATACCTGCAAATGTTTTAATAAAACATGCGGATAATTCATTTTGCTGTGATGCTCCAGTCTTACCTTCAGTCAATGAAAGCGAACACAATGGTACTTCTGGATAATTGTTTGTGGCAATAGATCAGTATGTTTCTGGCCCTTTTTTGGTGTCAGAATAAAAGAAAAAAGTTTCCAATAATCTATTGCCACCTTCAAACAGGAGGCAACACTAATTAAACAGTAATAACATCTTCTCAGGGAGTGGATGCGCAAATGAGATAAGATGGAAGTGGTTTGAGAGGATGATCGATGGTTGGCATGGACGCGGTGGGTCGAAGGGCCCGTTTCCAAGCTGTATCTCTAAAATAAAATAAACTATGTATTTCAGTCTACCAAGGAAACGGAAGCAAAAAATAAAGGCCATTTGATATCACCCCAAGGTTTAATCAAGGTTGAATCCTCATGCTCCATTTCCAGTTAGCTTACAAACTGCACCAACGATTCACAGAGAATCAAACACAATAGATCACTTGTCCTCTGAATTGCAGATACAGATAGATACAGATACAGATACAGATTTTTATTTGTCATGTGTGCCAATTGGCACAGTGAAATGAAATCACCATACAGCCATACAGTAAAAAATGAAAAACACAACATAGAGAGCATATAGAAATTCAACATAAAACATCCCCTCACATCAGGATCAAAGTTTCCCACTGTGAGGGAAGGCACCAAAAGTCAGTCTCTTCCCCTGATCTTCCCCACTGTTCACCCGTGGTCGGGGCCTCCCCGAGCCCTCCGCAGTCGCCGCTACGGGCGGCCTGATGTTCAGGCCCCCTCGCCAGGGTGATGTAAGTCCGACGTCGGGGCTGGGGGATGTCCTCAGCGGCCTGGACCTCGAGTCGGCCCCCTCCTACCGGAGTCCGCGGCTCCCAAAGTCCGCAGGCCGCACCGGGTGGAGATGCAACGCTGGAGGACCTCGGCAAAGGGCCCCAGGACTCCATGGAGTTCAGCACCAACCGCGTTGGGAGCTCTCCCAACCAGAGCTCCACGATGTTGGAGCAGCGGCCCAACGCTGCGTAGCTCCAACAGCGACCCAGGTAGGTATCGCCAGCTCTGCGGTTACTCCCGCGCCGCCGCTGTTGCAGCTCTGGTCCGGTTCCCGGCAGGAAAGGCCGCTCCGATCCAGAAGGTAGGCCGCGAGGTGAGGGGCGAGGACGCGACTCGGAGATATAGTCGCGTCCCCGCCAGGAAGCGACTGTGAGTTAGTTTCCCCCTTACCCTGCCCCCCTCCCCCACATAGAAAAGTTATAGCCTCCCCCAAAAACGGACTTTTAACGGAACGAAAAATTAAAAAAAAAATGTAAAAACAAATGGGCTGCTGCCAGTGCAGCGCCCCTAGTGACCTTGAGAATGATATGCTGTAGATATAAACTCTCTGGATATCCCATGAAAAACCTTGATCACACATGCAAAGTAAATTTTCATGGTCTGATTTTAATCTCAGATAGATGAAGAATAAAACATATTTGTAACTAAAACATTTGATATATTAGCAAGGTAAATCCAGTCAAAACTTCATTATCACTCTTTCTAATACATCCATTGTAATTTGTCTGCAACTGCACAATGTGAGGAGGTGTGATTGCCCAAAGGAATTCAAAATCTATAGAACAGTACGTCACATGAACAGGCACTTCGTTCGGCCCATAGTGTCTGTGCTGAACATGGTGCCAAGACCATCTCTTATCTACCTGTGCATAACCCATATTCTTCCATTGCCTGCATATCTATATGCCTATCCAAAAGAATATATATGAATACATAATTAATTCACAAATACGTACATCTGGAAATAAACATATTGTGATGTTTTAACTTGTACATCACAGAGGCATTGCTGATTGCAAGTTACAATGGTGCATTTTGTTGGTCATATATGGTTTTCCTAAATGTGCAATTGGCTGGATGGGATGCTAATTAAATAAAATGCATTGCCTGGATGATGCCAACCCTCTTGAGTGTTGTTTAATCTGCACTCATCAAGACAAATGGAAAGGTTGCACCATACATCTGACAGGTAGAAATATAGGAGGTGAATCATTTGCCACCAGACATCCAGCTTCTGACCTGTCCCTGCTCTTTTTATTTAGGTGATGTAGTTACGTTTCTGGTGGACAACAATGAGCTGCCAGAGGAGGTGGTTGAGGCAGGTAGTTTAAGAAATGCTTAAGAAACATTTGGACAGGTAAATGGATAGGAAAGGTTTAGAGCGATATGGGACTAGTGTGGATGGGACATGTTGGTCGGTGTGGGCAAATTGGGCCACAGGACTTGTTTCCACACTGCATGACTCTATGACTATAAGTTCATGATCTGAAATTTCTGATTTTTGTTTGTGTCTTTTAGTCAAATAAAAATCTGTTATGTTTCCTCTCAAGAATATACTAGAGTTTTCTGATTGATAGGATATACAGGCATTTGGATGGGCAAGGGCTGATTAGGGATAGTCAGCATGGTTTTGTACGTGGGAGGTCGTGTCACAAATCTGATTGATTTTTTTGAAGACGTGACAAGAAAGAATGGTGAAGGCAGAGCTGTAGATGTTGTGTATAAGGACTTCAATAAGGCTTTCACAAGGTTCCGCATGGTATGCTGCTCTGGAAGGTTAGATCGCAAGGGATCCAAGGAGAGATAGTTGAATGGATAACAAATTGACTCCATGGAAGGAAGCAGAGGGTAATGGTGGAAGGTTGCTTCTCAGACTGGATGCCTGTGACTAGTGGTATGCCTCAGGGTTCGTTGCTGGGCCCGTTACTGTTTGTCATCTACATCAATGATTTTAATGAGAACATCCAGGGCAAGATTAACAAGTTCGCTGATGATACAAAAGTTAGTGGTTTTAAAGAGAATGAAGATGGGTGTGAACGAATGCAGCAGGATCTGGATTGATTGGCCAGGTGGCCGGAAGAATGTTTGATGGAATTTAATACAGAGAAGTGTGAGGCATTGCATTTTGGGACGTTGAACAAGGGCAGGACCTGTACAATAAATGGTAGGTCTCTGGGTAGTGTTGTAAAGCGTAGGGATTTAGGAGTACAGGTGCATGGGTCCTTGAAGGTCGAGTCGCAGGTGGATAAGGTGGTCAAAAAGGCTTTTGGCACTTTGGCCTTCATCAGTCAGAGTATTGAGTATAGAAGTTGGGAGGTCATCTTGCAGTTGTATAAGACGTTGGTGAGACAGCATGTAGAATATTGTGTTGAGTTCTTGGCACCATGTTATAGGAAAGATATTGTTAAGCTTGAAAGGGTTCAGAAAAGATTTACGAAGATGTTGCCAGAACTAGAGGATGTGAGCTATAGTGAGAGATTAAGTATGCTGAGTCTCTATTCCATGGAGCGCAGGAGGATGAGGGATCTTATAGAGATATACAAAATCATGAGAGGAATAAAACGGGAAGTAGGGGAATCGAGGACCAGAAGACATTGGTTCAAGGTGAAGGGGTAAAGATTTAATAGGAATCGAGGGGTAACTTTTTCACACAAAGGGTGGTGGGTGTAAGGAACAAGAGGAGGTAGTTGAGGCTGGGACTATCCCATTGTTTAAGGAACAGTTAGACAGGTACATGGATAGGATATGCTATGGATGAAGCGCAGACAAGTGGGACTGGTGTGGGCAAGTTGGGCGGTGTGGGCAAGTTGGGCCGTAGGGTCTGTTTCCCCACTGTATCACTCTATAACTCCAATGTGAAATTTAATTACAAACAAATCTAGCTGATACCCAGCATAAACAGAAATATCTCATTCTTCAATTAATGGGTTGAATAAATTAGTAATTGCTATGCAGAACAGCAGCTATGCACGGGAGCTAGCACAAAAATAAACTCGTAAAACGATATACATGTGAAACAAAATTTGTCACTTTACATTTGAACTTTACCTAGAGAACTTGCATCCAAAGAACACTCTTCGTTGTTATAACAATGTTGCATCTGAATCTTAAACCGGTTGAGTTACGTACTATAGCGAGGAGCATATTTATATTTCTCTTTCTGTTATGTTTTCTAAACGATTGTTGAATGACTCAAACCAATTGAAGTTAGTCGACGATCGCAACGATACGTGGCTATTTTGAACTGTTTCATAGATGGAGTTTGCTCTGTGCACTGCCTCCATTCTCCAGCATCCCACCCATTTAATGCGATGATATTTATGTCTGTGTGGTAATTGTGGATTATATCAGCACTTCGCAGCAGGTTGACACCAGAGAATCTGAAAGAGGCGAGTCTGAACAATTTTTGTAGTGCGGCAACAAATGTGGGTGCTAAGCATTGACAGGTATTTCTGCCATAGATCTTCAGAGCTGCTGTCACTACTAGAGATGGAAGAATATAAGATGTAATAAAGTATTTTGTATGCTCTCCAATTTCCTACAACATTAAGTAAATCAATGGCTTTTGAAATGTAACTAATAATTTTAATGAATAGCACTTATTTGATAAGAAAACACGATTGAATTAGCAGGAGAGGACAAATGTTATGGTGAATTTATCACCTTCATCATCTTTAATGTACAATTAAGGGGGTCAAAACAACAGCTGTGTATCACCCTCTAGAGGTGGTGTGCACTGTTTGGATAAGACTGTTGACCTTTCCAACCTATAATGTAGGCAAAAAAATCATTTTTTACGTCTCATTCACTGATTCTTCAAAGCCAATGCATTTTTGTTTTTGTGGGCCAACTAATTTAAGTCCTGGGCTTGAGTACCAATGATCTTAATTATAGTCTCACTAAACAACAATGTTATAATGAGCTACACTAAATAAGGTAGAAACATTTAGTTGAGGTGGAAAATTAACATGATTACAAGGCAGCCAGAAGAGATTGAAATTGAAATACAGGACCCCATATGGTACAATGATGGCAAAGTTTAACAATTTAGCATTTTCTGATTGATGACTTTATAATGGTACCAGATGTGCTCTGAAAACTTTGATTGTCTCTGGCAAGAATGTAGGATTAAGTATCAGCTAGTCATATATTTAAAATATATATTTTTTTATATCACCAAATGGAACTGGGATTAATTTAACAAGCAAATGAATAGTGCAAGAGAAAAAAAAAAACACAAATCTGGTTCAAGAAGAAATCCCAGCTGTGCACAATGTATTGCACTAAGAGTATTTGAATTAGTATGCTGTGCGCCTCATATTTTTCACAGCATAACAAAAAATGTACACTGCCAAGAACTTTTGAATTGTTGTAATAGTATTATTTTTTATTGTAAAAGTCAAAGATGTGAAATCTGAATAGAACACACAACATCAAAAATATTTCAGGCCGAAGATCCTCATTAGAACTGGAAACTGAAATGAAGATGTTTTCAGTGGCAGAGAGGAAGAGGAATGGAGAGCAGAAATCTCAGTTGTGACAGGATGCAGACTAAAGTTGTCAAAGAGATTATTGCTTTTAAAACTGGCAGTTAGAGACATTGAAAAAAATATTACTTGGAAACAGTCAAATTCAAATTTAAGTTTTCAGCAAATCTCTTCCAAATTACTGTGAAGTTTGCAATGAAGTTTGGGTGTTGTCCACATTGGAGAAACCTGGTTCAGATTTGGTGACAGCTTTGCAGAATACTTCGACTGAGTTCCAAAGAGTGGCCCGTCACTTTAATTTGTTCCCCAATTTCCACACTGACCCCCGTCTTTGATCTCTTATATCTCTATCTATCTATCTCTCTATCCTTATATGTCATCATATACCTATTACGTCTGATTTTGGATGTGTGTGTGTTTATTTGTTTGTATATAATCACATTTCTCGAAAAAACGAAGTGCTAACGGTAATATTTTTACATATTCCGGTTGAGATTTTGTCCATGGAGTCCAAAATCACCTTATATGAAAAATATATGCTTTATTTCTCGTTATTTATGAAAATGTTCAAATATCTGAAAAAACATTGAAAAAAGTGTCTGTCTTCTTGCTCGTGCAGCGAGTGACATCACCACCCGGACACACCCCACCATACTCCACACATCACCAACCTCCTCCACCCCCACACCCCTCCCCCACACCGTCCCTCCCCCACACCCCCCATCCACCTCCCCCACACTGCCCCTCCCCCTCACCCCCACGCCCCCCTCCCCCATGCTCCCCTCACCACCCCCTCCACCATGCAACCCCCCTCCTCACACCCCCCTCCCCCACACCACCCTCACCCACGCACCACCCCCTCCCCACACCTCCCGATCCCCCATGCAACCCCCTCCCCCACGCACCCCACCTCCCCCACACACCCCCATCCCCATGAACTCCCCCCTCCCCCGGGTGAGGATGCCCTCCCTCCCCCACCAGCCCCCGCCAACCCACTGCCTGAAGAATGCAACAAGAGGCATAGAAACATAGAAAATAGGTGCAGGAGTAGGCCATCCGGCCCTTCGTGGCTGATCATATTACCGCAACACATACACACCTCCCTTCCCACCCTACACCCCCACACCACACAGCCCCCTGCCACACACCTCCCTCCCTCCACACCATGCATTCCCCCCCTCACCTCCCCCCCCTGCCCACTCACACTCCCACTCCCCTCTTCCCCTCCCACCACACACCCGCCTCCTCTCCTCCCACACATGAAGAGGAAGGGGGGGTGAGTGCGGGGGGATGAGAGGAAACAGGCCGCGCCTACGCAGTTAGAGGCTATGGGTGAGTGGTGAAATATTGCTTTGGGGGAACGGGTTGCATTGGGGGAACAGGTGAGTGGTGGAATATAGCGTTGGGAAATGGGTTGCATTGGGGGACCAGGCCTCCAGTTTGACAGGGACCCAATGGGTCCCACTTAGTTAAGTGTTGCACTAATATTCTGAATGCAAATACGAAGAACTGCACTTGATTTTCTCTCTGGCCGTGTTGAAGCCTGTGGAAACGAACTTATGGCTATTCTACTGTTTTCTCTCTCACTGCACATCAAGCCCACTTAAAAAAATATATATTATAGTTCTGTTGAAGGATCCTTGGCATGAATAGTTGACCTTTTCTCACCGAGTGGATGTTGTTTGAATTGCCAAATGCTTTTGGCACTTTATATTTATGTTTAAGTTGAACTAATATTTGCGATAGATATACTGATCAACCTATGGCTCAGGCATTATGGCTCACCATTTTCCATTTTTTTAATTCAACCAAAGCAGTATTGACTATTTCATTCTGTATTGAATACTCAGCTCCAGGTGCCTCACAGTAAAACATTATATTGTATTAAACCCTAATATATTAACCTTTCACTTGGTTATGGCTAATGAAAAGAGTTGCATCCAATGTGCACAGCATTTAATGTAAACTCAACAATAATTTAATAGATTGGGCAATAGGCAGCTTGATTAATATAAAGATTGTAGAGGATAAGCAATGAAGATGCAATCCCAAGACACTGCATAAGCTTGGATCTGGATGAACTCAGCAGAATGGACTCAGCAGGATTAACTCAAACTGGATGAATTCAGCAGGTCAGGCAAGAGATGTCAGTGTCAGTGTTTCTGATCTGCTGAACCAGCTTCGCTGCAGGTTTTGCCCTGAAATGTCAGAAATCCTCCCCCCTGTCCCCTTCCCCCTAGATTTTGCTCAACCAGTTGAGTCACTCCAAACGATTATTTGCAAATTCAAGAAACTGTCTGTTTATTTGCTAGAAGATTCTTAGCATTTATTTAGCAGAGATCTTATAGAGGTGTTGAAAATCATGAGAGGAATAGATCGGGTAGATGCACAGAGTCTTTTGCCCAGAGTAGAGGAAACGAGGACCAGAGGACAAGGTGAAGGGGAAAAGATTGAATATGAATCCGAAGGGTAACTTTTTCACACAAACGGTTGTGGGTGTATAGAAGAAGCTGCAGAGCAGGTCGTTGTGGCTGGGACTATCCCATCATTTAAGAAACAGTTTGACAGGTACATGGATCGGACAGGTTTGGAGGGATATGGACCATGCGCAGGCAAGCGAGCCTAGTGTAGCTGGGACATTGTTGGTTAGTGTGGGCGAGTTGGGCCGAAGGCCTGGTTCCACACTGTGTCACTCTATGACTATGAGTAACTCACCAACCTTTACAGATAGAAAGCATTTTATCAGGATTCATCACAGCTTGGTTTGGGAACAGCTCGATCCAAGCACTCAAGAAATTGCAGCAAATTGTGGATGCAGCCCAGACCATCACACAAACCAACCTCCTTTCTACTGACTGAATTTATACGTCAAGCTGCCTCGGCAAAGCCAGCAGCATAATGTAGGATGAGTCGCACCTTGGCCTATTCCTCTTCTTCCCTATCCCATCCGGCAAAAGGTATAGAAGTATGAAAATGCACCACCATCAGAATCAGGAACAGTTTCTTCCCAGCTGTTAATAGGCAACTGAATAATAAGATTAAATGAGAACTTACCAGTTTGAAGTTTGATCTTGATTTTATGAGGAGTTACGATGAGCGATTACGTGAAGGAGGCCGTTAGCTCGCATGTGCGTCAACCTTCAAAGCAGCGGTGTGAAATCACAGATAATAATGGTTGAACTGAACATAGTAAGATTAGAGAAGAGTAGAACTACCAGATTACCTTAGTAATATGAGGGTTGGGAGCGGCGGGCACGTAATCGCTCATTGTAACTCCTCATAAAATCAAGATCAAACTTCAAACTGGTAAGTTCTCATTTAATCTTACTATTTTACTTCGGAGTCACGTGAGTGACTACGTGAAGATTTCAAAGCTCTGTGATTTCATGCCGGAAACGTGTCGATGCATTACACACTGCATGAAGTGACCATGGATGAGTGAAAAAGATTAATGCATTTAGACACGATTTAGTTTGTTAAAACGCTGATGCAATAATCATCAAAAGAAAATAATAGTGACCCCTATCATCCAGCGGGAAACTATAAAACACAATCTAAAATTGAGTTGGCAAATACCCCCGGTTCGGCAATGGGTTATATAAAATGTTGGTAAAGTATGTTCGTTTGACCATCCTGTAGCTGCTAGGATGTGGTTCAGTGGAACGTACATGACCCCTGGAGCTGATGTGGTAGCAGCCCTGGTGGAGTGAATGTTGTAAATATTAGTATCGACTCATGCATTAGCCAAACCCCCATTTTAAACACCTGGAGATGGTAGAACTAATACTTCTTATGAAGTTTTTTGTAACTAACAAACATTGCTAGTTTGGAGCCTTTGTGGCTCTAGGTGACCTAGACATATAGTTGTAAATGTAAGTGTAATAGTTGTTACCATAGGTCCATAGGGTATGCCATGAAACTTGTTTGAGACTTAACGCCCCTGGTTAGTTCTGATTAATTAAATCAAAAACATAAAATATTATGTTATTAGCAGATGTAACCATCCTGTCCAGTCACAATTTATGTAGTGACTGGACCCATTGCACTGAGGCCAGTGCCATGAGGATAAGTACCTTATGAGAGCCGGCTAAATATAAGGATGTAGCTGGAGCCCCCTGGTGAAGTAATGTTAACATTACGACAATGTCCCATACTTCCGTGTAACTTGTGTTAAAGATATCCTTATAATTCGGGATATCAGAGCGTGAGACCCAACAGTGTGGGTCCCACTGCTGCAGCAAATATGATGAGAAGGCACGTTGGCACAGTTCATGGCACTTTAACTTAATTATTGTCAAAGACCCATTTGAAAATGAACTGTAAGACGTCAGTTATCCATGCTGTCCAGTATGTAACAAGTGTATTTAAATAAAAACGCTTCCCATCTGCTGAAGTGCAAATGTACTGCCTTTTGGTGCTTTCCCTGCGCTCCGGAGTGAGCACTACATGGATCGGTCGGACAACACGAGCCGCAGGCATTGTCATCTCAGAGTCTACAAGTCAATAAATTGATTTTCTTGCAGAGGCTGGTTTCCCGTGTCACAGGCAGAACCAGCAAATAGCATTCCCAACATTAGTGGGAACCATGGCTGTGTATGCCAGCCAGGCAGTTCGAAATGCCTGAAGCGGTATCTTGCTGGGTTTATTGCAAGACCCGACTGATGTGGCAGTATGGAGGAAAGACATGCAAGAGCAATCCTCCCCAGTGTGGCGATAGAATATCTCTCGCTACTGTATGCCACATGTTTTGAAACTGGTAAATGAGCCTGGATGTAAACATATCAATATTCGTTGTTCCATCGAGCCATAATGACATTAAATACAGTGTGATCCAACATCCATTCTGTATGGCAGTCGTAATTTCTCATCTTTGAGGACTAGCATCAGTTTGTAATTACTGAAGATTACTGACCAAAATTACTGAAGCAATGCTGAATACTGCCACCATTGTGACTTTGGTAGCTTCAGCTGGTAATAACATTGGTCTATTGACAATGACCTATATGGTACTTGAGGAGTTCATTATTTGCATGTTGTAAGTTCTGATAATATAAAGGCTCAATTTGCACCAGTGAAACACAGCTGCTATATTGCCAATTACACTTGATGAATAGAAGGCTGCTTAACAACAACAAGGTTGTTACAGGCTTCTGTTAATTACATCCCTTGCTCCAAGGGAGAAGTCCCTGTTAAGTTGATAGTTAAATGTAAATTCCAATAGTCAATAGTTCTGATTGGTATCAACTTATATTTAACTGGATGGATAAAGGACCCCAATTTCTCAAATATAGTTTGGGACTGCAACAGTTATTTTTATTAAAATGCAGCGTTTTAAAAACATCATTCAGATAGGGATAACAATTGTTCTAGAGCTCTGAGCAGCCCAAGTACCGGTTTTAGTAATTTGGTAAATAAACCTGGGAGCTGACGTTAGCCCATTTTGCAATGCTTTAGCTGTTATCATTGACCCATCCAGATAAATTTCAAATATCTCCGGTGATCCCTGTGAATGAGAATTGAATAGCATGCATATTTGTGATCGATGCTTGCCATGTAGCTCCTATAGAATCAATAGTTGGAAAGTAACGATGTTTCCCATTTTGAAAGTCTATACTGCACATACGAGTTAAATCTGGATGAAGTGACATCCTCCATCTTTCACCCTGTCCTGAAAGGCAATCCTGCCCATCATGCTGCGTCTGTCTCGAAAGACAACTCCGGCCCCAATTCCACGTCTGCTTGGAACCTGTGTATGTTGTGCAGTATAAAGTAGTCACATGTTATCATAAGTTTAAAAAAAACCCTGATCTGAATCGCTTGTTATCATTGTCCCTTTACAAAAAACACCACTGTAAATATTACCAACATGTAAATGGTCCACAACCCCAATTTTTGGAAGAACCAGACCCACCTACCTCCATGGCTACCGGTGGTCTTATGGTAAGGCTGCTGATGCGGGTTCTTTTTCCACTCCTTGATTGGAGAGTAGGACTGGTAGGGTGCGTAGATTCCATATTTCCCTTGAGACCGGCTTGGGACTTGGTCTGAAACCTCACCATACTGAGCCTGCCTCGTAAGACAACTCTGGCCATAATTCTGAGCCTGCCTCGAAAGACAATGCTGGCCATATTTCCGTGCCCAGCATTCAAGCTGCCACCAGCTTCAGTGAACCGCTTACCCCCGATGGAGGTGTGGGGTGTGTCGTCGCCTACCGATGAAGCTTTGCTCATCGTCGGTACCTTGATTTGTCCGACAGCTTTTTGCTTCCTCATCCTGGTCTTAACTGTGGGATACAGTGGCTTGCAAAAGTATTCATAAACCTTGAACTTTTCCACATTTTGTCACGTTACAACCACAAAAGTAAATGTATTTTATTGGGATTTTATGTGATAGACCAACACAAAGTTGGTGCATAATTGTGAAGTGGAAGGAAAATGATACATGGTTTCCAAATTTTATTACAAATAAAAAAACTGAAAAGTGTGGCGTGCAAAAGTATTCAGCCCCCCGAGTCAATACTTTGTAGAACCACCTTTCGCTGCAATTACAGCTGTAAGTCTTTTGGGGTATGTCTCTACCAGCTTTGCACATCTAGAGACTGAAAATTTTGCCCATTCTTCTTTGCAAAATAGCTCAAGCTCAGTCGGATGAGATGGAGAGCGTCTGTGAACAACAATTTTCAAGTCTTGCCAGAGATTCTCAATTGGATTTAGGTCTGAACTTTGACTGGGCCATTCTAACACATGAATATGCTTTGATCTAAACCATTCCATTCTAGCTCGGGCTGTATGTTTAGGGTTGTTGTCCTGCTGGAAGGTGAACCTCCGCCCCAGTCTCAAGTCTTTTGCAGACTCTAACAGGTTTTCTTCCAAGATTGCCCTGTATTTGGCTCCATCCATCTTTCCATCAACTCTGACCAGCTTCCCTATCCCTGCTGAAGAAAAACATCCCCACATCATGATGCTGCCACCACCATGTTTCACAGTGGGGATGGTGTGTTCAGGGTGATGTGCAGTGTTAGTTTTCCGTACACATAGCGTTTTGCATTTATGCCACAAATTTCAATTTTGGTCTCATCAGACCAGAGCACCTTCCTCCACATGTTTGCTGTGTCCCCCACATGGCTTGTGGCAAACTGCAAACGGACTTCTTATGGCTTTGTTTCAACAATGGCTTTCTTCTTGCCACACTTCTATAAAGGCCCGATTTGTGGAGTGCATGATTAATAGTTGTCCTTTGGACAGAATCTCCCACCTGAGCTGTGGATCTCTGCATCTCCTCCAGAGTTACCATGAGCCTCTTGACTGCTTCTCTGATCAATGCTCTCCTTGCCCGACCTGTCAGTTTAGGTGGACGGCCATGTCTTGGTAGGTTTGCAGTTGTGCCATACTCTTTCCATTTTCGGATGATGGATTGAACAGTGCTCCATGAGATGTTCAAAGCTTGGGATTTTTTTTATAACCTAACCCTGCTTTAAACTTCTCCACAACTTTATCCCTGACCTCTCTGGTGTGTTCCTTGGGCTTCATGATGCCCAAGCAACATTGTTTGTTCACTAATGTTTTCTAACAACCCTCTGAGGCCTTCACAGAACAGCTGTATTTATACTGAGATTAGATTACACACAAGTGGACTCTATTAACTAATTAGGTGACTTCTGAAGGCAATTGGTTGCACTGGATTTTATTTAGGGGTATCAGAGTAAAGGGGGCTGAATACTTTTGCACGCCACACTTTTCAGTTTTTTATTTGTAAAAAGATTTGAAAACCATGTATTGTTTTCCTTCCACTTCTGAATTATGCGCCACTTTGTGTTGGTCTATGACATAAAATCCTAATAAAATACACATTTACGTTTGTGGTTGTAACCTGACAAAATGTGGAAAAGTTCAAGGGGTATGAATACTTTTGCAAGCCACTGTAAGTCTTACCTGAAGAGAGGATTCGGCGGCTGGTTTCATTTCCTGGATTTCAAGCCCTCCAATGTCACCCTGATAGCGATGTTCACTGCCGGCACTTGTAGCATTTGCGAGTATCTCTTGAAGCCATATGTATGTGTTCCAGTATGTTCCACAGACATACTTATAATTTGAAGTCAGTTACATACTGACAACTCGCACTCCCCTCCAGAGAGGATGATTCGTAGGCAGCCCTGAAAACAGGTGCTGCCGCAGGCCCCTGAGGATACCTGTGCTGACCTCCAGTGGCCCTATATCAGGTTTTTTGCTCTGGGTCAGTCTGAAACTGACCTGAATGCTCCCCTCCTCAGAGAGGGAGATTGTGCAGCCCTGTAAAAGGTGCCGCTGCCTGCAGATTCTTCATAATACCCGGGCTGATAACTCCCTCCTTTGGAGTAGATCATTGTGGAGCACCTCGCCATCAGGTGGTCCATGTGGGTTTCAATGTTTAAAGACGTTACCCATGTAGGAGGGGATCCTCTCCATCAGGAAACCTCCTGGCCTGACTCCCCTAGTCCACAGGCCTGACCGTGTTACCTTTGGTTTTACCCCCTGTCTGGGGACCCACAGTAGTCTGGAAGCGGCTGACCGCTATATTTGGAGGGGTCCCTCCTGGCCTGACTTGCACAGGCCTTCCCGACTGCTGTTGGTTTTCCCCCTACCTGGGGAACCACAGCGGTCTGGAAATAGCTGGCCCCTGTATGTGGGGGTGAACCCTCCTGGCCTGACTTCACAGATCTTGTCGGCTTGTGGTTAGTTTTACCCCCTTCCGAGGAACCACAGCCAGTCTGGAAGCCACTGACTGTGTTGTCAGTGACTTTTGGGTGGCATATACGACGGCCGCCAGCTATCCGCACTTCCGCGGTCTCTGTAGCCGGTTTCCCCTCGGTCCCTGTATCCGTGGCTGAGACCTGGATTCCTCGCGCTCCGTGACCGGTTTCACGGCTCGTCCGGACTTCGTCCCAATTAATCGAGCAGGTATATCTCTGTACAGAGATTCCTGCAAAAAAAATCAAAAACCTGGAAATAAGGTAAAATTTACCGTCAGGTTGAGCTCACCGCTTGACAGAGCAACGCTGCCGCCAGTCGGCTCGTTGCGCAGAGCGTTAACGTAATGACGCGCATGCGAGCTAACGACCTTCTTCACGTATCACTCACGTGACTCTGAAGTAAAATCATCCTGTGGTGGAGAGAGTCAATAGCTTCAAATTCCTCGGCGTGCATATCTGTGAAGACTAGTAAATGGTTCAGCAATTCGAATGTCCTGGAATGAAGGCGATTACAAAAAGTGGTGGGCACTGTACACAACATGGGTACTGACCTTACTACCATCAAAGGGTTCCATTGGAGGTGATGTCTCAAAAAGGCAGTCCGCATCA
Organism: Okamejei kenojei; assembly: GCA_035221665.1. Classification (NCBI taxonomy): domain Eukaryota; kingdom Metazoa; phylum Chordata; class Chondrichthyes; order Rajiformes; family Rajidae; genus Okamejei; species Okamejei kenojei. The sequence goes on along the minus strand of CM069137.1, from coordinate 29,084,630 downwards.
TCAAGATCGCACATCATCTTGGTGATACAGTATTCTCATTTCATTCCTGCCATTGGGAAGAAGGAGTCTGGAACCTGTAATGTTGAGATTCTGGAACAGCTTCTTCCCACAACCATCAGGCTATTAAACACTACAAACTCAGAAATATGAAATGTTTGGCTTGCAATAGTTATTTTGGACTTTATTTTGTTTTTGATATATATTTTTTTAATTTATTGAAATGTTTTTGTTTGGTATTTTTTATTATATTATCTATTGAGAGAGTTGATTGCCATCCTGTTGTGCTGCTGTAAGTAAGAATGTTGCTGTTCCATTCTGGTACATATAACAATGAAACACATTCTCTCTCTTTATTACAAATCAAAAAGCTGGTGCTTCGATTAGCAGTCACCATTAAATATAGAATTTCACTATTTGATAAAATTTCCACTTGTTAAAACATAGTAAAACTGTGACTCATATTTTTTCTGCCTCAATCACATTTATCACCTGGACATGTCCATAGAATTCTAGAGATATTGATAGTTATACGGTATATTCAAACACTTCTTGTATCATATGCACCCAAATTCAGCATATGGTTGCAAAATAAAACAAATGTATTTAATCAAAACCATTCAATACCAAGGTATAAAATCAAAAAGTTGTGTGTTGCTTTACAAAAGAACTGTTCAACGTCGCAAAGGAGAGCAGTGAAACTTCGAATGTAATAAAGAGAAAACAAATAGCTCACAGCAAGCTTAAGTTGATGATAAACTCCAGAGAATTCACAGATGTTCAGAGGAAAAGCTTCACAGGAAAATATTTTAAATGCCTTTAGAAGTGTTTAAATGAACGCCAGCCTTCAAATGAACAACACCACCTATCTACTCATAGCTGTAGGAAGGAACTGCAGATGCTGGTTTAAACCGAAGATAGACACAAAATGCTGGAATAACTCAGTAGGACAGGCAGCATCTCTGGATAGAAGGAATAGGTGACATTTCAGGTCAAAACAATTCTTCATAATCCTGCTGAGTTACTTTAGCATTTTGAATCTACTCATGTTATTTGCCAAAAATCAATCAGGCACTGCCATGCAAGAATCTACTGCTTCCATTACAATGTGTATTCAAAGTCTACTGTTAAAATATGAAGGATTTGTAATTACATACCACCTCTCACATTGGTTTCAGTTCACCCTAAAAAGTAGTTTTTAATTGAAGTCAAAGCGACTAATTTGGACATGACATTCAGCAAAATATTTAAATGAATAATTTATTTCAGTTATTTTAATTGAGCAACATACATTTATCAGGACACAAAGGATGACTCTCCACAAAATAGTGCCTTAGCACATTCAATAGCCACTTAAGAGAGCAAAGAGCTTTTAGATAGGGTAAATGCACAGTCTTCTACCCAGGATATGGGGAATCAAAATCAAGAGGACATGTATTCAAGGTGAAAGGTGCAAGGTTTATTATGGACAAGAGATAACTTTTTCCCTCAGAGGGTAGAGGGTTAAGGGAACAAAGGTTAATGGAATGGGATACCGGAGGAAGTATTTGAAGCAGCAATACAGAATTTTAAAGGCAGGTACATGGATAGAAAAGGCTTAAAGAGATATTGGTCATATACAGGCAAATGAGCCAAGCTCAGAGGGGGACCTTGTAGGTATGTTACACTACTTACCTTCAGCGGCGCTGCAGTTCTGTCACTACCTGTGTGCGCGACTTTGCCGCCTTTGAGAGGGGGGCGGGTTTAAAACGGTATTTCGGAAGCCTATTCAAATCGATCTTGAACAGGCTATTTAGTTGATGATGAAAAATCGGTTTGACTGCTGTTCTCTGAAGTGATTTTTAAACTGCGCTTGCTAATTTAATTGCTGTAGTAAATTTAAAATCATCTTCAAAAGCCGTGAACGCCGACAACGGGATGGACCTCGCGTAGGGGACAAGGCAAGGTACACAGTTTATTTTTTCATCAAAAAGTGCTTCTTAGGATACCTTTCATCAAAATTTCACGTTGCGAGAAGGTGATTTATTCCCCATACGAACCGGCAGTATTTTTCCTGCCGATATGGGGGTTTAAATTCACCGCAACCGCAACGTTCCAATCGATCGCGTTCCAGAAAATCCCACTCGCAAGATGATTTAAATGGCCATTAATTTACAGGAATTAAAAATTAAATTCCTTCCATTTGGCCTATATATGAATGACAATGAGATTTAAAAATCATGGTATATTGTGAATTCTTGTGTGAATATTATTTGAACACTTAGGCTATTTAAAAATGTTCATCTTTTCTTAAGAAATTGATAGATGTTTAGATCTAGTAATTGAAATTTGTAATTAGCTACAATTGGGTAACTAACTAATTATATGCTTTAATTTCAGATCATCCAAGTAAGATTGTTTCATATTTGTTTCAGAATACTTCAATCTATAATAACTGAAAATGTCTTTCAGTTCTCTTAATTTTTAAGAAAGTTATGAGCTTTTGACTATCCTCGATCTCAGCTTTTGTGTTAAGTTAATGGAAAAGCAATAGGGAACAACATGTTAATTTCCGAGTGTGAAAATGGCCATAACTTTGTTAATGAAGTTATGAAAGTGAATTAGGCGTCAAATTAAACTTATTTTTATCCTTTATCTGATGGGATAAATTGCAGACTTAATTTTTTTAATTTCAAAATTTTGTAACATTGCTACACCTTGGTTGGTATGGAGCTGCTTCCATTTCCAGGGTATATGACTATAATAGTTCAGCAATTACCTATGTGCTATCAGTGGATAAAGAGCCCATTTTAAATAAATGTTTCTTACACTAAATTACATGAAATAGGCGACTAGAAGCAATCATTCCATCCTGTGATTACAAAAAAAAGCACATTTGCTGATATTGAGAATTATGAGGTGAAAAGAAGGATTTTTTTAAAAATGTATAACATAAGATCATGTGACAGGAGCAAAATTATGTAATTTGGCCCATCAAGTCTACTCCGCCATCCAGTCATGGCTAATCTATCTCTCCCTCCCAACATAATTCTGCTGCCTTCACCCTATAACCTCTGATACCCATACTAATCAAGAAGCTATCTATCTCTGCCATAAAAATATCTCACTACCAACATTATTTGGTTATTTTACCCTTACAAGTATTATGTTTAATGTTGACATTTTTTCTGCTTCAACTACTGCAGCAAAGGTTTCCACCCTTCATCCAACCCTCTTCAGAACTTTTGAATTCTATTGAACAAATAGGCACAATTTTTTATACAAATGATGTGCTTACGTATGTAGGCATCTCAACCCTCCAAAAAAAAACAATAGCTCAAAGACTTTATGGGCGATAGAGTATAAATAAACTGGTAGAAAAATCAAATTTACCCCCTCAGGTCACAGAATATATATGTACAGGCATAAGAAACTGCAGATGCTGGAAGCTTGAGTAATTTGCGGACTGCTGGGGCAACAATAGTAGGTCAGGGAGGATCTGTGGAAGAAAATAGGAAATGTTTTGGATTGGGACCCTTCTTGTGACCGATGGAGTAGAGGGAGATAGCTGTTGGAAAGAAGTAAGTAGAGAGGGTGGGGCAAGGACTGGTAAGTAATAGGTAGATCCAGGTGGAGGGGTTGAGTGGAAGATGAATCAGAAAAGTAACCAAAGCTGGGAGTGATAAGTGGAGAAGCCAAAAGGCCACATACAGTGGAATCTGATAAGAAAGGAAGATGGGGTGAAATGTAGAATCAAAGGGAGAGGTAGTTGTAGAAAGGAATGTGGGAGGGGAGGAGATAAAAATATGGGGATAGAGAGGAATCAGTGATTAGCAGATGCCAGGGATATAGAGAAGGGGAAAGGAACTGGGTGATGGGAGTGGAGGGGTGGAAAGGAATGTGTGTGCAGCAGAAGAGTGCATGGTAGTTGAAAATGATGGGGGTGGCGTTACCTGAAATTGGAGAATTCAATGTACATATCATTGGATTGTGGGATACCCAAGCAGAATATTGGTGTGCATGTGTTCATCCAGTGTGCACGTGGCGTCACTTTGGCTGTGAAGGAGTCTGAGGACAGACAGGTCGGAATGGTTAGGGAAGAGGAATTGAAATGGCTGGTAACTTGGATATCCAGCTGGCCCTGGTGGATAGAGCAGATGTGTTCATCAAAATGGTCACCTAATCGACACTTAGTCCCAAATGCATTGTTTTTGTCACATTTCTGTATATCAGCGGAAAAAAATTATATTTTTAAAATTAGTGATGAAAATGTGCTAGTGACGAGGAAGCAGAACAGAACATTGGTGATACAATGTGTAAGAAGGAACTTCAGATGCTGGTTTACACCAAAGATAAACGCAAAATGCTGGAGCAAATCAATGGATCAGGCAACATTTCTGGAGAAAAGGAATAGGCAATAGTTTGGGTTGAGACCCTTCTTCAGTCTCTGGCTATCATTGGTGATACAATAGTTTGCTCCCTCTCAGTAAAATGCAACACAAAAACACTTTAGGCATACTTTGCAGTAGAATCTCAGAAAGTTGAGATCTGCATAAACTAAGTTCGTCAATATGATTCACATCAAAGTAGTTGTATTCCCAGAATATCTATGAGCCCCTGATTGAATTTCAGAGCTCCATCCTTGAAAGTGATTTTAATTGATTTCCAATATATTTGGACTACAGGCCTGGTCAGTAAGGAGCTATTTTTAGCAGACTGCATGTTCCAATGTTGAAGAACAAACAGATGTTGTTGGTGATATGTTTGATATATTACCCCATTCTTTTAGTTACTCAACTATACACTACCAATTCTCACTTAACACACAAACAAAAATTTCAATTTTTGATAATTTATTCTTCAAAACATATTCTGATTCATGCTACTATTACCTTCGGCAATCAGTGGATATTACTTAAAATTTGTAAATTATTCCAGTGATTGGTCTGATAGCCTGTAACACATTTATATACATAATCATTCATTGATGCCATAATAACAAATATAGAATCAACAGTTAGAGGCCCAACCAGTGATTTTTCATTGCATATTGTTTCAGTTCAACAAATACAAGCATTCCATCAAACACATTCATCTCCAGTATTATTTTGCTCCTCCAGATTGTTACCAACTCAATAAAGAACTGAAATAGTCATTGAAGAATAATGTTGTTGTTGACTGACCATGTATAAGCAATCATGTCACCTGCACATTTGTTAGGAAACCCTACTCTTCCTTTTCTTAGAAGGAAAATTGTTATTACCAGTTAATATAAATTACAGTGATCAGAATATTATTGTTCCATTCCCATTGCATATGCAATTAAACTCTTTTGATTCTTGAGTCTTGATCATGTATTTACCTGGATTAAGATGAAACAGCTTTCTTAATAATGCACATGCCAATTTGGTGTCAAGACACCAACCTCTCCCTCAATGTCAGCAAAATGAATGAGCAAGTAATGACATCAGGGAGTGACGTGGTGTACATGTCCCAGTCAGAATCAATGGTGCCAAGGTGGAGAAGACTGCGAGCGTCAAGTTCTCAGGTGTAAATATCACCAACCACTGTTTCGCTTCTAGATGAAGATGTGCTTCTCTTTACTCCAATTGCCTGCCTGTTCTGCCTTGTTCATCCTCATTGCTTTCTCGGAATGACCTCATTTTTTATCCATTATCTTACACACCCAACACCTAATACTATTCGACATTTCCCATTCATCTAAAATTCTGTTCTTTACATTTGGATCTAACCTTGATATTTAAAATGGCCTCATCATCACCTCTTTCTGCCTCATACCTTCACTCCTTTTGTCATTCAACCTCTTTTGATTTACACACATATCAAACACCTTTATTTTATGCATTTTCTTCCCCTTCCCACCTGCCCTTTTTCTGTTCTGGCTGAAAACCAAATCATCTCTGGCATTTCCTATTTCTGAAAAATGAACCAAAATCCTAGTTTCACTCTCCTGATGCTGCTGGGTATATCAGCAATTTCAGTTCATATTTCAAAACTCCAGCATCTGCAATGCTTTCCTTTTGAATGAAGTAGAAGGCATCTGTTCAATGAATTCAACAAATCAATAAATGCATTAAAATTACAAATGAATAGCTTCATAACAGACTAACCATTTCCTGTTTGCACATATACAAGGTTTACCAAGGTTCATAGGTAGAACAATATTAATTAACTCTTGCATTATGAATATCACATCCCTGGGATGTGAAAAGAATAATAGAGATAGGCTTATTGTTTGCCTAAAGAATATTCGGCTTAAGGTCTAAAGGAAGATATTGCATGCTTAAAATTCAAATGTGGATGATGTTATTAAACACTGCAGATTTTTTTTGTTTAAAACTATGGATAAACACAGAAGTTCCATGAATAAAGAGTGGTTAAGGATTGTTTTGATGCATAATTCAATACTTGGATTGGAAATGTGGGCATAACTATGCTTATGTTTGTATAAAAAGGGCATTTGGAAATTTGTATTTGGAGGCTGTTAGCATTACGTGAGTCTGTGCACACTGAGGTGTCTAAAGGTGGCAGCAGAACACAACTTGCCCATGTATTTTTTTTAACAGCACATTTTATGAAGACAAATTCTCGTATCTGGAGACTGGTTTATCTGTAAATCATGCTGATTAAACTATTTTAGAAAGAATAATTTAAAATCCTACAAAATAGTTGATGTCTGGCACAGCTGAGGATGCCATTGTTACTGTTTGTGAAACCTACACCTTTGTCGAGATAGATGTCCAGCTATCATCGCAGTTACACTGAAGGGATGACAATCATTGTGTTCAATGAAGAATTTGTACATTGTAACTGTTAGAGTCATATGGCATGGAAACTAGCCTTTGGGCATATGTCGTCAATGCCAATCAAGATGCCTCATCGAAGCTAGTCCCATTTACTTGAATTTGAACCATGTCCATCTAAACCGCTCCTATCCACATACCTGACTAAGTGTCTTTTAAATCAAGTGTCAATTATTTTATTGCCTCAGCTACCTCCTCTGGCAGTTTATTCCATGTACCCACCATGCTCTGAGTGACAAAAGTCTCCCCACAGGATGCCATGCAATCTAACCTTCCAGAGCAGTCTACCAGGCAGCAACTTAACAAAGCTAACCAACTGAGTGTCATGTTGACCTCAGTGCTAGAGATATTGACCTGGAAGAGGATGCTGATTTTGGTTTACTCAGCTTCTTCGTGAATTTGAAGTTTTGTTACAGAGATATATTACAGTGGCATCTAATTTGAGGGGTATGTTCTGCAGTCTTTGTGAAAGGTTGAAGGCAGTCATGAGTAATGGTTAGTTCAAGCATCATTCAATGGAGATCAACTCCATTGCAGCTCTAAATAGATGAAATCTACTCTGCATTCAGGAAGTAGTTCTTATTACTGGGAGGAGATGATTAAGGAGAACCATGGTCATGACTTTCTCTGTTGCAGACAGGAGGGAGAGACATGTCTCTGTGCAATATATTCATACATAAAGATTGATCTAACAGGAGAAATATACCCAGATCTGAATTATTTAAATTTATTTCCAATTGTTGATTAGCCCCAAATAACGAGTGTTTTTGTCCATTGAGGTTCATTAACATCTGTTCCAAAGACATTCATCGCTAAATATCAAAATGATCAATTTCAACCAGTTGGTCTTAAGTGTAGAAACTTTAAGGAAAGGAACAGCAAGAGGCTCTGGTAAATGTTTTCAGAACTTCTTAAATGCAGGAGCGATACAAGGAGAAAACTGGAATTTTATATTTATTAAAGAGAAGTGAAACATGAATAAGAACAAAAAATGATCAACTGGTTGAACATTTATAATGGGGCAAGAATTGCAGGGCTGTGCGATGTGCACATGGGAACAACGTAACATTCATAAGCACATAACAGGTTGCAGGTTTTCACATGGAATCAAGAACTTACTGCCCATGATTTAACTGCTCACAGTTTTTAACCATAGCATTATTCAGAGAGCTGCCCCATTTTAATGGGTCAGTTGACATTTTCAATGCTGAAGTTAATACATTTTTGAGAGCTACAAATGTCAAAGTATTTGAAGCAAAGGGAGGTAAATGGACCTGACTTACAAATCAGCCACAGCCTAATTAATTGGTAGATTGACACAGGGGAATAAAAGGTCCATGCCTAATAAAGCATAGGGACTATAAGGGACAGACTGTGTTTGAAACAGCAGCTGCCTACATAATAAGCTGACTATATTCTGTTAGAACAATTGGGGTTATTCAGCTTGCTTCTGCAGCAATATAAACTGATCTTGTGCTATAATATAAGATCAGTCACTTCTCACTTCACCATTATCCTGACACAGAACACATGAAGCAAGCTCTTGTGAGCAAGGCAGGCATCATTGCAAATACTGTGAATCTAAAACAGAAAATGCCATAACTGCTCATGAGGTGACCTGTCATACCTATTTCAGAACTTGCTGGGGATCTTTTTCCAATTTTTTGAAGCAATATTTACATGGCACTGAAAAGGTCATAAGGTCATAATGCATAGGAGTAGAATTAGACCAATCGGCCCATTGTCCACTCCGCTATTCAATCTTGGCTGATCGATTTCTCCCTCCTAACCCCATTCTCCTGCCTTCTCCCCATAACCTCTGGCAACCGTACTAATCAAGAATCTATCTATCTCAGCCTTAAAAATATCTGCTGACGGCCTCCACAGTCTTCTGTGGCAAAGAATACCACAGATTCAGCACCCTCTGGCTAAAGAAATTCCTCCTCATCTCCTTTCTAAAAGAAGGTCCTTTAATTCTGAGGCTTTGACCTCCAGTCCTAGACTCTCCCACTAGTCGAAACATCCTCTCCACATCCACTCAATCCAAGCCTTTCACTATTCTGTATGTTTCAATTAGGGCCCCCCTCATTCTTCCAAACTCCAGTGAGTACAGGCTCAGTGCCGACAAATGCTCATCATAGGTTAACCTACTAATTCCTAGGATTATTCTTGTAAAGGCCACTACTGAAGTTAAGAAGAGAAGAAAGCGAGCAGGAGGAGGCCATTTGCCTTTTGTACTGCTTTTGCAGAAGATCATGATTGATCCATTTTCCTGCAATACCACTTAATTCCCTTAATATTTAAAAATAAATCTATCTCTTTCTTGATTATGCTCAGCAATTGAGCTCTCACAATCTTCCAGAATAGAGAATTCCAGAATTTGACTATTCATTTTTTAATTAAGTTTAGGGATACAGCGTGAAAAAAAAAAACCTTTAGCCACCAAGTCCACGCCCATACATTAGGTCCATCTCACAAACTAGAGACAATTTACAGATGCCAATTAAGATGCACCTCTTAGGAATGTGGGAGGAAACCAGAACACCCAGAGAAAAACCACTGGATCATAGGAAGAATGTGCAAACTGTACTGATAGCACCCAGTCAGGATCAAATCCAGGTATCTGCCACTGTAAGACAGCACATCTACTTCTGCACCACTGTGCCGCATCAGATTAGTCGTTGGGTTATGAAATTTCCCTTCATCTACTCAACAAGTTTCCCCTTTGTCAAGTACTATAAGAGCTTGTATCTTTCAATAAGAACATTAAAGGCACACTAATATTAAAATGTCAACACTATATCATTAAGGTCAAAATGATGAATATAATGTATCTTGGTTATTAGTGCAACGTATTTATCCAATTATTTTAAAAAAACGATAAACTTATTTTCCACAAGTCTAAATATACTTCTTAATGACAATCTGGGTATGGTATTTTATGATGAAATTATTACATTTGTATTTGGAGGATTAAATTATCGGAAAAAGGTCACAAGGTCGGGAATTGAAATTCATAATTACATAAACCTGAAGTAGTGCCCTTGAAACTATTGGACTGTTTAAAAGTCGCTCTGCTTAATTAACATCTTACCTAGCTTATATAGTCTATATATGTTTTTTGACCCACAGCATTGTGGATGATTCTTAATTGTTCTCTGAAATGGTTAGGGACCATTAAGAAAATGTTGTAACTGGAGGCAGAGTATATTGTTTCAAGGACAAACAGTTTCTACATTCAGTTCCCTGACATTGCCATGAACTCTCTCTATAACTGATTAACTTTAATTTAGTTTAGTTTTAGAGACACAGTGCAGAATCAGGCACTTCAGCCCACAGAGTCCGCACCGACCAGCGATCCTCGCACATTAACACCATCCTTCACACTCTAGGGACAATTACAATTATACCAAGCCAATTAACCTACAAATCTGTAAGTCTTTGGAGTGTGGGAGGAAACCAGAAAACCCATGCAGATCATGGAGAGAACGTACAAACAGACAAGCACCCACCGTCGGGATCAAACCCAGGTATCTGGCGTTGTTAAGCAACAACTCTACCACTGCGCCACCATGCTGTCCCACAGTATTATTACAGTATTTGTATTATTGACAGGAACTGGAAAATGAAATCAAAGGTATATGAGGATTCAGCATGATTTGGATGTTGTGCTTCTATTTATTTATTTATTGCTAGCAGGAATGGCAAGAGTCTCAAAATCCCCAGAATTTGTTCGGATTCATCACAGATATTTTGAACATCACTCATAGATTGCTAGTGGCACCCATTTTGTTCTTGTCAAATTTTCATACACTCTAGAAGGAAGCCACTTGACCCATTGATTCTATGCTAGCTTTCAGACTATTCCTATCAGTCCCAATCACCCACTTACTTCCCTTCAACCTATTATTTTCCAGATATCCAATAGGCTGTGATTCTCCAGCCATCCACCCACACTTGGGATAATTTACCATGGATAATTAAGCTCACAAAAAGAATGTTTTCAGTAGACACAAGGAACTGCAGATGGTGGTTTACAAAAAAACAACAACATTATGTGCTGGAGTAACACGCCGTATCAGGCAGCATCTCTGGAGAACATGGATAGGCAACATTTTGGTCGGAACCCTTCTTCATATTTCGCAAATTGATCAGGTAACTTAGTGTGCCAGGTAGCATCTCTGGAGACCATGCTTAGCGACTCGGTCTGACGAATAGTCCTGACCCAAAAAGTCACCTATCCGTGTTCTCCTGAGATGCTGTCTGACCTGTTGAGTTACTCCAGCACGTTATTTTTTTGATTGTTTGAGAATGTTTTGGGGTTATGGAAAGACAGTAGAAGAGCACATGAGACTAACATGCAAACTCCACATAGATGGCACCCAAGGTTGGGTTTGAACTCAGGACATTGGAGCAGTGCATCAGTAGCATGAACAACTGCACCACTGTGCCCTTCTTTAAACATAAGAAATAGAGCGGCAATCAGCCCATTCAGCCTTCTATCCTTCCCAAAATGTTGGCTGATCTTTTATCATTATCTAGTTCATATTCAAGCTGAAATTTAATCTGCCATTATTTTCTCCAAATCTACTTGAACTATTTCTTTTGTGATAATGACAGTTGCTTTATAATAGAACATTGTTGGACTGAGAGAGCACATCCCTATAAACAAATTTTTTTACAGACGTGACCATCAGTAGAAATGTTACAACATTTTGAGATTTTAGAAATCAAGTCTGCAATTTATCCCATCAGATAAAGCATAAAAAGAAGTTTAATTTGACACCTAATTCACTTTCATATCTTCAGTATTAAAAATGTTATGGCCATTTTCATACTCAGAAATTAGCATCTTGTTCCCTATTGATTTTCCATTGACTTAACACAAAAGCTGTGATCAAGGACAGTCAAAAGCCCATTACTTTCTTAAAAATTAAGAGAACTGAATGACATTTTCAGTTATTATAGATTGAAGCATTCTGAAACAAATATGAAACCATTTTACTTGGACGACCTGGAATTAAAGCATATAATTAGTTAGTTACCTAATTGTAGCTAATTACAAAATTAAATTACTAGATCTAAACATCTAACCATTTCTTAAGAAGAGGTTAACATTTTTAAAAAGCCTAAGTGTCCAAATAATATTCACACAAGAATTCACAATATAATATGATTTTTAAATCTCATTGTCATTAATTTATAGGCCAAATGGAAGGAATTTAGTGTTTAATTCCCGTAAATGAATGGCTATTTTAATCATCTTGCGAGTGGGATTTTGTGGAATGCGATCGTTTGGAACGTTGCGGTTGCGTTGAATTAAAACCCCATATCGGCAGGAAAAATACTGCCGGTTCGTATGGGTCCTAAGTTACCTTTTCGCAACATGAAATTTTTATTAAAGGCATCCTAATAAGCACGTTTATATGAAAAAATAAACGGTGTACTTTGCCTTGTCCGATACGTGAGATCCGTCCCGTTGTCGGCGTTGAAGGCATTAGAAGATGATTTTTAATTTACTACTGCTATTAAATTATCCCGCGCTAATTTGAATAAACTTACTAAAACGGCAGTCGAAGCGATTTTTCTTCAGCAACTAAACAGTCTGTTCAAATTCGATTTGAATAGTCTGAAGAAAAATTGCATTTTAAACCTGCCCCCCTCTCAAAGGCGCAAAGTCGCGCACACGGCCAGTGGCAGAACTGCAGCACCGCTGAAGGTAAGTATTGTAACATACCTAATAGATTTTATCAAGCAAAGTAATTTCTAAGATTGCATTAAATATACACACAAATCAATTTTGGGGGGACTCTGCATTAAATGGCATTATACTGCAAACACAATGATAAGATATCATAATTCTTATGGGTAGCCCAATATGTATGTATAGGAGGTAATGCATTTCAATGAGAAAAACTATTTTAAAAGCAGATGAGGATGTTGCTCAATGATTAACTTTCCAGGTCTTCTGCACATATGGCACACAATTTCACGACCTATCCAGACATTTGCACAATGAGAAATTTGTATTTAAAAACGGCTCCTATGATTTTGAATCATGCATGCAGAGCTAGTATATTCTACAGGCATCTCATTTAGAAGCAGAGCATGATGATAGTTATCAGCCTAGACACTGGATTGATTTGTATCAAACAAAAGAAAGGGTTTAATCTTGAGCAGATCTTACCCAGTACAAAATTATTAGCTCTTTTCGGAGGAATGAATCTAATAGGCCAAATGGTCTCCTTTAGCAACAGAGTACGAAATAAATACAATGTTCATGACTGGTAAGCCAAAATAATCTTCAAGATTTCTCTACAAATTATTATTTTTTAATCTAAATGAAGAATATTAACAGAGGTTGTGTGTCTAACCATGATAACATCATTTATTTTGCTGTGTGCCCAGTCTGAAGGCATTTTATGTACCTGGACTTGGTCAACACAATAAACAAATTTTGTTTTGACCATTTTTAGTTTGGCAGATTCAACTTTTCTTATACATTGCAGGTCAAACGCTACAACTTCATAATAATGTTAAACTAGATTACAGATCAAACATGAAGGTCTAAACCAATTCTGAAGTATGACAATGCAATATTCCATCACTTACTGCAACTGTCAGTCTAGATTACATGCTCGTGGTGAAGTCTTGTTTGAACTAGCAACTTTTTGATTTAGCAGTGAAATTGTCATAATTTCAGCCAAAATAACACTTGATATAAGGAAAATAAAACTTGTTTCTGCGACCATAATAATCGGTATCCTGTTTAAAATTATCTCATCCATGTGCATTTCTGAGACACGGAAGAATGTCGTCATAATTTGAAGTTATACGATCAATAGAAGGATAATTGACAGGATTGGAAGAAATCCCAAGGTTAACTGGATAGCGGGATTAAGGAACTGTAGCTGTGATTTAATTTAGGCAGCACAGTGGCACAGCTGCTGCATTGTAGCACGGGAGACCCGGATTTGATCTTGACCTTGGGTGCTGTCTGTGTGGAATTTGTCCTGTGACCGTGTGGGTTTCCTCTTGCTGCTCTCATTTCCTCCACATCCCAAAGATGTGTGGGTTTGTAGTTTAATCGGTCTCTGTAAATTGTCATGAGTGCCATTTGGAGCAGACGTGAGAGTGGGCTAAAATAGGAGTAGTGTAAACTGGTGACTGATGGTCAGTGAGGACTCTCTGGGTTGAGGGGTCTGCTTTCATGCTGTATCTTTCAATTCAATTCAATTCAATTGATAAATGCAAAATAACATATAGCAAAGCAGGAAGATGGAGGGGGGGCAGAGAGGGAGGTGGGCAGAGAGGGAGGGGGCAGAGAGGGAAGAGGGGCAGAGAGGGAGGGGGGCAAAGAGGGAGGGGGTAGAGAGGGAGGGTGGGGCAGAGAGGGTGGCAGAGAGTGAGGGAGCAGAGAGGGAGAGGTGCAGAGAGGGAGGGGCAGAGAGGAAGGGAGACAGAGAGGAAGAGGTACAGAGAGGAAGGGGACAGAGAGGAAGGGGGACAGAGTGAGGGAGGGGGGCAGTGGGAGGGATTTTCCAGCATCTGCAGTTCCTTCTTGAACTAATGATAACAAACCATTCACTAAACTGTTACAGCAAAGTAAACAAAATCATTGACTGCACAGTAAATATTTGATTCAATAATTAAATACATATAATTGACTTGTTTTGTAATTGTGTAAATAAATTTGACTTATTTTGTAATTGTATAACATTTCTACACTAATGTTTGTATTTTGCAGTTGTTTTCTTTTTTACTGTATTGCAGAATGTATGTGTAATTGGTATCTAATTTATGTATAATATATATTTGGTATGTTTTCTGTGTCTATGTGCCTGATATGCTGCTACAGACAACATTTTGATACTTATGCATATGACAATAAACTCAACTTGATAATTGAAGTTTTAATTTCATCACATGAATTAGAAATGTAGATAACCAAAGTGAGCAAAAGACATGAACATTTTCTGCAAAATATTTTCCCATTTTGTGGCATTCTAAAATTGGAGAACTTTAATTTTCCTTGGGAAATTAATTTACTGGGAAATTGTCAGCATACAACTGTATTTAAAGTTTACAGGATGTGACTCACTGCCTACATGATAATGCACTGCTAATATAGCTAAGAAAGCCCATGAGATACAAGGAAACTGTGTTGATAAACATCTAGCCACAGATAAATTAATATTAAGGTAAAGTGATTTCAGAGCTTTAATGTAGCATGAAACAATTTAATTGCCAATTCAAGACTTTTATCTAAACTTTACAAAAACAGTAAATCAAATATATACTGATTTGCAGTATTCAATGACCATAGCCCAATTGATGAACTACAAAAATGTTGCTTGCATGGAAAATAAGTTTGCTGAAAGCATAAACAAAGTTACAAATCTCTAATTTAAAGGAAGTTATAATATAAATGTTAAGCACTACAATAGATCATGATTATCCAAGTACATGATAATCTTCTATGAAACTCTGTGAACGAACAATTCAAATTAGGTTTTCTGTGATACTGATCAGGTTTTAATCAAAATCACAAACGTCACCGTGAGTGACTAAGACCATGACACATTCAATCTCTTCTGGCATCACAAACAGTCAATACCATTTTTTATGGCTGACATTAATTGGAGAAATACAAAATACAAAGAGTAAAAAGAGAGGCCATTTAAACATGAGGATGTGAAATCTGAGGAAACAAGTATTAATTGAATTGGGACATGGCTCAATTTCGGTTGCCTGCAATAAGTTTTGTATGACATCTACCTCAGTGTTAGAGATGGAGAGTCTGCCCACGGGACCCATTGGATTAACGAGTTTAGAGTTACAAAAACAGTTTCAAAACTGATGGATTGAAGGAAGGATCAAAATGTAGGTATAGGCAGTTCCAAAGATAGAAAGGTCAAGGAGTTGGAGCTCCACTGAGAGTCAAATATAATGCCAGCTCTGTGTGGCATCCTGTTCAGTCTGAGTCAGCACAAAACAAATAAGTGGAAGTTGTTGTTGGGTCCCAGAACTTGGGATCAGGGCCAAGTGCATAATTAATTATGGGAAGAAAGTGAATTTGGGCTATTCTCAAGCTATGACAGGAGAGAAAAAAGAATGATACTTTGAGTAAATAATGCCATGCAGGAATTAGTTTGGAGAAGGTTGCTGTCAAACATAGCAAAAGCAGTGGACAGAAGAAAATGAATTTTACCATAGACACAATCACTCAGGATTTTACCATAGACACAATCACTCACATTTTGTTATTTTGATGAGAACCAGTTGAGGACTAGAGAGCTCCCCAGGGAAAGAAACTTGATTGGTATTGTTCCTTTTTGCAGCTGCATTGAAAATAGTCAATATTTGTAACCTCATGAAGTAATCAATGTGGACAATTTTAGTGTACCATTCAAATTGTATCATTCCTAGCTCCTTCATGATATGCCTTAAAATGCTTTTGCTTGCCAAAACTCCCAAACATCACTGTCAGGTTTTACTGACCAAGCCACTATGATGCACCTTGTATTACATTTAAAATGTTATTTAAAAAAAAACTTTGTTCTCTATTCTGAGCTCTGCTCTGGGAAGAGATTGACAAGTGGAGAGAAGAAAATATGTCCTCAAAACCTCCTTAAAAAAAGTCTAATATCTGCACTGATTTCTGGGAATCAATGTCTACTCAAAGTAGACAGGTGCAATCAGAATAACACTGGGAGCCTTACATCTAATTGTCTGGACCGCACAGAAGCTCAACATAAATGACAGTGGAAGCGCAACACTTCACAAACTACCCTCCACCCAGCCTGTCAAGCATTTCAGGCACTTTCTGTGGTAGGGTCTGCAGCTATATTTGTCTGATCAGCCATCTCAGAACTCAGAGCACTTGATAGAACTAATTATTGATCCTAATGGACCACTTAAAACAGGACTGGGAAGAAATTACTATTTTCTGCAATACTTTCCGTTGCTGGTTGCTGTTTTAATAAATATTAGCATGAATATAATATCTTCAATTAATATTTATATATATTTTTTAAATCACTAAAGATGCCTGAACTTAAATTTAGTTGCTATCCTCCATAACTAGTTCAAAGTGCAATTTCACAAAACTCATTATTTGTGAGTAAGCAATACCAAAACTGATATTTAGGATTTACTAGACTAAGTGGGACCAGTTGGGTCCCTGTCACATGGGAGGGCTGGTCCCCAACGCAATATTCCACCACTGACCCATAGCCCCCAACTGCGCAGGCGTGGCGGAAGGGTTCCCGTTGTGATGCCAGAGATCCCCGTTTTGAGGCGCGTCACGGCAACCCTCTCCAAGTGCGCCTCGCCATCCCTCTTCCTACCCCTATCATCCTCCATTCCCCCTCATCCCCAGTAATTCCTCCCCCTCCTTTTCATCCTCCCTCTTCTTTCCCCTCTCCTCCTCCCTCCCCCGCTCCCTCCCTCACCTCTCCCTCCCTCTCCATTCCCCAACCCGCATTCACTCCCTACCTTCCATGATAAGCCCTCTCCCCTCCCTATCCCCCTTGACATCATTGTGAGGAGGAACGCTGCTGTGATTTTAAAAAACTGAAATATTTTTAATGTAAATGAAATCCCACTGTGATGTCATTGTGGGGTGGGACACTGCTGATGGGCAGTTTATGTAAATGAGATCCCATTGTGATGTAATTGTAGGGTGGCATTATAGTCAGACCTGCAGTTGCATAGGGTACTGGTGAGACCACATCTGGAGTATTGTGTCCAGTTGTGGTCTCCTAATTTGAGGAAGGACATCCTTGCGATTGAGGCAGTGCAGCGTAGGTTCACGAGATTGATCCCTGGGATGGCGGGACTGTCAAAGATTGAAAAGACTAGGCTTGTATTCACTGAATCAAAGGCTTAGCAAAAAATCACAAGTTATTTTCTTCAAAAACCAGAGGGGAAGGCATCCCATGGAAAATTGAAGTAAGCATTGTTTTGTTCATTGGCATATTTAGACTTACCATTATTGTGTGCATTTTTAATAAAATTTGGATAGCAGCAAGGTTAAGTGGTACAATTTACCATATCAAACACTAATGTAATCAAAGTATTTATTTGTATCTTACAGTTCTTGTCAACCCTTTTCTGTTAAATATGTTAACACTTCTGTTAAAGGGCACATATAAGTGTGTGAGACATTTGTGCATAATGTTTCTCGAGCACGATTTTAAACCCGAAATCTTTTGCATATAAGATTTTCCTTATATAATTTGAATTCCTGACTGTAGTAGTTCAAAGCTAGAAATTATCTAATATATCTTGTAATTTACCAAACTTAATACATATATGGCAAGAAATGTATCAGCAACTTTAGCAATTGTGGGCACTTTTAAATGAAAACAGATATAGGGAGCATTACTGATTAAATACTTACAAGACAGAAAGCAACAGCTTATGATTTAGTAAGGCACTGCTACAGTGATCACATCATTATCCTGCCAAATGCCATCTATCACATTTACAGAGGTTAACGATGATGGATTACAATCTGCACTGAAATGCAGCTTGTAAATAATGTCACACTGCTCTTCAACTGACTTTCCTGAAGCACATACAGACAGCTAATCAATGCTGGAAGAACCTACTGTACATTAAACAAGTCTCTCCTTTGGAATGTACTGAAGGGATCCTGAGAGTAACATCGTGGGAATACGCTCTATAAAAATTGACCTATGTCACTCTGATTTCCACTGATCTACCAAAGAACCACAAGCAGCAAATTTGATTATCAATAGTTTTTTATCATTATGTCAACAACTAGTTTCACATGCAGTGTTATAATAATGTGAGTTTGCAGGTTTCATAACCAAGTTATCATGGAAAACTTCAAACCGTCCTAAAGACCATTGAGCAAATGTTTAACAAAAGATACCATTAAAATGTGTAATTCTCAGAACAAAACAAGCATTAAAAGCTGCATGTTTAAGAAAGAACTTCAGATGCTGGTAAAATCGAAGGAAGACACAAAATGCTGGAGTAACTCAGCGGGTGAGGCCGCATCTATGAAGAGAAGGAAAGAGGCTACGTTTCGTGTCGAGACCCTTCTTCAGACTGATGTCAGGAGAGGGACAAACATAGACTGTAAGCAGAGACAGTAAGACTGGTGGGAGAACTGTTAAGGGGAGGGGATGGAGAGAGAAAGCAAGGACTATCGGAAGTTAAAGAAGTCAATGTTCATACCTCTGGGGTGTAAACTACCCAGGTGAATTATGAGTTGCTGTTCCTCCAATTTGTGCTGAGCCTCAGACAATGGAGGAGGCCCAGGACAGAAAGGTCAGATTGGGAATGGGAGGGGGAGTTGAAGTGCTGAGCCACCGGGAGATCAGGTAGATTAAGACGGACTGAGCGGAGGTGTTCAGCTAAACGATCGCCGAGCCTGCGATTGGTCTCGTCGATGTTGAGAGGTTGACACCTAGAACAGTGAATATAGTAGATGAGGTTGGAGGAGGTGCAATTGAAACTCTGCCTCACCTGGTGTTTGATTCCTTGGATGGAGTCGAGGCAGTAAGTAAAGGGACAGGTGTTGCATTTCCTACGGTTGCAGGGGAAAGTACCCGGGGAGGGGGTGGATTGGGTGGGAAGAGATGAGTTGACCAAGGAGTTTTGGAGGGAAAAGTCTCTGCAGAAAGGGGTGGAGATGAGAAGATGTGGCCATTAGTGTGATCTCATTGGAGGTGGCGAAAATGTTGAAGGATTATATGGTGCATGCAACGGCTGATGGGGTGGAAGATGAGGACATGGGGGACTCTGTTCTTGTTACGAATAGGGGGAGGGGGTGCAAGAGCAGAGCTGTGGGATATCAAGGAGACCCTAGTGAGAGCCTCATCTATAATGGAAGAGGGGAATCCCAGTTCTCTAAAGAATGAGGACATCTCCTTCTTCTTCTTGCATTTGAGGAAGCAGAAGTTATGTAACGCCCTCCAAGCGTTGTAATCAGTTTAATGTGCAGTTGTCAAGGGCCTTGTGGTGTACCCCTCCACCAGGGGGGCGGAGGACAGCACAGTCCAAAATGACGTGCTGTGCTGTTTGCTGGTCTGCTCCAAACACACAGGCTGATGATGAACATAGCCCCCAGCGATGCATGTTGGCATTGAACTGGCCAACCCCGGCTGGTACAGGGCGACCCACTCTTTGCGGGGCAGGTCCAAGCTGGGTGGGGCTATTCGGTGCAACAGTGAATTGAGGTGGTCGCGAAGTCTGTTCCCAGCTGGTTCTCCATGCTCCTAGTGTGTTGAAACCGGAGCCACAGAGGGTCGCTGCGTGACGGGAGAAGGGGCAGCGAGATGACAGGCGTTGAGGTACCAGTTGCTTTGAGTTCTGGGCGAGGTGGTGCAAAGGATGTTTGGCGTACGATGGGGCCTTGCACACCAGCCTATGTGTGAAGTACTCTCTGCAAAGCTCGGCGGGTGTGATACTTGCGACCACCGGCAGAAGATACTTAGCACATAGAGCTTCGAGGTGTTGCTTGTAGGCAGCTGCCAATCTAGTTTCACCCCAATGTATGTAGGAAATGGGTTATAGGGTAGGGGTGACCCATTGAGGGTGACAGTTAGCTGCCGTTGAGCTTCCTTGTTGTTCGGGTGAAAGGCCATTGTAGTGGTTTTTGTCACACTCATTTTTAATCTCCAGGTCTTAAGATAGCCTGCGACAAGTTCCATATCCACCGAGAGCACATCCTCCATGTTTGACCAACTCCTGTCCATGTGCAGTAGGGCCAGGTCATCTACGTATCCATACTGGAGTATGGTTGTGCGTGGCCGATCACCGATATAGAGATTGAAGAGCATGGGGGCCAGTACCGAGCCTTGGGGGACTCAGTTTCTTAGGCGTCGCAGTCGGGTAGATTGTCTGTCACTGGTCTTGAGTATAAAACTGCGGTTGACAAGGATGTTGGCAAGGAACTGCACATTCCAGGACATCTCCAATGCTCAGGAATGTAAAACCTCGTCAAGAGCGCAGATGCAGCGTAAACAGAGGAATTGGGAGTAGGGGACAGTCTTTACAAGAGGATGACGTCTTTACAAGAAGATTAGAGTCTTTACAAGCTGCATCATTGTTTTTTTTCTTTCTAAAGTGCATTAAAAGTAAAGAGGCCAATTAAGTTAGCAAAGTTGAACATGTGGAAGTTGAGTACAACTACCAGCCAGTAGCCTTGTAGCCAAAGTTTAATTACTTAAATAATTTTTAATGCAATTATTAGAACATTACTCAATTGTTGGCATTGCCTTGGTGTAGCCTTGGTAAATACATTTGGAGACGGTACACGCTGCAGCTACAGTAATCAGTTTTGCTTCACAGTGGAATTGGTTGCATCATTAACTGAGGAGATGCAAGTGACAATAAAAATGTAGTAATTTTTCCTTTCCCGGAAATCAACAACCCAAGATTCTGACAAAGTTCTTCTTAGCACATCCCCTGAACCAACATCATACTTTATCTTCTTTCCTCCATGTCAAACCTACCCTCCACCTCACCTCCTACTCAGCTAAATATTGCCCCTTTGCAACTGAAGGGCAGGTCTCTCTCTCTCTCTCCCCCTCTCCCCCTCTCCCCCCCCCCCCCCAGAGAGAGAGAGGAAATGTGAGCATGAAACAAACTGCTTGAAGAACTTAGCAGGTCAGGCAGCATATATGAAGGAAAATAGATCATTTACTGCCAGACCCGCTGAGTTCCTCCCACATTTTGTTTTTTTTTTTGCTCTGATGGTTATTCATTTTTGGATAAGCTGCAAATTTCTTGAAGCGCCAGAAAAATTGACAATTTTTGTTCACACTGTCACGTCATGTACCTTTGTCACTGATTTCATCTTAAGGCATATGATCAGAGACCACAGTGGGTAGGGGATTGATGGGGCTGGGAGATTATGAGAATTTAGGAACAAGCAGGTCAGAAATCAGACTCCAACTCATTGATTTCTATATATAACCTGAGTAAATTTGATTATGATTGGGAAACATACTTAAGAGAAAGGTTATCGGAGTATGGTGGCAAAGGATCTAATTCTGCTACCCATGCAAGAACTTGCAATCAATCCCTCATAAATTTATGAGGAAAATAACAGGTGCCTTGATCCTGGAGCATTTTGCCTGTGATGATGCACGTCAGTATGATTGGGCAGTGGGGATTGTGACTCTGATTGGCCTTCCACAGCTGCTGATTTAATAGATGACACACATTTGGGTCTCAACACACCTGAGATCACATAGGAACATTCTCTAATGGTCATTTGTCTGTGAAATCATGAAGACTTCCACTACACAACAGACTGCCAGATGGTCTATAGTTAAATGAATATATTTCTGTAAGTGTGTACACGCAACAGGTAACTATCCATCACCTTGCTGCCATCTCTAATTATTCACAACTCCAATGCAAAGACAAGCTAATTTGTGCCCGTGAACACCCAATTAAACCTGTTGATAACCCAATAAAGCAACGAGCCCCAGGAGCGCCATAACCAGAGTCACTGGTCCACATGAAGTAACATCAAATAAGGCTTCAGCCAGCTGAGGATGCACTTTGGGTAGCCCAACTTACGTGGAGTTACTTTCTATTAACCTCCGTCTACCACCATCTTTCAACTTGATGTTTTTCAATCCGTTTTAATTATCCTACATTGGTACAATGATGATTCGCTATTGGAGTGAGAATGCGCCACACAAAGAATGTTCTTTCCTACTTTGATTAAAGGATGGTCAGTGATATGTCACTACAATTCATTATGTACATAAATAATTCTAAACAGATAAAATTATATTACAATCTGCATCAGATTGTTGATGTTTTATTGGTAAATTTAGTTTAGACTAGAGACACAGCAAGGAAATAGGCCCTTTGGCCCACCATGTCCGCACCAATTAGTGATCCTCGCACATTAACACCATCCTACAATTTACTTATACCAAGCCAATTAATTTGCAAACTTGTATGTCTTTGGCGTGTGGGAGAAAACGAAGATCTCGAAGAAAACCCATGCGGTCATGGGGAGAATGTACAAACACTATACAGACAGCACCCGTAGTCAGGATCGAACCCGGGTCTCCGGTGCTGCAAGCGCTGTGAGGCAGCTGTTCTACCGCTGCACCACCGTGCCGACCCGCAAATTCTTCCCTTTTATTTATTAGATTGATATTCTTCACAGCTGTTTTGTTCCCATGACCACTCCCCTCTAGTTACACATTTCCTATCTCCACTGAACCCTTCCTGCATCCAAATCCAGATCTATGGCTCATTAAGGTAGAACATTGGAAGTGTTTTCCAGGGAGGCTGAAAAGTATAAAATTATGTGGTACTCTGTTCTATATTTCTACCATCCAGGCCCTTGTCATAAGTCACAAACTAATTGACTGTTGGTTAATCTTGTGATCTTGACCTTTTCTGTAGCACTCTACATTGCATCAACAAATGACGAGGAATCTTAGTCAGAGGACCAGATATATTTCACTTTATACAATCTGATCCTCTGACATAGACTCGTACGAATTTCATATGAGATGGCTTACTATCAATTATAATGCCTGTTATTTCCTGACTTTTCCGATGACAGGTTAAAGCTTATTAAAAAAAAAAATCAGATTTGTTTTAAAATCAAATCAATTCTTTAAAAAATCCTTCCATCACTAAATACTGGAAGAAACCATGCATTTTGCAATCAAAGGAATTGAAGAATCAAACCTATGTAATGAATTGCATGGTACTGCAGCTCACTGATTAATAGAAGGCATTTTAATGTCATGGTCATGGTTTTCTGCTTCATGTGAGCTAATCCCTAATGATCCAACCATTTACCTTAATGGCTGAAAATTATGGTTCTTGAATGAATTAGTGAAAATCGCTGGGAATGTCTGTGGGAAGTAAACTATTTACTCCCCTGGAGAAATGAGCAGTTCTTACCAATTATAAATATTGCCAAACTGTTTGCTCCAAACCACAAATATTACTTATTTCCATAATACCAGGGAAAAACTGCATAGCATTATGAAATATAACTATCATTCATTCATTATCATGGAACACCACAGAAGCAGGTAATCAGCCCATTCCTACAAATCCTGGATTCATGCACCACAAATGACTCTCATCAACCATATTATCCAGCTCATTCACAGCATCCTTTCACTTCTTTCTCCCTCACATGCTTATCTAGGTTCTGTTGTGCACATCACAACTATGATCCCCACTGCTATTCTTCTCAGCAAGCAATGCATTCTCCTGGATTTTTACCTGAATTCCCTGTTTGGATTATTTGTGAAACACTTATTTTTTTATAGCTACATTAATTAGTCACCGCCACACATGGCAACATAATTAGCTATACTTCCAGCCTTGGGTAAACAGACAGTGTGCGTAATACATTATGTACCACACTAACTCTACTTTTCTGGGAACAGCCCGGTTTTGCCAGGTTTTGAATGACTGAATGTCACAATAGACAATAGACAATAGACAGACAATAGGTGCAGGAGAAGGTCATTCGGCCCTTCGAGCCAGCTCCACCATTCAATGTGATCACGGCTGATCATCCCCAATCAGTATCCCATTCCTGCCTTCTCCCCATATCCCCATAACTCTGCTATTTTTAAGAGCCCTATCTAGCTTTCTCTTGAAAGTATCCAGAGAACCGGCCTCCACTTCCCTCTGAGGCAAAGAATTCCACACTCACAACTCTCTGTGAGAAAAAGTATTTCCTCCACTCCGTTCTAAATGGTTTACCCCTTATTCTTAAACTGTGACTCCTGGTTCTGGACTACCCCAACATCGGGAACATGTTTCCTGACTCTAGCGTGTCCAAACCCTTAATAATCTTATATGCTTCAATAAGATCCCCTCTATCTTTCTAAACTCCAGAGTATACAAGCCCAGCTGCTCCATTCTCTCAGCATATGACAGTTCCGCCATCCTGGGGATTAACCTTGTAAACCAACGCTGCACTCCCTCAATAGCAAGAATGTCCTTCCTCAAATTATGGGACCAAAACTGCACACAATACTCCAATTGTAGTCTCACTAAGGCCCTATACAACTGCAGAAGAACCACTTTGCTCCCTTACTCAACTCCTGTTGTTATAATGGCCAACATACCATTCGCTTTCTTCACTGACTGAACCTGCCTGCTTACTTTAATTGACTGATGAACAAGGACCCCCAGATCCCGTTGTACTTCCCCTTTACATGACACCATTTAGATAGAAATCTGCTTTCCAAGTTTTTGCTACCAAAGTGGATAACCTCACATTTATCCACATTAAACTGCATCTGCCATCCATCTGCCCACTCCCCCAACCTATTCAAGTCATCCTGCATTCTCATAGCATCCTCCTCACAGTTCACACTGCCACCCAGCTTTGTGTTATCTGCAAATGTGCTAATGTTACTTTGAATCCCCTCATCTAAATCATTGATGTATATTGTAAATTGCTGTGGTCCCAGCACCGAGCCTTGTGGTACCCCACTAGTCATTGCCTGCCATTCTAAAAGGGACCCATTAATCCCTACACTTTGTTTCCTGTCAGCCAACCAATTTTCTATCCATGTCAGCACTCTACCCCCAATACCATGTGTCCTAATTTTGCCCACTAATCTCCTTTGTTTAATTATTTACTTATTTTGCTGAAAACATCACAATAGCATTAGTTAAATGAATTTAAAGTATTTTAAAAAAGCACTTCAAGCAGCCAAAAGCTATTCATAGTTTCAGCTTACATTGACACTTATTATCAAATGTGTACAAGTAGATTATATACCATTCTCAGGGCTGATCTTTGGAACAGTTTTATCAAACTAAAGGGGCTGTCCCACTTGGGCGATCTAATTGGCGAGTTTAGAAGAGTTTGAAAAAATGTCATGTTGAAGACCTCCTTCGACTATGTAGAAGACCTCCTTCGACCTCCTTCTACAATGTCATGTAGAAGACTAGCTTCAATTAGCTACGACTAGTTACGACTCACTTCAGGAATATTGGACACCGAATAGTGGAGAGTGAAGACAACCTCCTTTGATCTCCTTCCACCATGATGAAGACTATCTCCGACTACCTTCGCCTACCTTCGACTACCCTCGATTACCTACGACTAACATTGCAACCTACTACGACTAAACCTACGAGTAATAAAAGTATCGTTTTTTTCAATGGTGAACTTTTTTTACTCGCGGGAATGTTTAACATGTTGATAATTACGCTGCGACCTAGCTGAGGCCTCGAGTACACGGGGACTACTCTCGAGCATGAAGGAGAGTTACAAAGACCTCCTACAACTTCGTGTTCACCATGCTGCGAGTATTAGTCGAGGGCAAACTCGCCAGAACTCGCGGATTAGTTCGCCCAAGTGGGACAGCCCCTTAACCATGATTTATGAGGTTTGATTCTAAACTTGATCAATTGTGTCTTTTTTTTTGCATTGTGTATACATGGATGGTGCTGAAATAGTATTGATGTGTGTAATAATATTTTTATTGGAAGTAATCCATCATAACAACGGTACAACAACTTTTCAAATACACAACCAACTTATTTCAATAAGTATACGAATGTTACGAATAATTCTTATAAACTTCTTTTTTTTTTTTGAAAGTACAAAAAGAAAATAATAGATTTCAATCAATAAGAATAGTGATTAAATAATAATTATATAGAAAGAGAAAGAGAAGAGAGAGAAAAAATGTATATATTCTTGTTATATGTATTTAATTAAAACAAAGTATTATATATATATTAAATAAAAGAGATTATAGTATACATCTTAATAGTGAATAACACAATTTCAAATAGCAATATCAATAGAGACATGTATACAAATCAAAAAGAAAAACTGAGAGTTATTTTCATCTAATCCTGCCGGGTACCCATTGAGTTGTGATGCCAAGAACAGCAACCCCTTCAAATATTCTGTATATGGAGACCATATCTGTTCAAAGAGTTCGTATTTGTCCATTAGGACAAATCTGATTCTTTCCAAATGCAACGTCTCCAACATTTCCACTGTCCACATTTTAATTGTGGGGGATGATGTTCCCTTCCAAAATTTCAGTATTAATTTTTTCCCTGTTATCAAACAGTAATCCAAGAAATTTCTTTGGTTTACTGTTAATATTAAATTTGAATCCGGAACTCCTAATATTATTAATTTTGGATATGGGTCCAGTTTAATTTTAAGAACTTCAGAGATAACTCTAAAGATTTCTGTCCAATAATAATTGAGTGTTATACATGTTACAAAACTATGCATTAAATTAGCTTCCAAGTTCTGACATTTATCACAAATAGGAGAAATGTTAGGATAAATTCTATTTAATTTCGTTTTTGAATAATGTAATCTGTGTAATACCTTAAATTGTATCAATATATGTCTAGCATTTAGTGAGCAACGATGTATACGTTGTAGGCTTTCTTCCCAAATTTCCTTCGTTATAGATAAACCTATTTCATTTTCCCATGTTTGTCGATATATTTCCGAAGTTGGGATTTCCTTATCCAAAATAGTATTATATATATATGCTATTAATTTTTCTGTATTTGGGTGTTTATTAAACAATTCATCCAATAATCCTGGTTTTCTATTTTTATAGTCTTGCGTATTTGACTTAATATAGTTTCTAATTTGTAAATACCTAAATATGTTATTTGACTGCAATCCATAGATATCCTGTAACTCTTGAAATGAAAGAAATGTTCCTATCTTGTAAAGATGTTATATCCTTTTAATTCCTAAATCATTCCAGTGTTTAAACCCCTTGTCCAATACAGAGGGCTTAAATAAAGGATTATTCATAATTGGCAAACAAAGTGACAAATTATCCATATGTAGGGTCTTAACTATTTGTTTCCAAATACGTCTATTGCTATGAATTATAGGGTTATCACCATACGTTATTTTTTGTACTTCCCTTGGTGCAAAAAGAATCAAATCTACATCAATAGACAAACAGTCTTCCTTTTCCATCTTTAGCCAGCTTGGTTCATGATCTAAATTTACCAACCAAAAATTCATATTCTTAATCTGAACTGCCCAGAAATAATATAAGAAATTTGTTAGTGCTAGTCCACCATTTATTTTAGATTTACATGGATGTTTTTTACTTATGCAATGTTTTTTATAGTCCCAAATAAAACTATTAACCAAAGTATCTTTTTTTTTAAAAACATTTTAGGGAGATATAAAGGGATGGCTTGAAATAAATATAACAATTGTGGTAAAAAAAATCATTTTTATAGCATTTATTCTATCAATCATTGATATAGGTAGTGTTTTCCAATATGAAATATATTTTTTTAGTTTATTTAATAATTGAGGGTAATTATATTTAAATAGACAGTTATAGGACTTAGATACATTAATTCCTAGATATTTGAGTTTGTCCGTGACTATTTTAAGTGGGAATTGTTCTAATATATTTAATTTTAATCCAGTTATAGGCATAATTTCACTTTTATTCCAATTAATTCTATACCCAGAAAATGTACTTAGTTATAACATTAAATAGATTGTGAATACTAATCTCCTGTTTTGTAATATAAATTAAGATGTCATCTGCATATGGAGATATTTTATTCGTTGTAGTTTTGTTATTATATCCATATATTTCTGGTTCTGATCTAATCATTTCGGCTAATGGTTCTATTACCAGAGCAAATAGTAATGGTGATAATGGGCATCCTTGTCTACAACCCCTAAAGAGATTAAATTTTGCTGATAGCATTTGATTTGTTAATATTCTTGCAGTTGGATTCGAGTATATGTTTTTTACCCATTTGGAAAATCTATCCCCCAGTTGAAATATCTGCATTATTTTAAATAAATATGGCCATTCAACCTGGTCAAATGCTTTTTCAGCATCTAAGGATATGACATCTAGTTCAATATCATTCACTCTTTTTGAGTACATGACATTGAATAGACGTCTCAAATTATAGGATGAATAGCGTTTTGGAATAAAACCTGTTTGGTCATGATGTATTAATTTATTAATCACTAAACTTACCCTCCGAGATAAAATTTTAGTTAGTATTTTTTGATCAGTATTTAAAAGAGCTATTGCTCTGTATGATCCAGAGACGACCAAATCTTTATCAGCTTTAGGGAGAAGTGTAATTGTAGATTCATTTAATGATTCTGGTAACTTTCCTTGTTCATAAGCATATTTATATATTGTATGTAAGCGTGGAGAGATCAGATCATGAAATTTATTATAACATTCAACACGTAAGCCATCAGGGCCTGCGGCTTTTCCGTTATTTAATGATCCAATTGATTCTTCAATATATTTTACTGATATATCAGCATTTAACAAGTCTCTACCTTCCTGATCTAAACTGTTAATATGACATTTTTGTAGGAATGTTTCCATTCCCTCTGATTGTCCTGCTAGTTTAGATGAGTAAAGATTTTGATAATATTGTAAAAATGTATCATTGATATTTTTTGGTAAAGTCAATATTTCTCCTTGTTCAGATCTAATTTTATGTATCATTTTCTCCTCATCTAATTTTCTAAGCTGGCATGCCAGTAATTTTTGTGGTTTATCCCCAAATTCAAAGTGTACTTGTTTAGTCTGTTGAAAAAGTTTAATAATCTGATTTGAGTATATTTTATTTAGCTTATATTTTAATGATGCAATTTTATTACTTAGCCCCTTAGAAGGGGATATTGCATTTTCAATATCTAATTGTTTTATTTCATTTTCCAACTTTTGTTGAGTCTTTCGATTTTCCTTATTAAAGTATGCGTGTGCTGATATTATCGCACCACACATAAATGCTTTAAATGTATCCCAGAGCAGTGATGCTGAAATTCCAGGTTTGTCATTAGTTTCAAAAAATAATTTAATCTGTTTTACCAAGTAAAAATAACAAGCCCTATCCTTTAATATTTCGGGGTTGAGTCTCCAGTTAGAGGTTTTAATAATTATGTCTTTTAATTTTATCTTAAATGTTAATGGAGCGTGATCTGAGATAATAATATTATGATATTTTGAGTCATATGTAAATGGGATTAGTTTTGAATCTATTAAAAAATAGTCTATCCTTGAGTAGGTTCCAAATACAGGGGAAAAGAATGAATATTCTCGACCAGATGGGTTATCTGTTCTCCAGATATCCTTAACATTTGCTGTGTTAATAAAATAATTTATAAATATACTTGACTTAGAAGTGGTTTTCCTTTTCATTGATGATCTATCTAAATAATTATCTAAGGTACAATTAAAATCACCTCCAATTATTAGATTATGCTGAGTGGATATAGGGATATTGTTAAATATTTTCTTGAAGAATAATGGATTATCAAAATTAGGACCATATATATTCATAAGGATTACTTTTTTAGAATATAGTTCAACTGTAATTATTATATATCTACCCTCAACATCTTCTATTATTGAGCTTTGTTTAAAAGGTATACCTTTACGAATAATTATTGCTACCCCTCTAGACTTATGTGTTAATGAAGAGTGATATACTTTGGAAATCCATTTTGCTGTTAATCTATACTGTGCGTCTTTTTTAAGGTGTGTCTCTTGGAGAAAAATAATATCAGATTTCAATATATTTAATTGAGCTAAAACCTTACCTCTTTTAATTGATTCGTTAATTCCCTTAACATTCCAACTACAGAAGGTGATTCCATCACCCCCAATCCTAGTGTTTATGTCATACATTTTATTATTAAGGTGGTTTATAATGGAGTAGATGTCTCAGCTCATCCAACCCAATCCTATACCCAACATCAGATCGATGAAATAGTATTGATTTTATCCATAAAAATATATATTATTTCAAAAAAGTATATTCATGGAAGTGAATATACTTTCAATGAAGTGAATATACTTTCATTGAAGTAAATATAAAAGTATAAAAGTATAAGTCCTGGTCTTTCATGCTCATGTTGAAATCCCATTATGGGATTTTAATCACAAATCCCTCTGCAACAATGAATTTATGCAAGCACTAATTAGTAGGAGAAGAATATCTACCGACCTCATTTTTGGCTCGAGACTCACCAACATGGTTGTTGCTCAGCCCATTCTGAGATGGTCTAGGAAGATACATAATCCTGGCCATAATTGAGCAAAGTCTGAAGAAGGGTCTCGACCCGTAATGTCACCTATTCCTTTTCTCCTGAGATGATGTCTGATCCACTGAGTTCCTCCTGCTTTTTGTGTCTATATTCAGTTTAAACTAGCATCTGCAGTTTCTTTCTGCACAATGTGTGTGAATATAAGACTCATTTGTTAAGTACCAGATATGCGGTGGAAGATAAATCTCTTACTTTCATCTATTAAAAAATATTTGAGTTCCTAATGCATAATGGGATTTCAACATGAGCATGAATTTAAATTGTCGAAAGAGTATTTTGAGGGTGTCTTCCCATTGAAGATAATTCTAGAGTTAGGATAGCAATGGACAGGAAACAAAATGACAATGCAGTAACAATTCTTCTGCTACTATTGTAACAGCTGGGTAATAAAATTAAAATTATGTATTAGCCTGCTTCTGTTCTGATAATGAATCTGGAAAGGATTAACTGACCAGAGAACAACAAAGGTCAAGCATTTCCTCGCAGTTGTGGTGCAGTTGTAGGCTACAAAGAATGAACTAGTAAAAAAAAACTACCCTTCCTAATCACACCTTTATCCAATTTATGCAGCCTATCCAAAGTTTCAAGAATCAAGAGTCAAGAGTGTTTTATTGTCATATGTCCCAGATAGAACAATGAAATTCATATTTGCCGCAGCACAACAGAATATGTAATCATAATTATATAATATTGACTGGCCTTGAGGGAGACACCAGGAATATTCCCCAAACTGACATCATATTGCCCGAGTCGAAGACGAGGGCAATATGATTTCAGTGCGGGCAATATTCCTGGTGTCTCCCGAAAGAAGCCAGTCAATATTATAATTATTACCTATCCCCACGTAAATTAAAATAATTCCGTCGTCGTCAAGAGACGCGAATCTCGCACTGCTGGAGGCTGCCATGTATGTTTAGATGCCGTGACCTGAACCTTGGCCGGGTTCGTGTCCCGGATGCACGCCGGATGTAATATTTCATCTTGTGATTGACCGCAGTTTTTTCTACGTAAAGTCAATGGCGAAACCCGGAAGAAGAAAAAATACCAAGTAATATTGCCCGCTGGAAACTGCGCGTTTTTTGACCAATCAAAATACCAACTAATATTGCCCAGTAAAACTATCTTATATAGGTAATAATAATAGAATATTGACTGGCCTTGAGGGGGATACGACATATATTGCCTGAAGTAGATTCATATTGCCCGAGTCGAAGACGAGGGCAATATGGATCTAGTGAGGGCAATATATGTCGTATCCCCGAAAGAGGAAAGTCAATATTGTTATTATTACCCATATCAGACATCTAGAGGAAAATCTCAACATCTCAGCTCGGCGGACTTTCACGTAAAACTTAGCCAAAATGGAAGCCAAAGTCTTCCTGTCTGCCGTTTGAATATCGACATCTAGACCCTTCTCCATCAAATATTCCTTGAATATTGTTACTGCTTGTTTCGTTGCCTTCTTCGTGTTCTGCGCGTCTTTGTTTTGTAAAATCTCGTCAAATTGCTGTTTCGTCAAAAGTCGCGAACCTCTTCTCGCAGGAGGCTGCCATTTTGCTTGTTTTGTCGAGAACAAATTCTAAATTTCCCACGCAGCGCCACATTGCCAAGTTCCCGGATGTGAGACCAGGGGAATATAAGACTATATTTACCGCTGTTTTAACACGTAAAGTCCATAGGCGTTCGCAAGAAAGGGGAATACAAGAAAATATTCCCCTGTTAACCCTGTTGGCACTCAAAACGAAGGGAATACAATTTTGTAAAAGCATAGCTCAGATGTGTGATATGGGTAATAATAAATAATATTATCTTTCTGTTTCTCTCGCTATTCGTTTCTACTCTCTTGCCTATCTATCTCTTTTTTTCGGGCTTTTCTTATTATATCACGAACTAGCACCATCACCATTTCCTACAACACTTTCTATTTTCTTCTTCCTGTCATTGCTTTTCATACTGGCTATTTTATTATTAAATTAAAAATAAGTTGTACAAGAATTGCATGCATCAGGTACTTATGTGCTATATTACTGTATTTACTTCTAACAAAAATAAAAAATAAAAAAAATTAAAAATAAACAAATAAATTATATTACAAAAAAACAATATCAGAGCATTCAGGGTGGCAAGGTCTTAATGTAAACCATTTGAGCCCATTCACTCTGATCTAGCTACATCTTGCAAGTACGTTCTCTCCTTGGTGCCAAGTATCAGTAGACCAGTTCTTTGTATCTGTTTCTGGTTAGTGCATATGGGTAGGAACTAAAGGCCAGATCCAACACAATTTACATCATTATGTGAGTTACATTAATCGGCATACAAACTTTTATTAGAGTAAAATCTTAAAATTTGTTTAGCAAATTTTCATGGATTTAGTGATTAGTTGTTCCCATTATTAATCTCACAGTATACAGTATGTTCCATTCAAATAAATGTTTGAAATTCATCCACATTATTCTGGATTCTCATCTGGCTACTTAAACTAAAGGTTCAAAGAGATATATGTATTTTTGGGGAAAAATTATTTACACTTTGCCTGCTGAGACATTGACTCAATGTCAAAACTGATATATTTAAATTATATTCTTTCTTTTCAAGCTATTTCAACTCAAAAATGTCTTATCCTATTAACTGAAATCATTAGCCTAGTTGGGGAAATTAGCCTGATTGGGAAAAAAAGGATTAAAACTTCAAAATATTTCAGAAGAAATGAACTGCTGTCATCAAATAAAACTGTGGTGTTTTTTCTCAATCCTCCCCACATCAAACATCTGTCACCAGCAGCATTTTAATAGAGGTCAGAATAAAAACGGACTACTTCAAAGGTCTATGATATGCAATTTCAAGGGTAATAACTGCTACAAGGCCAGTAGGTTTATTCCTGTTCCCATTATCTTCTAACTGAATAATTATAATTTTTCCTTGAAGTATGAATCTATTAAGTTGCCAAATGTTAATGCAGCTTTCCTTATTTTTTGCATCGATTGTTCCTAAGATTTAATTATGCAGGAAATAATCTCCACAAAATATGTGTGTGTATATGTGGTTGTCTTTACATCATTGTGAAAAATCTACGTGGTAACAATAACATTTTTACATTTTCCGGTTGACATTTTTCCCATCGAGGCCGGGATCACCTTATCTGATCATTTCATACTTTATTTCTAGACTTATACTCGACTCATTACTGATTGTCAAAAGAAAATAACAGCTTCAAATGATGACGTCACAATGGCTCAGCAAGCAGTGAAAAGCCTGAATGAAATTTCATCCCTTATTTGACACGTTATTCGCGATTAAAGCTTTAAAAATGGCAACATTCATAAGATTTTTTCATATTCTGATTTGCATTTTTCCACTCGAGGCAGAGATCACTTTCACTGAACAGTTTAGGCTTTATTTCTCGACTTATTACTGATTAAAGTTTAAAAAAATCAAAATACCTTCAATTTCTAACCGACCAGCTGCAACTGATGACATCACATTGGCAGCTTCAACTGCTGACATCACAATGGATAGACTAGCAGGGGGAGGGGCACACACACACATACATACACACACACACACACACACATATATACTCACACACACACACACACACATATATATAATATATATATATATTACTAACAGTCTGATCTGGACCACTTCCTGTTATTCTGTATATTGATTTTAGAAAAAATGCTGCCACTTATGGTTGTGATTTTTGGCCATCTTACTCAGAGTCCCCCTCCACTGCGCAGGACAAGAGGATGTTTCCCATTGATGAAAAATAAAAGAGTTATTAGTGTTTAAAAAATGTTGAGATTCTCTCTCCTGAAGGCCACGCCCCTTCCAGAAGGACAATAAAACCCAGAAGTGTTGAGTGCCTCAGTCAGTCTCTGCAAGATGGGGGAGCGAGAGGGTCACGTCTCTCAGTCTGAGCTGTGAATAACACTGAACACATGTCTACTAAACTGTGAGTGGTTTTACTGACCTGTCAGTGCCCTTAATGTGGTTTGAAAATACAGTTTGGAAATACTAAAGCTGTGTTGCCTTTGGTTTTGAAATGCTAAAGCTGTGTTGCCTTTGGTTTGGAAATGCTAAAGCTGTGTTGGCTAATTAAAGTTGCCTTGCCTAATTAAAGTTGCCTTACCTAATTAAAGTTGCCTTACCTAATTAAAGTTGCCATGCCTAATTAAAGTTGCCTTGCCTTTATATAATTAAAAGTCTAATCTTGACCACTTCCTGTTGGCGTTTTATAAGTTCCACCACGTACGGCTATGATTTTTGGCCATCTTACTCAGAGTCCCCCTCCGCTCATCAGGTGCTGAGGATTTTTCCCTTCGATGAAAAATAAAAGAGTTATTAGTATTTAAAAAATGTTGAGATTCTTTCTCCTGCCAATTACGCCATTAAGGCCACGCCCCTTCTGGTGGGAGGGGGAGGGACTATAAAACCAAGAAGTGTGGCCGTGGCTCAGTCTATGCAATAAGGAGGAGGGAGAGATCACGACTCGCTGTCTGTATTGGACTTGCACGCTGCTTGAAATTGTATGAAACTGCTCTTGAATTTGGTGGCCTTGCACCCTGCTTGAAGTGGTATGAAACTGCAGTTGAATTTGGTGGCCTTGCACCCTGTTTGAAGTGGTAAGAAACTGCACTTGAATTTTGGGCCTTGCACCCTGCTTGAAATGGAATAGCCGTGAGTCAATTGCCAGCCCACCAGCTGTGAGTGAGTGAGCTGCCAGCACAACAGACTCGAGTGACTGAGCCGCCAGCCCAATAATCCATTTGGCCCACAATGTCCATACTAGCCCTCTGGAAACCAGTCCCTTCAGCCCACAACACCCATACAAGCGCTCCAGAGAGCCCCCCCCCACCCCCCCCACTGGCCACCAATATTGGAATTGGTGGAGAGGTGGAATATTGCGTTGGGGGACCAGCCCTCCGGTGTGATGCTGGGATACGCACACACACACAAATTAGCGGTTGCCCGGGTGCCAATGACCACAAAGTGCCGCCGGGCAACCTAAACGCCGAGTCATTTTGCCCGGCTTGGCTCGCAAATACTGGTTTATACCAAAAGACACAAAAAACTGGAGTAACTCAGCGGGTCAGGCAGCATCTCTGGCGAATAGGAAGGTGACGTTTCGTGTCGGCGGCGGCAACAGCTGTAGTGCAGGGCAAAGATACTAGGAGCGGGGTGACGAAGGGTCGGACTGAATGACGGGACCCACGCAGCGGCAACAACGGCCGCGACAGCGGCTCCACCGCCTCCTCCTCCCTCTCCCTCCCTCCATCCTCCCGGCCTCGGCGTGCAAGTGGGGTGATTGGTGGATTTGCAGCAGTATCTTGATTTGCAGGCAGCAGCCCACTAATGGCGCTTTCAAAACAAACCCTCTCGCATGCCAAGGCCGGGAGGAGGGAGGGAGGGCGAGGGAGAGGGAGCTTTCCTTCCGCCAGATGAAACCTCTGGCGGATGAATGAGGCAGTGGAGCTGCTGTCAGGGCCGCTGTTGCCGCTGAAGCATCTGCACCAAAGATCCTATAGCTGTAGGATCTTTGAGCTGCACCATGGCGAGGTGATCCCAACCGCCTCCCCCTTTGGTGGCGGCACTTTGGCGTTGGACAGGGACAGCCAAGGCAGCGTGCGATGTTGTCCGAGGAGCGCTGATCTTCCTTCCTCCCCACCTCCTCTGCCCCTTCCCCCCCGCTCTCTCTCTTGTACATCCTCCTCATCCTGGGATCCCTCCTCTCCATCCCGCACTGATCCCCAATCCCTCCTCTATTCAGTCCTCACTGAGAACCCCTGTGCTCCCCTCCAAATCTACCCCCCCCCAATCTATTCATCACCCTACCCACCTCGCATTAATTCTCCTGACACCCCCCCCACCCCCCCATCCATCCTACACTGGTCCCCCAATTCATCCTGTACTGACCCCCCTTCCCATCCATCCTGCATTTCTCCCCCATTCATACTGCACTGATCCTCCCATTCATCCTGTACTGACCCACTCTCCATTTACCCTGCACCAAACCCCCCCATCCATCCTGTGCTGATCCCCCCATTCGAGAAGAATGGAGCACAATAGGGTCAGGGGGTGTGTTAATCAGTGCGGGCTGGATAGATGGTGGGGGGGTGGGGGGAGGGTTGAGAATTTCTGAATTTCTCCAGCATTGTTGTCTACCCCCATTCATCCAGTACTAACCCTCCCATTCATCCTGTACCGACCCCCCCCCCATCCATCCCGTAATGATCCTCCCATTCAACACCACTGATATCCCCGTGCTCTCCCCTCACAAATTTACATACTCCAATCAACATGTACTAATTCACCTGCATCAATCCATCCATTCTGCACCGATTGCCTTCTCAACCCCCCCCCCCCCCCCCCCCCCCCCCCCCGCCATCTATCCACCCCACACTGATTAACACACACCCTGACCCTATTGTGCTCCATTCTTCTCGAATGGGGGGATCAGCACAGGATGGATGGGGGGGATTGGTGCAGGGTAAATTGTACCATGTACAATTGTGCTTCATTGTCTTCAGAGCGAACATTGACTATGTTTGATAATGGAATGCAATCAAATGTGTTTTTATTCCCAATGTTATTATTTGTTTTGACACCTTTAAACATATTACCAAAAGAACATTTGCTGCAGTTATGTCCTTTGAGCATCTCTTGTCAGTTAGTGTCATGTTTAACCTGTCAGATGGGTATAGTCGGTTTTATCAGCTATTGTCATAAAATGCCGATAGAAATTTCCTTGCAACCTGTATATTTTGTTATGGATAAATTACTTGGGAAGCGAGAGTGTTTCTGTGCCAATAGCAATAACGACCCATGCTATGGCCATGTCATGGTAATGACATGAAACTCAGCGGATGCGGCAGCATCCATGGAGCATAGGAGTTCCCGAAACTCTGCCAAAACAGTACACGATAGCGTTACAATTTTAGGCTCACCTTTCCCACCATTCACCTGTGTGGTGCATTGGCCAAGTTTCGTTCACACTGAGTTTATATTTTTCAAGTTATTGACATTTTAAACTTAATTAGCATAAAACAGCAGCCCCCACTAAAATTGTCAATTGAGAGGTCTCTGCAAATATTTAAAGGACATAAGTTCAACATGGGTCATTAGCTGTGGTACATGGTAGTGACTGCATTTTCTGCAGTGCCTTTGAAGTTCAGATCGAGGGATTTCAATTGAAAAACATTTTAGAAGTGAAGTAGAAACCACGGCTGCTACGAGACAGAGCACGAATGCCATAGATTGAGAATCAATTTCTAGCCAATTCCACGGCAGCCTATAGTAGTATTCAGAGACACTTTGCCATCAGTGTTGCTTTTTTTTTTTTTTTTTTTTTTTTAAATATTTTTTAATTGTAGAAACAGTATATACCAAGTACACTCTTATACGACATTGAGATTTATACAATGTGTATAAATTATATCAGTGTTGCTTTTGCATGTAAATTTCAAACTGACATGATTTTACACCATTTTCCGATGTAATCTATTTAATGGGGTGGATTTCAGCTTGTGGAAGATTTCCAGAAGAAAATTGTATGTTATTTTCTTATATGTCTGCGGCACGCTGAGACCTTGGCAAATTTAACCAATGAGTCTCATTAATGAGTACTTTAGACTTTTGAGATACAGCTTGGAAACAGACCCTTCGGCCAACCAAGTCCGTGCCACCCAGCGATCACTCCGTACAATAGAAATATCCTATACACTAAGGACAATTTACAATTTTACCAAAGGGGAGGTTGAGAGAGAGGATGGGGGGAGAGAGGAGGGGGAGAGAGAAGAGGGGGGGGTGTGAGAGTGGGGGAAGGGGAGAGTGAGGAGGGGGAGAGAGCAGGGGTGGGAGAGTAGTGGGGAGAGAAGAGGAGGGTAGAGAGGGGGGGGGAGGGTAGGGGCGCGGAAGAGAGGGAAGGTAAAGGGGGGAGAGGGGGGGTGCAGAGGGGGATAGAGAGGGGGGATGGGGTAGAGGAAGAGAGGGGGTAGAGGGAGAGGGAGGCGAGGGAGAGGACAAACTGGAAACCCGGAGCGAGTAGCAACGGAGGGCAGCCCGCGAGGAGAAAGGTCTCCACAAGCAAAGTCATTGTGATGTCATCAGCTGGCCAGCAGTTAGATTTGAAAGAAAATGTCAGATTTGTGAACAACTTTAGTAAAAAAGTCGGGAAATGTCCCCGTTACCGCGTCGGGTTTTCGAGGAGATGTGAATCACAGAAAAAGTTCAAGTTTGAAAAGCAAGAGGGATAAACATCCAAGTTTTAATAAGCATATTAAGTATTGGATGAGGAACAGCATCCCTCTTCTCATCAGAACTGCCCCCTCCATCGACTCCTTTAAGTCGAGAGTTAAAACTCATCTTTACTCTCAAGCCTTTCTTGACATCCTCTGAGGGAGGGCAATATGTACAGTGGCTTGCAAAATTTTTCATACCCCTTGAACTTTTCCACATTTTGTCACGTTACAACCACAAAAGTAAATGTATTTTATTGGGATTTTGTGTGATAGACAAACACAAAGTGGCGCATAATTGTGAAGTGGAAGGAAAATGATACATGGTTTTCATATTTTTTTACGAATAAAAATCTGAAATGTGTGGTGTGCAAAAGTATTCAGCCCCCTTTACTCTGATACCCCAAAATAAAATCCAGTGTAACCAATTGCCTTCAGATGTCACCTAATTAGTAAATAGAGTCCACTTGTGTGTAATCTAATCTCAGTATAAATACAGCTGTTCTGTGAAACATAGAAAACATAGAAATTAGGTGCAGGAGTAGGCCATTCAGCCCTTCGAGCCTGCACCGCCATTCAATATGATCATGGCTGATCATCCAACTCAGTATCCCGTACCTGCCTTCTCTCCATACCCTCTGATCCCCTTAGCCACAAGGGCCACATCCAACTCACTCTTAAATATAGCCAATGAACTGGCCTCAACTACCCTCTGTGGCAGAGAGTTCCAGAGACTCACCACTCTCTGTGTGAAAAAAGTCTTTCTCATCTCGGTCTTAAAGGATTTCCCCCTTATCCTTAAGCTGTGACCCCTTGTCCTGGACTTCCCCAACATCGGGAACAATCTTCCTGCATCTAGCCTGTCCAACCCCTTAAGAATTTTGTAAGTTTCTATAAGATCCCCACTCAATCTCCTAAATTCCAGAGAGTATAAACCGAGCCTATCCAGTCTTTCTTCATAAGACAGTCCTGACATCCCAGTGAAGGCCTCAGAGGTTTGTTAGAGAACATTAGTGAATAACCAGCATCATGAAGTCCAAGGAACACACCAGACAGGCCAGGGATAAAGTTGTGGAGAAGTTTAAAGCAGGGTTAGGTTATAAAAAAATATCCCAAGCTTTGAACTTCTCACGGAGCACTGTTCAATCCATCATCCGAAAAAGGAGAGTATGGCACAATTGCAAACCTACCAAGACATGGCCGTCCACCTAAACTGACAGGCCGGGCAAGGAGAGCATTGATCAGAGAAGCAGCAGGCCCATGGTAACTCTGGAGGAGCTGCAGAGATCCACAGCTCTGGTGGGAGAATCTGTCCACAGGACAACTATTAGTCGTGCACTCCACAAATTGGGCCTTTATGGAAGAGTGGCAAAAAGAAAGCCATTGTTGAAACAAAGCCATAAGAAGTCCCGTTTGCAGTTTGCCACAAGCCATGTGGGGGGACAGCAAACATGTGAAGGAAGGTGCTCTGGTCTGATGAGCCCAAAATTGAAGTTTTTGGCCTAAATGCAAAACGCTATGTGTGGCGGAAAACTAACACTGCACATCATCCTGAACACACCATCCCCACTGTGAAACATGGTGGTGGCAGCATCATGCTGTGGGGATGCTTTTCTCAGCAGGGACAGGGAAGCTGGTCAGAGTTGATGGGAAGATGGATGGAGCCAAATACAGGGCAATCTTGGATGAAAACCTGTTAGAGTCTGCAAAAGACTTGAGACTGGGGCGGAGGTTTACCTTCCAGCAGAACAACGACCTTAAACGAGCTACAATGGAATGGTTTAGATTAAAGCATAATCATGTGTTAGAATGGCCCAGTCAAAGTTCAGACCTAAATCCAATTGAGAATCTCTGGCAAGGCTTGAAAATTGCTGTTCACTGACGCTCTCCATCCAATCTGACTGAGCTTGATGGAGAAGAATGGGCAAAAATTTCAGTCTCTAGGTGTGCAAAGCTGGTAGAATCAAAAAATTATAGAATCATAGAAAATATGTGCAGGAGTAGGCTATTCGGCCCTTTGAGCCTGCAGCGCCATTCAATACAATCATGGCTGATCATCCAACTCAGTATCCTGTACTTGCCTTCTCTCCATACCCCCTGATCCCTTTAGCCACAAGGGCCACATCTAACTCCCTCTTAAATATAGCCAATGAACTGGCCTCAACTACCTTCTGTGGCAGAGAATTCCACAGACTCATCACTCTCTGTGTGAAAAATGATCTTCTCATCTCGGTCCTAAAAGACTTCCCCCTTATCCTTAAACTGTGACCCCTTGTTCTGTAGTTCCCCAACATCGGGAACAATCTTCCTGCATCTAGCCTGTCCAACCCCTTAAGAATTTTGTAAGTCTCTATAAGATCCCCCTCAATCTCCTAAATTCCAGCGAGTACAAGCCGAGTCTATCCAGTCTTTCTTCATATGGAAGTCCTGCCATCCCAGGAATCAGTCTGGTGAACCTTCTCTGTGCCCCCTCTATGGAAAGAGACATACCCCAAAAGACTTGCAGCTGTAATTGCAGCAAAAGGTGGTTCTGCAAAGTATTTACTCAGGGGGGCTGAATACTTTTGCACGCCACACATTTCAGTTTTTTATTTGTAATAAAATTTGGAAACCATGTATCATTTTCCTTCCACTTCACAATTATGCACCACTTTGTGTTGGTCTATCACATAAAATCCCAATTAATACATTTATGTTTGTGGTTGTAACGTGACAAAATGTGGAAAAGTTCAAGGGGTATGATAACTTTTGCAAGCCACTGTATGTATTTATGTATGTACTTAATCTATGAACCATTGTTGTATAACGTTAGTACCTCCACCAATGTAAAGCACTTTGCTGCTTCATGTGGTGTCATATGAGAAAGACAGGAAGTAGCAGAGCAGCCTATTGGGAGCAGCTACTTTGGGAGTGGCTGTGCGATGGGGTGCACTTGCTCTGCTTGAGGATGAGTGTTGAGGCTTCAGCGAGAAGGCTGAGCAGAGGATAAAGCCAAGATAAGGCAAAGTTTTGTTTGTGATTCCTTTTTTTGTCAGTGCAGTAATCCTAATGCAGGATATGGAACTTGGGTGAACTTCTAGTATACTTAAGGACTACACATTTGCCAAGGGTGTTCAGCTGTAGCTCTTGACTGACTGTGACGGGGAACTGAAGCTGCAGTTGGATGACCTCAGGATTGTTTTGGAAATGGATGGCTTCATAGATAGGAGTTATAGTGAGGAGGTCACACCCAAGGTACATGCAGAAAGTAGAACGGTAATCAACAGTGAAGGGAGTAGGCAGAACGTGCAGGAATCCCCTATGACCTTTCCTCTCATAAACATGGATAACATTTTGGATGCATTTGGGGAATGGCTGTTCAGGGGAGAGCAGCAGCAATTTTGTGGCACCAGGCCCGGGTAAGATGAAGTCAATTAGGACCATAATAATAGGAGATCGTTATTAAGAGGGACAGGCAAAATAATCAGTGACAGCAAAAGGGACTGCAAGATAGTGTGTTGCGTCCAAGTGGTCAGCGTCCAGGATATCACAGAGTATCTACTGAACATTCTCAAGGGGGAGGGTAAGCAGCCAAATGCCATTGTGCACATTGGCACAAATTTTATGGGTAGGAAAGCGATGAGGTCCTACAGAGTGAATATAAGGAGTTGCTGCCTTACAACACTTGCAGCATCGGTGACTCGGATTTGATCCCGACTATCGGTGATGTCTGTATGAAGTTTGTTCGTTCTCCCCTGACCTGCATGGGTTTTCTCCGAGCTCTTTGGTTTCCTCCCACACTCCCAAGATGTACAGATTTTGTAGGTTAATTGGCTTGGTATAATTGTAAATTGTCCCTAGTGTGTGTAGGTAAGAAAGTGCTAATATGCGGGGATCGCTGGTCAGTGTGGACTTGGTGGGCCGAGGGGCCTGCATCTCTAAACTAAACTGAAAAAGGAGTAGGCAAAAGGTTAAGAAGCGGAGCCACAGGGGCAGTAGTCACCAGATGTCTTGGTGCCACATGCTAGGGATGCGAGGAATAGATAGATAAGACATATGGCTGTGTAGAGTGTGCAGGGTGCAGGGATTCAGACTTTTGCATTATTGGTAGCTTTTCTGGGGAAGAGGTGACCTATCCCAGGGGGATAGTTTATATTTGAACTTGAGATGAAGATTGCCAATGCTACCCAGGAGGGTTTAAACTAGATTGGCTTGGGTATAGGACAGGTGGGAGGCTGGAAATCAGTACAGAAGTCAATAACAGCAAGTTCAGTAGAGGCAGGCAGGAGCATGGCAGAGAGAGAGAGGAAAGATAGTTGGATCAAATTGCATTTATTTCAATGCTGAAGGCCTGACAGGGAAGGCGAATGAACTAAAGTCATGGATAGGTTCTTGCAATTGGACATTGTATCCATTATGGAAACCTGGCTAAGGAAGAGGCAGGATTGCGAGCTTGGTGTTCAACAGGCTGCAGGCGAC
The DNA here is from genome assembly GCA_035221665.1 of Okamejei kenojei. Classification (NCBI taxonomy): domain Eukaryota; kingdom Metazoa; phylum Chordata; class Chondrichthyes; order Rajiformes; family Rajidae; genus Okamejei; species Okamejei kenojei. The sequence continues at coordinate 29,041,035 of CM069137.1, read as the reverse complement.
TTTGAGGCATGGGTAAAAGTGGAGGAGGAGTTGCTTCATTGATTAAGAAGAAAACATCATGGCAATAGTCTGAGATTACCTTACAAAAGGATTGGTAGACAAAAATGCTAGAGAAACTCAGCGGGTGAGGCAGCATCTATGGAGCGAAGGAAATAAGCGATGTTTCGGGTCGATACCCTTCTTCAGACTGATGTGGGGGTGGAGGGGGCAGGAAGAAGAAAGGAAGAGGCGGAGACAGTGGTCTGTGGGAGAGCAGGGAAGGGGAGGGGAAAGAAGGAGAAAGCAGGAACCACCTGAAATTGGAGAAGTCAGTGTTCATACCGCTGGGGTGTAAACTACCCAAGCAAAATATGAGGTGCTGCTCCTCCAATTTACAGTGGGCCTCACTCTGGCCATGGAGGAGGCCCAGGACAGTAAGGTTGGATTCGGAATGGGAGGGGGAGTTGAATTGCTGAGCCACTGGGAGATCAGGTTGGTTATGTGAACCAAGCGGAGGTGTTGGGCGAAGCGATCGCCAAGCCTACGCTTTATCTCACCGATGTAGAGCAGCTGACACCTAGAGCAGTGGATGCAATAGATGAGGTTGGAGTAGGTGCAGGTGAACCTCGCCACAATGCATCATCAAGGACTTCCAAAATGCCAATGTTGACCTACTTTTATGGAATTGGGCTGGGAAATTGGTTGAAGCGTCGGTGGCCAAATCTTTTATAGACAATAGACAACAGGTGCAGGAGTAGGCCATTCGGCCCTTCGAGCCAGCACCGCCATTCACTGTGATCATGGCAGATCATCCACAATCTGTACCCATATCCTGCCTTCTACCCATATCCCCTGATTCCGCTATGTTTAACTCTGTCCAACTCTCTCTTGTAAGCATCCAGAGAATCGGCCTCCACTGCATTCTGAGGCAGAGAATTCCACAGATTCACAACTCTCCGGGTGAAAACCTTTTTCCTCATCTCCGTTCTAAATGGCCTACCCTTTATTCTTAAACTGTGGCCCCTGCTTATGGACTCCCCCAACATCGGGAACATGTTTCCTGCCTCTAGCGTGTCCAATCCCTTAATAATCTTATATGTTTCAATAAGATCTCCTCTCATCTTTCTAAATTCCCATACAATCCCAGTTACTCCATTCTTTCAACATATGACAGTCCCGCCATCCGGGGAATTAACCTTGTTAAACTACGCTGCACTGCCTCAATAGCAAGAATATCCTTCCTCAGATTTGGAGACCAAAACTGCACACAATACTCAAGGTATGGTCTCACCAGGGACCTGTACAACTGCAGAAGGACGTCTTTGCTCCTATACTCAACTCCTCTTCTTATGGCTAATATGCCATTAGCTTTCTTCACTGCCTACTGTACCTGCATGCTTACTTTCAGTGACTGATGTACAAGGACACCCAGATCTTGTTGTGCTTCACCTTTTCCTAACTTGACACCATTCAGATAATAATCTGCTTTCCTGTTCTTGCCACCAAAGTGGATAACCTCACATTTATCAACGTTCAGCTAAATCGACCATGCATCTGCCCACTCACCCAAACTGTCCAAGTCACCCTGCATCCTCATAGCATCCTCCTCACAGTTCACACTGCCACCCAGCTTTGTGCCATCTGCAAATTTTCTAATGTTACTTTTAATCCCTTCATCTAAATCATTAATATATATTGTAAATAACTGCGTTCCCAGCACTGAGCCTTGCAATACCCCACTGGCCACGGCTTGCCATTCTGAAAGGGACCCGTTAATCCCTATTCTTTGTTTCCTGTCTGCCAACCAATTATCTATCCATGTCAGTACCCTAATCCCAATGCCATGTGCTCTAATTGTGTCTTCTAATCACCTATGTGGGACCTCATCAAAGGCTTTCTGAAAGTCCAGGTGCACTACATACACTTGCTCTCTCTTGTCCATTTTCCTAGTTACATCCTCAAAAAATTCCAGATTAGTCAAGCATGATTTCCCCTTCGTAAATCCATACTGACTTGGACTGATCATGTTACTGCTATTCAAATGTGCCGATTTTTCATCTTTTATAATTGACTCCAGCATCTTTCCCACCACCGATGTCAGGCTAACTGGTCTATAATTCCCTGTTTTCTCTCTCCCTCCTTTCTTAAAAAGTGGGATAACATTAGGTACCCTCCAATCCACAGGAACTGATCATCATTGAGTCCACAATTTCTAGAGCCACCTCCTTAAGTACCCTGGGATGCAGATCATCAGGCCCTGGGAATTTATCAGCCTTCAATTCCATCAGTCTACCCAACACCATTTCCTGCCGAATGTGAATTTCCTTGTTCCTCCGCCCTTTGTTGCTCTGGTCACTAGTAGATCTGGGGGATTGTTTGTGTCTTCCTTGTTGAGACAGATCCAAAGCACCTGTTTTAGGACCATTGACCACCGTTCTATTAACTTTATAATAGGTTCCCATGTTCCAGAAGAAATAGGTTTGGAGATGATGGGAAAAATATTTAATAGGGATCTGAGGGGTAACTTTTCACACAAACGGTGGTGGATGTATGGAACAAGTTACCAGGAAGTAGTCGAGGCAGGGACCATCGTAACATTTAAGAAACAGTTAGACAAGTATATTGTTAAGACAGGTTTGGAGGGATATGGACCAAATGCTGGCAGATGGGTCTAGTGTAGCTGGGATATGTTGGCCGGTATGGGCAAGTTGGGCTGAAGGGCCTTTTTCTACACTGTATCACTCTATGACTCTAGGCATGGATAAGGAGACAGGGGTGGTCCACAGGTTGAAGTTCTAAATTGGAGCAAGGTCAACTGATGGTATTAGGCCAGAACTTGCAATATTTGTTTGAAACAGTTTGGTTTGCAGGCAAATACACAACAAAAGTGGAATATCTAAAAGTATCAGATTGAGAGTGCAAGGTATGCATGTTTCTGTTGGAGGGAAGAGTAAGCATGAGTTCGGAACCCTGGACAACAAGATAAATTGAAGTTCTGGTCAGTAAAACCAAGGAGGTTTATCCCTGGAGGAGTGTAGGAGATTAAGGAGCATACTTATGAGGCAATCAGGAGGGCTAAAAAGGGGCATGAGATAGCTCTAGCCGATAAGTTAAATAGAATCCAATAGATTTCATGTAAATTAAAGGGGAAAAAAAGTGTAACTAGAGTTATACTGAAATACTGAAGTGGTCATCTATGTGTGGAGTCGCAGGAGATGAGCATGGTCCTCAATAAATGTTTCTCCTCAGTTTTAACACTCACCCTGCCCACACACACACACTCCCCTCCCACCGCACACCCGCCTCCCCTCCTCTCCTGCCACACACGAAGAGGAGGGGGTTGGGAGTGCTGGGGAATGAGGGGAAATGAGCCACGCCTGTGTAGTTCGGGGCTATGGGTGAGTGGTGGAATATTGCTTTGGGGGAACGGGTTGCATTGGGGGAACAGGTGAGTGATGGAATATTGTGTTGGAGAATGGGTTGCGTTGGGGGACCAGGACTCCCATGTGACTGGGACCCAACGGGTCCCACAGTCTAGTATTACTTATAAACAGGGTATATTAGAAGAACTCAACATTTCTGGCAGTATCTATAGGGAGGTAAACAGAATGAATGCTTCATATATTTTATGTCAAATGTATCCCTATTCTGAAGGAAAACCATCAACCTGAAACATTAATTCAGTTCCTGTCTCCTCAGATATCGTCAGACCCTTTGGATATGTTCAGGAATTGTGGTTTTTATTTCTGATTTTATTTTGATTTTTTTCAGTACAACATCTAGTAAGTTAACCATATTGCATTGAAGGTAGCTAACAATCTGTCGTTTCAGACAACAAACAATATTTTCACTTCTAATAGATTCTAATACGCTTAAAGCACAAGCATTAAAGCATCTAAATCATTGTCAGCCTATGCTGAGCAACATAGCAGCACATAATTATAACTTTATCACTGTTTTTCTTCAGAGTTTGATAAGTAGTATTGTTCAGAGAATAATTCAGCATTGAATAATGATTAGATTTTTTTTGCTGTATATGGTTGCAGTTGTTGTAGAAGATTGTAACTCCAATGCATTAATGTAACTTCATGAAATATAGGCACTAGTGGTGAAATATTACACCTGCCTACCTCAATTACAGATGTACCATATATCGACATAGACAGATGAGAAGAGTATTGTTTCAACTCAGTAAAAAAAAAAACTCCTCTCCTTGAGCAAAAATGCTACATGAAATGTAATATAACCAGCAGGGAAATTAATTCAAAAATTTTGCCAGGATAAAATTTGAATCCTTAGTCATACTGTCAAAAATACATTCATAAAATGTATGTTCTCAGCCAGTTGGGATATTGCAGTTTGCCCAGGATATCTAGCGCAGGGAAGGAAAATAAAAACATAAGGCTGATTTCCTGTTCCAATCATTAAGCCACAACTGCAGACGATGTGTACATTGGTTAATATAAGTATAGCACATCTGTAATTACAACTACTTGTTTGAAATTTTAAGTTTACTAATGAGTGCCCGCGTGGAGGAAATGGAAGCCTTCAGATATATGATGGTGTATTTATAGGAACAGATTTACGGGAAAAAAAGTTCAAAGGGAGAAGAATGTTCTCCTTGCTCACATCCAAAAACATTATAGGGCTTGAGAACCAACAAAGCTATCAGCACAGTAATAAACATGAAATTAAAGTTGGAAACAGTGTCACCTCTCCATCATTTTCACATAATAGGGGTTAGTTTCATCTCATTATTTGACATATTGTGTGCCCCATTACAAGAGGCTTTGGAGAGAGTGCAGAAGAGGTTTACCAAAATGCTCCTGGATTAGAGCATATTAGCTACAAGGAAAGGTTGAACAAACTTGGATTGTTTTCTTTGGAATGGCAGAGGATAAGGGGAGACCTATTAGCAGTTTATAAAATTATGAGAGGCAGAGATAGGGTTGACAGTCAGAACCTTTTTTGCCCGGAAGGAAATACTAAGGATCAGAGATTATAGCTTTAAGGTGAAAGAGGCAAAGTTCAAAGATGATTTATTTTTACAACAAGAATGGTGGGTGTCTAGGTTGGTGGTGGTGGCAGATATGAGAATGGAATTTAAGAGACTTTGTATAGGAATATGGATATGTAGGAAATGGAAGCATATGGATAACGTGCAGGCAGAGGAGATTAGTTTAACTTCCCATCATGTTCGGCAGCGATATTGTGGGACAAAGGGCCTTTTCCTGTGCTATAATGATCAATATTGTTCTTTCTTTTTCTTTTAAAATCTATTTGGGTTTTTTTTCAAAAGCAAAAACAAAAGAACAAAAAAGTAATGATAAACATAATAGTGATATTGACACATATGGATCAGGGTTACATTAATGGCAGGTATAACATAAATATGAATCCAGTGTCAAAATACATATTGAATATAGACCTCCCTGTCTCTATGTAAATATAGTTAAGTGTTTAAAAGAGAACATATGTATAAAAACAAGAAGTTAAAAATAAAAAAAAGAGAAAAAACAAAACCCTCCTAAACTAAAGAAGGTAAAAAAAGCATAACAGAATCTGGGCTATGAAGAGTTTCAACAATTTAAGTACTTGTTTGTAGTCAAGTCCGTTCCACCGTATACCAGTAAAATAAATTATTATAACAGTTGGAGAGGGGACAGTTTATGTCATATGAAAATGTTGAATAAATCTTCCCCAAGTCCTATCAAATTTAACCAAGGGTTCAACAATGTCACTGCTAATTTTTTCTAAATTTAAACATGATATCGTTTCAGAGTACCAATGGAGTGTGGTTGGTGGATTGGAATCTTTCCATTTAAATAAAATAGATCTTCTGGCAATTAATATGGTAAAAGCAATCAGCCGATGAGCGGAACGGGACAGATGAATAGAATCTAACATTGGTAGCCCAAAAATTGCAGTAATAGGGTGAGGTTGTAAATAAATACCTAAAACTACAGAGATACCAATGTTTTTCCAAAAGTGGGCAGGACGGAAACATACGAGTCAAGAGGCCACTTCAGAATTACACCAGTCCCAGGTAGGATTTATTTGACCATAAAAACGCGCTAACTTATCTTTTGACATACGAGCTCTGTGAACCACCTTGAATTGTGTCAAAGTGCGTCTTGCACACATTGAGGAAGTATTAACTAATTGAAGAATCCTCTCCCATTTCTCTATAGATAAAGACATTCGAAGTTCTCTTTCCCAGTCATTCTTAATTTTATCAAATGTAGCTTTTTTAAATTTCAAAATCAACTCATAAATAGTCGTTATTAAGCCCTTCTGATATGGGTTCAAATATACATTTTTTTCCAAGATATCGGTTTGATGTGGTAACGGAAAAAAGGGTAGCGTAGCCCTAAAAAAATGTCTGATTTGTAAATATCTAAAAAAATGTGAGTAAGGTAAATTATATTTATTGGAGAGTTGTTCAAAAGACATAAAACAACCATCCAAAAACAAATCACAAAAGGCTACTAATCCCTACCTCTTCCATAACAGAACTGGCCTCAACTACCTTCTGTGGCAGAGAATTCCAGAGATTCACCATTCTCTGTGTCAAAAATGTTTTTCTCATCTCGGCCCTAAAAGACTTACTCCTTATCCTTAAACTGTGACCCCTTGTTCTGGACTTCCCCAACATCGGGAACAATCTTCCTGCATCTAGCCTGTCCAACCCCTTAAGAATTTTGTAGGTTTCTATGAGAACCCCCCTCAATCTTCAATCCAAAAAACTTAAATTGAAACCATATTTGAAGAATTGAAACCATATTCAATGTTAACCATATTAACATTGGGTTAATCGTATATTTGTTCAATCTCGTAATTGTAAAAGGTAACGAGGCCCATAGAATAGAAACCAATGATAGCCCTTGCATAGAATCACGTTCAAGATTTATCCATCCTGGACATTGGTTATCTTCTAAATCTTTTGTCCAAAGCGAGCATTAACTGCCTAATAGTAAAATCTAAGGTTCGACAGTGCCAAGGCACCATCTTTTTTTGATTTCTGTAAGTATTTTTTACTTAGTCTGAAATTTTTATTCTGCCATATATATAAAGACATTTTGGAGTCAATAATATCAAAGAAAGATTTAGGAATGCAAATTGGTATCGTCTGAAATAAATATAAAAATTTAGGTAAGATAAGCATTTTAATAGCATTGATTCGGCCTATTAGAGATAAGGACATTGGTGACCATTTAGTGAACTGTTTGATGTGGTAAATTAAAGGCGTAAAATTGGCTTTAAATAAATCCTTGTGTTTCTTGATAATCTTAATGCCTAAATAAGTAAGACATTCGGTAGTCAATCTAAATGGAAACTGTCCATAATTCGAAAATAGATTGTTTAATGGAATGAGCTTACTAAGATTTAGTTTATAACCAGAAAAACTACTAAACTGATTAAGTAAAGCTACTATTGCCAGAATAGATTTCGCATGGTTAGAAAAGAATAATAACAGATCATCTGCAAAAAGAGATAACATGTGTCTTATTCCCACAGACAATACCAGAAATATTAGGGGATTCCCCAATAGCGGTGGCCAAAGGTTCCAAAGCGATATCAAACAGTAAAGGACTTAAAGGACAGCCCTGTCTAATACCTTGAAAGAGCCTGTAAAAAGGGAATCTCTGATTATTGGTTAAGTATATGATATATCAGCTTGATCCAAGAAATACATTTTGAACCAACCTTACATTTTTCAAGTGTATTGAATAAGTATTCCCAAACTACTCTATCAAATGCCTTCTCAGAATCAAATGAAATGAAACATTCTGAAGTTTTATTTGACGCTGTATATACGATATTCATTAATCTCCTAACGTTAAAATATGCATAACAATTTATAATTAAACCGGTCTGATCTTCAGAAATAATTTGCGGTAAAATAGTTTCTCATAGCTAATATTTTGGAAAGAATTTTGTAATCTACATTTAACAGGGATATAGGTCTATATGATATCACTTCTATAGGATATTTGTCTTTTTTAAGAATTAAAGAAATAGACGCTTCATAAAAGGATTGTGGTAATCTATTCATTAAAAAGGCTTCTTTAAAAACCCTGCATAGCCAGGGAGACAGTAAACTTGAGAGATACTTAAAATATTCCAATGTGAACCCTAAACCAGGAGCTTTACCAGAATTCATCAAAAGGATTGCTTTCCGTATTTCTTCCTCCGTTATGGGTTCATCTAACAACAGAGACTCATTATGTGGTAAATTTGGCAAGTTCAGTTTCTTTAAAAACGCATGCATTATATTGGAATCAGTAGGAAATTCTGATTGGTATAGGGAGGTATAGAATTCCTGAAAGGATTTATTAATTTCATCATGGTCTACAGTCAGTGTACCATCCCGTTTACTCACTTTAGTAATCTGATGTTTGGCCGACACCGCTTTCAACTGATTAGCGTGTAATTTACCAGATTTTTCGCCATGTATATAAAATTGACTTTTGGTTTAAGTCTCTGATTCTCAATCGTTGATACTAATAACAAATCATGTCTCAATTGAAGTTCAACTCTAAGAGACTGGACATCTCCTTGCATTGCTCAATGCAACTCTGACTCATTAATTCCATATTTCTGACCATTCTTCCAAGCCTTTCATGAATGTACAAGATGCAAACCCAGATACACACCATAAAAATATGCCATTACATATTACATGATATTGAACAGATGCCAGTGAAAGGTCCAGGATATTAGTTCTGACATTAGGTGAAGTATTAATAAATGGGTCAAATGATGGACAACAGTATGGCTTCTCATAGATTATTATATTGGAAAGGAAACTCACGATGAAGATATCTTCTGTGCAATATAAAGCATTAATCAGAGTTTTAAAACAAATATATTTCTTCTTACTAAGTCATCTTCAATTTTAGATGCTGTTTACCCTCTCAATTATTTAATTCCCTCACAAGGCCTGGACTTCCCAGGCAATGCCTGCATTGCAGTAAATGTTTACATAGATGCCTTCTGAATGGGTTGAAACCTGGGAAATTGTTTCTATTTTTCATTAAGGACACTTGGCAGATAGCTATGTTAAAGAAAGAGAAGAGGGAAATGAAATAGATCAACAAAAATGACAATGAAGAATGAATCACTCTATTACAAACCAAGCTTTAAATTATAGAGTAATGCAGTAGAAAAAGTGGTCCTTCAGCCCAACTTGCCACGCCAACCAAGATGCTATAGATCTACACCTGTCCCACCTGCCCATGTTTGCCCCATATCCCTCTAAACCTTTCCTATCCACATACTTCTCCAAGTGCCTTTTAAATGTAGTTATGGTACCTGCCTCAACTACTTCCTCTGGCAGTTCCAGTTACCCACCACCCTCTGTGTGAAAAAGTTGTGATTAAATCATTCGCATCTCACCATAAACCTATGTGCCCTGGTTCTGATTCTGGGTAAAAGACTGTGAATTTACCCTTTTATTTCCCTCATTATCTTATACACATATATAAGATCATCCTTCATCCTCTGGCACTCCAAGGAATAAAGTCCAAGCCTGTGCAATGTCTCCCTTTAGCTGAGGCCCTCATGTTCTGGCAACATCCTTGTAAACCTTCTCTGGACTCTTTCCAGCTTAACAACATCCATCCTTTAGCAGGGTGACTCACCTATGTCTAATGATAATAATAAGCTAGGACACCAGCAATTTCATCTTTAGCCTCCCACAGTATCCACCGATATATCTGATCAGGCCTGAGAGATTTACCACCTTTTGATTTCAAGCACCTCATCGATCATTATACTAATTGTCCGCAAGACATCTCCATTAATTGTCCGAAGTTCCCCAGTCTTCATGTCTTTTTCCATGGTAAAAACAGAGGAAAATATTCATTGAGGACCTTACCCATCCCCTGTGGCTCTACACAGAGATGATCTTTCTGTTTTCTAATGGACCCTATTCCATTACAATTCACTCTTTCCCTTAATATACATAAAATTGCTTTGGAATTTCATTATTATTACCTGCCAGAGCTAACTTCTACCATCTTTTTGCCCATTTTTTTTCCTTCTTAAGTATATTTCTCAGTTCCTGAACCTTCTCTAGGGATATACTTAATCCTAGTTGCCTATACCTGTCCAATGTCTCATTTATCTTGATTAAAGCCTCAATTTCCCTCATCAACCAGGCTTCCTTACTTCCATCTGCCTTGGTCTTCATTCCAACAAGAACATGTATGCCCTGATCACTGGTCATCACACTTCTAAAAGCATCCCACTTTCTAGAATTCAGAATTTTAACTTGTGGATACACTCTGTCTATATCTATATCTATTTTACAGCTAATAGTACAGTGGTTGCTGGTTCCAAAAGGCTCTCTCATGAACACTTCAGTCACTTGACCTTTCCAATTTCCTAAGAGTAGATCAAGCTTTACTCTCACCCATGTAGGCCCTTCTACATATTGCAAGAGGAAATGTTCAGAGAATCAGAATCACACTTTATTCGCCAAGTATGTTTTGCAACATACAAGGAATTTCATTGGCCAGGTCAGTCATACAATTCAAAGCAACAGATCACTCAAAAAAAAAAACACATTTTAAAATGAACATCCACCATAGTGACTCCTACACATTCCTCACTGTGATGGAAGGCGAAATACAGTTCAAGTCTCTTCCTTTTGTTTTTCCGCGGTCATGGGCCTCGAGCTCCCATTGACGGGATGATCTTGACTCCCGTAGCGTTTGGGCCCTTGAGTCGAGACGATCAAGCTCCCGCATTGGGGGGATGTCGGCTCCCCCGCGCCGGGTGATCGAACCTCGTGTCGGGGCTGGTTAAACCTTCCGCGACATCCCCCTAAAACTAAATACTGCACTAAAACTAAGAGGTGAAACAATCACACACAAAAAACAAAAGACTTTACCTCTTGCCTCCTCACCGAAACCTCTAGAGCCGAAGCCTCACATCAACCCTCAACACACCACATACCTTCCACACAGCCTCTCTCCAAGCACATCTGTTCTCAAGAGACAATTGTGCTGCATCTTGTCTTCTTTTTAATGGCTGTTCAATTAGCCATTTTAATCACACAAGCAATCCTTTTGAAATCTCACACTGCTGCCCTGACACTGAAATAGACTCACTCAACCAATCCAATGGCTGTCCATATCACTATTTTAGTGCAGTCTTATTTCAATATGTGAAGCATTCCATGTCCATGAGTCGACTTGAAATCACAAAACCCAGATCAGGAGAAAATATAATTGAATTGTTTGAATTTCAATTGTAAACTGTTTATTATAATAGTGACATATGACAGATTATATCTGAGGAAATTTTCAGCATTGATTCCTGCCAAAATTCAGGACTTTATTTCCTAGTTATTAGATTATTCCTCTAAAGCAATCAGTCTTTTGTGAAATAGCATCAAACTTGAACAATCTTTCACAAATGTAACTGTTAATTAATTGAAACAAATGTTTCAATCTTTTGCTGAATACAACAACTTGATCTGGGTTGCTGAATACAACAACTTGATCGAAACAGAATCACAAAGTTGAAGAATAAGGTCTGTAAACAACCTGCACAACCCTAATCCTACCTCAGCAATGGAACACAATGGACAACCTCTTTGACTTCCATGTCCTTATTTTCTCATTTTGTTTTGCACTCATGTCTTGTTTTTTGCAGTCTTTCATTCCACTATCTTGTAGAACTTCTGTAATCTATGTACAATTTGTGTACAGAGAATATTCTTGGGTGTTATATGTTATCTGTTTATGAGCCTGTGACGCTGCTGCTGTGAGATTTTTATTGTACCTGCACCTCGCTGTTCATGCGCATATGATATTAAACGTCAATCTTATTGAAACAACATCATAGTGCTGAACAACAATATTGAGAAATTCAACTGAAAAAAAAATCACAATATTTTCCGGAATCATGCAATTAAAAATTATTATTTCCATGAGTGAAATAGGGTAATATCCATTTCTGGTAGCTTTGCATAATTCTGAATTGATGGCCAGCCACCATATGCCATGAATCAGCATGTGATCCATTTTTGCACCTGCACTTGACATAACAACTGCAGCTCACCTCTCCCAGCCAACAATCACTTCCCATATGATTGCTCTGTCCCTTGGCACATCACAGCAACTGGTAAAACCTGGGCTTCCATCACTCAGCTCTCCCATGCAACATTTCCAGCTCCAACTCCCTGCCAGTTATCTCAGTCTCCTCGTCCTCAAACTCACACAGCCAACAATGGCCAATCGGGCTTCTGACGCTCCTTTCTAAGCCACAATCACAATCTTATGGCAAACCCCAGATGGCAGCCCTCATGCCCAGATACTATGCTCCAAAGAAGTTGGCCACTGGTCACAGCCGAAATAGTTTCTGGTCAGCTTCATCTGTGTCATTCCTTATTTCTCGTCCTAAATCTATTGCACCACCTATTTTATGCCCTCAACTTACATTCTGGAAAATAGCAGTGCTTAATATATTCAACAATAATCAACTCTGTTGAATTATGCACACACTGTTTGTGGATGTGCCATATAGTTATGATGTGTCAAGATAAAAGTACATGAATATAACAACATGTTAAAATATACTAACAGTTTATTGTTACCTAAATATATTAATGTTTTCACTAACATTTTCATTTGATTTTGCTCTGCTGGGCAAAACTTTTGTGTCAAACAAATTTGCAGCCATCTTACAGACACTTAATTTTGACTTTGAAGCTTGCCAAAGGTAAAAGAAGGAAAACTAAATAAATTAGCAATGTTACAAAATTTTGAGATTTTAAAAATCAAGTCTGGAATTTATCCCATCAGATAAAGCATAAAAAGAAGTTTAATTTGACACCTAATTCAATTTCATATCTTCAGTATTAAAAAAGTTTTGGCCATTTTCATACTCGGAAATTAGCATCTTGTTCCCCATTGCCTTGCCATTGACTTAACTCGAAAAACTGTGATCTAGGACAGTCAAAAGCCCATAACTTTCTTAAAAATTAAGAGAACTCGATGACATTTTCAGTTATTATAGATTGAAGCATTCTGAAATAAATATGAAACAATCTTACTTGGATGACCTGAAATTAAAGCATATAATTAGTTAGTTACCTAATTGTAGCTAATTACAAAATTCAATTACTAGATCTAAACATCTATCCATTTCTTAAGAAAAGATAAACTTTTTTAAATTGCCTAAGTGTCCAAATAACATTCACACAATAATTCACAATATAACATGATTTTAAAATCTCATTTTCATGAATTTATAGGCCAAATGGAAGGAATTTGGTGTTTAATTCCTGTAAATTAATGGCCATTTAAATCAACTTGCGAGTGGGTTTTAGTGGAATGCGGTCGATTGGAATGTTGTGGTTTGCGGTGAATTTAATCCACAGTCGGCAGGAAAAACACTGCCGGTTCGCATATATTTTTTGTCCCCTTTTCGTAACATGAAAATTTGATTAAATGCTTCCTAAGAACCACGTTTTTATGTAAAAATAAACTGTGTACCTTATTTTATCCCCTACGTAAAATCCTTCCCGTTGTCGGTGCTCGCGGCTTTAGAAGATGATTTTTAAATTACTCTAGCTAATAAATGATCTAGTGTAGTTTAAAAATACCTTCATAAAACAAATATCAGAGCGATTTCTCTTTAGCGACGAAATCCCCTGAGATGGATCGATTTGCTCTGTCTAGAGAAAAATGGCATTTTAAACCCGCCCCCCCTCTGAAAGGCGCCAAAGTCGCGCAAATGGGGAGTGGCAGAATTTCAGCGCTGCTCAAGGTAAGTATTGTAACATACCTAAATCAATGGTCAAGTCACATCGCTTTTCCAACTACACAAGATCAAAATGAAGAAATTAGGATAATAAATTAGCTAATTAATGCAGATAGTATAAATAAAATGATATAAGGATAATATCTATTAGTGCAGGTTGCCATCCTTGAGGTCAACGGATGAAAATGAGATGAGATAAATAACAACTGCCGATCTCTTCTGGCAGACGATGAAGATGAAAGATCACTCACAAAATTAAACAAATAAATTCACTGCATGTGCTCATATCAAATTATAAGTAGGTCTGCTCTGATATTAATCCAAGGATAAATATGAAATGTAAACCTAAAGTTGAAATATCAGTCAATTTTATTTGCACAAAATCACCTTTTTTATTCCGCGAAAATAGAGATACCAATATATTAAAGGCATCATATTTCAATGAATGCTTTAAAGTCGCTGAGCTAAATTTGTTTATTTTTACAGATCAGGAAGTACTTCAGCTTGCAATAAATGAAGAGTTGATGAACTGGATCCGTCAACTCAGTTTGTGCAGTTAGTTCATCTATGGAGGGAAATTATTAAATGTTTCCATCAACACTCTGGTTTAGGAAGTGGAATATTACCAAGGAGTGCCAGGTCATAAACGGTTTCCCAGCACTTGCCATTGTAACCATAATGTTCATCTTCCTGTAGCACACAAGGAATGTATCAATAAGGGGTCTAGGACAATTAGCACTGATGAAGCAAACCAATGGCCTTCCGATCGTCTTTGGAATGCTACCTTTGTCCAATCCCACCCTCCTTCTTGGTACCCATGATTTTTAATGTTTCCTCATTCAGTTAAGTTTGAAAATAATTTGATGTGTAATGATATTCCACACACATTCAGAATGATAATAGGAAAATAATTGGCCTCCACAAAACAGCATGCCGGCCGGCAGTCAATACCTCAGGAGTGCTCTGAAAAAAGGTGAGCTGAGAAGAGGAACCACATTGCATTAAAACAACATAATTTAATGTTAACCATTAAAAAATAATATATGATCTACTTAAAGTATACCCTTAAAACAATAATCTGTTGAATAAAATGTAGACATTTAAAAAAATAAATTGCTATACTTATATAAATATAAAACAATATAAATATAATCAATAGTCACTTTTTCAAGACTGACTGACAGTGTGATTTGAAAACAAAGCGTTCAAAATTGTGATATGTGCATTGAAATGAATAAATTCCCTAAATTAATCATGTTAAGCATCATATTTTTGATGCATCCAAAATGTAGTTACTCATCCAAGAAACAATGTGTATATTGGTGACTGGAAGCTCTTTTGATTTATTATGCTACAATAACAATTAATGGTTGCAAGTGCTTTTAAAGTAACGGTAAGGACGTATTTGGTAAGTCTGATCTTTATTGGGTGTCTCTTGGTTATCTTGAGAAGCATTATGGCCAAACTTCAGGAACTGTTACATATTTTGTTGTGCTGCTGCACGTAAGAATTTCATTGTTCTATCTGGGACATATGACAATAAAACACTCTGGAACTGCAAGTAACAGATTACAAAGATACCTCACAGAAAAAAAAACAACGGGTTAATACATCTGTATGGGATTACAGACAGACTACGTGTGGTCAGAAAACCTCTCTTCTTGAAATTCATTCATGAACTAATGGCGTTAATACCACAATCCAGTAGTTTTGTGTTCATTTTAGTCAAAACCATTATTTTAATTTCCAGCTTTTTGAAACTGAATTCAATTGTGCAGTTTGCTTGTTTATTCAATAACATAACCAAAGTGCTGTTATACTGGAACATCAGATAACATAATAAATGTGCATCATATACTCTATGGATTTCTCATTGCACTGATTGAGTATTAGAGTCAAAACAGAAGTTACTAATTATTGAAGATGTGTATTCAATGAACACAATATTCAATCATTTCAGCTTTGTACTTACTTTCTATAATTACTCTTCTGCCGGTCCAGTCATCATTGATAAGCTGGATATTTCCAAAATGAACATCGCTTGTAAATATCCGGTTGGTGCCCCTTGTATTTCGCCGGTAATCAAAAGCCAATGCAATCACATTTTTGAAGTATTCCGGTTTCTCATATGGTTTAATTGGAGGATTTAAATTTGTTTCATCGGTGAGATGGATGCTCTTTAATATCGTTCGCTCTGAATAGAGCAAGTATCCATCATAGTCACGACAGCTCACTGAATCCTCAGCAAGTACACTGTATGAACATCCGCAGGTCTTCTGACCTTTTCCACGATATAAACAAAGCTGCTGGCATCCACCATTATTCTTTGTACAGATGTTGGTACCTGTCAGGATGCAGTTTGCAATTGTTAAATCTCAATACCCGTTAATGAGCTTCGACTGATACAACACATGCAGCAGGAAAAAAAAGGGTTTAAATCCAGGACTTCCTATTTTACCAGAATTAGGTATGACTCAATGCATACAAATATTTGATACATTTGATTTTATACATCAATATTTTATTTGCATTCCCCAAGCAGTGGGAAGCAAAATGAATTGCTTTTAAATTGGAGTAGATGTGTGTGAAACTTGCTTTTCATTTGGCAGACCTGGTGTGCACTTAATTTCAATTAAGGTGGGTGATGTTGCCCCAGTGTTCCTACTCCACATGATAATCTTTGATTTCCTGCAGGTTTTGTTAGCTTGCTGAATCTCAACAACATGAAGTCAGCACAATGTGTTCATCTTGGAATGCGCAGGTATGTCAAACAATTTATGAAACGTGATGAGGCACAAAATATATACTTAAATATGTCCTTCTTTCCAAACAGCCGCATTTCTTTTTTATTCATATTATTGCCTTTAAGATGCCAAAGGTGCAATATTCAAATACCAGCTGCATACGCTGAAAGCTGAATTTCAATTAATGCTTATCTAAATGGAGAAATTTATGCTTCAACATGGAGAAAAGGAAAGGGAAAAGCTGCAGTATCCCTTCTGTACAGGAGCTTGTGGGAATCCTTGGGCTTCTTCAAAATATTGTTTTTACTCTTTTGTTGAAGGTCTTGCTTATTCTGCCAATCAGTTGCATCCCTGCTTCATTCTGTCACACAGCCACAGAGGTTGCTCCTCCAAGAGTCCAGTTATACCAGAATTAGGACTGCAGTAGAGGATTGTATATACAATTCGGAGAGACATAGAAGGGGTAGACAGTCAGAACCTTTTTGCCAGGGTAGAAATATCAAACACCAAAGGGCATAACTATAAGGTGAGAGGGGGGATGTTTAATGGAGATATGCGAGGCAATAATTTTTTCACAGAGAGTGGGTGGGGGCCTGGAATTCATTGCCAGGTGTGGTGGTGGAGGCAGATGAGATTGTGGCATTTAGGAGACTTTTAGAGAGGGATATGGAAGTACAATGAATAGAGGAATATGCATCATGAACAGGGAGATGAGATCATTTTAACCTGGCATGTTTGGCACAAACATTGCTGACCGGAGGGCCGGCGGGTCCATCCTGTACTATGTTCTGTGTATTATGTATTAAATTAACATGATCATATTAGTTAAACCAGGAGGCTCCTTACCCTACTATTTGGTGATTCCTCATATACCTGCAGAAATTTGTTGGTTAAAATTGGAAAATGTGGTAAAGGATCTGCACAATTCTTCCTGCCTACAAACTCATCTTTTGCTGTGAGACAAGAGTTAAAAATGAACCTCATCTTTAGGTTCCCTGCCTTCTACCTCTATAGTGGATCTTTCAAAGCCTATAGGTGCAGCTGAATCTCAGAGTGCATTTCTTGTCACAATATTTGGTTAAATAAATGCTTTCATTTGAGGAGTTCTAGGCAAAAGATGAAAAGCTGAGAAAAGTATTTACTGGTTGTGTGGTCAAAGCAGTTTGTATTCCAAAAGTTGATTATTGATAATATGAGCTACAGGCTGTTGTCATATAATTCCATTTGGAGATTCAAAGCAGAAATGATGAAGTTGGGTAGGCCATTTAGGACTGAGATGAGGAAAAACAACTGGATGTAAACTTTATTTTAAGATGAACCAAATTCATCTTAATCATATGCTAAGAAGAAGCATAGAAAATTATCTCAAATAAATCCATCATTTGATATCAGTCAGTATCAAAACCAGGCACTACTGCAAATGTTTTCGCTCGCACTGTAGTTTATGACAAAGCTCTCCAGAGTTTGATTGATAGTATATAGAATTGCCATTAATATAATAAATATTGTTTTTCTTTAAAATGTCTATTTATATAATTCAATAATTTATATTTAAATAGGTCCTTTATATCTCATCATTTTTTGTTGATTGATGCTGATAGAAACATAGAAATATAGAGAAATAGGTGGAATAGGCCATTCGGCCCTTTGAGCCAGCACTGTCATTCAATATGATCATGGCTGATCATCTAAAAACAGTACCTGCTTTTTCCCCATATCCCTTGATTCCTTTGGCCCTAAATGCTATATCGTCTCTCTTGGAAACATCCAGTGAATTGGGGTCCACTGCCTTCTCGCAGAGAATTCCACAGATTTACAACTCTCTGGGTGAAAAGTTTTTTCCACATCTCAATCGCAAATGGCCTACCCTACTTCATCTTTCTGCTTCGAATCTCCAAATGGAATTATCTGACAACAGCCTGTAGCTCATATTATCAATAATCAACTTTAGGAATGCAAGCTCCTTTGACCACACAACCAGTAAATACTTTTCTAAGAAGAAAACATGTGTACAGTAAACTCAGTTTTGCGATTTGTGATTATATAATAGTTGGAATACTTTGGAATGCCAGCCAAACAAATAGTAAAGAGATGTGAAAAAAGAGAAGCCATTTTATTTATAAAGGGAAGTTTATCCAGATACCTTTCTGGTCATGTGATTTAATTGCATTGAAATGTTGCATACAAATATTAGCTGAGGAAATCCCTCAAATAAACTCAGTTTGCCCTTCAAACTTATTTTCATCTACCAAAGTTAAAAAAATCCTCTAAATGTAATTTGATCAGTTTTTTGGTTAAATTATTTAACTTTGTATAGTGGGTCTTTAATACAAAAGTATTTAAACAAAAATTAATGTACCTATTTCCCTGGCTCGGTTGAACACTTTCACACCCTTCAGATTGACTCCGAGATGTGTTCTCATGGTCACAGCATCTACAGCATTGTTCTTGTATCCTCTTTTGATGGATCCATTGGCATGTGCCCTGTTGAAGGTTAATGTACTCAATTAGCAGGATTATCATAATTAACTCAGAAAGAAAGCATAGGAACGCACATCCGTGCTCTGCATTTTGTGGTAGCCACAAAACTCAAAGATTTGATATAGTTTACTCCGGAACTCTTATCCATTCAAGGTTTTCAATGTGGCCTTGCAAGGAAATGGCTAATCCTGCAAAGATAGAAAAGCTGGGGCTGCAAGTGCATTTTGAATCCTAAACACTTATGGGAAAAATAAATTACCTGTCAGACCAGAAAATGTAAACTCCAAAGACTGCAACTGAAAACATATCCATGTTGTTGCCTGACAGCACAATCTCTCGGTTTTCTCCTGTTTCAAGGTCAATTCTTTCTATCTTGTCTGTGCGGGCATCACACCAATATAATTTACTTTCCTGAGGATCAATCACAGAGTAGAAATCAGATGACATTTATTGAGTAGTTTGAGGCATCTTAATTAAAAAAAAAAAATATATATATATATATATATATATATATATATACAACTCAAGGAAGGAATAACTTCCTAGAATGTAATTGAAGAAAATATTGTTGACATTCTTTGGAAACAAAAAAAACGTGGGCAAACCTCATAGTCTATTGATATCCCATTTGGCCATGCAATGCTGGAGCTCACGAGGACAATTTGTTCTGATCCATCCAACCGTGCACTCCCAATGCAAGGCGTCTGTCCCCATTCTGTCCAGAACATTAACCTATTTTCAAAGATGAAAAAGAAATTGCTGAGCATAAAACATGTGTATTATTAGAAATATCTCCATGCAATAAATTTAAAAACATGGAACATAGTCATAAACCTTCAGCAGATTTTATATAAAATGACGTGTAATACAAACTGCCATTTTTTCTAAAAGCTTTAATATCTTGGGAGGGCCAAGTATACCTTTAACAAAGGATGCAAATTCATATTTAATCATAATTACCTCCTAATGCAATCCAGCTACACCATTATAAATATTTTGGAACTGCTGTATACTAAACTGAAAAATAGCTTGAACTAAATGATCAATAAGGGTCTACTGAAATTTATTTCAGGGATAAATAATAGTTAGCTACCCAAATAAAATGTTTACCTGTATCAAGCTTACAATACACATAAAATATTTTTTTAAACTATAGATTGACATTAGTTAAGGAGCTAACGGGTACAATGAAAGTGAATGGTGAATCTTCTTTACAAACAATAATGCTGATTGAGACCAAAAAGGGACACATCCACATATTGAATCAGGTCCTTACTGCCTGTTAATACATGTAGAGGGACATATGTTGCAGATTAGGAATATTCTATTTGGTGCAAATATATTACATCTTCCCTTTTTTTCCACTTAAAGTTTTGGATCAGAATGATTTTGCCTGGTGCATTGCATTTTTTCTAAACCTCACTGGTGTGGGATACATATGTGGGCTACATACATTGTGAAGTTCTACATATTCCTTGTGAATGATACAACTTTGGTGCCCAATCCTTAACTGGAATGTCGACACAAGGAACTGCAAATGCTTTCTTACAAAAAGAGACACAAAGTATTGGAGTAACTCAGCCAGTCTATTAGCATCTCTGGAGAACATGAATCGATGATGTTTCAGGTTAGGACCCGTCTTCAGACTGATAGCGTGAGGTGGGGTGGGTGGGAAGGAATGTGGGGGTTGGAAGGGGAGGAAGGGGCGGGAGAGAAAACTGAAAGAGAGAGCTGGAAGTTCTCTTCCAGCATTCTCTCCCCCCCCCCCCCCCCCCCCCTCAACTACAATCAGTCTGAAGGGTCCTAACCGGAAACATCACCTATGCACATTGTTCAGATGCTGCCTGACCCGTTGAGTTACTCCAGCACATTGTGTCTTCTTAATTGGAATGTGTTAGTTGCATTTAACATATGGATTTCACATTCCTAAGTTCTCTTTAAAAGTTATATTACTTCAACTTTTCTCTGCCCAGTTCCACTACCCATCTTACCCCTGCTCCCATGCTCTGGATTTAATATGGGAACCAGATACTGGCCCAATCATATTCCCAATCCCCAAGCACATCTAGACCCTAATTCCAATTGCAATCTATCACTGACCACCTCTGGAAACATGTTTAATTTCTACTCTGGAAAATCCAAAATTTCCAAATCTTTCCGTTGCGTCTCCCTCAACTTTATTCCCTTGTCACATTTAGTGTCTACCTGTTCTTCTATGTTTGTTCTGCCATTGGCTTTGACCTTGTGAACAGTAAAATATTACTGCAGTTGGGGAGGGGGGGGGGGGTCTATCATGCATAAAACATGCTTTTCCCATGCAAGGAGGAATGGTTTATTAATTATTCTGAGGCACAGAAGCTTTTTTATGTCCTTGCATTTCAGAGGTAAATTAAATTGTCATAGTTGCAACAAATATATACATCCAGATTAACAAAGGCAGAAGCATTTAAATTTACAAATTCTCACCTCTTAGCAGTTCAATATTCTGGATTTTCTAACATTAATTTACATTGCATTAGGAAAAAATAGTTATACATGAAGACATCCAGGAGATGGTGCTCGCTTCACAGTTGTTTCTGAATATTAGTGCTCAGCACAGATTGAGGTCTGCTTGCCAATAATGTGATTAACGTTGCTATAATAGTCTAATATGTGTTGAAATTGCTCTGAACCATATGATAAACTTTCATTATATTGCTAAATTTAATCAACTGATTTCCTTTACAGGAATAGATATATCTATATCCAAAATGCTGTCACTTTCAGTTGTTATGGTTAGCCAACAGCCACTTTGTTTGCCTTGACAAATTAAACTGGGCTGTATCCCTTATATGTTCAATGTTATTGCTAGGACTAAGCTATGACCCAGTATTATCCCAGACAGCAAAATTACTCTGGAATCCTTGCTTCCAAGTTTAAGTATATTTTCACAAGTGTAAATAACAAAGAATGCCATCTCTTGATAGAGAAAAACTATTTTGCACCCTTTTATAAAATCTTTTTAATGCTGGTTCCGACAATAAAAGCCACTCAACTAACTCGTTGCATGTTAATGCTGTTATCCTTGTATGTGAATATATTTTGTATGTGAATTATGCTGCTATTCCTTGTATGTGAATATACTTGGCCAATAAACTTATTAATTCATTATCAGATTTTTTTCTGGAAAATAATAATTAGCAGCAATCAAGTATACTCAAGTATGTTGATTAATGAATGTAGCTGTAACATTGAGGAATGCAAGGAACATATCAACTTGTTCCTTGGTATCCGATGATAAGCAGTAATGGGCCTGTACCACTTACACAAGTCTTTCGGCGACTGCCGGCACCCGTCATAGGTCGCCGAAAATTTTCAACATGTTAAAAATCTAGCGGCGACCAGAACAAGGTACGACTCTTTGGGTGACTACTCACAACTATACATGCTTCACCCCACGACATGTCACCAGGGTGTCACCTGTATGGTCGTGAGTAGTCTCCTCAGTCGCCCAAAGAGTCGTAGCGTCTTCCTGGTCGCCGCTGGATTTTCAACATGTTGAACATTTTCAGCGACCTGCAGCGACCTATGACGGGTCGGCAGTCGCTGAAAAAGTCGAATACGTGGGACAGGCCCATAAATGATTCAACATTCGTTAAACAAAAAATTCCACTTCCCTTGGTATTATTTTTCAAAAAATTGACAGAACTGACCCTGATTTGTGAGTGATAACATAGGTGGGGTGTTGAGGAAGTGGAAAAGTTACGAAGAGGGGCAATCAAGATCTCCACATGTTCGTCTGAAGAAGGCTCCCATTCCAAAATGTCACCTATCCATATTCTCCAGGGATGGTACCTGACCCGTTAAGTTACCCAAGCACTTGTTGACTTATTTAGTAAATCAACATCTGCAGTCCCTTGTTTCTCCATGTGTTAGTTACATCATGTCTGCCCCAATCATTACAAGGAGAATGCTGTAGCAGCTAAGAGGAGATGCTTCCTACATGGGATCTGTCAAAACTAAGGTATTGAGCTCGATTACAGAAAACCTACTCGAACAAATGTCAATTTGATGACAAAGCAGAAATGTTATATCCCTGGTTCCATCATTATAAAAACAAGCTCATATGCTCTCAAGATTGACATAAATGTATATTTATTTTACCAAGATGCAGGATGAATAAAAAAACAGCCAAAGAGTATGCTAAAAGAGGCGTTGTATAATATTTTAGGTCTTGGTCCTCTCTTCAAGATGGAAATTTCAACTCTACTCATGAACTGGCAAGAATTAGCACAGACCCAATGGAATGAAGGGACCTCCATTGAAGCAGTTTGTAAAATAGTGCATACAATTGATTGAAAAATAGTGTCTGTTTCTGGAAAGAGTCAAAAATCAGTCTGTTGTGTGAAATAATGATGGGGATAGGAGTCTGTGTAGTTAACCAGGGCAGTTTGTTAGGGGTACTTGTCCAAATGTCTTTTAATACTGTTATTGTACCCGCCTCAACTACCTCCTCAGGCAGCTCAACCCACCACCCTCAGATTGAAAATCAAACGTTCCTCACTGGTCCTTTTACATCTTTCCTTTCTTACCTTAAAAATGTGTCCTCTAATTCTTGATTCCCCCACCCTGTGGAAAAGACTGTGTTCACTCCATCTATTCCCCTCGTGATATTATACACCCCTTTAAAATCATCCCTCCGCCTACCATGCTCCATGGATTAAACTTACCCAACTCTTCAGGCCATTGAGTGCTGGCAACATCATTGCACATCCTTTCTGCACTCTTTCCAGCTTAACAGTATATCCCCCAAAACAGGGTGATAAACACTGAACACAATACTCCAAGTCCACTGTCACTAATGTTTATACAACTATAACATAATGTCCCAAGTTCTATATCCTATTCTCTGAATGAATAAAGCATGTGTCCCAAAAGACTTATTCACAATCCTATCTGCCTGTGACAATTTTCAGGAAAGTATATACGTGTACTTGTAGATTCTTCCATTCTACAACACCCCTCCACGCCTGTCTGCCATGGCCCCATCATGTCAACCTGCCCTGGGTTGACTTCCCAAAGTGCAACAACCCAAACTAATCTGAATTTCTCATTCCACTTTCCCAGCTGATCAAGATCCTGTTGTATTTCTCCATATTCACTGTCTATACAATACCACCTATTGTAATTCCCCCCCTAAATATTCAGGGTAATTTACATGTGCCTATTAAACAACTCTCAACTCTTCATAACCAACTTCAATGTTCAAGATCTTAGTTTTGAAATTGAGTGGGTAAACAATGTTGAAGGAAGCAATGAAAGCAGAAGGAAGGAAGGAGATGACAATGGTATCTGGAAAGCAAATGTTTACTTGGTTCATGAAGTTTGGTATTGAAGGATTCACTTGTTTTTAAATACCCTGAGTTCAGCATTATGATGCTATGAAAATGGAATTTTCAATATCAATTTACAATATCAATTTGAAGTTTTCTTTTCATCCAGACAAACGTAAAGGCACTTTATGTTGTTCAAGAGCTGAAGCCAGTTTATGATATCTTTTCATATTTTTCAACTTGTGAAAAAGCTGGATTTTTGTGCAGCTTTTCGACACATAGATCATTAATTATATTGTTAGGACATCCTCTTTCACCAAAGCTAACCGCTATGTTGTGAACTTAAAAGCGATTGAATAAGAAATTGAGCATGACAATGTTGTGCCCAATGGAGAAGGCCAGGATGTGAAAACATTTCAGTTGATAAAAATGGAAAACGACATTGAATGTGCCCGTCTTGCGTTTTCCTTTTATGAAAAGATATTGCTGGTTTACCCTTTCTCTGGATGGACTGCAATTGCACGTGGCTGATCGAGCCCTTGGGATATGACCACGTATCGAAAGGATCCATTAAACCTTGCAACTTCAATTATATTGAAGCCATGATCTGACCAGTATATATTGCCTGAGAAAAGATGTAGAAGAGATAAATGTTAATGTTCCAACAAATTACAGTAGTAGCAGCAAGTAATTGAATAACAAGAGCTGAAACTCTCCTACCAGCTATCCAATCCACTGCTATGCCTTCAACCCGTCCAAGGCCATTAGTAATAATATCCTCTCTCCAGGTCTGGTCTCGTTTAGCCCTGCTAATTGTGCTCCTTCCCATGTCTGTCCAGTAGATTGTATCATTTGCTGCAAATAAAAAAATCAGAAATCAAAACTCAGAAGAGATACAATTTGCCAGGATATTTCATCATTTAAATCCTAATGAGAAGTTATCTTCCAAGAGGTAATTAGTTCTCATTTCTCCTCCATTTTGTAGCAATTTTCTTCCAATTATATGCAAAAAGCATTTAACAGGTCATCTGCTGCCTAACTGCTTTTTATCAATGAGCATGCATGCAACATTGCCATCAGCCTAATCTGACAAAACAGTTTTACAATATAAGCATTTATTTAAGTCTTTGATGATGGCAGGAAAAGTTAGGAAGGCTTCTTTTAAGTCACGAATATTGTAGTTGATAAATAAACATCACCCCTTTTTGAGATCTGATCGAATCTCACCCCTCCCTTCCACACTGCTTCACTTACAAAATGTATCTCCTGCGATATCTGAGTTATCCTGTTTTACAGTACATAAAAAGGTGTTTAAGTTCACTATATCTCCACTGATTATTAAAAACCCATTCACTATAATACTCCAATAACCTATTTTGTTGCCATCAAGTCTGCTCAGATTGTCTCACTCACAGATGTACCAGCGGCAATTTACAGTGGTCAATTGCATGACCAAGCTGTATGCCCTTTGCATGTCGATAGAAATCAGAGGGTCTGGAGGAATCTGTGCAATTATAGGGAGAACATGCAAACTCCACACAGACAGTTCTGGAGGTTAGGATTGAACCCGTGTTGCGGTGGGTGCTGAGAGGGAGCAGTTCTACCAGCCATTCTAATGGGCTCCTGCGTTTAGTTCCAACCACGATCAATTGCTTAGGCAAGATACAATTGTGTTTTTTTTTGTAATAAATATAATCAGTGCATTTGCTCTGCAATTGTTTGTACTTTTATCATAAATCTAAAACCTGTTGGGAACTTGCAGTGACAACAGTGATATGTTTTCTATTTTATAAAGTGGTATTGTTGAATTATCAACACTGGTGTACAATTATTTAAGCTCTCATTGGAGTATTAGTAGTTAAGGAAATCTTCCTACTGAATTCTTACAAAATTCTTAAGGGGTTGGACAGGCTAGATGCAGAAAGATTGTTCCCGATGTTGGGGAAGTCCAGGACAAGGGGTCACAGCTTAAGGATAAGGGGGAAGTCCTTTAAGACCGAGATGAGAAAGACTTTTTTCACACAGAGAGTGGTGAGTCTCCGGAACTCTCTGCCACAGAGGGTAGTTGAGGCCAGTTCATTGGCGATATTTAAGAGGGAGTTAGGTGTGGCCCTTGTGGCTAAGGGGATCAGAGGGTATGGAGAGAAGGCAGGTATGGGATACTGAGTGGATGATCAGCCATGATCATATTGAATGGCGGTGCAGGCTCGAAGGGCCGAATGGCCTACTCCTGCACCTAATTTCTATGTTTCTATGAATTACCTTTTCTAAACTCATCTGTTTGAGAATATTCAATGCAGAGATAAATTCCAGAGACACAAGAGATCCTCAACTTGAGCAAAAAGCAAAATTCTGGAGAAACTCAGTGAGTTCAAGCTCTCATCTTATTTAAATAATCTATAGTTTCAGTACTCAAATCACCAGCCTCTAGTCTTTGATGTTATGTCCAGTTTCAGGGGTTGGCTTCAACCCAGCAGCATGAGAAGAGGCTGTCAGCATAAATGCATAAAACCACATATTGTTGACATTGACTTCTCTGGTCGAACAAGGTGAATTTTATATGCAACTGTAATAAGTTTCTGGCTTCAGTACGAACCATGGATACAATTCCCTCAAGAGCACTGATGGAAAAATCACTTACTTTGATGCATTTAGCACCAGCCATTATAGCATCTGGATAGCTTTTATTGGTATATATGGAGGTGATTGTGTTAAGACTTCACTCTAGAGGCCAATAAGACAGGTAAAACATTAAACATTGAACAGTACAGAACAGGAACATGCCCTTTGGCCCACAACATCTATGCCGAACACGATGCCAAATTAAAGTAATCCATTCTGCCAGCACGTGATCCATATCCCTTCATTTCATGCATTTTCACATGTTTACTTAAAAGCCTAATAAACACCACAATGGTATCTGCTTCCACCACCTGCCTTGACATTCTGTTGTTGGCACCTATCACTCTCTATTAAAAATTGTCCTGCACATCTCCTTTAAATTCCCCTCTAATATGAGCACTATGTCCTCTATATTTGTCATTTCCATGCTGGGAAAAAAATGTTCTGACTGTCTACCCTATTGATGCCTCTCATAATTTTATAAACGTCTATCATATCTGGTTGCTGTGGTCTCCAATTCTCTAGCGGAAACAATCCATCATTGTCCAACATTTCCTTATTGCAAATATGTTATAATCCAGGCAGCATTTGGTAAACCTCTTCTGCATCTTCTATGAAGCCTGTGGAGATTGGTGAACAGCTCAGTCCAACATGGACACAGCTCTCCCCACTATTGAAAGCATGAAAATGAGCCATTAACTCTCAAATGAAGCATGCATTAACGGATCCACACCATCTAGGTAAGACCTTTCCTCTGCTACCATCGGGAATGAGGCCTGAGATCACCCAGATTCAGGAAAATCTATCAGGTCTATCAGGTACTTGAAGCTATCTGGAGAACCCCAATACTTCATCGGCAGCAGAGCAGTATGGACCACCTCATACACTACCCTGGAATGTTTTTTTAATTGTATTTAATGTCTTGTACTTCGTACAGTCACTGTCTTGCAGAGTTTGTAAAATTAATGATTCATTAAGTTTGTGTGCTGTCTGAGTCTATGTGGCTGTGATGCTGCTGCAAGCAAGATTTCCATTGTAACTGTGCAAACCATACATGCGCACATGATAATAAACTTAATTTGACTTTGCTACGATAAAGTGAACGTAACTGCAAGCATAAAGTTGCAATATGACTCTTATACTCAATAGACAATAGGTGTAGGAAAAGGCCATTCGGCCCTTCGAGCCAGCACCGCCATTCAATGTGATCATGGCTGATCATCCACAATCAGTAACCCGTTTCTACCTTCTCCCCATATCTCCTGACTCGGCTATCTTTAAGAGACCTACAGTGCATTCAGAAAGTATTCAGACCCCTTCACGTTTCCACATTTTGTTACGTTACAGCCTTATTCAGTATTAAGACCCTTTACTCAGTACTTTGTTGAGGCACCTTTGGCAGCGATTGCAGCCTCAACGCTTCTTGGGTATGATGCTACATACTGTATTTCGGTAATTTCTCCCATTCTTCTCTGCAGATCCTCTCAAGCTCTGTCAGGTTGGATGGGGAGTGTCGATGCACAGCTATTTTCAGGTCCCTCCAGAAATGTTCGATCGGGTTCAAGTCCGGGCTCTGGCTGGGACACTCAAGGACATTCACAGACTTGTCACAAAGCCACTCCTGCGTTGTCTTGGCTATGTGTTTAGGGTCGTGGTCCTGACTAGATTCCCAGTTCCTGCCACTGAAAAATATCCCCTCAGCATGATGCTGCCACCACCATGCCCCACCGTAGGTATAGTAATGGCTAGGGGATGAGCGGTGCCTAGTTTCCACCAGATGTGACACTTGGCATTCAGGTCAAAGAGTTAAATCTTGGTTTCATCAGACCAGAGAACCTTGTTTTTCATGCATTTTGGCAAACGCCAAGTGGTTTGTCATGTGCCTTTTACTGAGGAGTGGCTTCTGTCTGGCCACTCTACCATAAAGTGCCTGATTGGTGGAGTGCTGCAGATATTGTTGTCCTTCTGGAAGTTTCTCCCATCTACACAGAGTGACCATGGATTCTTGGTTACCTCTCTGACCAAGGCCCTTCTCCCCCCGTTACTCAGTTTGGCTGGGCGGCCAGCTGTATGAAGAGTCCTGGTGGTCCCAAAGTTCTTCGATTTAAGAATGACGGAGGCCACTGTGCTGTTCGGGACCTGCAATGCTGCAGAAATTGTTTTATATCCTTCCGCAGATCTTGTCTCGACACAATCCTGTCTCGGTCTATGGACAATTATTTTGTCTTCATGGCTTGTTTTTTGCTCTGGCATGCACTGTCAAATGTGGAGCCTTATATTGACAGGTGTGTGCATTTCCAAATCGTGTCCAATCAATTTAATTTACCACTGGTGGACTCCAATCAAGTTGTAGAAACATCTCAAGGATAATCAATGGAAACAGAATGAACCTAAGCTCAATTTTGAGTGTCATAGCAAAGGTTCTGAATACTTATGTCAATATGATATTTCAGTTATTTATTTTTAATTACTTTGCCGAAATTTCTAAACACCCGTTTTCATATTTCATTCGGGGGTATTGTGGGTAGATTGATGATTTAAAAAAATCCATTTTAAAATAAGGCAGTAACGTATCAAAATGTGGAAAAAATGAAGGGATCTGAATACTTTCTGAATGCACTGTATCTAGCTCTCTCTTGAAAGTATCCAGCGAACCGGCCTCCACCGCCCTCAGAGGCAAATAATTCCACAGACTCACAACTCTCTGTGGGAAAAAGTGTTTCCTCATCTTCGTTATAAATGGCTTATCACTTATTTGTACACTGTGGCCCCTGGTCTGGACTCCCCCAAAATTGGGAACATGTTTCCTGCCTCTAGCATGTCAAAACCCTTAATAATCTTAGGTTTCAATAAGAACTCCTCTCATCCTTCTAAATTCCAGAGTATACAAGCCAAGCCACTGAATTCACCTTGTGAACCTACGCTGCACTCCCTTAATAGCAAGAATGTCCTTCCTCAAATTTGGAGAACAAAACTGCACATAATACTCCAGGTGTGGGCTCACTAGGGCCCTGTACAACTGCAGAAGGACCACTTTTGCTCCTATATTCAAATCCTCTTGTTATAAATGCCAACATGCCATTCGCTTTTTTTCACTGCCTGCTGTACCTGCATGCTTACTTTAATTGACTGATGAACAAAGACCCCCAGATCCTGTTGTACCTCCCCTTTCCCCAACCTGACACCATTTAGATAATACTCTGCCTTCCTAATTTTGCTTCAAAAGTGGATAACCACACATTTATCTACATTAAACTGCATCTCCCATGCATCTGCCCACTCACCCAACCTGTCCAAGTCACCCTCTCATAGCATCCTCCTCACAGTTCACACTGCCACACAGCTTTGTGTCATCTGCAAATTTGCTAATGTTACTTGTAATCCCTTCATCTAAATCATTAATATATATTGTAAATAGCTGTGGTCCCAGCAACGAGCCTTGCAGTACCTCACTAGTCACTGCCTGTTATTCTGAAATCGACCCTTTAAACCCTACTCTTTGTTTCCTGTTGCCAACCAATTTTCTATCCATGTCAACACTCTACCGCCAATACCATGTGCCCTAATTTTGCCTACTAATCTCCTGTGTGGGACCTATAAGATTATTAATGGTTTGGACACACTAGAGGCAGGAAAATTGTTCCCGATGTTGGGGGAGTCCAGAAACAGGGGCCACAGTTTAAGAATAAGGTGAAAGCCATTTAGAACACTTTTTCACACAGAGAGTTGTGAGTTTGTGGAATTCTCTGCCTCAGAGGGCAGTGGAGGCCAATTGTCTGGAAACGTTCAAGAGAGAGTTGGTTAGGGCTCTTGAAGATAGCAGAGTCAGGGGATATGGGAAGGCAGGAACAGGGTACTGATTGGGGATGATCAACTATGATCACATTGAATGGCGGTGCTAGCTTGAAGGGCCGTATGGCCTACTTCTGCACCTATTGTCTATTGTCTATTATCGGATGCTTTCTGAAAGTCCAGGTACACAACATCCTCTGGCTTCCCCTTGTCCATTTTCTAAGTTACATCCTCAAAACATTCCAAAAGATTAGTCAAGTATGATTTCCCCTTCGTAAATCCACGCTGACTCGGACCGATCCTGTTACTGCTATCCAAATGTGCAGCTATTTCATCTTTTATGATTGACACAAGCATCTTCCCCACCACCGATGTAATAGAAACATAGA
Organism: Okamejei kenojei; assembly: GCA_035221665.1. Taxonomy (NCBI): domain Eukaryota; kingdom Metazoa; phylum Chordata; class Chondrichthyes; order Rajiformes; family Rajidae; genus Okamejei; species Okamejei kenojei. The sequence continues at coordinate 29,009,940 of CM069137.1, read as the reverse complement.
AACATAGAAATTAGGTGCAGGAGTAGGCCATTCAGCCCTTCGAGCCTGCACCGCCATTCAATATGATCATGGCTGATCATCCAACTCAGTATCCCGTACCTGCCTTCTCTCCATACCCTCTGATCCCCTTAGCCACAAGGGCCACATCCAACTCACTCTTAAATATAGCCAATGAACTGGCCTCAACTACCCTCTGTGGCAGAGAGTTCCAGAGACTCACCACTCTCTGTGTGAAGAAAGTCTTTCTCATCTCGGTCTTAAAGGATTTCCCCCTTATCCTTAAGCTGTGACCCCTTGTCCTGGACTTCCCCGACATCGGGAACAATCTTCCTGCATCTAGCCTGTCCAACCCCTTAAGAATTTTGTAAGTTTCTATAAGATCCCCTCTTAATCTCCTAAATTCCAGAGAGTATAAACCGAGTCTATCCAGTCTTTCTTCATAAGACAGTCCTGACATCCCAGGAATCAGTCTGGTGAACCTTCTCTGCACTCCATCTATGGCATTAATGTCCTTCCTCAGATTTGGAGACCAAAACTGCACGCAATACTCCAGGTGTGGTCTCACCAAGACCCTGTACAACTGAAGTAGAACCTCCCTGCTCCTGTACTCAAATCCTTTTGCTATGAAAGCTAACATACCATTCGCTTTTTTCACTGCCTGCTGCACCTGCATGCCTACTTTCAATGACTGGTGTACCATGACACCCAGGTCTCGCTGCATCTCCCCTTTTCCTAATCGGCCACCATTTAAATAATAATCTGCTTTCCTGTTTTTGCCACCAAAGTGGATAACCTCACATTTATCCACATTATACTGCATCTGCCAAACATTTGCCCACTCACCCAGCCTATCCAAGTCACCTTGCAGTCTCCTAGCATCCTCCTCACAGCGAACACTGCCCCCAGCTTAGTGTCATCCGCAAACTTGGAGATATTGCCTTCAATTCCCTCATCCAGATCATTAATATATATTGTAAATAGCTGGGGTCCCAGCACTGAGCCCTGCGGTACCCCACTAGTTACTGCCTGCCATTGTGAAAAGGACCCGTTTACTCCTACTCTTTGCTTCCTGTTTGCCAGCCAGTTCTCTATCCACATCAATACTGAACCCCTAATACCGTATGCTTTAAGTTTGTATACTAATCTCTTATGTGGGACCTTGTCGAAAGCCTTCTGGAAGTCCAGATATACCACATCCACTGGTTCTCCCTTATCCACGCTACTAGTTACATCCTCGAAAAATTCCACAAGATTCGTCAGACATGATTTACCTTTTGTAAATCCATGCTGACTTTGTCCAATGATTTCACCACTTTCCAAATGTGCTGCTATCCCATCTTTAATAACTGACTCTAGCAGTTTCCCCACTACCGATGTTAGACTAACTGGTCTGTAATTCCCCGTTTTCTCTCTCCCTCCCTTCTTAAAAAGAGGGGTTACATTTGCTACCCGCCAATCCTCAGGAACTACTCCAGAATCTAAAGAGTTTTGAAAGATTATCACTAATGCATCCACTATTTCCTGAGCTACTTCCTTAAGTACTCTGGGATGCAGCCTATCTGGCCCTGGGGATTTATCGGCCTTTAATCTATTCAATTTACCCAACACCACTTCCCGACTGACCTGGATTTCACTCAATTCCTCCTTTGACCCACAGTCCCCTGCTATTTCAGGCAGATTATTTATGTCTTCCTTAGTGAAGACGGAACCAAAGTAGTTATTCAATTGGTCCGCCATATCCTTGTTCCCCATGATCAACTCACCTGTTTCTGACTGCAAGGGACCTACATTTGTTTTAACTAACCTCTTTCTCTTCACATATCTATAAAAACTTTTGCAGTCAGTTTTTATGTTCCCTGCCAGTTTTCTTTCATAATCTATTTTTCCTTTCCTAATTAAGCCCTTTGTCCTCCTCTGCTGGTCTCTGAATTTCTCCCAGTCCTCTGGTATGCTGCTTTTTCTGGCTACTTTGTACGCATCATCCTTTGCTTTGATACTATCCCTGATTTCCCTTGTTATCCACGGATGCACTACCTTCCCCGATTTATTCTTTTGCCAAACTGGGATGAACAATTTTTGTAGTTCATCCATGCAGTCTTTAAATGTCTTCCATTGTATATCCACCGTCAACCCTTTTAGAATTAATTGCCAGTCAATCTTGGCCAATTCACGTCTCATACCCTCAAAGTTACCTTTCTTTAAGTTCAGAACCATTGTTTCTGAATTAACAATGTCACTCTCCATCCTAATGAAGAACTCAACCATATTATGGTCACTCTTGCCCAAGGGGGCACGTACAACAAGACGGCTAATTACCCCTTCCTCATTACTCAAAACCCAGTCTAAAATAGCCTGCTCTCTCGTTGGTTCCTCTACATGTTGATTTAGATAACTATCCCGCATACATTCCAAAAAATCCTCTTCCTCAGCACCCCTGCCAATTTGATTAACCCAATCTATATGTAGATTGAAGTCACCCATTATAACTGTTTTGCCTTTGTCGCACGCATTTCTAATTTCCTGTTTGATACCATCCCCAACTTCTCTGCTACTGTTAGGTGGCCTGTACACAACACCCACCAGCGTTTTCTGCCCCTTAGTGTTTTGTAGCTCTACCCATACCGATTCCACATCCTCCAAGCTAATGTCCTTCCTTTCCATTGCTTTAATCTCCTCTCTAACCAGCAACGCTACTCCACCTCCTTTTCCTTTCTCTCTATCCCTCCTGAATATTGAATATCCCTGGATGTTCAGCTCCCAGCCTACGTCACCCTGGAGCCATGTCTCCGTGATCCCAACTATATCATAATCATTAATATCTATCTGCACGTTCAACTCGTCCACCTTATTACGAATACTCCTTGCATTGAGACACAAAGCCTTCAGGCTTGTCTTTACAACGCATTTACCCCTTATACAATTTTGCTGAAAAGTGGCCCTTTTTGATTTTAGCCCTGGTTTTGTCTGCCTGCCACTTTTACCTTTCACCTTGCTACCTAATGCTTCTACCCTCATTTTACACCCTCCTGCCTCTCTGCTCTTGTACCCATCCCCCTGCCACATTAGTTTAAATCCTCCCCGACAGCACTAGCAAACACTCCCCCAAGAACATTGGTTCCATTCCATTCCAGGTGCAAACCGTCCTGTTTGTACCGGTCCCACCTCCCCCAGAACTGGTCCCAGTGCCCTAAAAATTTGAATCCCTCCCCCTTGCACCACTTTTCAAGCCACGTATTCATTTGCATTATCCTCCTATTTCTACTCTGACTGGCCCGTGGTACTGGTAGTAATCCGGAGATTACTACCTTTGAGGTCCTACTTTTAAGTTTATCTCCTAGCTCCCTAAATTCACCTTGTAGGACCTCATCCCTTTTTTTACCTATATCGTTGGTGCCAACGCTGGCTAACTGGTCTATAATTCCCTGTATTATTTCTCCCACCCTTCTTAAAAAGTGGGATAACATTAGCTACCCTCCAACCCACAGGAACTGATCCTGAATCTATAGAACATTGGAAAATGATTACCAATGCATCCACGATTTCCAGAGCCACCTCCTTAAGTACCCTGGGATGCAGACCATCAGGCCCTAGGGAATTATTAGCCTTCACTCCCATCTGTCTACCCAACATCATTTCCTGCCTAATGCGGATTTCCTTCAGTTCCTCCATCACCCAAGGTCCTCTGGCCACTTGTACATCAGGAAGATTGTTTGTGTCTTCCTCAGTGAAGACGGATCCAAAGTACCTGTTCAACTCATCTGCCATTTCCTTGTTCCCCATAATAAAATCACCCTTTTCAGTCTTCAAGGTTTCAACTTGGGTCGTAAGTAATTTTTTCCTCTTCACATAACTAAAGAAGCTTTTTCTATCCTCCTTTATATTCTTGGCTAGCTTACCTTTGTATAACCATATAACCATATAACAATTACAGCACGGAAACAGGCCCTCTCGGCCCTTCCAGTCCGTGCCGACCATTTGTTTTCCCCTAGTCCCATCTACCTGCACTCAGACCATACCCCTCCATTCCCTTCACGTCCATATACCTATCCACTTTACTCTTAAATGTTAAAATCGATCCTGCCTCCACCACTTCTGCTGGAAGCTGATTCCACACAGCCACCACCCTCTGAGTAAAGAAGTTCCCCCTCACGTTACCCCGAAACCTCTGTCCCTTAATTCTCATGTCATGCCCTCTTGTTTGAATCTTCCCTACCCTCAATGGGAAAAACGTATCCACGTCAACTCTGTCTATCCCTTTCATCATTTTAAAGACCTCAATCAAGTCCCCCCTTAACCTGCTGCGCTCCAAAGAATAAAGACCTAACTTGTTCAACCTTTCTCTGTAACATAGTTGCTGGAACCCTGGCAACATTCTAGTAAATCTCCTCTGTACTCTCTCTATTTTGTTGACATCCTTCCTATAACTAGGCGACCAAAATTGTACACCATACTCCAGAATTGGTCTTACCAATGCCTTGTACAATTTTAACATTACTACCCTACTCCTATATTCAATGCTCTGATTTATAAAGGCCAGCACACCAAAGGCTTTCTTTACCACCCTATCTACATGCGATTCCACCTTCAGGGAACTATGCAGAGTTATTCCTAGATCCCTCTGTTCCACAGCATTCCTCAATTCCCTACCATTTACCATGTACGTCCTATTTTGATTTGTCCTGCCAAGATGTAGCACTTCACACTTATCAGCATTAAACTCCATCTGCCATCTTTCAGCCCACTTTTCCAAATGGCCCAAATCTCTCTTTGTACTTTTGTACCAATTGTACTTCATCATTTCTCTCCGTATTGCCTTTTTAGTTATCTTCTGTTGCTCTTTAAAAGTTTCCCAATCCTCTGGCTTCCCACTCATCTTTGCTATGTTTCACTTCTTCTCTTTAATTTTTATACTGTCCCTTATGACTCTTGTCAGCCATGGTCGTCCCTTTCTCCCTTTGGAATCTTTCTGGTTCTTTGGAACAAACTGACCCTGCACCTTCGGTATTATTCCCAGAAATACCTGCCATTGTTGTTCCACTGTCATCCCTGCTAGGGTATCTTTCCAGTCAACTTTGGCCAGCTCCTCCCTCATGGCTCCATAGTCCCATTTGTTCAACTGTAATACTGACACCTCCAATTTACCCTTCTCCCTCTCAAATTGTAGATTAAAACTTATCATATTATGGTCACTACCTCCGAATAGCTCCTTAACATCAAGTTCCCTGTTATATCCAGTTCATTACACAACACTAAATCCAGAATTGCCTTCTCCCTGTTAGGTTCCAGTACAAGCTGCTCTAAGAATCCATCACGGAGGCACTCCACAAATTGCCTTGCTTAGGGTCCCGTACCAACTTGATTTACAGAGTTTACCTGCATGTTGAAATTCCCCATAACAACGTAGTATTACCTTTACGATATGCCAATTTTAACTCTTGATTCAATTTGCACCCTATATCCAGGCTACTGTTTGGGGGCCTGTAGATAAGTCTCTTTAGGGTCTTTTTATCCTTAGTTCTATCCATCCTCAGTTCTATCCATACTGACTCTCCATCTCCTGATTCTATGTCACCCCTTGCCAGGGACTGAATTTCATTCCTCACCAACAGATCTACCCCACCCCCTCTGCCCACCTGCCTGTCTTTTCGATAGGACATATACTCTTGAATATTCAGTTTGAAGCCCTGGTCCTCTTGCAGCCATGTCTCTGTAATTCCACATCATACTTGCCAATTTCTAACTGAGCCTCAAGCTCATCCATTTTATTTCTTATACTTCGTGCATTCACATACAACACTTTAACTTCGGTATTCACCTCCCATCTCACCCCGATCACTATTGGCCCTGACCTTACTCTCTTATCCCTTCTCGAACTTTCCTTCCCATTAATTCGGGAGTCTTTTGTAACTTTTCCTGTACTTGCTTTCCCTTTAGCTCTATATTTATACTCCCAATTTGCCAATCTCTCCCCCCCCACACTATTTATCCTGACCAATTAAAGCAGCCAATAAGCCTGAATAAGGGTCCCAACCCAAAACATCACTGGTCCATATTCTCCAGAGATGTTACCTGACCAGCTAATTTAATCCAGCACTTTGTGTCCATTTGTGTAAACAGTTCCTTGTTTCTACATATAGGTTTTCTTTGCCATACTATCTACTTGTATAGCTACTTTCGAGGAGCTCTCACCTTTTACCTCGAGATCTTTCTGTTGTTAAGGGTCCTGCTATTAACTGTTCACTTTCCCACTACATTTGACCTCCAGATATACAATATGCAAAGGTATTTGTCTTTCCATCTACAATCTACACATCAATGAACACCTTAATCTAACAATATTTTCTTTCAAGCCCTTGAAATAACCTCCATACCAAAATTCTGCTAAATAAAACATAACTGACTAAAGCTGTCTTATGAAAAAAGTCATGTCAAGTCGATTTTATTGTCCTATGCACAAGTACATTGACGTACAGGTACAATGAATATCTTGCTTGCAGCATCTTCAGAGAAAAAGACTCAGACAAACACATAAAAACATAAATTATACATAGATGACATAAAAATTCTGCAAAACAATTTAAAACATGACATTAGTTCAAAATCACCAAAAATTCACATGAAAATGCAAGAGGTAGTTTGAGGTGTTCCTTCATTGGGGTAAGATTAGGGTGTGTAGTTATATTCAATAAGCTGATAGTTGTAGGAAATCAGCTGTTCCTGAACTTAGCGAGTGACATCAGGCTCTTGTACCTCCTGTCTGATGGTAACATCTTGATTTATGAACACTCAGGATTCTATGATGAAAAATGTGCTGAGCTGCATTCCCTGTTGCATGATGGCACTTGGCAATTATAAACTATTATAGTAGATATGGGATTGTTATGGTTTGTTTTGTCTCTCATAAATTAAACCGTCAAGCACAGTCCGGTGGGAATAGTGAAGTGTGGGGTTGTGTCCATCCTGGCACTACATGCTGTCCTCTTCTATATTGGAATAGGACAAAGTTGGTCAAATTATTAGCAGGAATTATCTATTTTTTCATGTTGCCGGTACATATTTTCACATGCTGAATGCCAATACTCATAGCACCATTAAAACACAGCACAAAAAACATGGCCCACCATGTTGCTTCCTTGAAAAAGCAGCCATGCTAATTATCTTCTTTACGTTGTCCATTATGATGCTTGCTTGCCTTCCTTTTACATTCATTTATTGATCTGTTGCACTTTTGCAGTGATTACCATTTTCACCTGAACTGAAACTTATTGTTCCCTATTTTGTTTACATTTCAAATACTTGAGGGAAGTATCAAATCCGATTGATATAAATCTCTGCTGCACCCCAGATCCCTTGACTCCGCTATCTTTAAGAGTTGTATCTAACTATATCTTGAAAGCATCCAGAGAACCGGCCTCCACCGCCTTGTGAGGCAGAGAATTCCACAGACTCACAATGATAATGATAATGATACGTAATTTGCGCCAACATCGAATTATGCTGAGTACCAACAAAAAGTTATTTCCAAAAGCAGTGACAAATATGGAGTACAGCAATTTTAACCAAACATCGCAGACCTAAATGTTTCATGCTGGGGAGACTGATGATGTAGTTGACGTTTAACTCGCATGTGCTTGCTAGCAAATTTGAATTTGTCAACACTTATAATAAATTCTGCAAACATGCATATTTTCCATAAAGCATAATCTGCTGCACTGATACTGATACAACAATGTTATAACACCCACTGTTATATCAAAAACAATTTTGTCTGGTGTCACAATTAAGCACAGAAGATTTTAATGTTCTTGCCCTATAGATTTTAACTATATAGATCATGAGGTAGATAAAATATAATCACTGTTACTGTTGGTCATAACGTGAAATGATTTACTTGGATGTAACACACAAATTAGAACAACTATTCCTTACTAAGAACAGAACATGTCACCATGTACCACATCTATAAAGAGAGGAAAAAGTTTAAATGTTTCAGGTTAATAACCTTCCATTAGGGTGAATGGAAGACTATCGATCTTAAAGCATTAAATATTTAAATCATTTTTCCCTCTCCATAGACTAAAGGCTGACCAACAGATCTGAGAATTGCAGAATATTATTATGCTACTCTGACAAATGTTTCAGGTAAAGCCTCATTAGATAACCACCACCCAAAACAAATGCAACAACCCACTCAATTAATCACCAAAACAAAATGCAGGCTGGGGTTTTGGTTTATTTGGCATGAGAATATAATGTAATAAACATGACAATCTATCTATATACCTATAAAAGTCTGATCTTGTATGTCTGTATGTATGTATGTTTGTATGTATGTTTTGTATCATCCTCAAAACGCTATGCGTTAGCGCTTAAAATTTTATATATTCTAACTCAAATTTTTACCGTCCACTCCGTACTCAGGTTCTACGCCTACGTCCGTGCTCACGTGTCCCCCGAGAGGGAACATGCGGTGTCCACGGGGATGCTGGAGGCCTTCCGTGCATGCTGGTCGCCACGGGGGAGGAGAATGTTGTGTGCTGCCATCGAAGGAGAGAGGGAGAGAGAGAGAGAGAGAGAGAGAAAGACAGAGAGAGAGAGAGACAGAGAGACAGAGAGAGAGAGAGTGTTGCAAGCGTTCGGATTTGGACCTCATTTTGTAGCACGGGTCCAGCTTTTGTACGCTCTAGTGAAATGTCTTGTGGAGGTTAATGGTATGTTGTTGGCTCCCATTCATTTTGGGAGGGGGGTTCGTCAGGGGTGCCCCATGTCTGGTGTGTTGTACTCGGTCTGTGTGGAGCCGTTACATTGTCTTTTTCCGAGGCGGTTGACAGTCCCGGCTCTACCAGGTCCAGGGGTGTTGGTTCTTTCGGCCTTTGCCGATGTTGTACTCCTTATTTTCACTGACCCTGGTGACCCTGGTGACCTGCGGAGGATGCGTGACTGCCAGAGGTTTTCTCGGCTGCGTCATCTGACAGGATTAACTGGAGTAAGTGTTCTGGACTTTTAGTGGGTCAGTGGCAGGTAGACTCCCTGCCGGAGAAAATGCCATTGCATGCGTGGAGCACCACGCACCTCCTCTATCTGGGTCCCACTGAGGATGCTTGACCAGCGAAGTGGCTGGAGCTGGAGATGAAAGTTGTCACCCAGCTGGGTCGCTGGTCGGGCCTGCTTAGAGTTCTTTCTTTTCAGGGGAGGGTGCTGGTCATAAACCAGCTGGTGGCCTTCATGTTATGGTACCAGCTGGCTACTCTTGTCCAGCCCTCTATCTTTACAACTGCATTACAGAAGAAGCTGGTGGATTTATTTTGGGGAAATAGGAAGCACTGGGTTTCTGCAGCGGTCGTAAGTCTCCAGATAGATGAGGGCGGCCATTCCTTGGTATGCGTGTGTATCCAGGTGGCGGCTCTCCATCTCAGGACGTTGCGAAGGTATATGTATGCGGAGAACTCCCCCAGATGGCAAGCTCTGGCCACGTATTTTTTCCATCGGTGTCATTGCCTAAGGGTTTTTTCCTGGCTCCTGGTGATGGGCATCAGTCGACCCGCCTTACGGGGTTTGCCTAGTTTCTTTCATGATGTGCTAAGAGTGGTTGTTTTCAGCCAGCGTGTTGTTCCACATGGGGAGGGGGGTGTTGTGGCTGCGGGAGTGGCCGGTCCTCGCTCTGTCATGAGGGGTGTCGTGGAGAGGCGAGTGCCTGGAGTGGTTCTGACTGAGCATACCACCGCTCCATCGGATCTGCTCCGGAGTTATTTCTCGGGCACCAGCTCCATACAACCTGAGCCGCCATTCCGAGAAGCCCAGCGTGCCGTTTCGTGATGTGAAGAGAAGCATACTGTATAGAATGCTCCTGCACATTCTGCACCTCCTTGCTTTGTCTCCATCCCGACACACCTTGGCGGTCTGTGTTACCATCTGAAGGCGGGGGCGATCCCCAGTGGAGGTCTCTCTACAAGGGAGTTATCCCCCATTACATTGGGGCCTGGGGTGGAGAGTGTTGCACAGAGCGGTGGCGTGTAATAAACTTTTGAGTTGGTTCACGGGCTCGGGGGCCGCCTGTATTTTCTGCGGTGAGGAAGAGACTGCGTTCCACGTGTATATGGACTGTGAGAGGTTACTGCCCCTGTACCAATATCTGAAGGGGTTGTTCCTCAAGTTTTGGTTGCATTTTAGTCCCACAATTCTAGTGTGGGTCCAGGCAGCAAGTGATCGATGGTCACGCCAGAGTCGGCTGCCTGCCCCACTTCCGGGCCTACGTCCGTGCTCGCGTGTGCCTGGAGAGTGAACACGTGGTGTCTACGGGGACTCTGGAGGCCTTCTGTGGGCACTGGTCACCGCGTGGGGTTGAGAGCATTGTAAATAATGAATGCATCATTGTACTATTATGAATACTTGATGTATTGTAACCTCTGAATGTGTTTTTGATGTGATGTATTATGCATTTGTGCTGAATAATGTATTTGAAAAGGAAAAATGAGAGAGTGCCTGCAACCCCTCCACACATTGAGTCCACGCAGCCTGCCCCCCCCCAACAGCCCCCCCCCCAGAACACCTCACTCCCCACACCCCCCCCTCCCCTCGCCTCCCCCCCCCCCAGCAGCTTCCAGAGATGACGTCACCATGTCATCACACAGACGTCCAATCACAATGGATCTCATTAGATGCAAGAGCAGGCCATTCGGCCCTTCGAGCCAGCACCGCCATTCAATGTGATAATGGCTGATCATCCACAATCAGTATCTCGTTCTTGCCTTCTCCCCATTTCCCCTGATTCCACTATCTTTATGAACCCTATCTAGCTCTCTCTTGAAAGTATCCAGAGAACCGGCTTTCACCACCCTCTGAGGCGGAGAATTCCACACTCACAATTTTCTGTGTGAAAAAGTGTTTCCTTATCTCCGTTCCAAATGGCTTATCCCTTATTCTTAAACTGTGGAACCTGTTTCTGGACTCTCCCAACATCGGGAATATGTTTCCCTGCCTCTAGCGTGTCCAAACCCTTAATGATCTTATACGTTTCAATAAGATCCCCTCTCATCCTTCTAAATTCCAGAGTATACAAGCCCAGCCGCTCCATTGTCTCAGCATATGACAAACCCGGCATCCCGGGAATTAACCTTGTGAACCTACGCTGCACTCCTTCAATAGCAAGAATGTCCTTCTTTCGTTGCCAAAGGTAACGATTATTACTGATTAAAGCTATACAAATGTGAGCTTTAACAAGATTTTTACTCATAAAATCCTTCCTGCCAGCTTCCAACACACTTCGATATAAAGTTGCAAGACAGGAACACAGGGCAAATTGGTATTGCTATTGGAACTGCTGCGGCAGGCAGGGGAAGTGCAATTCAATTTTTTTTTAAAGTCCACTGCTGAGGGAGGTAGGGGAGTGCTGGAATCTTACATTCGGGAAGGGCTTCATTTGGAGGACCATGCCTCCCGTGGGGGCTACGGGTTAGTGGTGCAATATTGCATTGGGGAACGGGTTGCGTTGGGGGACCAGGCCTCCCGTGTGACAGGGACCCTATGGGTCCCACTTGGTCTAGTAAATTATAATACTGTCATGAATAGAAAATCCTAAAAACTGTGGAAGTTGGTGACTTTGCAGTCTCTTTTGACATGTTTAGAACTTTATACTCAAAAGATGATATGCTTAAAACATTATGGATATGCTCCATTAGTCCATGTTACCATTGCTTCATCTTGGCAAACTATTTTACCTAATAACAGCACAGTGAATTGACGAGGAACAGTGATTTGTTGATTCCAACATTCTTCTCGGCCACTGTGATTATGTTCCATGTCACCCAGTATACCTTTGTAACATACATGGGGAAAACTTAGATTTCTCACACATCCCATTATGGCAGTGTAACATAACCACTTTTGGATAATGAATACCAATATCCTGCACTGACACATTAGCAGAATATCACATATGCATCCATTCACTTGTAATCTTATTTCATATGCTGAGTATGATCCAGAATGAAAAGGACAACAGAATAATTTCCTGTTGAAATTCATATACTGTATAAACTGGGTGATAAGACAAACAGTCAAAGGATTTGTTGCCTATATATATCTCTCTTTCATTTTACTGCATGTTTCACTTGTACATCTTGTATTTATCTAGCTACTTTACCCACAGAGAACACCTCAACATGTTTCACATAGATATGATCAAACAAAATTTGGCAATAACCCACAAAGGAAATAAAAGAATTGATGGTTAAAAGCCTAGCCAAATGTTTCAAGGGGTGTCCTAGGGAGGAAAGAGACCGTAAAACATGGTGAGATTTAGTGAGACATTTTCAAAGTACAGGGCAGGGCCTCTGCATCCAAAAGCACTGTCTTAATGTCAGAGTGACCAAAACCAGGAGGCAAATGATGTTGAGATGAAGGGGACGCCTGCAGAAATTAAGATTTTACAGAGATTTAAAAATAAATACAATGTGGCAGCACCTGGTGGTAGGCCACGGGCAGAGTGAACCCTCGGCTCTGGAGGGAGGAGTTAGGTGTCTCAGTGTGTGAGGCGCAGGTCACGGGGTTGACCCTTAGGGGTATTTAAGGTCGGGCAACGCCCATGCCCATTTGAGGAGTAGGGAGCTGTATCTTACCGATTAAAACACGTCTCAAGCACACAACTTGTGTCCGCTTAGTTTTGGCTGGACTCCTGCGAGTCCCCGCTATAACAACATATTTTGTAATTAGGCTGCTTTTATATGGTGGGGGGGGGGGGGGGGGGGGGGGGGGGGGGGGGGGGGGGGGGGGGGGGTGGGGGCGGGAGCGATTTTGGAACCAGGAGCAAAATAATTATGGTGCAATGGGATAGTACTAAATAGTACATGTAGGCCAAGGACAACAGAGCTTCAGAAGATCTCAACCATTAAAATAGAAAAATTAAACTAAGTAAGTGCAATCTTACCCAACTGGATGGTGGTGGGGAGATACTGGAATAAGGCAATGGGCAATGTTAAGCATGCATTTCCATATACATATTGAGTGCTATTTTTTGCTTGTCAATGATAATGATTTTGTCTACATATAGTGCCGACACACTTAGTCATTTTTGTAATTCTCAAATGTTCCTTCAGACTGTTGCTCACTATTTTAGTTTTTCATGTGCCATGTTTTTCCATGTTTTTTTTTGTTTTTTTTTAGCAAAATCTGACCTCAAATAAAACAAATTAAAGAAAAGAAATAAAATAACCATTATCCATGTCTGGGAAGAAATGAAAGAGCATAAAAAATATGCCGGCCATGGAATCCATTTCTATAAGTCTGTGAAGGAAAGTGGCATGATAGTAATTGTGTGTTGATGTTCCAATTTGTTATATCTGGAAAATGGGTTCTTTCCAATCCCTGCATCATTAGTGTTGTATCTCAAGTAGTAAATAAAGGTGATAGTTTGGCATGAAATATGATAGTCCTTTAATGGCTGCATTTTACTTGTGCATAGGACATAGAACAGAACAGATGTACAATAATTTACGGTTGGCTACATATTGAACTACATATTGAATGCAAAGTGATATGTTTCAATGTGGAATATGAAAACATCTTCCAATGTTTTCATCCCTATCAGTAGACTTAGATATTTGGAGAGTGTGAGGATATGTGAAAATCCCCCCGATTCCCGATCTCTTTAACCTCCCATTTCTTTCAGGTTGGTGAACCACTTGCTATTACTAAGGGAGGCCATGCTAAAGTAAAGGCCTTGACTCACAGCAAAAGTGCCAGGACCTCCAAAGTGAAAACAGAAAGGAAAATCGGTGTGATCTTTTACCAGGTAAAAATAGCAAAAGAAAAGCCATCTTTTTTTATCATTGTATCCTAAGCTGGTGTATTCCTCCAGCTGTTCAGTGCAACTAATCTCAAGTTTGCTGGGTTGCTATTGCCTGAAGAGAATATTTCACAATATTTGTCCCAACCACTAGGATTTGATTACCGCAATAAACAGCTGTGGTCTTGATGCTCCTTGTTAGTAATAATTTCACAGGCACAGAAATGATGAAGACAGATTACGTGCAAATCGAAGGCTGTAGGAAGTAAGATTTAATAGTTTTCAAACATTGAAAGGAAACTATCATGAAATACAAGATGCTTTCCTCGAAAATTGAAAAAAAGAGCTGAAGCAAGAATAGGAGATTCAGCAGAAAGTGAGGCATCGGGAAACCTGCTGAATGTGATTAAAGTGCAAGAGGCATTTAGTGTTTACCTGCAGTGTTGGGTATGTTCTTCAAAGCTGAAGACATCAGAAGGACCACCGGAGACAACAATGGAGAACATAATGCAGTGATCCATGAGCAGAAGGAAGCCATGTCGCTCATAGAAGTGGTTTGTATACTCATGTAACACAAACTATTTTGTTACTAAAGTCCATGTAGATAACATCCACTGTCCTACCCTCATCAATCACCTTCGTCATCCCCTCAATAAACTTCAAGTCTGCAAGACATTACTTGACCCACACAAATCCAAGATGACTGTCCCTAATCCTAATCTGTTCTAAATGTGAGTAAATCCTACCCCTGAAAATGAGAAAATTACAAACTAAATTATAAAAGAGACATAGTTAATGTTTAAATCAATAAAGAGTTACTGACCCGAAACACTAATTATGCATTCCTCTTCCAGATAATGTATGATTTGAGTAGTTCCACATTCCATTTTTATTTAGGATTCAAAATTGATTATGGTACTTTGGAAAATGTTGCAGTGAGTTGACATTAGGCATTATAGAATGTTGCTGTTGATATTCAGTAAGAAATTACATCACTTATGCATTAGTCAGCTCTTTGTACCCATGTGCATGCATTGTATTATTGGCTATAGGATTATTGATCCAAATGCTGGTATTCAAGCAGCTGAAGTGGAAAGGTTAATGGCAGGGGTTATTTTAACCTTTCTAAACAATGTCATTTTTGTAGTTAAGATTGGCTTTAACAATTGTCATAGCAGTTGTCAGATGTATTCATGTGATGCCAGACTCCCAAAGTCACAGCCAAAGAGGCATGCCAAAGCTACCAGAGAAAATTAATGGCAGGCACAGAAGGTTATGCTACAGATGAGTTTATTTTAATTCTTTGATTCTGCCTGGAAATGAAAAGCTTGTGAAAGTACAAAGTAGAAAATTCAACTTCTACTGAAGTTGTTCAGTAGAAGTTGAATTTTTGCAGCACTCCAGGTGTGGTTCCGCAAGTCCTCTGATAAACTGTAATACATGTTCCCATCTTTTTCTTGCAAGAAAGAGCAACATTGCACTTGCTTTGCTTATTGCATGTTGCAGTTTCTGTGCTTTAGGAATGAGGACACACAATTCTCTCTTTGCTAATATTTTTGTTGTCTCTCTCAATTGAAAAATAAATATTGAACTTTTTAATTCTTCCTAACAATGTGGTGTCCTCACATTTCCTCACCCCATACCTTCTCTACCAAATTTGTCTAATCCTAACTGTATCCTTAGATGGATTTTCTGTGTCCCGTAACTTGTTTCATACATATCTATCCATCCTCAAAGAGTTCCAATAAGTTTTTCAAACACAATTTTTCTTTCATCAAAGTATGCTCTGTTTATTTATATTTAATTGTCTCCTTGATCAGTGGTGAATTTCAACTTTTGTTCAAGAACACATATTAGGCCAGCTTCCAATTGTTTCCTACTCTCCATATTCCTCCTTAATTCAGTGACATTACCAGTTTTCCAATTGTAGGGACATTTCCAGAATCTTATTACATAACTACTGACATACACGTTATTCCTGCACCAATTCTTTGAAGATTTTAGGAAGCATATCAATGGTTTATCCTATTAGAAAAAAACATAAAATACTGGCAGAGCACATTGGGTCAGGCAGCATCTGTGGAGGGAATGGACAGATGATGCTTTGTGTCAGAATCTTCATCCCATCTTGATCCATCCAAATATCTCAACTCTTTCGTGTCCCATCTCAAAATATCTTGATTCCTTCTTTGGTCAATATTCCTACTCCATCCTTATTTCTTTGTAAGTAATTTAATTTATATTTGAGACACTAGTTTAAGACTTCTATTTGCGAATATGATCCTCAACTGAAATCATTAATTATTCCTACCTCCCAAAATTATTTATAACAACCTAGTACCTGTTTTTTGATGCTGTTCTGAGAAACTGTCCCCAAATACTCTCTATGAACTCATTCTCAACGATTAGAAATCCACTCTCCATGAACTCATTCTCAACGATTAGAAATACATGTGAAGATTAAATTTAATAATGATTATTGCAGTATTTTATTACTATGGCTGTTGTTGAGAAGTTTATTTCTCACCCAAGTTAATTCTGTATCTTGGGCTTTTGAGCCAGGATTATTTACTGACATCTATAGTAATCTCATCATTTGTTATCACTGTTACTATCATTCTTTATTTTGGAACAGGGAAATGCTAATTAAAGTAAAAGTGCTGAGACAGAACAAAGAAGGAAAGACAAATTCCACTCTGCCAAATGATCAAAAACAAAAGGCCAAGATATAACATAATTTCTACAAGGATTGGAGAGTAGACAGTACAAGGACTGAAGAAGGGTCTCGACCCGAAACGTCACCTATTCCTTCTCTCCATAGATGCTGGCCTCACCCGCTGAGTTCCTCCAGCATTTTCGTCTACAAGGATTGGAAAGGTTTATTCACCCAGAGTGTCAAAAGTTTCAGAATTCACTGTTTTGTGTAAGGAAAAAGCCTTTATCATGTTTAAAACAATATTTTGATGTTCATTTGAAGGCCCATAACTTGCAAGGCTATGGACCTAGTGCTAGAAGTTGGGTAATTCTTCATTGATTGGAATTAGCATTGTGAGCTGACTAGTCCTTTTTTTGGTTTGTATATTTTCTTTGATATAATGATTCCACAATTCCATTGAAGTTCCAGAAAGAAAGTACAAATGGAATGCTTCCTAATTAAGCTAACATTTTCTGCTATATGAACATCATGTTTCAAAAGGAATTAAAATTGGAATATCAGTAGCCTGGCAGATACTTTGCCAGTGTGGTAGCTATCTACTTACTTCCCCATCAAAATGTCAAAGATTCTGGCAGTGCAGGTTTAACAGCTATTCACTGAGCATCTTGTGTTGGTGTGCACAAGAAGTCCTAACCGACATATTCAAGGCTAACGTTGGTCATGCTTTCATTTGTAATTCTGAGCCTAAGAGTGAGGTGATTTATAGGCAGGTCAAAGTAACAGGGCAAACACTTATCTAGTTGTCAGAACAACAGTATGCACAAGATGATGCAGAATATTTTCATGATATTGTGCACTTGTTTAATTTACATTCAGGTCACTTAAAGATTTTGACCCCGCGTTCAAACAAGTAGTAATAACCATCCAGTGAATAATAGTATTAGTGGCATTCTCAGTCAATACATCAATCAAAGAGCTATTTATTGAGCAGCTCTGTCCACATATAATACATTCAAAAAGCATTTGTTCAGACAGTTCCTCATGATTTATTTTGAGTTGTTTTGATTTGTTGAAATACAAGACTTGGTCAAGAAAATAAAATGAAGCAAAACATTTGAATTATACTGAAGTTAAACGAGAAAAAAAACATATTTTAGGATAGCAGTTAGTTTAATGTGTGACAATGTGAGCAAAGGTAATTGATTAAATGTAGTAGTGTTGTGTTAATCTTGCTGCATAAATAGGAATTCATTAACACTTTAGACTGACAAAGTATGGAAGAGAAACAAACCTGCATGAAAATCTATTCCTACTGTAAGCGATGTTCCAGATATTGGTAGCAAGGCATCTGATCTATCATTCGGTTCAAGTGGTATTCCTCGGATCTCTTCATGAACGGAATACATCAGGAATGATCCAAATCCTGATAAATACAATTCCCGTGTTATTTTCAGAAAAGACAGAATAAGTTCCCATTTAGTTACTTACTATGCCGTCTCTATTTATACAATATCAAATCTAACATCAAATCTAACTAGACCTTGACTGATATTAACAATTTACAAGCAGAGACCATTCAAAGCATTGATTGATAACATTTATTCATTTTAATCTCCAGACCAATAATGAAGCATGATGCAACAACTGTGGATTTCCCTTCACGGATGCTGTTTGACCTGCTGAAGGAATTTATTGGGTCAAGCAGCATCTGTGGAGGGAAATGGACATGCAACGTTTCAGATCAGGACCCATCATCTGGGCTGGGAAAGGGGAGATAGCCAGGATAAAGAGGTCAGGGGGAAGGGTGTGCAAGAGCTGGAAAGCAGTAGGTGGATCTAGGCGAGGAGGGGTAGGTGGGAACACATGGGTGAGATAAATCAGTGGGAGGGGTGTGTAGGTGATGGGTAGTTTTTGGGAGGGGTGGTGCAATGTGCAAGATTAACCTTCAATTTAGCCCTGGGTTTGAATCTGATGCTTTTTAATTGGTCGAGGAACAGAAACATTAATTATATTAAAGATGGTGCATCCAATAACCAGCAGATCTACAAAAACTGTGAATCACATGAGTACATGTAGATAGCCCAACACCATGTAAGGAGAGTTATTAGCTCTCAGCCATATGCATGATGTTCTGCTAAATTAAGAGCATTATATTCAAGCAAGCAATTCACTTTGAAAATCAATTAGATGTTTGGGAGAATGCTAGGGCAAATTTAGAAGGTTCAATAAATCATGAGGCCACCTGCGAGGTCACTTGTCTTTCCAGAGACTCCAGCTTGGCGCCTATTGCAACAAATGACTCTTGTTTGCGACACCAAGGAGGATTGCAAGTTTGAAAGCATAGTTTTAACTGTTGTTCTTAGGTTGAGATAAAATGTTCAGCTTCTAGGTATAAAAATGCTTGTTACACTTGAGCTGATGGGACTTTGCCTTTGGACTGGGTCGCGACTGGTGCCAACAGAAAACTGCAAGCCAGGTTATGGATGAAGCCACCTTCGACTAACTGGGAGTCCACCAGATGTTGTCAAGTATAAGTTGTTAAGTATAGATGGTTTGATTAACACCTAGTTTGTGTGGTCTCTGATTCCAAAATCAAATAGTCAGTCGAATAGTAAGTGATGTTTATAGCATTACACCCAATGACATACATTCAGCAAGAATGTAATTCTACTACACATAATGAAAACAGATCTTACAAAAGCATATCACTAGATCCTTGTTTAAAGTAAGATTTTATATATAAAAATATAGAATGTTTTGAATATTGTTATATTTGAGTAAGGATCATTTGACTGCACGATGATGAATAGCTAGCCTAGCTTTATTGGAATTTTGAAATTATTTATTTCAATGACATCAATTGAAATAGATTGAATGGAAATTGTGTTATTTAGCTTAATCAGGCTTCACATAATTACCTAAAGTTCAACAGTGAAGGATCAGGTTACCAACTTCAAGTATGTTCAATCACAATAGGAATATACAAATGCAATAACAAAAATATAACGTCAAAAATATCTGCTTCTATTGAATGTAAACTGTATATACAGAATATATGTAAACTGTCTCATTGTAACATGTCTTATGTTCATGCAGGCTATTTTAATAAAACTAGCCCAGTTTAGTATTAAATCTCTCTGAAGTAAATATATCTGAATACCAGAACCAGATCAATTCTGCTACTTTTATTATGCTCATGTCTGAACTCTAAATACTTTGAAGGCTAATGCTTCACACATATCATTAAGATAGCAGCTTAATATTCTGCTCCCTATAACATAGGTACTGATAGGAATGTGAACTCATCTGGTGGCAGTCTAGAGCTATCTTTCCAATAGGTTTTAGGAATGGTTGTTTGTTACAAATTGAAAAGAAGAATGGCACCAAACACCTATCAATAATCTGAAGGGCCTGCCTCATTGTGGGGACCTAATTTGCGAGTTTAGAAGAGTTTGCGCTCGACTCAACCTCGCAGCATGGTCGACACGTGGTCCTAGAAGGTCCTACGTGGTCACTGTAACTCTCCTTCATGCTCGAGGAAAGTTCCCGCATACTCGCGGTCTCGGTTAGGTTGAGGAAAGTTTTTCAGCATGCGAGTAAAAATTGGTCGGCATGGTTCTTTTGAACTCGTAGTGCAGTGGTAGTGGGGTCGCTATGTAGTTATAGGCAGTCGAGGTAGCCGTAGGCAATCTCCTTTGCTGACAGGGCATTTTAATTGGCTCATTGGAGTTTTCAGAACCAAGGAAAAATGATCGGTAATGTTAAATGCCCGCTAAATTTTATTAAAGGTTGTCTGGCTTCTTAAAAGTGTCTCCACTCCTTCTCTCCCCTTCTCTCCCCTTCTCTCCCCTTCTCTCCCCTTCTCTCCCCTTCTCTCCCCTTCTCCCCCCCCCGCGCTCTCTAAAGGACTTACCGTACACTGTGCCAGCTGTCTTTTACCTTCCTGTTCATCGCGGGTGTGAATTTCAGACAGCGCTCCCCCTTTCCGCGCTTTCCTGGCCCTGCCCCCGCCCTTTGTGACGTGTGTGTGTGTGTGTGTGTGGTGTGTGTGTGTGAGTGTGTGTGTGTGTGTGTGTGTGTGTGTGTGTGTGTGTGTGTGTGTGTGTGTGTGTGTGTGTGTGTGTGTGTGCTGACGGTCGATCCAGCTCGCGGTTTCATCGCTGACGGTCGATCCAGCTCGAGGTTTTTCAGCCGAGTGCCCTTGAGCTTGAAGGTCGAAGAGTTGTTGAAAAGTGGCGTTAGTGGGACAGGCCCTTGACAATCACTCAAAGGTTAGTTTGTACATGACCAGTACAAGAAAGTAAAAACATATTTGAACTTCACCAACTGGAACCAATGTTGGTTCACTCAATTGATGGCAACACTTACCTTCACATGACATTTTGTCTCTGTGTAGTCGATAGCCCACAGTGCACTTGCATGTTATTCTTGTTTCTGAGACTGGCAGACAAAGCTGGGAGCAGCCACCATTGTTAACACTGCACAGATTAGTACCTAAGTGGGGAATATAAAATCAGTTTTCCGTGAGCCTAGAGCCACTTCAGTTAGCCATCTTCTAAATGAATAACGAGACTTCTATTGACTGTACAGTGATCGGCGTCAAAATGATTGATGAAAATAAGTGTATTTGAAGCAAGAACTGAAATTTCTGCAAATTTTGTTAGAATAATGGAACATTGAATCAAACCACAGTAATGACGTCAGTCCGTAGTTAAAATTGTGAGTCATGATAGCCTTACACTGGTTAAGCTTTTCATGCAGCATGTTGGCCCTTTCTTTTTTGTAATATAAACTGTTGTACAGGTAGAAAAAGATTTGGTTCATCAGATACATAAAACTAGCGCAAATTGGTGCAGTGAATAAAGTTGTGCAGGTGAATATCCACGACAACCTTTAAGTTCTGTTCCAAACATATTTATTTTTCAGTTTGGACTTTATAAAAAAGATCCTCTTGTGAGCCCCATTACAGGTTACAGGATAGAAAGCAATCAATATTTGCAGATGTTATTTTAAAATATTACAATATTTTGCCAAACTTGGGGCAATTCTTCTTGGAGTGACAAGAACAAGGGAGTAGAAATTGTCTGCATGGACTTTAGCAAGATCTCTGACAGTCACATATGCTAGGCTATGCTTGAAGTATAGATCACCAGGAATCCAAGGTGATCTAGCCAACTGGATACAAATTGGCTATAATGGAAGGAGTTGCAGGGTGGGTGCAGAGGGTCATCATTATAATTCAAGGCCTGTGACATGGATTGGTGCTAGGTCCACAGTATGTTTATCATCCATATTGACAACTTTAGTGACATTTCAGGTCGGGTTTTACTCAAGATTCCAGCTTCTGAAGGTTCTTGCGTCTCCAATGTTCTTAGCATGGTTGGTAAATGTATATATTACATTAATACTGGTGGTATAGTAGACAGTGAATAAGGTTATCTAATATTACAACAGAATTGAAGTGACCTGGGAAAGTAGGCCAAAAAAATGGTGGAATTTAACTCAGACACTTGAGGTATTTTATTTTTGCAAGTTAAAACAGAGAATGACTTGCACGGTAAATAATCTGGCCCTAGAAAGTGTTGTAGAACAGAGTGATTGAAGTAAATAGTTCCTTGAAAGTGGCAATGTGGCAGATTGGAAGGTGAAGAAGGCATTTGGGATGCTTGTTTCCATTAGTCAAGGCAATGAGTGGTTTGATCGCAATGTAACAGCTGTACTGGGTACCAGTGAGTTTGGAATATTGTGTGCAGTTCTGGACGCTCAGCTGTAGAAAGGATTCATTAAGTTGGAAAAAGGTGCAGAAGAGATTCAAAAGGATGTTACTGGAGGCCTTGAAATAAAAGGAGAGGTTTGATAAGCTGGGACTTTTTTTCCCTGGAGCCTCGTAGATTGAGAGGTGACCATATAAAGCTATGCAAAATTATGAGGGGAATAGATAAAGTGAATGGTCACAAACTTCTTCTCAAGAGCCAACAATGAGATGACACAGAATTAAGGTAAGCAACAAAAGTTTTGAAAGGGTTCTGAGGGGAAAATATTCACTCAGATGAGAGTGAGTATAAGGAACCAGCTGCTGGATGATGTGGTAGAGGTGGGTATAATTCCAAAATTTAATGGACAATCGAACAGGTGCATGCATAGAGGTTTTAGAGAGATATGGGTCAAACACAGGCAAATGGGACTAGCTGAGATAGACATCTTCGTTGGCATAGAAAATTAGGCTGAACGGCTTCTGTCTGTGCTGTATATATCTCAATAACTCTGACTATTGGATGGCGTTCCTGTTAATATAGCAACACATATTTTAATTTAATTGTTTTAAAACATGTTACAAAGTAATGACTAGCTTTTTCAATTAAACCACTGAAGTTAAAAGGAATTTGGGAAAGACGTGGATAGTTTAAATTAATCCCATTAATCCCTTATATTTAACTATGCGAATTATCCTCAGATCTCCATTAAATGCCTGAAGAGACTTGCACCCAATGCTTTGTATTGAGTTATGCTAATTGTATAATAAACCATAAATTGTTGGGAAAAACAGTTTGTCTGTCTTTTTGGTTTTTTTTGGTTATATTTAGTGTGTTTTAAAAGTATGTGTTAATGTTCTCTGGTTTGTTTTATGTGTGGGGTGGGCAGAGGGGTCAGGGGAAACTTTTTTTCAATCTCTTTCCTTGTCACAGATGCCATTATTTTCTGGATCGTATCTCCGGTTGCTCTGTGGCCTAACATCATGGAGCTGGTGGCCTTGCTCAGGTCTGACTTTGCGCCCCACCGCGGGGACGTGGACATACCATTGAAGACGATCCCTTGCCTGGGATCTACGCTCCAACCGCGGCCTGCGGATTTCTCCATCGAGGAGCTTGCAGTCTCGGGTAGAGACCGAGAATATACCGTCAGCTACGGGAGCCAAGATCGCCCCGTCAACAAAAGGCTCGAGGCCCCCGACCACAGGAGAACAAAGAAGGGAAGAGATTGAACTTTTTTTTGCCTTCCATCACAGTGAGCAATATGGAGGAGTCAATGTGGAAGAGTGGATGTGTATGTTAAAATTTATTTTGTGTGTCCTGTTGCTTTTTATTGGAATGACTGTATGGCAAATGAAATTCCTTGTATGTTGCAAAACATACTTGGGTGATATGAGGATGCAGGGTGACTTGGACAGGTTGGGTGAGTGGGCAGATGCATGACAGATGCAGTTTAATGTGGATAAATGTGAGGTTATCCACGTTGGTGGCAAAAACAGGAAGGCAGATTATTATCTGAATATTATCTGAGTCAAGTTGGGAAAAGGGGAAGTACAACGAAATCTGGAGGTCCATGTTCATCAGTCACTGAAGCATGCAGGTACAGCAGGCAGTGAAGAAAGCGAATGGCATGTTGGCCTTCATAACAAGAGGAGTTGAGTATAGGAGCAAATAGGTCCTTTTGCAGTTGTGCAGGGCTCTAGTGAGACCACACCTGGAAAATTGTGTGCAGTTTGGTCTCCAAATTTGAGGAAGGACATTCTTGCTATTGAGGGAGTGCAGCGTTGGTTCACGAGGTTAATTCCCAGGATGGCGGGACTGTCATATGTTGATAGAATGGAGTGGCTGGGCTTGTATACTCTGAAATTTAGCAGGATGAGAGATGATCTTATTGAAACATATAAGATTATTAAGGGTTTGGACATGCTAGAGGCAGAAAATATGTTCCCGATGTTGGGGGAGTCCAGAGCCAGGGGCCACAGTTTAAGAATAAAGGGCCTGTCCTACCAGCATCCGACTCCATGTGCTGAGCGCGATCAAACTAGAAGCGGGGGCCACGCGGAGGTCGGGTGATCCCTGTACAGGGTCGTTCCCAACAGCATGCGTCTGCATGCGAAGAGCGCGAACAAACCGGCAGCGAGGGTCGCACGGATGTCGGGTGAGTGGCGCAATGCGGCGCAAAGTGAGGCGAACTTGGAGCAAAGTCTTAAAGGTAAGTTCGCCAGGACAAAGAGGGGCACACAGAGAGGGGCACAGAGGCACACACAAAGAGGGTCACAGGCACCTACAGAGAGGGTCACGGAGGCACATTACAGACGCGGTGTGTAATGCGTCGAGCCGACAAGCCGTTTCCGCCCGGACGTTTTGAACATGGTCAGTTTTTTGGAGCCCCGCGCGATGTCGGGACGAACTCTGCACAATTCCGCACGGCTCCGGCGATCGAAGTGGGACCGGCTCAAGTGACCACATTAGGTCGCGCTCATCGCATGGAGTTGCATGCTGCTGGGACAGGCCCTTAAGGGATAAGCCATTTAGAATGGAGATGAGGAAAAACGTTTTCACACAGAGGGTTGTGAATCTGTGGCATTCTCTGCCTCAGAAGGCCAATTCTCTGGATGCTTTCAAGAGGGAGTTTGATAGAGCTCTTAAAGATAGCGCAGTCCGGGGGTATGGGGAGAAAACAGGAACGGTGTACTGATTGTGGATGATCAGCCATGATCACTGTGAATGGCGGTGGTGGCTCGAAGGGCCGAATTGGCCTACTCCTGCACCGATTGTCTATTGTCTATATATGATTATGATTATGATTATTTAATAGCCCATTATTTGGGAATGTCACCTTCTGGCATCCAGCAGAATAAACAACAATGTTATTGTTTCCTCAGCAATGTTTTGAAATGCACTATCCTGACTTGGAAAAATAGCTGTGGTCCATCATCACTGGCTTTGTTTCTCCTGGAACTTCCTGCCCAACAGCATTGTGACAATACCTTCATTTGAAGGTCCTTTGCGGTTTAAAATGGAAGTGCACCGCCACCTTCTAATGTGTAATTGGGGCCAGGCAATAAATGCTGGACTTACGAGCTGTGGTCAAATACCAAAAAATGAATAGATAGAAAATAACTTGCACTAATCCAGCAGAGACAGCCGCTGAAAATGATGCACAAACTGGCTTTGGTGAATTAATGGTGCTGTGATCACCACAATCACAAAGACCATTTCAAAACATTGCTGAGGAAACAATAACATTTTCATTTATTCTGCTGGATGCCAGAAGGTAACATTCCCAAATTATAGGCCATTAAACACATTGGGCTTACACAAACAGAGAACGAGTTTAGGACTACTTTTCACTTATTTCACTCAAAACTCAAAATTGCTTAAGGAAAATTAATTTCAATACATTGTAGATTCATTACGTGTCCCCAAATTAACAAGAAAAGATTCCAACCAAAAGAATTTATGAGAAATAGGGTGGCACAGTAGGACAGAGGTAGAGTTGCTGCCTTTCAGTGCCAGAGACCTGGTTCAATCATGACTACGGGTGTTGTCTGCACAGAGTTTGTACGTTCTCCCTGTGACTGTGTGGGTTTCCTCCCACATTCCAAAGACGTACAGGTTTGTAGGTTGATTGGTTTGGTATAATTGTAAATTGTCCCTAGTGTGTGTAGGATAGTGTTAGTGTGCGGGGATGCTTGTCGGGATTGCGTGCTTGTTGGGCCGAAGGGCCTGTTTCCATGCTGTATCTCTAAAGTCTAAAGTAAAGTGTGAACAGTAAGACCAAGAAGAAGGCTCCACTGATGCCTTTCTTTTCCAGATATATTTCCTTTTACCATTTCCTCCACTTTTCTAACTTAGTGGACAAAGATATTGTAAATACTGTGAGAACTGCCTTTAATAACTTTCACATAGAACAATGGAATTCCTTTGCTGAATGTAAATATTGGCTGAGAAATATATTGCCCGTCAATTGGCCAAACGTGTAACAGAGCCACAACACACAGTATTTGCTTCTAAAATTCATCCTGAATTGGAGGCACACTAAGATTATGTTGGCCTCAACCAACCAGGGTTGAATTGCAAGATAAACATATACAGAATATGAACAAATAAAGAATATACCTACAAGAGTAGTTTTCAGGTGGTCTGAAAATGACGACGGAGTTTTTTCAAAATTCTGCTTATGTTGTCTTTGTCCTTTTTCTAATGAACATTGACAGCATTTCCTCAAATTAAATGATAAACATGTCCACATTTGCCAGATACAGACTGAACAAAGTAATCCTGTTTTACTCCAGCCCTCAGGCAAAGTTGCTAAAATTTGGAGTTAATTGTTTATTGAATAACTCACTGGAGCATCCTGTCCCTACGGAAATTGTGTGTTTCCGCCACAGCATTTGTGGTGTAAACACTCATTTCTTACCTTGTTGAGTCTCTTTTCCGTAGACTTTCATATGCAGAACGGTTGCAATATTTTTCCTCATGACAACGGGCTCTGAACCATCCTCTTTGTTGCACATTCCTATCCATCCAGATGCCTGATCAGCCCACCAAAGCTTGTTTCCTTCAAAAAAAGGTCGTTCCCTCTTAATATAATTGCTTTTATTCAATTTTCTCACTAAATAGTTTTGTTTCACAAGTTAGAATTATTATACTTTAAGGCATTTTATTACATTAATGTGACATTATTTCAGGATATTGACAATTCAAGTTTCATAACTTCAACCCTGCTTTTACATTCCTTCAAGGTCTCAGTTTTTCCTAATTCTATGCTTAACTCCAGCTCTGTTATATTCCAATATATTTATGCTCCTTACATTCTGATCTTTCATTTCATTCAGTATTTAATTATTTGACTTTTGCCAACAGTCTTCAGTTCCCAAGGCCCTAAATTCTGGGGTTCTCTCATAAAATTTCTGCTGCCTGCTTTTCTCTTTATTCATTTAGACATTTTTAAAACCTACATCTCAATCTCAACTTCTACCTCCCAATGTCTCTTCATATGTCCTAGAGTCAATATCCCAATGACACTCTCTTCTCCTTTTCTTTTAATTTTCTTTCAAAGCTGAAATGGTCACCAAATTCTAATGTCCAAACCTGTGACTAGTTCAATACCTGACTGGACAACAATCGTAACTCCCAGTAAATGACCTTGAAACTGATCCTGGAAACTGTTTACTTTTATGTGGGTTTAGGGTTTCCACAGATGCAAGCAAACTAAGTTTTAAGATGATGTTTGTGCTTCAGGTTGTCACATCTTGTGACAACCTGACAAGCCCTTTATCCTGGTTAAGGTTGTCCACATGATTTGCAGTTTGACGAACTGTTTTTGATTTAATGGGATGGCTACAAAGTGCTTGTAAACGTGTTTTCCACCCAAGCTTTCCACCAAAATCCTTTAGCACTCAAAATTAGGAGTTGTTATGTTTGTGTCTAAAAGGGATCAATTGTCAGATGGGGGTGTGCATGGTCTTCAAGGTCTTCATATGAGTTGTGACCCTGTGAGTTGCTTCATACCATTCCATGAAAGGAGTGGTGTTATTTGAGGACTGGTAACCATTGAGTTGGAGCATTAAGATTCCAGTGTTTGAGTTTAGTTTATTGTCACGTGTACCGAGGTACACTGAAAAGATCACATGATCATAATATCATAAGATCATAGGTGATAGGAGCAGAATTAGGCCATTCGCCTCATCAAGTCTATTCCATCATTCAATCATGGCTGATCTATCTCTTTCTCCCAACCCCATTCTCCTGCCTTCTCCCCATAAACTGACACCCATACTACTCAAGAATCTATCTATCTCTACCTTAAATATATCCACTGACTGGCAAAAAAATACACACCCAGATTGACCACCCTCTGACTACAGAAATTACTCCTCATCTCCTTCCTAAAAGAACATCCTTGTTTATATGACTGCAGAAACTAAATTTTGTTTGAACCTCAAAGAGGTTCAAATGACAATAAACGGTATTGTATTGTATTGTATTCTTTAATTCTGAAGCTATGAATTCTGGTCCAAGACTCTCCCACTAGTGGAAACATTCTCTCCACATCCACTCTATCCAAGCCTTTCACTATTCTGTATGTTTCGATGAGGTCCCTCCTCATTCTTCAAAACTCCAGCGAGTATAGGCCCAGTGCCATCAAACGCTCATCATATGTCAACCTACTCATGCCTGTGATCATTCTTGTATACCTCCTCTGGACCCTCTCCAGAACCAGCACATCCTTCCTCAGATTTGGTACCCACTGTCTGTCTTTTTTTGTTTTTTTGTCTAGTTAAATGTAGTTGTTTGTGGTTTTTTTTTTGTATTGTTTTCTAACTGTGTATATGTGGGGGGTGGGGGGGGGGGGGGGGGGGGGGGGGGGGGGGGGGGGGGGGGGGGGGGGGGGGGGGGGGGGGGGGGGGGGGGGGGGGGGGGGGGGGGGGGGGGGGGGGGGGGGGGGGGGGGGGGGGGGGGGGGTGAAGGGGGAATTTTTAAAAATCCTTTCCCTGCATGGGAGACATGACTTTTTCCCTGTTTTTGCAGGTCTCCGGTGTCGTTGGGGCCTGGTGCCGTGGAGCGGGCCTCCGACCGGGACGACCTGGG
This sequence comes from Okamejei kenojei, assembly GCA_035221665.1. Taxonomy (NCBI): domain Eukaryota; kingdom Metazoa; phylum Chordata; class Chondrichthyes; order Rajiformes; family Rajidae; genus Okamejei; species Okamejei kenojei. The sequence continues at coordinate 28,981,154 of CM069137.1, read as the reverse complement.
GGCTACAGTCGCGGAGCTGCGGACCTACACGTCCCGTGGGCTCTTGGGCCGGCCTCGGAGCGTGGGCGGTGGTGGAGTGGCCGCTGCGGCCCGACTCCGGGCTCCAGTTCCGGCCCTGCGGCCCGACTCCGGGGGGGCGCCAGCTCCGGCTCCAGCTCCGCCCGACTCCGGGGAATCCGGGGCTCCAGCTCCGGCTCCAGCTCCGGCCCGACTCCGGGGCTCCGCTCCGGCTCCAGCTGCAGATTGCTGATGGTGGACTGTTGGGGTGTCGGGAGCTCGCGGGTCCGGGTGGGAGACCGCTCTCCGGAGAGCTCCGCAACACAACTTCCTACTCCAGCCCGGTGTCGCGGGGATTGGAACGGACCCGGAGCGCGGGCCGAGCATCGCCCGGCGCGGCTTTATGGTGGCTGCGGGCGGACATTCCAGCGCCCGCCGGGGCTCCGACTTTGTGACTTTGGGCCTGGAGCGGGGCCGTACATCGCCCGGCGCGGCCTCAATGGACATGGGACTAACACACCGCCCGCTACTGGGGCTTCCGACATCGGGAGAGATGGTGCGGGGGAGAGAGAAGAAACTTTGCCTTCTAAGCACAGTGAGGGGGATCCACTGTGATGGAGTTTGTTTTGTGTGAATTTAATTGTTGGCGTGTTTTTTTATGAATTGTTCTGTTTGTTTGTTTGTATGGCTTGTAGAAACGGAGTTTCGTTCGAGCCTCTCTGAGGTTCGAATGACAAGTAATAAAATCAAATCAAATCAAATCAAAATTGCTCACAATATTTTAAATGCGGCCTGATCAGTGCCTTTTAGAGTGTGAGCATTACATCCCTCTTATTATATATAAGCCCTCACGAAATAGAATGCTAGCATTGCGTTTGCGCAAACATTTGTTGCGTGCTAACTCGTCTGTGGAAAGACAATTGAGCCAACCACAGTGTACAGATACATGATAAAGGGAATAACGAAACAGAGATTAACATCCTAAATAGAACAAATAAGAAGATATTTTCCAAATTGATTTTTCAGAAAAACAGTTAGAGAAACAATAAATATTCAAAACATTATAATCAAATAATTAAAGTTAAAATTACATTTTACAGCGCTACAATCCTAATTGGAATCAACGTGCTTTTGTCCATCTGATTTACCAGTGTGAATGTTGGGTAAACTCGGCCAAAATCCATGTAGGGCAACTGTGGAATTCTCTGCCACAGAAGGTAGTTGAGGCCAGTTCATTGGCTATATTTAAGAGGGAGTTATATGTGGCCCTTGTGGCTAAAGTGATCAGGGGTATGAGTTATGGTTGGAGAGAGAGAAGCAGCAGGTTACAGGGATACTGAGTTGGATGATCAGTCATGATCACAGTGAATGGCGGTGCTGGCTCAAAGGGCCGAATGGCCTACTACTGCACCAATTGTCTATTGTCTATTGACTAAGCAGATTTCTGCATTTGCCAAAGTATACAGTGATCGGCATATCATAAACACATGGACACTTCAAGAAGAAAATGTTTTGGCAGCCAGTTCAATTCAGAAACTTGCTGTGCGATCAACAGCAAGATTTGGAACATACCATTCAACAGCACTTTCTAACAATACATCCGTGTAAAGGCTTTTGTAAAGGCTATTTTTTAGGAAAATGTTCACCATTGCCCAATAACACAAACACTTGCTTGGCATACAAAATACTTTAGGGAATGGACAGTCAATCCTAATCTGATAGGAACAGCTGGGGCAAACAATATATCTTAAAAGTTGTTGGTGTTGTTCATATTCCACTTATGGAAATGCAAACTAATTTATCTTCACTGTTCCAGTTAGGTTAACGTTTAAAATATCGTACCCAATTTTTAGAAAGATAAGTCAGTCGAGTCTCTTCTCTTCTCTCTATTTTCTCTACCGCTCTGCTGGCTCGCAAGTTTGGAGGCTTTCATTCTTGCGACAATCCGATTTGTCCTCTTTCTTTGATATTCAACCCCCCCCCCCCCCCCCCCCCCCCCCCCCCCCCCTCCCCCCCCCCACCCATCCTGCTGTCATAGATGAATCCCTCACCTGTGTCTCCTCTGTGTCCCGTAGTTCTACTCTTGCACCTCACCCCGTCCCCACCCCTCCTCCGGGACAGAACATAGATAGAGTTCCCCTGGTCCGCAATTTTCATGCCACCACTCCTCGGCCCAAAACTTCACCGATATATGTTCTCCTGAGATGCGACCTGATCCATTGAGTTACTCCAGCACTTTGTGTCTTTTTTTTGTTATTAAGGCAATGTTGCTTAGATAATTATACTGATAGGTAACAATTATATCAATGTACACATTAATTTGTATGTTTCCTATCATGATTACAGTGATAAAGATTTGTTTTGCTTCCTGAGTATTTTCAGGTCACATATATGTTCACCAAATGTATAAATATATTTGCAGTAACAGAATTATTTCTGTCTGTCTACTTGTTACAATGAGTTCATCAACTTTGAAATATTATGAGAACATTGCATGGTACTATATAAATGCATTGTCTTTTATATTTAGAATAATTCCACATAGATGGTATATTGTGTTAATGTATGATGAGCCTTTGACGACTCCGGGCCTATGCTCGCTGGAGTTTAGAAGGATGAGAGTGGAACCTCATTTAAATTTACCAAATAACGAAAGGTCAGGATAGAGTAGATATGGAGAGGATGTTTCCACTAGTGGGAGAGTCTAGGACCAGAGGGCACAGCCTCTGAATAAAACAACATACCTTCAGAAAGGAGATGAGGAGGAATTTTTTTAATCAGAGGGTGGTGAATTTGTGGAATTCGTTGCCAGAGTAGCCTATGGAGGCCAAGTTTATGTGTATTTTCAAAGCAGAGTTTGACAGTTTCTTGATTAGGAAGGGTGTCAAAGGTTACTGGGAGAAGGCAGGATAATATGGTTGAGCGGGATAGATAGATCAGCCATGACTGAATGTCCAGTCAAGTCACATTTATTTATATTGCACATTTAAAAAACAACTCTCGTTGACCAAAGTGCTTTACAATTGAATGAAGTCGACTCGAAAGGCCAAATGGTTAAACTATGTTCCTTGCCTTATGAACTTATGTGTGAACCTCAAAGATTAAACCTCTGAACCATAGTCTATACATTTAAAGAAAATAAACAAACTGAATAAAATATATGCATATTGCACCAAAATGATGAATTTTCTTAAATCAAATAACCTGAAACCAAAGGCTGAGATAACATTGCCACAATTGTGTCTCTTCATTCTCTATGTTAATATTCTATTTAACATGTTTGGTTAAATGTTTAGACATTTGAAATACCTGTTCATTTTCTCAAGTTGTATTTATTTATTTCTGAATAGCAAATATTGGGTGTCAGAGGTTATGGGGAGAATGCAGGAGAATGGGGTTAGGAGGGAGAGATAGATCAGCCATGATTGAATGGTGGATTTGACTTGATGGGCCGAATGGTCGAATTCTGCTCCTATCACTTATTAATCCTCCTCGACCAGGAGGAAGAGTATGTCCACTCCCCACTGTCTCCTCGCATGGGATATTAAGCTGCTATAAATGTGTAGGTGGAATCTGGCTATGCCTTTGGACTTTGGAGAGAGTAGATCCTGGCTGAGCCTCTGGACATCCGGTGAGCCATAGTACACTCTTTGCAATGACTTGGCCTCAATGCAATGCTCAGGCCTTGTTGCAAAGCTGCCCAGAGAGGCTTTGATGGAAGAAAAACACCAAAATGGAACATTATCCTCAAAGATGCAAGGATTTTCAACAGGTTTAAAAATCTCTGATCTTCAGTAAATAATAGATATGAATAGTTTGAACAAATTAAAATGATTACAAAACTTGAAAAATGACACCTACAATCTTTTTACAAATCATTAAAATTTAAATAATCAGTGGAAATTAAATAAAACATGAACCCTCTGTTCTTCAGGCTGTGAATTCCATTCAAATGAATGGGGTCTGATAGCCTATACCAGGTCCCATCTGTTTATAAGATCTGATTAATGATTCCCTGCAAGATTGGACACTACTGTTGCACTTTACTGGATTCCATGTGGCGACCAGTCATGGTGCATTGTGACAGATGTGGACCTGCTGGCTACAGCCGGCACGATTTGAACCAAAGATTCTGGAAACATTTCCTATCTTTTTGACTTAATGTCAGTATCACTGTTCAGCCAAGTTTGTTGAAATACACAGAAATAAGTTCTCAGCTCTTCCCAACATATTCCTTTCCCCCTCCAGAAATAATATTCTTTTACATCAATATGACATTTCTATTTTCTATCAAGCTACTGTTGCAGCTTCTCAGAGATTGCCAATTTAGCGATAATTAGTGTCATATTACACTGTGCTTCGTGGACTTGAGCCCATTTGGAACTAGGTCAATCTCATTACACTTATAACCCTCACAACAGTCAGAGAAGTCAGATTTTCATTGCTTCTGTCTCAGCTGGATCTGTGTACAAATTTCTGAAGTGAAAATATAATACTTTAGAAGATTGAACTTACAGATTTCAGCACCGTTTACCATCAATTTCAAGCCTCAAGAAATATGATCAGACTATCACACTGTTTACAGCCACGATTGAGAAAATAATTTTTACAACCTTGTTCTATCCTCTCAGTTAGATGCACAACTCCTCGCACTAAACACACACTTCTCCAAGTAACTCTGTTTTGTACTGCTATTCTGAAATTCAGTTCCAATGAGTTTAAGGGAACTGAATTTTGAATCAACATACAAGACACAGTCAAATCTATATAATGTGCATAAGAAAACATTTTTGTTCCTGCCTCCAAACACAACTTTATTTCTTCATAATAAAAATAGTTCAGACAAAACAAGAGAGAAAGTGCAAAAATGATAAATAGGTACCAGAATGGAAACCAAAAGCAGGAAGAATTGAGCAGGTTGAGACGTATTTCCTGTTTGTTACAGATGACAGAGTTTAACAAATGTCTTTAAACACATGTATAGAACATAGAACAGGACAGTGCAAGAACAGATTTTAGGCTTACAATATCTGTGTCAAGCATGATGCCAAGCCCATCACTTATCTACCTGCCAGTAACCTATATGCCCCCATACTCTGCACATCCATATGCCTATCCAGAAGTATTTTAAATGTCACTAATGTATCTGCTTCAACCACCATCCTGATAATGCATTCCAGGCACTCACCACCCTTTGAGTAAAGTAGTTGCACCACCCATCTGCTTTAAACTTTGCCCCTCGCACCTTAAAACCATGCCCTCGAGTAACTGATTTTTCCATTGTGGCAAAAAGATTCTGACAGTCTAACCTATGTATACCTCTCATCATTTTATACACTTCTTTCAGGTTTTAGTTTAGTTTAGAGATACAGCATGGAAACAGGCTCGATGGAACACCGGGTCCATGCTGACCAGCGATCCCCACACACTAACGCTATCCGACACACACATCTTTGGAGTGCGGGAGGAAACCGGAGATCTCGTAGAAAACCCATGTGGTCACAGGGAGAACGTACAAACTCCGTACAGACAGCACCCGGAGTCAAGATTCAACCTGAGTCTCCGGCACTGCAAGTGCTGTAAGGCAGCAACTCTACCACTGCGCCACCGTGCCCATATCCGCCAGAGAAAACAATCAAAATCTGTCCAAACTCTTCCTGTAGCTAATCCAGGCATCATGCTGTTAAATAGACACAAGACAAAACATCACCCATTCCTTCTCTCCAGAGATGCTTCCTGTCTCGCTGAGTTACTCCAGCATTTTGTGTCTAACTTCAGTTTAAACCAGCATCTGCAGTTCCTTCATACACATCATGCTGTTAAACCTCCTTTCCGCCCTTTCCAAAGTCGCCACATACTTCCTTTGATGGGGCAACCAGAACTTGGCCCAATACTCCAAATGAGCCCTAACTAAAATCCTATAAAGTTGCATTATGACTTCAGAGAGTGAACAGAGTAGATGTAGGCTAGAGGGAATATTGTCACGTCAGGAGAATATCCAAAATCAATCATCATAAATTCAGAATATTTACTGATAAGAGGAAGAGGAAACATTTATTTGCTTACTGTCTGGTTAGAATGTTGAGGCATTTATTTGGGAATAATACTTTATAAGGAAACCAAGATGTAGGTAAGATATAGAAAAAGAGCAAAAGGCTTTTATTCAGGTTGGTGGAACAGTAGAATTTAAAGGTGTGGACCCGTTGGATCAAACTACCTGCTTTGTGCTGGCTTTTTACTTAAAATAATACATTTCCTGCTGAATGATTAGCATGTTTAAACATTATCTACACTGCTTTAAAATAGTTTAAGAATCCCTATGTATTGTTAAAAATTATAACATTTCAATGATGACCCAATTCTTCATTTGAATAAATGTCAGTGCGAGGAAATATTTGTAACTTATAGCTGGTAAAGGAATAAGTATAATTGTTTTTCGTGTGAGATTTGTGCACCCCTTTTATAACATACCAGTTATGTATCCCTTTGCAAAGAATACATAACTGGTATGGGTCCAGAATAAATTTGAAATAGTCCTGTTCAAACTACATCAGATTTCATTTGTTTTGTCCTTATCCCTCAGTTACTGAACACCTTTGCGGTGAGGCAATAATATTAATTGGACAATTGCTACTAGATAAAGATGTGCACTGGCAAGCACAAATTGGACTGTGACACCAAACCACTTTACCATTAAATACACTTTGTGTAAAATTATGAGCAAGAAACCAATATTTGATGGGTCATTACTTTCTATTTATGGTTTTATTATACGACTACTTAGAGAAAATTGCTGCATCATTAACACTGGGCAAACTGCCCACCCCGATTTCTGCCTTAACATTAAGTGTATATAGTGGACCATAAATGTCTATAAAATGTCTGACGAATTACTAATAATAAAACCTACAGTCTTTAAATCATAGAAAATAGTTTAACAGTAGAATTATTCCTTAATTTGTTTTACAAAAAAACTAAAACACCGATACACTGAAATTTCAATTTTGATCTGATGATACTGAATTGCATGTATCTCTTGCAAAATAGGAATTGTAAAATAAAGATAATTGCAGACAAATCAATAGGATTGGAACTACACAATCCATATTTTTGGAGAGCTGCAACATTTTTAAGGGTGGCTCGATGGCACAGCGGTAGAGTTGCTGCCTTACAGCGCTTGCAGTGCCAGAGAGCCGGGTTTGATCCTGACTACGGGTGCTATCTATACGGAGTTTGTACCTTTTTCCTGTGATCGCGTGGGTTTTCTCGGAGATCTTTGGTTTCCTCCCGCACTCCAAACATGTACAGGTTTGATGGTCATAGGTCATAAGTGAGAGGAGCAGAATTAGGCCATTCAGCCCATCAAGTCTACTACACCATTAAATCATCACTCACTCCAAACCCCATTCTCCTGCCTTCTCCTCTTAACCTGTGCTGGTCAAAAATCTATCTATCTCTACCTTAAACATTTCCATAGACTTGGCCTCCACAGCCTTCTGTGGCAAATAATTCCACAGATTCACCACCCTCCGACTAGAGACATTCCTCATCTCCTTCCTAAAGGAACATCCTTTAATTCTGAAACAATGATTTCTAGTCCTAGACTCACACACTAATTGGAAACATCCTCTTCACATCCACTCTATCTAAGCCTAGGTTAATTAGCTTGGTATAAATGTAAATTGTCCCTAGTGTGTGTCATATAGTGTTAATGTGTGGGGATCGCTGGTCGGTGCGCACTCAGTGAGCCGAAGTGCCTGCTTCCGCACTGTATCTCTAAAGTAAACTGAATTAAATCTAAAAAAAAGCTACAAATATTAATTAGAAAGTTAACTGTTCAAAATTATTTATTGATAAATAAGAACTAATATACCATGTGTGCATGTGATTGTTCTCCACGGAAAAAAAAAAATCTGGAATGGAAGAGTAAGTTGTTTTGCTCCTGATGGAAAATAAACTAAGAAAATAAAAATAAACTGAAGATGTTAGAATCCTGATGAGAAACAAAAAATGGGGGAAACACTCAGCAGACCAAGCAGTATCTGTGGGAAGAGAAACTATTAATGTTCCAGGTGCATGGAAAATAAAATAAATTTGTTTTCAATATGAGAAAGGTGGGGGAGGGATGGGTAGTACAGTGGGAATATCATTGACAGGGTGATTCCAACTGAATTAATGGGGGGAAGTTATGAGTACATTAAATGTTTGTCTGTGTAATATGGTGTAAATGGCAAGCTTGTGGGTCCTAGGCAGCAAACTCGAAGAAAAATTAAAAACGAACCAATGTGATGACAGGCAGAAACAAAACTGTTTTAGTAAACTCTTTAACAATGGCGTAAACTCCATTTGACACCATAGAATTCCACAGACATTCTTTCCATTATTACTTTAGCTAACACGGATATTAATGACAAACTTGCATAAAAGAAGTCTATTTCCATATTCTTTATCAAATGAAGTTTTCTTTAATGTTGCCGATTCTATTCAAGATCTAGAAATAAATTGGTTAATGGTGTATTATAAGATGATCACTACCTAGTAGATAATTTAGATTAACTACATATTTAAAATATTACATCATAATTTACTTTTCAGCAGAGTTAATACAATTTCAGTAATACAAGGAGATTTCGGTTTTAAAATATTACTTTAAAATCATTGTTATTATATGTTATCATTTTGGGTTGATTAATGATACAAAATATAACATTTGAGACAGATGTTGAATGCAAAAAGTAAATATCTGTAAATGATTCTGTATGATGGGTTTATAAAATATGACTATATTTTAAAACATCTGATATAAAGAGCATTCAGAAAGTATTCAGACTCCTTCACTTTTTCCACATTTTGTTAACGTTACAGCTTTATTCTAAAATGGATTAAATTCTTTTTTTTTATCATCAATCTACACACAATATCCCATAATAAAAAACTGAAAACAGGTGTTTAAATATTTTTGTAAAGTAATTAAAAATAAATAACTGAAATATCACATTTACATAAGTATTCAGACCCTTTACTCAGTACTTTGTTGAGGCACCTTTGGCAGCAATTACAACCTCAAGTCTTCTTGGGTATGACAGATCCTCTCAAGCCCTGTCGGGTTGGATGTGGAGCGTCGATGCACAGTTATTTACAGGTCCCTCCAGAGCTGTTCGATCGGTTCAAGTCGGGCTCTGGCTGGGCCACTCAAAGACATTCACAAACTTGTCACAAAGCCACTCCTGCATTGTCTTGGCTGTGTGCTTGCCCTGTTGGAAGGTGAACCTCCACCCCAGTCTGATGTCCAGAATGCTCTGGAGCAGGTTTTCCTCAATAATCTCTCTGTACTTTGCTCCATTCATCTTTCCCACGATCCTGACTAGTCTCCTAGTCCCTGCTGCAGAAAAACATCCCCACAGCACGATGCTGCCACCACCATCCTTCAGTATGGTATTCGCCAGGTGATGAGCGGTGCCAGGTTTCCTCCAGATGTGACACTTGGCATTCAGGCCAAAGAATTCAATTTTGGTTACATCAGACAAGAGAATCTTGTTTCTCATGCATTTTGGCAAACTCCAAGCGGGCTGTCATGTGTCTTTTACTGAGGAGTAGCTTCCATCTGGCCACTCTACAATAAAGGCCAGATTGGTGGAGTGCTGCAGATATTGTTGTCTTTCTGGAAGGTTCTCCCATCTCCACAGAGGAACTCTGGAGCTCTGTCAGCGTGACCATTGGGTGCTTGGTCACCTCCCTGACCAAGGCCCTTCTCCCCCGATTGCTCAGTTTGGCCGGGCAGCCAGCTCAATGAAGTGAGCTCCAAAGTTCTTCCATTTTTAATTACTTTGCAAACATTTCTAAGCACCTGTTTTCGCTTCTTCATTCTGGGGTATTATGTGTAGATTGATGATAAAATAAATCAATTGAATCAATCTTAAAATAAGGCTGAAACGTAACAAAAAGTGGAAAAAGTGAAGGGGTCTGAATACTTTCTGAATGTACTGTACTATGCCAGTACTTTAACTGTTACCCTGTCAGGAGTTTTAAACTTTAAGTAATTTATCTATCTATTACTTAATCTTAAATATAAATATGACATCAAGTTGCAAATAATCATATCAGAGTGATCAGTGTGGCAGCATGGTGGCACATTATTAGAGTGGTGCCTTACAGCACCAAATACCCTGATTGGATCCTGACTACAGATGCTGCCTGTGCAGAGTTTGTACATGCTCCGGTTTCTTCCCACATTCCAAAGACCTACAAGTTTGTAGGTTAATTGGCTTTGGTAAAATTGTAAATTGTCCCCAGTGTGTGTGTGTAGGGTAATATTAATGTGCAGGGATCACCGGTCAGCACGGACTCGATGGGCCGAAGGGCCAGTTTCTGCTCTGTATCTCAAAACTAAACTAAAACATTTTGCGGTGGGCCACAAATAGATACTGTGAAGTGATGACTTCTGTCCTGTTTTACCATTGAATCCTGATTTGTAATTAAGAACCAATAATTCTTCTTAAAATGTTGCTACAGTTGGAAGCCACTTTGAATTCCCTTGTCAATCAGCAAATAGACATTGCGGGAGCAACCAGAAGAGATAACTGCCACTTAAATCACATTTAATTGCAGAGAAATGTACGTTAGAAACGATTGCAGGTTTTATTTTATATTCCCCAAGGTCCAGCTTCTATTGAAGAAAGAACATCTCTACATTGGCAGAAATTCAGATATCTTGTTCATTCTCAAGCTTTACCCAGTCATGGCTAAAGCACAGTTAATTTCCTTTGAAGGTTCTGAAATGCAACTGCATGTCCTTTATCATCAAGTTCAACAAAGACCATATTGGTCAATATGAAAATGAGCAAAGCCTATGCTGTAATAAAGAAGTAATTAATTAATAAGTGGCAGGCCTTGTATGGAATAACCTTCCTGAAATTTACAGAATCCCCTGAAGGCATAGGGCTCAGACTTGTGGTAACATGAGTTTCACCTCACATTACAAAGTTACTTTGTGATAACAACCTTATTAATCATTTTGCAGTTTTACAATCCATGCCAAGACATATGCAAAGTTAACTAGGTAATTTGCATAATAGAAGTCAGAGGCAATGGCTCACAGATGGGAAAATATAACATTACAGCCCAAAGCCTGTTATTTTTCTCTCAATGGCATTTCCAGCAAAACTCTTAGAATTTAGAATTAGAGGTCAATTGTGCTCTGATAAATGTGTGTCAATAGATCATACATTTTCCTTACATTAAAAATCTGAAATGTTAATTGATAGAAAAAGTAGTGACTGCAAACTGGTAATTACTAACTCTTTATCCAACTTATGACCGAAAAGTCATGTCAATCAAAATAGAATTGATTGCATCATTAACCTATCAACTCGAGAAACTAGAAAATAGCCTTTTTATATAATGCCATAGCTGTCAAAAATATTCGTAAATATAAAATACAGTTGATTCTCCCCACAGTACAATCATACAATTCTTTGAGCACTGGGAGCATTACAGTAGTAATTAGACTTTTGAAATTTTTGAGGGGAATCGTTTTGTTGAACCAAAAAGCAAGCATACGGAATAATCAGTAAACAGCCTTATGCCCAATTGCATTGTCAGTTCTAAGGTGATTCTAATATTGGACCACAAACTTTATTATTAATATGGGAAATTGTAGATGCCTAATCATCATCCCCTGATGAGTTGCGCAGGAGAAGGTCAGGTAGCGGTCACAAGCGAAATACATATTAAGGTATGCAAAATGGTGGGAGGAAATAGGAACATGGCTCAGAGCGTGGAAACATTTATTCAAGCCATGCTGGAGACAGTGTATAAAGAGGAGATGGAGTGGTTGAAATTGCATGTAATGACTGATAGCAAACCAACACATTTTACTTCATCCTACCCCCCCTGGTCAAATCCCTCCCCACCTATGTCCAAGACACCTCATAAGCTCTTCGTCTCCTTCATGACTTCCATTTTCCAGGCCCCCGCTCCCTCATCTTCACAATTGATGTCCAGTCACTCTAGATCTCCATCCCCCACCAGGAGAGCCTTAATGCCCTCCGTTACTTCCTCGACCGCAGAACCAACCACTCTCCATTTACTAATACTCTCCTCCGCTGGTCCTTACCCTCAACAACTTTTCCTTTGACTCCTCCCACTTCCCCCAAATCCAAGGCATAGCTACAGGCATGCGCAGGGGCTCCAGCTATCCCTGCCTCTTTGCAGGGTACGTCAAACAATCCCTGTTTGAGGCGTACCGTGGCTCCCCAAACTCTACATCTGCAACATTGACGACCGCATTGGTGTTACCTCCTGCACCCATGCAGAACTCATCCATTTCACCACTAATATTCATCCGGCACTAAATTCAACTGGACCATCTCCAACATCTCCCTACCGTTTCTAGATCTCACCATCTCCATCGCAAGCAACAGACTACTGACCAAAATCTAATACAAACCCACTGACTCCCATAGCTATCTGGACTACATATCTTCCTACCCTGCTTCCTGAAAGGACTCTATCGCCTACTCCCAATTCCTCCGTCTACGCCGCATCTGCACCCAGGACAAGGTGTTCCAGACCAGGACATCGGAGATGTTCTCATTTTTTAGGTAATGCGGGTTCCCCTCTTCTTATAGATGAGGCTCTCAGCAGGGTCTCCTCTATATCCCACAGCTCCACTCTTACTCCCAATCCCCCTACTCGTACTTGTAATAAGTACTGACACTTTTGAAAAATATAAAAGTGGATAAGTCTCCAGGTCCTGACAGGATATTCCCTAGGACATTGAGGGAAGTTAGTGTAGAAATAGCAGGAGCTATGACAGAAATATTTCAAATGTCATTAGAAACGGGAATAGTGCCGGAGGATTGGCGTACTGCGCATGTTGTTCCATTGTTTAAGAAGGGTTCAAAGAATAAACCTAGCAATTATAGACCTATTAGTTTGACGTCAGTGGTGGGCAATTTAATGGAAAGGATACTTAGAGATAATATATATAAGCATCTGGATAACCAGGGTCTGATCAGGAACAGTCAACATGGATTTGTGCCTGGAAGGTCATGTTTGACAAACCTTCTTGAATTTTTTGAAGCGGTAACTAGGGAAATTGATGAGGGTAAAGCAGTGGATGTTGTCTATTTGGATTTCAGTAAGGCCTTTGACAAGGTTCCCCATGGAAGGTTGGTTAAGAAGGTTCAATCTTTGGGTGTTAATGGCGGAGTAGCAAGATGGATTCAACAGTGGCTGAATGGGAGATGTGGGGGAAGTCAACAAAGTCCAGTCCCATCCCCAGTTCACCCGTAGTCGGGCCAATTGAGGCCTCCGCAGTCGCTGCTACAGGGCCCGATGATCCAGGCCGTTCTCGCCGGGTAATGGTGCTCCGGCGTCGGGAGCAACCTCTCAGCGGCTTGGGACACCTGGAACGGCTGCCTCTTACCGGAGTCTGCGGCTTCCGAAGCCAACAAGGCCGCACTGGATGGAGCTCCATCACTAGGATGGAAGCTCCCGATGTAAAGTTTAGCGCCGCCGCCCGCAGCTGGCCGCTCCACAGTCCCGCAGCTCCGTGATGTTTTTGTCGGCGGTCTTCAGCTCACCGGAGCTCCAGCGCGGCAACACAGGCAAGGCATCGCCTTCGCCACTCCGCGAGAGTGCTGCGCCGCCGCCGAAGCCAAAGTTCTGGGCGGTCCCCTCGGCAAATGCCGCTCCAGGCCCGCTGGTAGGCCGCGAGGACGGGTCGAAGTTGCAGCCCGGAGAAAAGCTGCATCTGAAACCAGGTAGGGACCCTGAAGAGTAGCCCCCCCCCCCCCCCCGTACATAAAAAAAATACTAGAGCTCCAAAAAACCAAAAACTCAACTAACTAAAAATTAAAAAGGAAGTAAAAAACGGACAGCTGCAGGCTGGGCAGCCATACCCGTACAGGACGGCGCCCCCTACACTGATGTATACTACTGTTTCCAACTTTTATATAAAAATGTAATAAGCATTTAGAAACTGCCAACAATTTATAAACGTGAGTGGATGGGACTAGCTTAGATCTTAATCAGCATGGACAAGCTGGGCTGGAGTGCCGGTCTCCATGCTCCATGACTATATAACTCATAAAATTTTTCAGTTAACTGCTTTCAATTATGAAATTAAACAATTACCTAATTACATAAGATTATTTACAATTATGCATTTGAAACAAATAATTATTATGCATAGAAGTCTTCACAAGGAGTACAAAATCTTCACAAGGAGTTGCACTTAATAACTTCAACTAAACAGCAAATATTTCAGGTAAAAGTAATGCGTGGCTCACATTGCTGAGAGGCATCATATGCATCTCATATCTTATATTGCAGTTGTTATTTCAAAATAGACGTCTTTATAATTATGAATGCGCTGCATTACATATTCCTAAATATCAAACAATTCACAGAAAACTTAATTCTCAGTATTTATTAACTACTGCATTTAACATTGAAATTTGGCACATTACTATATATATATATTTTTTTTTTTTGTTTATTTTTGTTAGAAGTAAGTACAGTAGTCTGGTACTTAAGTAACTAATACATACATACATATTCTCATTCTTGTACAACTTCATACTTTTAGTTCAATAATAAAAAAACAGTGAGAGAAAAAAGAAATAAAGAGTGGAATAGATAGACAAGCGAGTAGAAACAGAAAACAAAAAAATAAAAAATAAAGGACAGAGGTGAGAAGTTAAAAGATTGAAAGAGAAGGAAAATGTAAAAAGAAAAGAGAGATTAGGAGAGATCTACCTATCTCATATTTTTGCCCATCCGTCACCCAGTTCTAAACATTTAATTTCTAAGGTTATGTTATGTTGCACCATATGCTTGTATAAAATTTGATAAACGAGACCAAATCTTTAAGAATTGGTCTACTTTGCCTAGTAAGAGGAATCTCATTTCTTCAGATGTAGCGTTTCAGACATATTTGAGATCCACATTTTGAATGTGGCGTAGGTGCGTTTTTTCCAAAATTAAGTATATGTTTTTTTTCGCTGTTTATTAGACCATAATTAAGAAAAGCTTCTTGGAATATAGTTAGTTTACTTCCTCTTCCATTGATCCAAAGAATAATCAATTCAGTATTGGGGTTTCAATTTTGTGTTAAATAGTTTTGTAAAAATTCCAAAAATTAATTCCAAATGTATACAGTTTTGTACAAGAGACAAAGGAATGTGCTATAGTGGCATTTTGAGTTAGACATTTAATCGCAGATGGGGGAAAAAAGAAACATTTGAAAATATTTTATTCAGTCTTGTTTTCGAATAATATAATCTATGTAAAATTTTAAATTGAATTAGGTTATGTCTTACATTCATTGAACATTTGTTTACATATAATAAATTTTTATCCCATCTATCGTTCGGAATTTTTATCAATAACTCTTGTTCCCAGTCTCTTCTAATTGCTTCTGTCGTTGGTGTTTCTATATTTAGGATTATATTATATAAGTAAGATATTAAATTGCTTGATTCTGCCTTTCTATTCATTCCTTCCTCCAGTAGATCTGGGGTTAAAGTTTTATATCCTTGTATATACTTCTGAAATTCCATGACATTCCAACCCTGGAAGGAATTATGAAAAAGATTCCACATGGTGTGAATTTGATGTTTGGAGAAGACAATCTAAGATTCTTCCGTGATTTTCCTGCTGAAGTCGTGGAAAAGAGGAATAAGTTTACAAACACGAGAAGGCTACTAAAAGAGGTCTCGGGAGTAAGATATGGGATAGTGTACCCCGCTAAATTGAGAATTTCTTATAACCATGTTGAACGTGCATTCACGGATCCAGAAGAGGCATTTAAATATGCACAAAGTATCACAAAGGAGGACTACTGATCATTAGGAGTTGGTCTCCTACAATAACATCGAGGAGAAACGACAAAGAAAGGATTGTGTCTCTTTTTTTTAACATATAAAAAAGACTGCTCTTGTTAAAATGGCATACCCTCCTCGAGGCACTGTCTAGACATTTTATCTTTGGAATGTTAATTCAAGGTCGGATTTTAAGTTTCATTTCAACAAAGACTGACAAAGAAGAGAAACTGTGGCGGGGAAAATAAATTGAGAAAAAAAGTGTAATATAGAATATGATTTAAGAAATATATAATTACATACTAACATAAAATATAATTAATAAAATTGGGTAGTATTAATAACATATTAACACATTTTATGCATACAGTAGACTTAGTCTAGATTGCGAGTAGAGGGGGGGAGGAGACTCAGATACTTGGAAGGGTCTGAATCTGGTTAACCCCTTGGGACCTGCTGTTGTCTGATACAAAAGTTTGAGACTTAATTGTAATAAATCTAGGCATATTGATAGATATGGATATATAATTAACATAATTACTGTTATATCTAAGTATATAATTAATGTTGGAAGCTACTTTTTTATTTTGTTTTTCCTCCTGGAAGATCAATTTCTAATCTAGCTATTGGAGTACGTTTTATTTTATATATATATATATATATATATATATATATATATATATATATATATATATATATATATATATATATAATTTTTAACTTTGTATCGCTCTCTCTTCCAATTAATAATAATTGGTCAAGGGGGCAGAGTGAAACACATAAAAACATCTACGGAAGTCAATAAGAATTTTTCTACCACCTGTTGGTGGCTTGTTTTTAATTATAATATCTTTATTTTTGGATATTATAAATATCACTTTTTGTTTGTTAATTATCTTTTCACGTCTCTACACTTTCTGTCTTTCTTAAGGTTATTCTGAATGGGGAGATGCCAACAAAACTTAACAACTGGGGATGATCATCCTTCATCTGGAGTTATAAGGTTCTTGGTTGCACCATATGAAGTAAAGGTATTAACATGATTCATAATGCAAGATGATAAACAAAAGAAAACTGGAGGAATCACGTTCTGTAGTTGGAATATAAGGGGCGCTAATGAATCAATTAAAAGGGGTAAGATCTTTGCCCAATTAAAAGCCTTAAAAAGTGACATTATTTTTTTACAAGTGACACATCTGAAATATCAAACACAGATAAGCCTAAAGGCAAATTGGATTGGGCAAACATACTACTTCATTTACTTCTAAATCTAGAGGCATGGCTATTATCATTCGTAAAGGTATACCATTTAAATTAAAGAATACTATAGCAGATAAAGAGGGGAGGTACGTCATAGTTACGGGAGAAATGTATTCTACTCCATTTACTTTGATAAATATTTATGCTCCTAATTTTGACAACCCCCAATTTTTTAGTAACATTTTGGATATAATTTCAGAACTTAATCATCAAAATGTGATAATAGGGGGAGATTTGAATTGTGTTTTAGATCCATTTGGATAAAACAGCAAAACAAAAAAGGACTAACATAAAATCTAAAACGAGTGAACTCCTAATACATACATGAAAAATACTAATATAACAGATGTATGGAGGATCCGCTAACCCAGTAGGTAGGGAATATTCATTTTATTCAACAGTACATAAAACATATTCACATATTGATTATTTCTTAGTGGACACAAAACTAATTCCATATACATATAATTCTAAAATATCATAATAGTATCATTTCTGATCATTCACCGTTAACTTTTTCTTTAAAATTAGAAGGAATGCCTGATAAAAATTCGTTTGGAGGTTTAACCCCCAAATTTTAAATAACTCACAAGGTTGCACATATTAAAAGAGCAGATGAGATTCTTCTTTGAGACAAATGATACACCAGATATTTCACCCTCCTTATTATGGGAAACTTTTAAGGCATTTATTAGAGGAATTATAATCTCATACAGACAAGCTTTCCAAAATAAAAAAGAATAATACTGAACAATTGCAGTTAGAACAAGAAATTAGACAATTAGATTTAGAAAATGCCAAAAACCAACTATAGATAAACATAATAAGATAATAATACTAAAATATAAATTAAATAAAATTTTATCGGCCAGAATAATGAGATTATTTCAAATTACAATACAAGAAACTTTTGAATTTGGTGATAAACCTCATAAACTCCTAACACGCCAACTGCAAAAAAGGGACACAGAAAATAAAATTACTAAAATTAAATCAGGGGAATTACTAACAATACCTAAAGATATTAATAAAAGATTTGCTCAATTTTATCAAAATTTATATACATCGAAAACTTCTGCAAATATTACTCAAATTGCAAATTTATTAGATAACTGTAATCTTCCAAAATTAAATATGGTGGAACAGAGGCATTAGGAGCTCAGATTACACTACAGGAAATAGAAGAAACAATTAGTTCGTTGAAGAATGGCAAAACCCCAGGACCAGATGGCTTTAGTAATGAATTCTATAAAAGATTCTACGAAATAATTTCTCCACGGTTGCAAGATTTATATATATATACATTTTTAAAGAAAATAAATTACCAGAAACACTAACTGAATCAACTATTACACTTATACCAAAAAAGGACAAAGATCTAGAAGATCCAGGCTCATATAGAGCTATTGCACTCCTAAATACAGACCAAAAAATATTAACGAAGACCCTAGCGAGAAGATTGAGTAAATATGTTAGTAAACTAATAAATCCGGACCAAACAGGGTTCATACCAAAGAGATACTCATTTAACAATTTGAGGGTTGTCTAATATAATGTACTCACATAATACTGAAGAAGAACTAGCAATTATTTAATTGGATGCAGAAAAAGCTTTTGATCAAGTAGCATGGCAATATTTATTCAAAGTATTGGAAAAATTTAATATGGGGGATAATTTTATTTCATGGGTAAAACTACTATGTGATAAGCCGACGGCTAGAATACTGACTAATAATATATTATCCCCGAAATTCTATTTAGCAAGGGGCAATAGGTAGGGGTGCGCGTTATCGCCCCTGCTTTTTGCACTAGCGATAGAGCCTTTAGCTGAAAGTATAAGAAGCCATCTGAACATTCATGGGTATATTACCAAACACTCAAATAATAAAATTTCATTATATGCAGACAACATATTATTATATATTACAAATTCGCAAACTAGCATACCAAATATACTAAATTTAATAGAAGAATTTAGTTCTCTTTCAGGATATAGAATAAATTGGAACAAAAGCAAAATTATGACGATAAAACCTCACGAGTCGACACATCTGTTGAAATTCCCTTTTAGAATTACAACAGAAAAATTTAAATATTTGGGCATCCAAATTACTAGGAACTATAAATCATTACTCAACGCAAACTATATGCCTTTATTAACTAAATTAAATGGGCTGATTAAATTTTGGAAGACACTGCCGATGTCATTAATAGGCAGAATAAACGCGATAAAAATGATCTTCTTACCACAAATATTGTACCTATTTCAATCAATACCAATATAGATACCTAAAAAATTCTTCAAAAAATTAGATTCTGATATTATAAACTTCATATGGGATTATAAATCACAAAATTTAAAAAAAAAACACTTGTGTAAATCTAAAGAATCAGGGGGACTGACACTCCCCAACTTATTGTATTATTATTGGGCAGTGAATATTAAAAATATAATCTACTGGTTGGACAAATCTGCCCAACAGGTAGATTGGATAAGAATGGAGAAAGAGGATTGCTCCCCTTATAATATAGGAGCGATCCTTCTTTCTCCGATAAAACTGAACAATGTAATATACAAGAAGAATCCAATTATTCATAGTATAATACGAATTTGGAAACAAATAAAATTCACTTTAAAATTAAGAAAATTATCTCTTCTTTCTCCAATAGCTAATAATCCCTCATTCAAACCATCCATTATTGATAAAACGTTTACCCATTGGGAAAGAATAGGAATTAAAATGATGGGAGATATATATGAAATGGGAAAACTTTTATCATTCCAACAATTACAACTAAAATATAATTTGAAAAGTAATCAATATTTCAAATACCTTCAAATTCAAGATTATTTGGCACATTACTATATATATAGCGCAAAGTCAATCACTGAAAATTCTGCTCTGATTATTTCTTAATACTTTCTTTCTGACCTTTTCTCTTCCCGTTGTGTCTTTCAAAGCAACAAACAGACTTTTTCTTATTTTCCCTTGCTACATCAACTCAAAGGGTTTCAACTCTGACATAACTGTTTTTAGTCTACCTTGATGCACTCTGGCAACTCTGACTGACATTGGTAACATTAAACTTGCTGTGCAATCCTCCATAGTATCCACAGAACATTTAAACTGCCTTCATGTTAAACTGCCACAGAGGCCCAGGAGCCGTTACTGAGGGAGGAGCGACATCCAAGCAGTAAGCTTAAAACCCGAGCGCGGGGCTTTGTTTTTATTGAGGCCCAGGAGCCGTTGGTGAGGAAGAAGCGTCCAAAATCCGTAACGTTCTAAATCCGTAATGTTCCATCCAATTAACTGGGCTTGAGGAAGCCGCTGATTGGTGGACTTGAGTACGCAGCTGATTGGCAGTCAGATTCTAGCAGTTTGTAGTGTACTGTACTTTGTATTTTGTATTCTATTTTTGTATTGTATATTGTATTTTGTGTTGTATCTAGGGTAAGGGAATTATGAGTGCCAGGGCAGATTACTGTTCTGGATGTCAGATGTGGGAGGTCATGGAGTCGGGTAGCCCTCCAGACGTCCACATCTGCGCCAGGTGCATCGAGATGGGGCTCCTAAAGGAGTGTGTTAGGATCCTGGAGAAGCAGCTCGATGACCTCCGTCTGGTCAGGGAGAGTGAGGAGGTCACAGAGAGGAGTTACAGGGAGGTAGTCTCTCCAAAACCACAGGAGGCAGACGTGTGGGTCACGGTTAGGAGAGGCAAGGGGCAGAGGCGGGTGCTAGAGAGTACACCAGTGACTGTACACCTTGAAAATAAGTACTCCTGTTTGAGTGCTGTTGGGGGGGACAGCCTACCTGGGGGTAGCAACAGCCACCTGGCCTGCGGTACAGACACTGGCCCTGTTGCTCAGAAAGGTAAGGAAAAGAAGAGGAGGGCATTAGTAATAGGGGACTCTATAGTTAGGGGGTCAGATTGGCGATTCTGTGGACACAGTCCGGAGACCCGGATGGTAGTTTGCCTCCCTGGTGCCAGGGACCGGGATGTGCCTGAACGTGTCCAAGACATCCTGAAAAGGGAGGGAGAGCAGCCTGAGGTCGTGGTACACATTGGTACCAATGACATAGGCAAAAAAAGAGAAGAGATCCTGAAAGGAGAATTTAGGGAGCTAGGAAGAGAGTTAAGGAAAAGAACCGCAAAGATAACAATCTCAGGATTACTTCCTGTGCCACGCGACAGTGAGAGTAGGAATGGAGCAAGGTGGAGGATAAATGCCTGGCTGAAGGACTGGTGCAGAGGGCAGGGATTCAAGTTTCTGGATCAGTGGAACCTCTTTTGGGGAAGGAGTGACCTGTACAAAAAGGACAGGTTGCGCTTGAACCTGAGGAGGCCCAGTATCCTGGCAGGGAAATTTGCAAAGGCTACTGGGGGGACTTTAATCTAGAGCAGTTGGGGGGAGGGACTCAAATAGAGAAAACCAGGAGACAGGGTCAGAGGCAGGAGGCAGAGAAGGGAAGCACTCAGACCCAGCATGTCGGGGGGGAAAAAAGAAAAAAATAATAAGAGAATAAGAGGTGGTGGGTTTCCAGGGCAAAAATCAAAAGGGGCCACTTGTCAACATAATTGTATAAGGAGTAAGAGCGTTGTAAAAACAAGCCTGAAGGCTTTGTGGCTCAATGCAAGGAGCATTCGTAATAAGGTGGATGAGTTGAATGTGCAGATAGCTATTAATGACTATGCTATAATTGAGATCACGGAGACATGGCTCCAGGGGGACCAAGGCTGGGAGCCGAACATCCAGAGATATTCAATATTCAGGAGGGATAGACAGAAAGGAAAAGGAGGTGGGGTAGCGTTGCTGGTGAGAGAGGAGATTAATGCAATAGAAAGGAAGGACATTAGCTTGGAGGATGTAGAATCGATATGGGTAGAGCTGCGAAACTCTAAGGGGCAGAAAACGCAAGTGGGAGTTGTGTACAGACTACCTAACAGTAGTAGTGAAGTTGGGGATGGTATCAAACAGGAAATTCGAAATGCGTGCAACAAGTGTAAAACAGTTATAATGGGTGACTTCAATCTACATATAGATTGGGTGAATCAAATGTGAGGTTATGTGGATAAATGTGAGGTTATCCACTTTGGTGGCAAAAACAGGAAAGCAGACTATTATTTAAATGGTGGCCGATTAGGAAAAGGGGAGATGCAGCGAGACCTGGGTGTCATGGTACACCAGTCATTGAAAGTAGGCATGCAGGTGCAGCAGGCAGTGAAAAAAGCGAATGGTATGTAAGCTTTCATAGCAAAAGGATTTGAGTACAGGAGCAGGGAGGTTCTACTTCAGTTGTACAGGGTCTTGGTGAGACCACACCTGGAGTATTGCGTGCAGTTTTGGTCTCCAAATCTGAGGAAGGACATTATTGCCATAGAGGGAGTGCAGAGAAGGTTCACCAGACTGATTCCTGGGATTGTCAGGACTGTCTTATGAAGAAAGACTGGATAGACTCGGTTTATACTCTCTGGAATTTAGGAGATTAAGAGGGGATCTTATAGAAACTTACAAAATTCTTAAGGGGTTGGACAGGCTAGATGCAGGAAGATTGTTCCCGATGTTGGGGAAGTCCAGGACAAGGGGTCACAGCTTAAGGATAAGGGGGAAATCCTTTAAGACCGAGATGAGAAAGACTTTTTTTCACACAGAGAGTGGTGAGTCTCTGGAACTCTCTGCCACAGAGGGTAGTTGAGGCCAGTTCATTGGCTATATTTAAGAGTGAGTTGGATGTGGCCCTTGTGGCTAAGGGGATCAGAGGGTATGGAGAGAAGGCAGGTACGGGATACTGAGTTGGATGATCAGCCATGATCATATTGAATGGCGGTGCAGGCTCGAAGGGCTGAATGGCCTACTCCTGCACCTAATTTCTATGTTTCTATGTTTCTAAATGGGCAGGGGTGCTGAGGAAGAGGATTTCTTGGAATGTATGCGCGATAGTTTTCTATACCAACATGTAGAGGAACCAACGAGAGAGCAGGCTATTCTAGACTGGGTATTGAGTAATGAGGAAGGGTTAGTTAGCAGTCTTGTTGCGCATGGCCCCTTGGGCAAGAGTGACCATAATATGGTTGAGTTCTTCATTAGGATGGAGAGTGACATAATTTAGTCAGAAACAAGGGTTCTGAACATAAACAAAGGAAACTTTGAAGGTATGAGACGTGAATTGGCCAAGATAGACTGACAAGTGATTCTTAAAGGGTTGACAGTGGATGTGCAATGGAAGGTATTTAAAGGCTGCATGGATGAACTACAACAATTGTTCATCCCAGTTTGGCAAAAGAAAAAATCAGGGAAGGTAGTTCATCCATGGATAACAAGGGAAATCAGGGATAGTATAAAAACAAAAGATGAAGCATACAAATTAGCCAGAAAAAGCAGCCTACCGGAGGACTGGGAAAAATTCAGAGTCCAGCAGTTGAGGACAAAGGGCTTAATTAGGAAAGGGAATATAGATTATGAAAGAAAACTGGCAGGGAACATAAAAACTGACTGCAAAAGATTTTATAGAAATGTGAAGAGAAAGAGATTAGTTAAAACAAATGTAGGTCCCTTGCAGTCAGAACCAGGTGAATTGATCATGGGGAACAAGGACATGGTAGATCAATTGAATAACTACTTTGGTTCTGCCTTCACTAAGGAAGACATAAATAATCTGCCGGAAATAGCAGGGGACCGGGGGTCAAATAAGGTGGAGGAATTGAGTGAAATCCAGGTTAGCCGGGAAGTGGTGTTGGGTAAATTGAATGGATTAAAGGCCGATAAATCACCTGGGCCAGATAGTCTGCATCCCAGAGTACTCAAGGAAGTAGCCACAGAAATAGTGGATGCATTAGTGATAATTTTTCAAGGCTCCTTAGATTCTGGAGTAGTTCCTGAGGATTGGAGGGTAGCTAATGTAACCCCACTTTTTAAAAAAGGAGGGAGAGAGAAAACGGGGAATTACAGACCAGTTAGTCTAACATCGGTAGTGGGGAAACTGCTAGAGTCAAAGGACAAAGGAGAAAGGACATTTATTGTCACATACACCAATTGGTGTAGTGAAATTTGACTTGCCATGCAGCACACAGGTAGAGATAAGACACAACACTAAAGAATTAACTATGAACATAAAAACATCCCCCCACAATGGTTCCCACTATGGGGGAAGGCACAAAGTCCAGTCCCATCCACATGTCCACCCATAGTCGGGCCTATTGAGGCCTCCGCAATCGGTGCTGCTGCGGCCCGATATTTTAGGCCTTCTCGCCGGGTGATGGTGCTCCGGCATCTGGAGAGTCCTCACAGCGGCTTGGGACACCTGGAACGGCCGCTTCCTTACGTGGTTCCATGGTTTCCGAAGCCGACAAGGCCGCGCTGGATGGAGCTCCACAACTGGTGATCTCGCCGAGAGAGCCCAGGCTCCCGATGTTAAAGTTCAGCGCTGCTGCCCGCAGCTGGCCGCACCACAGTCCCGCAGCTCCGCGATGTTTACCTGCGGTCTCAGCATACCGGAGCTCCAGCGCGGCGACCCAGGCAAGGTATCACCCACTCCACTCCACGATGGTGCTCCAGCGCTGTGCCGCCTCCAAAGCCGAGGTTCTGGGCGGTCCCTTCAGAAAACGCCGCTCCAGGCCCGCTGGTAGGCCGCGAGGACAGGTCGAAGTTGCTGCCCGGAGAAAAGCTGCCTCTCCGACCAGGTAGGGACCAGGAAAAGCAGTTTCCCCCTTTCCCCCCCCCCCCCCCACCCACCCCCCCACATAAAAAAGACTCCAAACCAGAACATTAAAACTCACTAAAAATAAAAGAAATAAGTTAAAAAACAGACAGCTGCAGGCTGGGCAACCATACCAACTGGACGGCACCCCCTAGAGTCAGTTATTAAAGATGGGATAGCAGTTCATTTAGAAAGTGGTGAAATCATTGGACAAAGTCAGCATGGATTTACGAAAGGTAAATCATGTCTGACGAATCTTATAGAATTTTTCAAGGATGTAACTAGTAGAGAGGTTAAGGGATAACCAGTGGATGTGTTATATCTAGACTTTCAGGCTTTCGACAAGGTCCCACATAAGAGATTAGTATACAAACCTAAAGCACATGGTATTGGAGGTTCAGTATTGATGTGGATAGAGAACTGGCTGGCAGACAGGAAGCAAAGAGTAGGAGTAAATGGGTTATTTTCAGAATGGCAGGCAGTGACTAGTGGGGTACCGCAAGGCTCAGTGCTGGCACCCCAGCTATTTACAATATATATTAATGATTTGGACAAGGGAATTGAATGCAACATCTCCAAGTTTGCGGATGACACTAAGCTGGGGGGTAGTGTTAGGTGTGAGGAGGATGCTAGGAGGCTACAGGAGGGTAGACTAATATCTGAGTGGTGGCAAATTAGGAAAAGGGGTGATGCAATGAGAACTGGGTGTCATGGTACACCAATCATTGAAAGTAGGCATGCAGGTGCAGCAGGCAGTGAAGAAAGCAAATGGTATGTTGGCATTCATAGCGAAAGGATTTGTGTATAGGAGCAGGGAGGTTTTACTGCAGTTGTACAGGGTTTTGGTGAGACCACACCTGGAGTATTGCATACAGTTTTGGTCTCCAAATCTGAGGAAAGACATTCTTGCCATAGAGGGGGTACAGAGAAGGTTCACCAGACTGATTCCTGGGATGTCAGGACTTTCATATGAGGAAAGACTGGATAGACTTGGCTTGTACTCGCTAGAATTTAGAAGACTGAGGGGGGATCTTATAGAAACTTACAAAATTCTTAAGAGGTTGGATAGGCTAGATGCAGGAAGATTGTTCCTGATGTTGGGGAGGTCCAGAACAAGGGGTCACAGTCTAAGGATAAGGGGGAATTCCTTTAGGACCGAGATGAGGAAAACATTTTTCACACAGGGAGTGGTGAGTCTCTGGAATTCTCTGCCACAGAAGGTAGTTGAGGCCAGTTCATTGGCTATATTTAAGAGGGAGTTAGATGTGGCCCTTATGGCTAAAGGGATCAGGGGGTATGGAGAGAAGGCAGGTACAGGATGCTGAGTTGGATGATCAGCCATGATCATATTGAATTTCAAAATAATATTGATTGAGACAGTACTGACGGAAAAATTGAGGTTTTGCAAATTCTGGGCATGGGCTCAGTGACCATAACTTTTGTTTTCAGAATTGCTGAATGATTTGAATCCAGCATAGATACAAGTGAATGCATTAATAGTGGACCACATTGCAGGCTCGAAGGGCCGAATGGCCTACTCCTGCACCTATTTTCTATGTTTCTATGTCTATGTTGCAATGTGGTCCACTATTAACACATTCACTTGTGTCTGTGCTGGATTCAAATCATTCAGCAATTCTGCAAACAAAAGTTATGGTGGCTGAGCCCATGCCCAGAATTTGCAAAACCTCAAATTTTCCGTCAGTACTGTCTCCATCAATATTATTTTGCAACAGCACCATGTGTTAAATCTTTTGCTTGGAGTGTCATAATGGCTTGATGATGTCCCAAAGCTCCTGTCAATTGGCTGTCATCTTTGTTCAAATGAATTATACAGAGGTCCTCCGAAACACTTGTCAATGAGGCCTGTGGATACTTCTGAAATTGCTATGTCATGGTTTCTGTTTTGAGCTTCTTGTAATGGATTTTCTTTCGCCAACTCCACATTCAGTGTTTTGTTTTCCTCTGGAACACTTCACTCAAATCTAATTTGCTGGCCAGTTCCTTACTCTCCTTTGCATGCCTGTGTCTCAAACTTATGGTTGCCTCCTATAATTGACATCTTCTGTCCTATTATTTCACTGCCTTCCTGATGTTATAACCACTTCATTTGTTTCCCCACAGCAACATAGTCATATTGCCAGACATTGAAAATTGAAAACATTTCAGATGGTGGAAACCTGAAATAAAAACAGAAAACGCTGCAAAAACTCAGCAAATTACGCTGAATAAAAGAGAATTAAGGCTTGGGAATTTACCTCTGAGGTCTATTTTCAGAACTGGGAAAGAGAGAAAACAAATTAGTTTTCAGCAGTAGGGAAGGTGGTGGAAGGATGTGTGCAACAAAGGGAATGATAATAAAGAAAATTCAAATAGAAACATAGAAAATAGGTGCAGGAGTAGGCCATTCGGCCCTTCGAGCCTGCACCGCCATTCAATATGATCATGGCTGATCATCCAACTCCGTATCCCGTACCTGCCTTCTCTCCATACCCCCTGATCCCTTTAGCCACAAGGGCCACATCTAACTCCCTCTTAAATATAGCCAATGAACAGGCCTCAACTACTTTCTGTGGCAGAGAATTCCACAGATTCACTACTCTCTATGTGAAAAAAAATGTTCTCATCTCGGTCCTAAAAGACTTCCCCCATATCCTTGAACTGTGATCCCTTGTTCTGGACTTCCCCAACATCGGGAACAACCTTCCTGCATCTCGCCTGTCCAACCCCATAAGAATTTTTTACATTTCTATAAGATCCCCCCTCAATCTTCTAAATTCTAGCGAGTACAAGCCAAGTCTATCCAGTCTTTCTTCATATGAAAGTCCTGCCATCCCAGGAATCAGTCTGGTGAACCTTTTCTGCACTCCCTCTATGGCAAGAATATCTTTCCTCACATTAGGAGACCAAAACTGTATGCAAATGCGTACATTTGAAACAAAAATGGAATGCTAGAAAATGTCAGCAGATCAAGCAGCAACTGTGGAGAGAGGAACAGTCACAGTCTATGTCCTGACATAATAACTGACCATTCACCTTTGTACATTCACATGCCATCATTCAGGCATACATGAATAATAAAATTCACCATATTTTCGAATGCACTATCTCATTGAACTACCCCATTTTTAAAACAGAATTAGAACAAATTTTGACACCATGCCACGGAAAGAGGTCTCACCACAAAAAGCTTGATGAAAGAGGTACATTTACAGGATCATGTTGGCACATCAGAAGTGAGTCAGGGCTCAAGGGAGGCAATTATGGACAAAGCAGCTGAAAGTACTTTCATTTATGGTAGAAATATTAAAATCTGAGACATGCCAGAGCCCAGAACTGGATGAGTCTAAAGCTCCAGATGTCTTGCAGAAGGTGAATTTAGCTGAACTAGTGATTTGGGGGAAGTGTGGAGATAGGAAAGACCGTGATGGGATTTGATAATAAGATTTTTTTTTTAGATGTTATTAACAAGGGATTCAGTGTAAAGTCAGCAAGTACTGGCATAATAGGCAAAGAAGAGCAGGAAAAAATGAAGATATGGAGAAGACATATTTTACATGATCCGCATGTCATGCAGGATAAAAGTTACCAAAGCAAGGAAAGTTTTATAAAAGTAATTTAATATATATAGGTATGAGAATGCCATCAACAAATGTGCTGAACCATGGTCCTTGTTGGGCAATATTATAAAGGTTCAAATATTAGTTCTCGTGTCAGAGAGTCATACAGCAAAGAAACAGAGCCTTCTACTCACCATGTCCATGCCAAACTATCAAGTACCCATCTATACTAATCGCATTTACCAGCACTTGGTGTAACTGAGTACTTAGATTTTGTTGTTGTAAACTTGATGTAAACCAGTATTTAATAAATCTTAAATGATAAACATAATATGTTTATTTTACATATTTACACATTTTTGTTTTACTTGTGCAGTAATGTATTTAACTTACAAACCTAACCTGACTACTGGTTTATGGATCCTGCCTGTTCGCCTAACAGTAACAGGTGTAACAGGTTTAGGTGTTGACTCAACTGTAGGCTTGTTTGGCTCTGTTTTAGTACCCTGACTTTGACCAGAGGAATCTGTTTATTTGTCTGTACTAACTGAACTTTGTGTTTCAATCACAGTGGTCTCTTCAATTCACTTTCAGACAAAAAACCAGGGATTAGGACTTTATCCTCAGTTTTTGGTTCATCTTTGGCTGGAATCATTTGATCAACATGAACACTTTTGATCCTATCTCCAACTTCAACTAAGTATATTTTTGTTCCACACACTTCCACTATTTTCCCAACATCCCATTTGTCTCAACTGGACTTGTTGGGAGAACTGAGAACACAAACCTGCTCCTCTGGCTTGAAGTACCTCTCCTTTTTGTGGGATTCAAAATGACGTTTTTGACATAACTGTTTTTGCTCAACTCTCAAGGCCAAATTGGGTTGAACTACACTTAGGTGTATTCTTAGCCTACTCTTCATCAACAGTTCTGCAGGTGAGTAACCTGTTGTTGTGTGTTGTGTGGTTCTGTACTTCAGCAAGAAACTAGCCAAACAATGTTTCATGCTGAGCTTTGAACTACCCTGCAAAACCTGTTACTTGAGAGCATCTTTGACAACACTAACAGACCTTTCCCCATCCCATTGGAGGCTGGATGGTATGGGGGAACAAGTGTGTGTTTTACACCATTCTATTGCATGAACTCTTTGAACCATTCTGAATGAAACTGAGGCCCGTTATCAGAAACAATTTCTTCCAGTAAACCATGGCATGCAAAAATGGATCTCAACTCATCTATGGTACGCTCAGTACTAGTGCTGGACCCCATATGCTTAAGCTCAATCCATTTGGAATGACTACTAGTACCAGAAAGTGATTATTACCCTTACACAAAAATCTACATGAACTCTCTGAAAAGGTCTAATTGGCCATGACCAGGGTTGCAATGGTGGTTTTGGTGGTTTACTCCGGCAATTTTGGCAGACGCTACATTTTCTCACCAGTGACTCTGTGTCACTGTCAATACCAGGCCGATACAAAAAACTTCTGGCAATTGACTTCATGCTTACTATGCCAGGATGTTCGGCATGAAGTTCATTTATAATTTTGTTTCTCAAAGACTCTGGTACAACCACTCTTTTATCCATCTTAATGCATCCCTGCTCACATGATAATTCATGGCGTCGATTAAGGAAAGGCTTCATCTCTGAGTTCAGAACTGAGTTCAATCCACTATCGATTTCAGTCCAACCGTTCAATGTCTGTTCATAGACACTCTTCAGCACAATGTCTTTCTCGGTTTCTGCTGCAATTTCTGTTGCAGTCACTGGAAAGTCTTCATCTACAACTTGCAGTGTGTAGATTGAGTTCTCACTTCCCACGTCAGAGTTCTCATGGGGCAACCGGGACAATGCATCTGCAACTGCTTTGCACTTGGAGCTTCTGTACTCAACCTTGTAATCATACTGGGACAGCAAAATTGCCCAGCGCTGCATCCTTGATGCTGCCATGGAAGGTATAGATGACTTGGGACCAAGAATCACTAGTAGTGGTTTGTGATCAGTCACTGGGGTGAATGGTCTGCCGAGAAGAAACTGATGGAATTTCCGAACACGAAGCTGAGTGCTTCCTTTTCTATCTGTGCATAATTGCACTCACTCGGTGATTCAAAAGTGATAGGCTTTTCCTGTCCTTCATTCATTATGTGGGAGATCACTGCACCTACACCATAACTTGAAGCATCACAAGCAAGTTTCATCTTGCGTGTCGTATCGTAGTGAACAAAGAGTTTGTCACTTATCTAGTTTTCCTTGCAGATGTCATATGCACGTTGCTGTTCCTTTCCCCATATTCATTTCACATCTTTTTGTAGCAGATGATGTAGTGGCTTTAGCAAATTGCTAAATCTGGAAGCAATCGTGCATAGAACTGCACCATCCCTAGGAATGATCGTAGCTCTGATACATTGTTGGGTTTTGGAGTATTCACTATTGCTTCAACTTTCGCCTTCACAGGGCGAAGTCCGTTGGCGTCAACTTTGAGTTCAAGGTAGACCACCTCTGTCTGCGCAAATGCACATTTACTTTGTCGCAGTTTGACATTGTGGCAGTTCAGTCGTGTGAGAATGAGGATTTACAGATGTTCTACCATGCCCACTGTGAATATCAGTAGGTCATCCTGGTTGCACACACTGTGCGGAATGCCTTGTAAGATTTTGTCCATGACAGATTGGAAACTTTTCAGGGAGGATTTCACACCAAAGGGCAGCTTTGTATATGAATACAAGCCTTTATGTGTGTTGATAGTCAAGTACTGCTGACTTTCCTTGTTGACACTGAGTTGGGCGTAAGCATGAGACAAATCCAATTTAGTGAAGACTCTTGCGTACAGATCTTGCGAGGTTGGTACGGATATTGTTCATCATCAACAGCTTGGTTGATTGTGACTTTGTAGTCATCACATAGTCAAAGTTTTGTCGGCCTTGGATACGGCCACAATTGGAGTTGCCCAATTACTCTGGTCTGTCTTCACGAGAACTCCATTCACCTCTAACCTATTCGCGTTCTTCCTCCACTTGTTGCTTTAGTGCATATAGTACAGGTCTTGGTCGACAATACACAGGTCTCACACCTTGCTTAAGTCGAATGTGTGCGGAGTACCCTGTTATTCCCGTGTAACTGTCAGCAAAATTGTTTGCATGTTTGCTTATGATGTTTTCAAAGACGTGATTTGGACATATTGATGCTGAAAATGTTCTTCCAGTCTAATTCTAGTCTACTCAGCCAATCCTTTCCAAGGAGGGTTGGTTTATTTCTGCAGCTGACCTTCCCCCGACTAAGTTCTCAGCTTGACCTTACTCTCAAATAATGGTATCCGTGGGAACTTTGTTTCGTACAGGTCTTTGCTCATGACCGAACAATATGCTGCCGTGTCAATACACATATTGATTAACTGTTCATTTATTAATAGTTTAGTTCGAAAGTCCTTGCCTTGGCTGGTTGTAGGCTTATCGATGTTGGTTGCATAAATGTTGTACAACCCAAGTTCATTTCCACCTGGGTTCATCTTCACATTATGTACTCCTTTCTGGTGTTGTCGCTTGTTTCCCGCAGATTGTTGGTTTCCTGCTTTAATTTTGGCCTGACATGCAGAGATGATATGGCATTTCTTCTGGCAGTTATAGCACTTGGCCATTTTGAACTGACAATATTGGAATGAGTGATTACCGTTGCAACGATAACAACTGGCTCAACTCGGCTCCCCGCCATACTTTGGTTTTGGTTTAACGCCTCCAGGTTTAGTCATAGGCACTGCCTTGTAACTGTAAACGGCCACTGCAGTCTGTGGTAGATGAAACTCGCGAGCATTCTTTGATGCCATCTCCATTGTGGTAGCAATCGTGCATGTTTTCTCGTATATAAGATCTGGAGTGTTCATGAGTTTGGACTGAATTTGTTCATCCACTAGACGACAAACAAATCTGTCGCAAAGTACGCATCCGAGAAAGGTTCCAAAGTTACAGTGCAAAGTTAGGTTTTTCAAGGCAACAATGTACTCATTGATTGTCTCATTGACATGGGTGCAAGGAGATTCACGAGTGTGCCGTGCGCTTCAGGACCGATCGCCATGAGCAGAATTGCTTTCCTGCATTGGCACATGGCCTTATTTGTTTCACTCACTATCTTTCCTTCACCACTAATCTCCATTATGTTGTTTGCCGTGAAAAAACATGTGTGCTCTCTCCATATAGGAGCTGAACGGCTCTCTCCTCTTGTCAAAAGTGGCAAGGTTTCCGATGTAGCTCATGGATGCAGCCATCGTGTCGTCTCTTTTTTTTTAAAGTCCGTTCAGAAACCCCGATTTCCTGTCTGTTCTCGTGTAACAATTCGCCTAAACCTTAGCTGTCAAAGGCTATTCAGCTTGAGGAACTAAACAAAAAAAAACATATACAATCTCAAGGACAGCATCTTGCCACGCAGACACAACATAGAGATAGCCTGGCAATGTCTCGCCGATTTTTACAGCTGCTGTTTTAACCTGCATAGAAGGATCTGCGACCTATCGTGTCCAGCTCGCAAACAACTGCGACACAACTCCATATTTACTGTTTAAAATGTTAAACAATACTGCATGTTGCAAAACAGTCCTGCACTGTAATTAAAGGATGAGTTCACAAACTCTATAAACATCCCCATCGCCAATTTTGCTATATTCCGGACGGCAGAATGAATAACACTTACACGCTGGTTGCCTGGATCACGAGAGAGAGATGTATTACCCAACATTCCTTGCTCATATTGAACACCAACTCATTAACATTTACATGAATATGTATGAATACATTACACTTGGTGTTTATTATTTGGCAATACAAGTGGTCATCCAGTTAATCCTTAATTGTTAGACCATAAGACCATAAGACATAGGAGCTGAATTAGGCCATATGGCTCATCAAGCCCTTTTATGGCTGATATATTTTTCCTTCTCAACCCCGTTGTTGTGAAGATATCTGACTCCATTACACTCCCAGGTGTTGCATTCCAGATTCCAATCATTCTCAGGGTGAACATTGTTCTTCCTCAGATTTATTCTTAGCCTCCAACCCATGATCTTAAACCTATCCTTTCTAATTTTAGGCTTCTCCATTATGGGAAATATTTATTTACATATATCCTATCAATGACCCTCATAATTTTCCATGTCCCCAACAGATCACACCCCCCCCCCCCCCACCCCAACTTTTCCTGCTGTAAAGAAAACAAACCCAGTCAATCCAGTCTCTCCTCATAAATGGACCTCTTCCCCTCTGGTGAATCTCCTCTGTACCTCCTCTTGTGGGTTCATGTCCTTCCTATGGTGTGGCAACTAGAACGGCACACTGCTGTGACCAAATGGATGTTTTATAAAGTTGTACTATAACCTCCAGACGTTTACCTTAAATACCCCAGCTAATGGTGGCATTTTACAAAATGTTCTAAAGAGAAAAAACTCATAAATCCATGATGCAAAATCGAAAGAACGGCATTATAAAATAAGTGCACAACAGTGATCAGATTAAAATAATGGAATTATTGATCAACAGTAATGAAAAAGTCAAGTAAATTGGAGCAAACTAGATGGACCGGAACTGGAAAAAATACCAGGTCCATCTAGTCCAATATTAGCAAGTCTAATATTATTTACTTGCTCGTGGAAGGGCAATTTTGGGCAAGGAGCATATGGTGAGGGGGTACAGAGGTTGCAAATATCCAACAGTTCATCTCAGAGTTAGTCTTTTCCATCATTAGCTTTGCTAAAACAACAGCTCACTCTCTGCCTCACTATTGAAATGAGTGGGATTGTTGAGAAACTGCACATCAAATCCAAGTTCACCACAGATAGAACATAGAAACATAGAAACATGGTAAATTAGGTGTAGGCCATTCGGCCCTTTGAGCCAGCAGTGCCATTCAATATGATCATGGCTGATCATCTAAAATCAGTACCCTGTTCCTGCTTTATCCCCATATCCCTTGTTAAAGGATGGTAATTAATACCAATGGTGCCCATCAATCCTACATAATTTATTAACAATAACTGTATTTCCCGGCAATGAACAGCACTGCATCAAAGACGCAACCCCATTTTGAGTTGACCATAACCACTCCCCTACCCCCTTCCTTCCCCAATCACCCTCCCTTCCCCCGACATCTCCCCCTCCCTTCCCTCCCTCTCTCCCACCTTCCATTCCTCCCCTCTTCCCCTATCTCTCCCCCCTCTCTCTCCTCCCATCTCTCTCTCCCCTCCTCCCCCATTCTCCTCTCCTCACCCACCCTCCCTCTCCTCCTCCCCTCCACCCCCCTCTCCCGCTGTCTCTTGCCCTTATGTCTCTGCCTCTCTTTCAGTCTCTCCCCATTCTCTCTCTGCCCTCACTCTATACCCACCACCCTCCCTCTCTAGATGCACCTGTGAGTTGGGGGCTATGCATCAGTGGATTGGGCAGTTATGGGGTAAAAGGGGCAAATTAATAATATTAAAATAATATCAAGGGGGGTAGTTAGCGTGTGTGTGGGGTTGGTAGTTAGTGAGTGTATGGGGGTGGTTAGTGTGTGCGCCGCCGCATGCTGCCCTGCCCCCCCATGCATATGAGCGATGGGGGAACAGACCCAACGGGTCTGCACTTGGTCTACTATATAGCTACAATCCCATTGTGATGTCACAGCTGTAAGCACAGGGAATTAGCAGTTATTTTTTTCCAAGTTTCTTCAGATATTTGAACATTTTGATTAATAACAATAGCACAGCGGGAGGCATAAAAATGACTGGGGGGAAGAGGCAGTTGTGGAAAGTGCACCTGCGCATTGACAGCACCTGCTTTAATCAAGAGCGGGGGGGTGGGTGGTGC
Source organism: Okamejei kenojei (assembly GCA_035221665.1). Taxonomy (NCBI): domain Eukaryota; kingdom Metazoa; phylum Chordata; class Chondrichthyes; order Rajiformes; family Rajidae; genus Okamejei; species Okamejei kenojei. The sequence continues at coordinate 28,945,988 of CM069137.1, read as the reverse complement.
CGCGAGCAAGGGCATTGTGAAATCTTCAGCTGCCGCATCTGGGCAGCAGTTTGATTTTTTTTTAAACAGTCCATGTTGTGAACAATTTTATTGAAAATGTGGGGAGATATATGACAAAATTTACAGAGTGTTTTTCAAAAATCATAAGGTAAATCGTTACTGAAATCTGTAAAAATTTCACGCAGACACGCAGACACAGACACAGTTTTAAAAGTATATAGATATAGGTATATGTGTGTGTATATATATATATATATATATATATATATATACACAAACACACACACATGCACACACGTATATATGTAAAATATATTAATAAAACATACACAAATATATACATATCTGTGTGTGTGTGCTTGCGTACATGTGCGTGTCTGTTCATGCTTACCTGTGCATGTGCGAGTGTGTGTGTGCATGCGTGCATCCATGAGTGTGTGCGTGTGAATCAAAACAATTGTGACATATAAAACATAAACATGAAAATTGTGCAGAGAAGTTAATGGAATTGGGACAATCACATTTGTTTTCCTATGAAAGCCTCAATTTAAAATAAAAACTGTATATATTACGGAAAATGCGAGTTGTTCAAAATGAATAATTGATAAATGAGAATTAATGTTCAATTTTCTGCTTGTAGTTGATCACTAGGGAAACAGATCGACTAAAACAGACAAACCTTACAGATGGAAGGCCGACTATTTCTAAATCTGACAGGAAAGCAAATGTAAATAAATAAATATAACACAGTTTGAAACTCTGATATAAAAATTAAAATGCTGGAAACACTCATCAGATCAGGCAGTATCCGCAGAACGAAAAACATTTAACATTTCAGGTGCAGAGGCATTCATCTGAACTAGAACAGAGAGAAACAATCTAACAGTATGAGTGAGAAGGTGGGAAGGAGTGAGTAGTGCATTTGGGGTATCATTGTCAAGGTGAATCCAAATCAATTAATGGGGCAGGTAAAGGCACATGAAGCTTCTTTGTCTGCATTATGTGTTGTAATTGGCAAATCTGTTTAAATGGCAAAGCTAAGCCGTCCAGACATGCCCAGGAAGCCAGTTTAGATGAATATAAAGATAAACCAAGTCATCAGGATGGCAGGCTGAAACCAACTAAACCATTTCATTACAATCTTTAATGATGGAGTAAATCCTATTTGACACAAAGAACCTTTCTGAAAAGTAGATTGCCATAAAACGTGTCACTGCTATTACTTTAGCCAACACGAACATCAAACTTGCATATAAGAAAACAGATGCTATATTTTTTTATCTATGTGAACAATCAAAAACGGTTTGAGGTAGTTCGACACAAAGAGTTGTTAGCTATGAACTATGGGACAGTGGCGACATCGATATAGAATTGCCTAAAGCAGATAAATAGCCAGCTCTGTCAAATAGCTGGTACGCAATAAAGTGATTTCTTGATTTTCTGCTACCCTGTAATTCTATGATTCAATAAATGTTGCATTTGGAGCTCAAAAGAGGTGTGGAACAAACGCGAGAAAGATATAACTCCGTTTATAAATGACTGAAAATGTAAATAACAAAAATGATAGGGAAGAAATATTTTTAGTTTGAACAGCAGAGGAATAGTACATTGAAGCAAAATGGATATTATAATAATGATAAGAAAATTTCTCCTGAAGGAGGGAACTCTAGTTTACATCATGCACTATACAAATGTTATTGTAAGTTTAGAGAAGACACAAGCAACTGCAGATGCACGTTTAATAACAAAAGGCACAATGTGCTGAAGTAATTCTCTGTGAGAGGCAGCAGCTATAGAGGAAAATAGATGACAGAATTTTCGGGTCAGGACCCTTCTTCAGAATTTCCAAACAGAAATTTTAGATGAATTGCTGCATAATTTCACCATTGTAACACAAGACAATGCAGTGATGTATATGCAGAAATATTACAAGAAAGGCAGATTCTATTCAAGGAAGGAGGTCAGTGAAAAACTTAAGAAAAGGCTTATTATATCAATGCTTATTATATGAATGTTTTTTGATTATTTAGGGAAGAATACAACCTTTAACTGGAGAATCAATAATGAGGCTATATTAAGTTGAAATCGACTTTAAAATAAAATTATATATGGTCCAAAAAATAGTGAAAGGCTGACATTTCCAGAAAAAATGCTGAGGCAGTAGGGCAAGGTGGATTTGGGTGTGTGCAAAGAATGGAATATTAATATATCAAAAAGTCATTAAGTACTTTATAGAAACGAGGAGTATCAAGGAAATAATGAGCAACATCAATAATGTTTTACAATATCTCCAAAAGAACACAAGTAGAAATTCAATTGTTATTTTGCTTGTCTGCGCAGGTGTTTCAAATGCCAGGAATTGAAATTGAAATTGAATTTTGAAGGTAAGTGACATACATTAAAATTGAGACTTACAAAAAAAGTTATCTTATTACTAATAGTGCTCTTGGCCTAAAAACTACCAGTTGCATTAAGGTATTTAAAATGAATAGCAGGAAGAGCTCAGGAAAGGAGACCATCACTTCTTAGTTGTCAAGTGATGAGTTCAGAAATGATGAGAATGTAGCTGCATACTTCTTGATTCTCAATAGGCATTTGACAAGGTCACAGAGAATTTTAGTCATCAGATCTATGATGAAGCAGGAAATTGAACCGAAAGATGATCTGATAATGACGAGCAAAAAATAGCCAAGATCAGAGAAGAGGTCAAGCCATGCAAGTCAAATTACACAGGAATCGAATGTGGAATCCATAGGGTACCCATCAATTATTCACTACAGCATATCACATCCTTAATCTGCCATTTGATACTAAATTGTAAAGAAAGTAAAATATGCTGCACCAAAGCATTTTGTGCTAACAATTTAGTATTTTACCAAGTCAATTTACCAAGTCAACTGGATATTGTTGCCTGTGAATGGCTGGAGATACCAAAATTAACAGCTGCAAGTGTACAATCAAATGCATACCCTTTCCTAGAACATTGTAGTGAGTGTTGATAGCTTATCAATAGCATCTCTGCACTTTTCCCTTCATTACAGCACTGCGAATGCAGTAAAACAATCTAATATGCTTCACAATTCCTTACAGTTACATTCCAGCAACCATCAGGTTCTTGAACAAACCTGCACAAATCTAATCCTAAATCATCAATAGAACATTCCAGATCATCGCTTGTACTACCATGAAATTGATTCCTTCTTGAGGTCTGCACTAATATCTTGATTTCGGTTTTTTTCCCACTACATGTGTAATTTATGTATGATTTATGTTTTGAGTTTGATCTGAGTTTATATGCCAGTGATAGAAAATATAACAAAGAACAGGCCATTTGGCCCACAATGTTTGTGCTGAGCATGATGCATAGCAAAAGTGATCTTATCTGTATGCACATGGTTCATATCATTGTATTCTGACTGCCTACCTTATCAATCTCTCTCATAATTTTATATAAATCGATCAAGTCTCCCCTCAAACTCTGACATTCCAAGTCTATCCAAGCTGTCACTGTAGCTGAAACTCTCTAATCCAGGCAGCATTCCAGTAAACCTCCTCTGCATCCTCACCAAAGCCTCCGCAGCTTTCCTGTAATGAGGTGACCAGAGCTGCATGCAATACTCCAAATGTGGGCTAACAAAAACCCCTATGGAACTGCATAATGACTTCCTGACACTTATATTTAATCCCCAATGCTGCTGCTACAGTAGGCAAGATTTTTATCGTACCTCTACCTCAATTGTGCATATGACATAAACTTGACGTGACTATATTGATCTAAAGCACTCCACAACCAGTTATAATATATACTTTCCAGATATACATTTGTCCTTCAATATACATTGCCACCCAGCTTTGTGTCATCCGCAAACTCGCTAGTGTTGCTCCTAATTCCCTCTTCCAAATCATTAATATATATGGTAAACAGTTGCGGCCCCAACACCGAGCCTTGCGGCACTCCACTCGCCACTGCCTGCCATTCTGAAAAGGGCCCGTTCACTCCTACTCTTTGCTTTCGGTCTGCCAACCAATTTTCTATCCATGTCAACACCCTACCCCCAAAACCATGTGCTCTAATTTTAGTCATCAGTCTCCCGTGCGGGACCTTATCAAAGGCTTTCTGAAAGTCTAGATAAACTACATCCACTGGCACCCCTTCATCCATTTTACTTGTCACATCCTCACAAAATTAGTCAAGCAAGATTTCCCTTTCATAAATCCATGTTGACTTGGACTAATCATTTTACTGCTATCCAAATGCTCCATTATTACCTCTTTAATAATTGACTCCAGCATCTTTCCCCCCACCGAAGTCAGGCTAACTAGTCTGTAATTCCCCGTTTTCTCTCTCGCTCCTTTCTTGAAAAGTGGGATAACATTAGCTATCCTCCAACCCACAGGAACTGATCCTGAATCTATTGAACGTTGGAAAATGAGCACCAAAGCATCCACTATTTTTAGAGCCATCTCCCTGAGGATCCTGGGATGCAATCCATCAGGCCCAGGGGATTTATCATCCTTCAGTCCCATTAGCCTATCCAATACTATTTCTCGCCTAATGAAAATTTCTTTCAGTTCCTCAACCCCCTTAGATCTTCTGTCCTCCAGTACATCTGGGAGATGTTTTGTGTCCTCCTTAGTGAAGACATATCTGAAGTACCTATTCAACTCTTCTGCCATTTCATTGTTGCCCATAATAATTTCAGCCGTGTCTGCCTTCAAGGGACCCACATTTGACTTTGCTACCCTTTTTCCCTTAACATATCTAAAGAAGCTTTTACTGTCCTTTATATTCCTGGCCAGCTTCCCCTCGTACTTCATTTTATTGCCCGTTTTGTTTCCTTCTGTTGTCCTATGAAAGTTTCCCAATCCCCTGGCTTCTGGCTACTCTTTGCTGTGTTATACATCCTTTCTTTTAGTTTTATTCTATCCCTAACTTCTCCTGTCAGTCATGGTTGCCTCCCCTTAGAATCTTTCTTCCTTTTTGGAATGAAATGATCCTGCGTCTTCTGGATTATGCCCAGAAATTCCTGCCATTGCTGTTCCACCGTCATTCCTGCTAGGATCCCTTTCCAGTCTACTTTGGGCAGCTCCCCTCTCATGCCTTCAAAGTCCCCTTTGTTCAACTGCATCACTGCCACTTCCAATTTAACGTTCTCCTTCTCAAATTACAGATTAAAACTAATCATATTATGATCACTACCTCCAGGCTGTTCCTTTACCTCGAGTTCTCTTATCATATCTGGTTCATTGGACAACACTAAATCCAGAATTGCCTTTTCTCTGGTCGGCTCCATTACAAGCTGCTCTAAGAATCCATCTCGGAGGCATTCTACAAACTCTCTTTGTTGGGGTCCTGAACCAACCTGATTTTCCCAGTCTACCTCCATATTGAAATCCCCCATCGCCACAGTGGCATTACCTTTGTTACATGCCAGTTTTATCTCCTGCTGCAACTTACACCCTACATCCGGGCTACTATTTGGGGGTCTGTAAATAACACCAATTAGTGTCTTCTTGCCTTTACAATTCCTCAACTCAATCCACAGTGACTCTACCTCGTCAGTCCGTATGTCTTCCCTCGTAAGGGACTGAATTCCATCCCTCACCAGCAGAGCTACCCCCCCCCCCCCCCCCCTCCTCTGCCCACCTGCCTGTCCTTTGTATAGGATGTATAACCCAGTATATTAAATTCTCAATTTAAGAACCTGCCCTCTGATTGCACAACCCCTCAGAAACTGAATGGAGCGCGGGCAATAAGTGTGTGCCTGTTACCATCTTTAGGTATGTCACCAATGTAATGTGTGTAAACCCCTTCATTACATGTCCTCACCTTCCACAGTCCAGGTAACCTATTTCACATATAAATATCTTAAATTTGTGCTCGCTGGTCTCATCATAAAACTGCAATGAAAAAGCACCAGGGGAGGCAGCGATCACATCTGCCTCACATGGGGGCATGTCTTGAGCCCAGTGGAGGAAGAGCGAGCGTCAATTACGTAGGCTCAGCCCACATCATTGACGCTAACTCACTCTCCCTCCACATTAGCTAGCTTCAGCAGCGGTGGCGCTGTACTGCATTCCACCACTGGCGGCGCTGACTTTCCAGCCACGGGCGGCACTGACTGGTAGGTTGATTCATTGATTTGTAGCGGCCGATTCGGAGGCTCTGGGCCGCTGAGAGCTCCCAAATGGGCCCCACGCTGGAGTAATCTACTCTCGGCTTGGGTAGATCTACCCTAGTTGGAGGGGGAGAGAGGGGTAGAGAGAGAGTAGAGGGGTGGAGGGGGAAGCAAGGGGTAGATGGGGAGGGGGTGTGAGGGGAAATGGAGAAGGGGAGGTGGGTCGCTCTCTTCAAGAATAAGGATTAAGCCATTTAGAACGGAGACGAGGAAACACTTTTTCTCACAGAGAGTGGTGAGTTTGTGGAATTCTCTGCCTCAGAGGGCGGTGGAGGCAGGTTCTCTGGATGCTTTCAAGAGAGAGCTAGATAGGGCTCTTAAAAATAGTGGAGTCAGGGGATATGGGGAGAAGGCAGGAACGGGGTATGATCAGTCATGATCACATTGAAGGGACAAATGGCCTACTCCTGCATCTTTTGTCCACTGTCTATTGTCTCACGGTCCCAGGGCAACGTCACGTCCCTCAAGTCGTCGTGCTTTACGCACACAGCCCCTGCTCCACCCCTCTCTCTCCCCGCTCCCGCCGTTGGCCCTCTCCCTCCCTTCTCCTCTTCCCTCCCGCCCTTCTCCCCTTCCCTCCCTCCTTCCTCTCTCTCTTTTCCCTTCTCTCCTTCCCTGCCTCCCTTCTTTCTCTCCTTCCCTCCATCCTTTCTCTACTTCCCTCACCCTTCTCTCCTTCCTCCATCGCTTCTCTCCTTCCCTCCCACACACACACACACACACACATAACGCACAGACAACTAACACACACATCACGCACAGACACTAACACACACAACTAAGTTAGGATGGGGTAGAAACCCAAAGGGTAGGATGGGGCTGAAGCCCAAAATTTAATGCCTGGACTAGTTTTCACCAATAGTTATTGGTTTTCCAGGATCTAGTTTTTTTTGGTTTTATTTCATTTCACAGTCACTAAAAAAAGTGGCATTGTAACTATGTACTTTTCAGAGGTGATCTACACATTTTGTTTGTTACCTGTAGGCTCACATGTATGCAATTTTACATTAAAATGTAGTTTAGATCTGTTTGGTCCATTAACTCGCAGCCAGTTTTTAAGTGCACATTTTGATTACTTTCCTTTCTACCATAGAGATATAAAGTCTATAATAGACTTTATTTGTATTTGTATGATTCTACAGACCTTAGTAGGGAACCTGGGGCTCACCAAAATTGTTCTCAATTGGGCCCCGCACCTCCGAAAAAACACTAAGGGGCAGAAAACGCTGGTGGGTGTTGTGTACAGGCCACCTAACAGTAGCAGAGAAGTTGGGGATGGTATCAAACAGGAAATTAGAAATGCGTGCGACAAAGGCAAAACAGTTATAATGGGTGACTTCAATCTACATATAGATTGGGTTAATCAAATTGGCAGGGGTGCTGAGGAAGAGGATTTTTTGGAATGTATGCGGGATAGTTATCTAAATCAACATGTAGAGGAACCAACGAGAGAGCAGGCTATTTTAGACTGGGTTTTGAGTAATGAGGAAGGGGTAATTAGCCGTCTTGTTGTACGTGCCCCCTTGGGCAAGAGTGACCATAATATGGTTGAGTTCTTCATTAGGATGGAGAGTGACATTGTTAATTCAGAAACAATGGTTCTGAACTTAAAGAAAGGTAACTTTGAGGGTATGAGACGTGAATTGGCCAAGATTGACTGGCAATTAATTCTAAAAGGGTTGACGGTGGATATACAATGGAGGACATTTAAAGACTGCATGGATGAACTACAAAAATTGTTCATCCCAGTTTGGCAAAAGAATAAATCGGGGAAGGTAGTGCATCCGTGGATAACAAGGGAAATCAGGGATAGTATCAAAGCAAAGGATGATGCGTACAAAGTAGCCAGAAAAAGCAGCATACCAGAGGACTGGGAGAAATTCAGAGACCAGCAGAGGAGGACAAAGGGCTTAATTAGGAAAGGAAAAATAGATTATGAAAGAAAACTGGCAGGGAACATAAAAACTGACTGCAAAAGTTTTTATAGATATGTGAAGAGAAAGAGGTTAGTTAAAACAAATGTAGGTCCCTTGCAGTCAGAAACAGGTGAGTTGATCATGGGGAACAAGGATATGGCGGACCAATTGAATAACTACTTTGGTTCCGTCTTCACTAAGGAAGACATAAATAATCTGCCGGAAATAGCAGGGGACTGTGGGTCAATGGAGGAATTGAGTGAAATCCAGGTCAGTCGGGAAGTGGTGTTGGGTAAATTGAATAGATTAAAGGCCGATAAATCCCCAGGGCCAGATAGGCTGCATCCCAGAGTACTTAAGGAAGTAGCTCAGGAAATAGTGGATGCATTAGTGATAATCTTTCAAAACTCTTTAGATTCTGGAGTAGTTCCTGAGGATTGGCGGGTAGCAAATGTAACCCCTCTTTTTAAGAAGGGAGGGAGAGAGAAAACGGGGAATTACAGACCAGTTAGTCTAACATCGGTAGTGGGGAAACTGCTAGAGTCAGTTATTAAAGATGGGATAGCAGCACATTTGGAAAGTGGTGAAATCATTGGACAAAGTCAGCATGGATTTACAAAAGGTAAATCATGTCTGACGAATCTTGTGGAATTTTTCGAGGATGTAACTAGTAGCGTGGATAAGGGAGAACCAGTGGATGTGGTATATCTGGACTTCCAGAAGGCTTTCGACAAGGTCCCACATAAGAGATTAGTATACAAACTTAAAGCATACGGTATTAGGGGTTCAGTATTGATGTGGATAGAGAACTGGCTGGCAAACAGGAAGCAAAGAGTAGGAGTAAACGGATCCTTTTCACAATGGCAGGCAGTAACTAGTGGGGTACCGCAGGGCTCAGTGCTGGGACCCCAGCTATTTACAATATATATTAATGATCTGGATGAGGGAATTGAAGGCAATATCTCCAAGTTTGCGGATGACACTAAGCTGGGGGGCAGTGTTCGCTGTGAGGAGGATGCTAGGAGACTGCAAGGTGACTTGGATAGGCTGGGTGAGTGGGCAAATGTTTGGCAGATGCAGTATAATGTGGATAAATGTGAGGTTATCCACTTTGGTGGCAAAAACAGGAAAGCAGACTATTATTTAAATGGTGGCCGATTAGGAAAAGGGGAGATGCAGCGAGACCTGGGTGTCATGGTACACCAGTCATTGAAAGTAGGCATGCAGGTGCAGCAGGCAGTGAAAAAAGCGAATGGTATGTTAGCTTTCATAGCAAAAGGATTTGAGTACAGGAGCAGGGAGGTTCTACTTCAGTTGTACAGGGTCTTGGTGAGACCACACCTGGAGTATTGCGTGCAGTTTTGGTCTCCAAATCTGAGGAAGGACATTATTGCCATAGAGGGAGTGCAGAGAAGGTTCACCAGACTGATTCCTGGGATGTCAGGACTGTCTTATGAAGAAAGACTGGATAGACTCGGTTTATACTCTCTGGAATTTAGGAGATTAAGAGGGGATCTTATAGAAACTTACAAAATTCTTAAGGGGTTGGACAGGCTAGATGCAGGAAGATTGTTCCCGATGTTGGGGAAGTCCAGGACAAGGGGTCACAGCTTAAGGATAAGGGGGAAATCCTTTAAGACCGAGATGAGAAAGACTTTTTTCACACAGAGAGTGGTGAGTCTCTGGAACTCTCTGCCACAGAGGGTAGTTGAGGCCAGTTCATTGGCTATATTTAAGAGTGAGTTGGATGTGGCCCTTGTGGCTAAGGGGATCAGAGGGTATGGAGAGAAGGCAGGTACGGGATACTGAGTTGGATGATCAGCCATGATCATATTGAATGGCGGTGCAGGCTCGAAGGGCTGAATGGCCTACTCCTGCACCTAATTTCTATGTTTCTATGTTTCTACGAAGGCCGGCCCTGCGGGGCAACGCTCCCGACGTTCCAGTCACTGTGCTTCACGCACACAGCCCCGGCTCCACCCCTCTCTCTCCCCAGGGAGACGCAGTGATCAATGCAGGGAGGGCCGGGCCACTGCTACTAGCCAGTGCCTACCCAGCCATTGACCTCACCGCACGTCACTGTTAGATGGGTCCTGTCATACAGAAAATATTCAGACCCCTTCACTATTTCCACATTTTGTTACATTACGTTACAGCCTTATTCGAAAAGGGATTAAATTCATGTTTTATCATCAATCTGCACACAATACCTCACAATAAAAAAGTGCAAACAGTTGTTTAGAAATGTTTGCAAAGTAAATAAAAATAAATACCTGAAATATCACATTTACATAAGTATTCAGACTCTTTGCTATGACACTCAAAATTGAGATTAGGTGCATCCTGTTTCCATTGATTAATCTTGAGATGTTTCTACAACTTGATTGGAGTCCATCAGTGGTAAATTAAATTGGTTGGACATGATTTGGAAAGGCACACACCTGTCTATATAAGGTCCCACAGTCAGCAATGCATGTCAGAGGAAAAAACAAGCAATGAAGACAAAGGAATTATCGGTAGACAGGATTGTGTCAAGGCATAGATCTGGGGGCGGGTATAAAACAATTTCTGCAGCATTGCAGGTCCTGAAGAGCACAGTGGCCTCTGTTATTCTTAAATGGAAGAACTTTGAAACCACCAGGAGTCTTCATAGAGCTGGTTGCCCGACCAAGCTGAGCAATCGGGGGAGAAGGGCCTTGGTCAGGGAGGTGAGCTCCAGAGTTCCTCTGTGGAGATGGGAGAAACTTCCAGAAGGACAACAATATCAAGCCTTTATGGTAGAGTGGCCAGATGGAAGCCACTCCTCAGTAAAAGACACATGACAGCCAGCTTGGAGTTTGCCAAAAGGCACCTAAACAAGAGGGGGGGTGGGGGGAATAATGAGGGATGTGCTTAGGGGCTTAAGCAACTGAAGCTCATAATAATTGAATGAAATTAAAGTAGAAAATACTGGGAACAATCAGCTGATTAGGTAGCATCAGTGGGAAGAATAAAAATCAGTTATTTCAGGACAGAGACCTTTCAGTTCTGGTGACTTTCTGTGTTTTAACATTTTGTGCTTTTAATTTAGATTATCAGCTGCTGCAGTGTTTCTGACATTCAAATAGTGATATGATGATGACCAGATAAGAGTCTTTAATGCTACTGGTTGTGGAATAAATATTATAGAGCAACTGAGATAGCTACAAATGTCTTTTAAATTCTTGTATTTTATCTTTGGTGCCTCCTTGACGGGGAAGATTTCGTTCAAAACCTCATTTGAAAGATGATAGATCTTTCTGGTTGTCCAGAAAGTTGGATGCTTTTAAAAGTGTGATGAGAGTTTGTGGCATGCAAGCTGTTAAAGTGAAGAGCAATGTAAGAGGCAGCATAGAAACCTGGATGATATGAGAAATTGAGATTCTTGTTTGGAAAAATGCATGGGACAGTTATAGACAGCTTGGATCAAGTGCATCCCTGGAGGCATTTTGGGAACTGATGATTACACTATGGGAGGAAATTTTCTAGAATATTTTTGAAGGGCAAAATTGTGCAGGATGTGAGATAACAGAACTAGAGTATGGGTGATTGATGCTTGGTGTGAATTTGGTGGGCTGAAGGGCCTGTTTCTATCGTGTGTTCCTCTAAAATCTGAACACCTTGCTAAAAGTCCACATAGACAATGTTTACTGCTATACCCTCATCAACCTTTTTGGTTGCTCCTTTGAAAAAACAATCAGATTTGAGAGAAATGATCTCCCACCTTCAAAACCATGCTGACTATCTCTCTGATCCCTCAGAACCTCGCCAGTAAATTGCCTAGGACAGATGTTTGGTTCACTGGTACATAATGTCCAGGATATCCCTTACTGCCCTTCTTAAATAAAGGCACTACATTAGCCATCCTCCAGTCTTCCAGTAACACATTGTTTCTAATGATGATTCATATATCTCAGCCACGGCAACTGTAATTTCTTCTCCAGCTTCCCAGTGTATTTGGGTATAGCTGATTAGGTCCAGGAGATGAATCTACCTTCATCATCATCAGTGGTCACTCAAAACAAGTATGACTGTCCTTTCATGGAGGATGCCTGTGCGTGACATTTTTTTAACGTGGAGAGACATATACCTTGGGACAACTAGCACCTCCTCGAGTGTAATATCTTGAAGTTATTTCCATGAATTGTCTTACTCCACAGTAAAAACAAAGGAAAAATACCCTTGATGACCTTGCCCATCTCCCGTGGCCACACAGAGTTGACCATTTTGATTAGTGAGGGTACACAAAAAGCTGGAGAAACTCAGCGGGTGCAGCAGCATCTAAGGAGCGAAGGAGATAGGCGACGTTTCGGGTCGAGACCCTTCTTCAGACTGGTCAGGGATCAGGGAAACGAGAGATATAGACGGTGATGTGGAGAGATAAGGAACAATGAGTGAAAGATATGCAAAAAAGTATCGGTGATAAAGGGAACAAGCCATTGTAAGCTGTTTGTGGTGTGAAAATGAGAAGCTGGTGCGACTGGGGTGGGGGAGGGAGATAGAGATAGAGGGAATGTCAAGGCCCGAGGGCTGAGGGAGAGGTGGGAAGGGGAGGAGACAGCAAGGGTTAACAGAATTGAGAAAATTCAATATTCAAGCCCAAAGGATGTAGACTCCCCAAGCGGAATATGAGGTGCTGTTCCTCCAGCTTGCGGTGTTGCTCACTCTGGCCGTGGAGGAGGCCCAGGACCGAGAGGTCGGATGTGGAATGGGAGGGGGAGTTGAAGTGCTGAGCCACCGGGAGGTCGGGTTGGTTATTGCGGACCGAGCGGAGGTGTTCGGCGAAGCGATCGCCAAGCCTCCGCTTGGTCTCACCGATATAGATCATCTGGCATCTGGAGCAGCGGATGCAGTAGATGAGGTTGGAGGAGGTGCAGGTGAACCTCTGTCAGACCTGGAAGGACTGCTTGGGTCCCTGAAAGGAGTGGAGGGGGGAGGTGAAGGGACAAGTGTTGCATTTCTTGCGGTTGCAAGGGAAAGTGCCCGGGGAAGGGGTAGAGTGGGAGGGGAGGGAAGAATGGACAAGGGAGTTGCGGAGGGAGCGGTCTTTGCGGAAGGCAGACAGGGGGGGAGATGGGAAGATGTGGCGGGTGGAGGGGTCACGTTGGAGGTGGCGAAACTGGCGGAGGACTATATGTTGTATTTGCCGGCTGGTGGGGTGAAAGGTGAGGACCAGGGGGACTCTGCCCTGTTTGCGAGTGGGGGAATGGGGAGGGAGGGCAGTGTTGCGGGGTATGGAGGAGACCCTGGTGCGAGCCTCATCAATAGTGGGGGAGGGGAATCCCCGTTCTCTGAAGAATGAGGCCATTTGTGATGACCTGGTGTGGAACACCTCATCCTGGGAGCAGATGCGGCGTAGACGGAGGAATTGGGAATAGGGGATGGAGTCCTTACAGGAAGCAGGGTGGGAGGAAGAGTAGTCCAGGTAGCTGTGGGAGTCAGTAGGTTTGTAGTGGATGTCGGATTAGTGAGGGGTTCTATTCTCTCTACTTACACTTTCCCCTAATTTGCTTGTATTAAAAAAAAATAGATATCCCTTAATATTATCTGCCAGAGTTAATATTATTCCTGCCCCTTCTATCCCTCCATATTTCCTTCTTATGTATGCTCCTCGGCTCCCAAAATGTCTCCAGGGGTTTGGGGAGTATTGCAATACAGAGGGATCTAGGAGTGCAGGTACACAGTACCCTGAAAGAGGCATCACAGGTAGACAAAGAAGGCTTTTGGTGCATTGGTCTTCATCAGTCTTGGTACTGAGTATAGACGTTGGATTGTATAACACAATGGTGAGGTCACATTTGAATATTGTGCTCGCTTGTGGTTAATCAGCTCCAGGAAGGATGTTAAGAATGCAGAGAAGATTTATAAGGATGTTGCCAGTGCTCAAAGACGAGATATAGGGAAAGATTGGGAAGGCTAGGACTTTATTCCTTTGAGCACTGGTGGCTGAGGTGCAGGTGTAGGTGCCGGAGTAGGCCATTCGGCCCTTCGAGCCAGCACCACCATTCAATGTGATCATGGCTGATCAACGCCAATCAGTACCCCGTTCCTGCCTTCTCCCCATATACCCTAACTCTGCTATTTTTAAGAGCCCTTTCTAGCTTTCTATTGAAAGCATCCAGAGAACCCGCCTCCAACACCCTCTGAGGCAGAGATTTCCACAGACTTGCCACTCTCTGCGAAAACATGTTTCCTGCCTCTAGCATGTCCATACCCTTAACAATCTTATATGTTTCAATGAGATCCCCTCTCATCCTTCTAAACTCCAGTGTACAAGCCCAACTGCTCCATTCTCTCAGCATATTGCAGTCTCGCCATCCCGGGAATTAACCTTGTAAACCTATGCTGCACTCCCTCAATAGCAAGAATGTCCTTCCTCAAATTAGGGGACCAAAACTGTACACAATACTCCAGGTGTGACTTCACTAGGGCTCTGTACAACTGCAGAAGAACCTCTTTGCTCCTATATTCGATTCCTCTTGTTATAAAGGCCAACATGCCATTCGCTTTCTTCATTCCCTGCTGTACCTGCATGCTTACTTTCATAGACAGATGAACAAGGACCCCCAGATCCTGTTGTGCTTCCCCTTTTCCCAACTTCACGCCTTCCTGTTTTTGCCACCACATTTAACCTCACATTTATCCGCATTAAACTTCATCTGCCATCTATCTGCCCACTCCCCCAACCTGTCCAAGTCATCCTGCATTCTCATAGCATCCTCCTCACAGTTCACACTGCCACCCAGCTTTGTGTCACTGCAAATTTGCTAATGTTACTTTGAATCCCTTCATCCAAATCATTGATGTATATTGTAAATAGCTGCGGTCCCAGCACCGAGCCTTGCGGTACCCCACTAGCCACTGCCTGTCATTCTGAAAGGGACCCGTTAATCCCTACTCTTTGTTTCCTGTCTGCCAACCACTTCTCTATCCATGTCAGCACTTCACCCCCTATACCATGTGCCCTAATTTTGCCCACTATCCGCTACCCCAAGTACAAGCCATACTTAGCGCACCACCGGCTTCTTCCCCTACGGTACCTGCTGCCACTTCATCCGCGACCCCGAGGAGGAGTGAGGGCCCCGGCCTCGCCTGCCGCAGAGCACCAGCATGGGCTCAGCCTCCACTGGCCCGGCGCTAGACTGGGGCGAGCGGCCTTCAGCCCCAACCTGGAGTTAGAACTGGCCCGGACTCTGGCCTTGGGGCTGGGCAAGGGAGGGGGAGGAGGTTGCTGCTGCCACCAGTACCACCATCACCAACAATACCCGCAGCTCTAGCGGGCGCCCGGCCTTCCATGGCCGGCAGGAGCCCATCCACAGACTCTCTCTCCAACCAGAGCGCCTCCAGCAGCAGTGGCTCCGGGTCACCCGGTGGCTGCCCATCTTCAGCAGGATATCGGTGTCAGACTAAGGGGAGGGGATGGAGGTGAAAGGCTGCCATGGCCAACCTGGCGGGACAAGCAGAGCCAGCGGCTGCAAATCCAGGGCCGCCCTGCCAGCCCAGGGCCACCCCGGACAGGGACAGGGCTCTGGGGAGGGGACGGGGACAGCCCAACAGCAACTCAACAGCACCCGCAGTGACAGTGACTCTGACTACGGACAAAAAGCAAGCCTGCACACAATGCAGCACCATCGTTGCCAAGACTGTTTTATAGCTAGTGACCTATGACCTGGGCATGCACAGTCGGAATACTAAACTCGCTTATTGAGACTCGCATAGATGTTGCATCTTGGTCGGCAATGACAAAGCCTGAAATCAAGTCGTCAAGTTTATTCGTCACATACACATATGGGATGTGCATTGAAATGAAAAGTGGCAGTGCTTGTGGACTTTGTGCAAAAAAACAAACAAACAAACAAGCAACAAACTACAAACAGAATCACATGTTCTTTTACATATTAAATATTGTGGGCGGTATTGTGGTACAGTAAAGTTAGTCCCTGGTGAGATAGGAGTTTACAATCCTAATGGCCTCTGGGAAGAAACTCCTTCTCAACCTCTCCGTTCTCACAGCATGGCAACGGAGGCATTTGCCTGACCGTAGAAGCTGGAAAGGTCCGTGGAAGGGGTCTCCCATTATCTTATTGGCTCTGGAGTTGTACTTCCAGATGTATAGTTCCTGCAGAGGGCGAGTGAAGTTCCCATAGTGCGTTTGGCCGAACGCACTACTCTCTGCAGAGCCTTCCTGTCCTGGGCAGAGCAATTCCCAAACCAGATTGTAATATTTCCGGACAAGATGCTTTCCACAGCCACTGAGTAGAAGCACTGGAGGATCCTCGGATCCTCTGAATTTCCTCAATTGCCTGAGGTGGCAAAGGCGCTTACTCACGAGTGCTGCAGCGTGTGATGTCCATGTCATATCCTCAGAGATGTGGACTCCCAGGTATTTAAAACAGCTCACCCTATCCACAGTATTCCCATTTATCTTCAATGGTGTGTACATCCTCGGATGATGTGCCCTCCTAAAGTCCACGATCAGCTCCTTAGTTTTTTTGATGTTCAAGAGGAGGCTGTTGTCCTGACACCAGAGTGCCAGATCAGCCACCTCCTCCCGGCAGGCCTTCTCATCGTTGTCTGAGATCAGGCCCACCACCACAGTGTCATCAGCAAACTTGATAATCGAGTTGGAGCTGAACCTAGCCACACAGTCATGTGTGTACAGGGAGTAAAATAGGGGGCTGAGGACGAAACCCTGGGGGGATCCTGTGCTCAGGGTGAGGGACTTTGATGTATTCCCTCCCATCTTGACTACCTGGGGCCTGGCGGTGAGAAAGTCCAGGGCCCAGGCACACAGGGGGGTGTTGAGCCCTAATTTCAGTAACTTCTCGGCGTCTGGTGGGGACTATCGTGTTGAAGGTTCCGTTTCTGTGCTGAATTACTCTTTGACTCTGATTGAATCATAAATCTTATTGTACAGTTCTCCCTCGATACTGCAAGAACTGCTGAGCAAGTTGTTTTCAATTCTGTGTAAGAATCGACATCATTCTGACTCGGGCCAATGTTGCTTTTATACAGCAACCGTAATTAGCACTACTCGCAGTAAAACATTCCAATATGCATCATATGTTTGTTAATTAAACAAATGCAGCAAAGCAATGTTGTTAATGGAGCTGAGACTGAAACCGCTACCGAGATCATTGGGCTTACTACAACATGATGAAGACTGGGACAGGTCATTGGACTTACTACAACATAGTGACTGAAGACTGGCATAACATCATACTATACATGCATTCATTTATTCCTTTCAGATTATGCTTTCTAGGAAAATGGCATATAGAAACCATATTAGGTTGACACATATACATGTGAATTTGCCTCAACTAACCATCAGGACTCGGGCCCACTCTTGGAATTGTGTGACAGAGTGGGCAAAGTAGAAGAAGAAGATGACTTCCTGCTTTAAAATACAAAGGGACACAAAGTGCTGGAGTAACTCAGCAGGTCATGGAGCATCCCTGGAGAATATGGACAGGTGATGTTTTAGTTTGAGCCCCTCCGTACACTGATTGTAAGGGGTTGGGGGTGGTGGGGGGGGGGGGGGAGGCGAGAAGAAATCTAGAAGAGCGGAGAGGCAGGGCAAAGTGTGCAGGTAATGATGAGAGCTACAGGTTACTAATTATTCTCTATCCAACTGATAGTTTACATTGTGTAGGAAGGAACTGCAGATGCTATTCTGCACCGAAGATGGACACAAAATGCTGAAGTAACTCATCGGGACAGGCAGCATCTCTGGAGAGAAGGAATACGTGACGTTTCAGGTCGAGACCTATCTTCAGAAATAGAAGGGTCTCGAGAGGCCTCCAAGTGGTGGCGCCATCGAGAGTGGCAGCCTCACCAGCAGCTGTCCGTCCTTTCATCCTTTTTGTTATTTTTAGTCTGTCAAAAAGTTTGTTTTTGGAGGTCTTTTAGTCTTTTTTATGGTGGGGGGAGGGGTAAAGGGGGAAATCGCCTTCTCAGTCACTACCTGGCCGAGGAAGCGTCTTTTCTCCGAGCCGCATCTTCACCTCCCCTCGTGGCCTACCATCTGGATTGGCGCGGCCATTCCTGCCGGTGACCAACAAGAGCTTCAGCAGGGGCGCAGCATTGAATTACCATCGCTGAGCGGGTGATGCCTTACCGGGATCACGTGTTGGGCCTGCCGACTTTAACACCGTGGAGCTGCGGTCTGCGGAGCTTCCAGCTGCAGGCGGTGCTGACTTTAACGTCGCGGATGCCTGGGATCTTTTGCTGAGGATCGCCAGTGTTGGAGCTCCGACCAGCTCAGCCTGTGGACATCAGAAGCCGCGGTAGGAAGCGGCAGATTCGGAAACTCCAAGCCGCTGAGTGTTCTTCCCTTCCTACGATGGAGCTCCGCTCATCCCGGCGAGCGGGGCTGTAACATGGGGCCGCCGTTGCGGTGACTGCGGATGGCTCAATAAGCCCCGACCATGGGTCAACAAGAGGAAAATGACTTAACTTTGTTACCTTTCCTCACAGTGAGAAACATTGATTCTGCTGTGGGCGATGTTTTATGTTAAATTCTATAGTGTTGTGTTTATCTTATTTGTGTGCTGCATGGTAACTCACATTTCACTGCACCAATTGGTGTATGTGACAATTAATGCAACCTATAACTTGTAACCTGTCCTAAAACGTCACACATTCCTTCTCTCCAGAGATTCTGCCTGTTGCATTCCGTGACTCTATCACTTTGTGTCTACTTTTGATATTTTACACCAACTACTTCAAATAAAAAAATAGAAGGAAGACTAAATAGGCCTGAATCCTATGAATCATTTTTGAATTGCAAATACAATCTTACAGACCTACAGACCATCATTCCATTTTGGCAATCCACATGGTTTGCCATAGATTAACGAAATCCGAATAAAACTTAAAAATAAAACTTAAAACCAAAATCCGAAGAAAACTTTACCACTTCTTATTCAGATTGCCGATGATTTTTTACTGTTGCTAAATTTAAATTTTGCTCCACAATCCATCTGCAAAGCTAAAAATGAAACAATGTTTTTTTTACAATTTAAAGTAGATAAATGCATGCTTTAAAAAATATTTTTCTTATTTCTAACAAAATCTGGCAATGCATTAACTGCATTTTGCAGCAAAGAAGTCTGGTTATAGAACCTGTCCTCGACACCAATTTGACAAACTTTGCAACAGTATGGAGTCATTTCTAGCAGACCAGCTCCCCAAGTGCATTCCTTGTACCTTCTTTGTAAATTCAAAGGCTGGTTTTGAAAGGGATTATTCATCCATAATAGTAGAATCTGGTTTGAAGGAGCTGTGAAATCAACCATCCAGCTGGGCACTGTTGTGAAGCAACAATTGTCCACTCTGCAGATCTTGACTAAGTGACATAAAAATATGACAACATAAAAGCTGAGTGTGCATTAAAGATTGGCTTTATACTTTTTCATACCAGAGGATATCAAGACCCGAGTTTACTATACATTCATTTTGGTCTTTGAACTGGGCAGGATCAAGTCACACTTACAAAAACAAAATTGCTGCCTGCCTTCAGATTTTACTGAATGTGATGTACATTGATAGGAAAAGGCAATATTTGTGTCTTCAGTTCAGCAGTATTGAACTACAGGCTCAATGACCTATCAAGTAAGACAGAATTTCACTTTCATTAAAAGAACTATTTTGCTATTCCTGCTGCTCCTTCTTGCCTGAAGATTTAATTATTGAGGCCATTACAGACCAAGTCAGACCTTTGTGCATGTGAATGGCTAATTTGGAGAAATTATATTCAGGCACAAGATTCACAGTGCTCCATTGTGTCTTCAATATTAATGCAGAGTGGCTGCATGATTGGAACAATAGATCAGGGAGGCACACAGGTGCATGCAGGCCCACATTTTTAATGCCACATCAAGATTACTTATATTCCATGAGTGATCATTAATTGTCCCACAGTTCTGGTCCAAAATGTTCATCAACTCATAGCTTACAGGGAAATACAGCACAGCCATTAAATAGCTAATGATGAAATGATGGGCTCTGACATTGGGAATCAAAAATGGCTGTCTTCACCTCTGAAGCCACATAACACAAATGCAAGAAAAAGAATAATGGTTTAGTTCTTTAGCCAGAGTGTGCACTTTGATGTTTTGCATGTTATTGTATAATTTATGCTAATTTTTGACTCAGTAAAGAAATTGACACCCTTTACTGACCTTGGTTAGTGTGGCGGAAGTAGATTTTTAACAGGTATGGAATTATGCAGTATGCATTGGTATTAAACAGTGGGAGGTGAACAAAGCACAGTTTGCACAGTGTAGGAAGGAACTACAGGTGCTGGTTTACACCAAAGATAGATACAAAATGCTGGAGTAACTCAGCGGGTCAGGCAGCATCTCCGGAGAAAAGGAATAGGTGGCATTTCAGGTCGAGACCCTTCTTCAGACCCACAGAGACTTCGGACTGTTTTATTTTTGGTGAATATGGTGAGGCGGGAGAAAGTGGATTTGATTTTGATAAGGCAGATGCGTGAACTGATGAAGCTCCAAATGAATTTTGCTAAAAAGAGAAAATCCCATTTGACTGATAGGTTTATTTTATGATTAGAGACTAGCATGGGACATGGCTGTACTGGCAGCAGCTAAAAGATCTGACAAAAAAATATATATTCTGCATAACAGTTAATAGAGTGAAGGCCCTTTGAAGTTGACGTGCATTCGGTTGTAAGTGGTGGGGATAGCAGCATGCCTTGATTGTTATGTATGTTCATTGGGTTGCACCACAGCTGGAAACACAACCAACCTTCGCCTCTACCTACTAGTAAACTTGATAACAGTAGACCACCCATGCCAACATACCAACAATCATTTGTCCATGCATAGCTGTGGGCTGCCTCCTGAAAGATCCTCTAATATAGGATAACAATGTGACCTTGCCAGGCACTGGCAAAGTGTAACAAAAGGTCAAACATAAAGCAGGTTAAGGTTGCAAACAGTTACCATCACCTGACGTGATACCTTCGTGTTCCATCAAGCTGAGGAAGGTTATCCTCCACATGTAAATATGCTATCACTTTCCTCATGTGTTTAGTTTAGTTTAGAGATGTGCTGGAGGGGTTCTGGTGCAGTTCATGACATTCTTGCTGATGTTCACCTAAGTGATACACTAAACCCAAAAAGCTGCTGCATTTACAGCCCCAGGTTAAAGTGCCCAGTGAGACTTGAGAAATGTACAGATCACATCGTGATGTTCACAAATATGCAGTTGCAAACAGGTTTGCTCCAACCATTTCAAAGCGATCCCTTACTCTGACAGAATGAACAGAACATTTCACAGAACATTATATAAATCACTTGCAGGTTTGTCGTATTAATAAACAGTGTTCTTGCTTTGCTTTCCCTTCTTAGTGCCAGCGCCTACATACAAAATTAAAATTCAAAACTCTTAATTTCACCATTAATAAGCTATTAATATGCTAAAGATGGCAAACCATCTCTTCTGAGGAGGTTGCCTGCATGAAAGCCTGGCACATTTCTCTGCAAGTCCCTGCAGCCCTTAGCAATGTAAGCTCTGCCCCATGTTAAATCTTAGCCACTAACATAGGTTGAAATTCAAGCCTTTGGTTCCATGTTAATTCAGAAGCAAATTAAATCCTAAATTGCTATTTTGAACTCTTACTTTAACATGTTTAGAATTGTAGCAATTGCACATAAAACAATAATCTTCTTCACCTTCCTCATCTTGACAAACACAAAGTACGATAAAAGAAGCTGCTAAATATCAATGAATTCATTTATGTCTTTATACTGTGGGTTTTTGGGTACATGCTATTTTTAGTTACAATTGACAACAATTGTTGTTTTGCTTCAGATGTTGAAATCACCATTCATCATTTAAACGGATTAATAGCTTCTTTCACTGACAAAATGCAATTTGTTTTAGAGGTGTTGATGCTATTGGCATGCTAAATACTCTCTAGCTCACACTACATGAACAGCATACAAATCTACACACATTAATACTGCATATGATATTTTCTCCTATGTTGGACGAGTTACCTGGTTAAAATATTACTTCAATGAAGATTATGGAATTAAGGATGATAATCTGCCAAATAAAAAGAGGTTTTGGATGAACCAGGATCACACAATTGACAACTCCAAATAAGTACAAGACCACAACCAATTTTATGGCAACTGGTGGTAATTCGCAGATGCGTGCGGGGCGGCCAGCTTCGATGGGCCTTGTCCCACCGTTGCAGGTAGGGACTCCACCCACCGTCGCCGTTGGAGACCGACTGCGCTGCCTCGCCCTCGAAGGTGGCTGGAATTTGCAGAGGAATCTGTTGTGGGACCGCCTACTCACAACTGGCTGAGGCTCCACCCCGCTGCTGGGCTGGACAGGCAGCCAGCGCCCAGGGATCTTCAGGGTCTGCGCCGGTGAGGACGTCTTCGGGTAGCCGTCCCAGTTAGGTCCGCCCTATCGGGTGGCTAGGCCTTGAGCAGCAGCCGGCAGGATAATGGGCTCTCTCCCCACTTCCAGGGCCGGCGTTGATGCTGGGGGTGGGGGGCTTTACACTCGCAGCTCCTGCAGTAGCTGGTGGGGGAGCGGCAGCTGGTGGGGGAGTGGTGGCTGGTGGGGGAGTGACAGCATCCGCGGCCTCTCAGCTCTGGTGGGCAGCAGTTGGTGGGGGAGAGCGACGGGAGCAGCGGCCTCTCAGCTCCGGTAGGCAGTCCTCCGTCATTTTCACCACCTCCAACGTGACCCCACCACTCGCCACATCTTCCCATCTCCTCCCCTGTCTGCTTTCCACAAAGACCACTCCCTCCGTAACTCCCTGGTCAATTCTTCCCTTCCCTCCCACACCAACCCTTCCCCGGGCACTTTCCCTTGCAACTGCAAGAGATGCTACACTTGTCGCTTTTCCACCCCCCTCGACTCAATTAAAGGACCCAAGCAGTCATTCCAGGTGCGACAGAGGTTCACCTGCATCTCCTCCAACCTCACCTATTGCATCCGCTACTCTAGATGTCAGCTGATCTACATCGGTGAGACCAAGCGTAGGCTTGGCGATCGTTTCGCCGAACATCTCCGCTCGGTCTGCATTAAGCAACCTGATCTCCCGGTGGCTAAGCACTTCAACTCCCCCTCCCATTCCGAATCCGACCTTTTGGTCCTGGGCCTCCTCCATGGCCAGAGTGAGCACCACCCGGAAATTGAAGGAGCAGCACCACATATTCTGCTAGGGCAGTTTGTACCCTAGCGGCATAAACATTGACTTCTCCAATTTCCGGTAACCCTTGCTCTCCCTCAGCCCTCTGGCTCCTCCTCTTCCTTTCTCCTTTCTTCTCCCCCACCCTACATCAGCATGAAGAAGGATTTTGGCCCAAAACGTTGCTAATTTCCTTCGCTCCATAGATGTTTTTGTATCATAATATATTAGATGAGAACTACTAAAAAGATCAGGTACTAAAGCATTTCCAATGGTTAAAAATGTCAATGAATAGGGCAATGGTTTTTTTTTTTCAATATATGTGAATACCCTCTTAAGATAATCTCTTATTTTGTGTTGAAAATGTTAGATGCATTTTTCCAAACCCATCCCTTTTCCTGTTGTCTGAGTACAATTCTCAAACATGGATGGCTTTATTATCACAGATGACTCATCAGAAGTAATCATAAACACTAAAGCATCCTCTGAAGAATAAAATAGGATGAGAGATAGTGGGTTTTTTTCCGTAAACATGACTTTGAATATCACCATGGCAGCTAGGAAATTTTAAAAAAAATATATTAATCTGAAGTTTTAAAAAAATATTAGGATCAATAAAGGTGACTATGAAACCACAAGAATGTTGTAAAATAGCCCATTTACTTCACCTGTACCCACTAGGAAAGGAAATCGACCATCTCTATCCAGTCTTACACACACAACTCTAACTCTACCTCTTCATAGCTCTAAAGTCTAAAATCTAAAGACTCAGAACGACATCAATGCTTTAAAGTCAATTCAAGGGGAGTAAGGGGTGGACAATAAATAACGACTTAGCCAATGGTAGTCACAAGAATTTTAACAAAACCATAGTTATCCTACCACAAGCACAAGTAATGATATAGAAATTAAGTTATATGATTTTTGTAAAGCTTTGGGAGTTTATTACAACCAATACGTAGTGTTGAAGATAACATTCTTCCTAATCGCAGTATAATTATTTTTAGCAACACAAAACTGTCCTTGTAGAAACTGTAGACCATAAGGACAAAATTAAATGCAGGCCATTTGAACAGTGAGCAAGATAACTCTCTTTACACTTACTTGCTGAGAATGTTAAAATCAATCCCAGGATTGTTTGCAATATAAGAAATTACTATTTGTCTTTAAAATTGCATTGGACACATGGATGGAGAAGGCCGTATAAATGTGATTAAGGCTAATTGCCTGGAAAGAGCAGACTTTACCTCAGAATGGTTGGACCAGATGACCTGGGTCTGATTTTAAGCTGTATTTGGAGTGAAAAGTGTGGTTTCTACAGTACTGAAAAAGGCAATCACTCTTTTCCACAGCATCTGCTGTCTGACCTAAAGAGTCTGACCTGCACTATATTCTACCAGAGGAAATGGCCTGTGCTGGTCAAGCAAACAAAATACCATTAGGTAGAAAGATACATCTAGTAAATACACAACATCGTAATGAGGCATGCTGAACTTCAATTCTGAAATTTGGTACCCAAGAAGTTACTGTAAGAGATGTTTAGAGGGGTTAAATTACTACTTTGTGCATTTAGTGCAAAAACATCAAATGGTTACTGTACTATTTCTTCACAAATGTCTTGTGACAATTTTTTGTGTGCTATTTACCCAGAAGTATCAAAGGAAAACAACTTAATCCTCCAATTAACAAAGAACAAAATCCTTGTCTCACCCATTATTAGTATATCATACTGGTTTAATACTTACCCATAACTGCCAGTGCAGTGGCTTTAGTTAAGTACTGTGCCATTATGCTGATCACTTCTAAATTAGAACCATCCAACTTGCATCTGTTTATGGTTCCGGTGCCAGAACTAATCCAGTATAGCTTGTTCACAGTATAATCAATTGAAAGACCTGTAGTAAGAGTTTCAACAAAAATAATGTTGGTAAAACTTTGTTAAAAGGCAGATAAATATTACTTTCAGTTTGATTTTTAACTAGACTTTCAATGTTTACTCTTAGTGTTAACTCCCTGTCCCACTTTCACGACCTAATTGGCGACCTCTACCGAGTTTGTCCTTGACTCGTACTCGCGGCATGGTTGCCACGAGGTCGTAGGAGGTCCTAGGTCACTCTTCCTCATGCTCGTGAGTGGTCTCCACGTACTCGTGGCCTCAAGTAGGTCGCGGCGTTTTTTCCAGCCTGATAAAAAATGTCCACGAGTAAAAAAAAGGTATGGAAAAAATTGATACTTTTTACTCGTAGGTAGGTCGTGATGGTAGGCATAGGTAGTCGTATATAGTCATAGTAGGTCGGTAACTGGCCCGAGAAAAAAAAATGTAAACATGACATCATTTTATCATGTGATCATTTCCACTCGTAGCTAGTCGTAGTTGGTCATAGGTGTGGAAGAGGTCGTACGAGGTCTTTTACTTCGGCGAGTCAACACAACATTTTTTTCAACTCTTCTAGGGTCTTCTAATCTCATGGATTAGGTCGTCCAAATGGGACAGCCCCTTTAGTGTTACCTTTTATTGATTCTTAACATAAGTCACTGCAATTATTTTGAATTACTTTATACTGCACCAAATAATTTATCATATTTTTGCATAAACTAATTGGCCCATTGATTCAATGCCAGCTCTCAGAATATTCCCATTGGTCCATTGTCCTAATCCCCTGGAGATGGGGCAGTTGGGAATTTGGGAGGCAAAACTGAGTCTCATGTTAAAGCAAGCTGTGGCAAATGAACTATTGTAGAACAGAGAAAACAGTGGCATTGCCAAGATAATTGTATTTTGGGTTTTCCGTTGTAAACTGCATGATGAATTGGAAAAAGCACACGTATCAAGCAGACAAGTGTACTTAAATACTTAATGAGACGGCAGTTGAGCTCCAAAATTCAGAGAGTTATTTACTGTAGCATTTGGATAGAAGCATGTTCAAAGTAATTATTTGATGAACAGAAATGGCAAGGAATGCCTGGAGTTGATAGATGAAAAAAAATAACCATGCAAACTATAAATAATCAGTACAGATGTGACAGTTTAAACAATTTATTTGCAATGTTCTAGTGCCATGATTATGACATCTTTGGCAATTGTATTCATGTTTACCAGATGTCTTCATATTGCTATTGCTTGCTTTTTAAATCCTATTAACTGTCTGACATATAGAAATGTGTCACGATGATGAATGGCATCCAAGTTAAACTACTAAGCATTCAACACAATTTGGGATTTTCTGCCTGCCAGAGAGGGAGTGCACATGGAACAAATAACCACTTATCCAACTTCAAAGAACATGGGTTGAGCTCTCTTCTCTGAGGTAATTACCTCTTCTCCGAGGTAATTTTAACATCCCCAAAACATACTAAGCTTATAACTGGAATTGAACTGGTTAAAACTACCATGTTTAGCAGTTGTAATTAAATGTTCTGGGCCTTGCCCATGTTGAAGTATCTTTTGTAATAAGAAAGACTTTTGTAATAAGAAGGAAATATGAAGTCAAATGGAAAGAACCACACTATTCCTCATATAGACACAAAGTGCCTTCGAGCCTGCACCGCCATTCAATATGATCATGGCTGATCATCCAACTCGGTATCCTGTACCTGCCTTCTCTCCATACCCCCTGATCCCCTTAGCCACAACCCCTTAAGAATTTTGTAATTTTCTATAAGATCCCCCCTCAATCTTCTAAATTCTAGCGAGTACATGCCGAGTCTATCTAGTCTTTCTTCATATGAAAGTCCTGACATCCCAGGAAGTTGGAGAATGATCAGTCTATTGTGGGGGACAAGAGTTAAGAAGTATATACAGTGGAATTGATGGCACCTTTATATGATTCATAACTTAATCGTAGAGCTGGATTAAATGACAATGTGACGTACATCTGCTCTTATCTTTTATATTTTAGAATATTATGATATTTTCTGCTGTAATTAGTGCATCTAAAACAAAATGAGCTGGAGAATTAAGCAAAATTAGCATTATTAGCGTCATTTTATCTTCAACAATTTATGCTTGTTAATAATATTTTATTATAAGGGTGGCTCCACTTTCAAATTTCCCAAAGCCAAGCATGAATTAATTAAGAATCATTGTGTTTAAAGTAGTTGACAGGCCTGTAAAGAGAGCTAAATAAAATCAACCAATTCTTTTGGATAGAAGGTTGTTTAAAGAACGTGGTAAAAACTATAAAATTTGACTGATAAATTAGTTTATTTATTTAAAAAATAAATATAATTAATTTAAAACCATTCAGCAGTGGCAGGGTGGCATTAGACAAGCATGTTCATTTTTTGTGGCAAACTATTTTTACAGATGTTTTAATTAAACTTCACTAACTTACATTTGGTAAATTTATAAAGTTGAAACTTGGAGGGAAAAGAGACACCTTCCAAAACGTGTCACAGTTTGCCCCAGAAAATATAATTAAATATAAAATAACAAGTTAGAAACTCCATCTTATTGAAGAAAGTGATCCTTGTAAATCACTGGCTTTGCCAGAAAATTTGTACTTTTTAGTTTAATTTAGAAACAGGCCATCCAGCCCACCATCGATGACCCATTCACAATGATCATATGTTATCCCGCTTTCTCATCAACACCCTACAATGAGAGGGAATTGAACAGAGGACAATTGCCCTACAAACAATCATCATTTTGGGATGTAGGAGGAAACCGGGGCCTGGAAACCCACATGGTGACAGGGAGGTCATGCAAACTCCGCGTGGACATCACCTGCGGTCAGGATCGAACTGGGATCTCTGCTGCTGTGAGGCAGCAGCTCCAGCAGCTGCACCACTATGCTGCCACTGCAGCAGATAATCTTAAACACTTGACTAATTAGTAAATTGTCACAGCAATTATTAAGAGAAGGTCACAAACTTACATTTCAGAGTAATATGTAATGGTAAAACTGAGTGATGTAAACTGAATCTGTTAATGCTCATTTTACACCATCATGCCCTCCAAGGTGGATAGCAACTGGTTGGCCATTAATCAACTGACAAAGGTTTGAGCCCTCACCTGGAAAGTAACGATTAGCAGGACATGTTATACATCAATATAATTCTGTTAAGATATGCATGAGCTAAAGTTGTTAATCCTTCAATTTGTCCCACTTTATCTTTGTTACTTAATTCAACTGTGCTTTATTGTCATATGTACTGAAGCGGAACAATGAAATTCTCACATGTAACAGCACACCTGGTTTGCAAGCCACAGTATTCGGTAGATCAACAGACACAAAAAGTCTAATAAATAAAAAAACTCAATATAATGCAAACAAAACAAAAAGCCAAAGGTCCCAAGTGCAACCAAGTCAGTTCCTAGTTTGTAGTGTTCAAGAGCCTGATGGTTGTTGGGAAGACGCTGGATGTTACAGTTTTCACACTCCAATGCCTTCTTCACGGTGGCAAGAGTGAAACAAGTGGCCAGGGTGGTTGATGATGCTGAGTGCCTTTTTGATGTTTCACCTCCTATAGGTGGTCAGTATTCAAGTTGCTGAATAAACATATGATGCAACCAGTCAACATGCTCTCTACTGTAAAGTGTAGAAGTTCAAGAGAGTATTTGTTGACACTGAATCTCGTCAATCTTCCAATGAAGTAGAGATTTTGATAGGCTTTCTTTATGATTACATTAATATGCTGGGTCCAGGACACATCATCAGAGATATACACGCCCAGGAACTTGAAGTTCTTGACTCTCCCCACCATCGACTCATTGATAAAGAGAGGTTTGCGGATCCGCAGCCATTTTCTGCGAAAGTCAACGGTCAGCTCCTTGGTTTTACTAACATCGAGAGTGAGGTTGTTGTTCTACCACCATTCAATCAGACAACCGATCTCCCTTTTATCAGTAATTATTCCCATTACTCCCATTATTCGTAATTTGTCCAACAACAGTGGTGTCATCGGCGAATTTAAAGATGGAGTTGGACCTTTGTCCAGTTACACAGTTGCGGCAGATGGAATAGAGTGTGGAGTCGTGCATTTTGGTAGTAGGAATAAAGGCGTAGACTATTTTCTAAATGGGGAGTGAATCCAGAAATCAGAGGTGTAAAGGGACTTGGGAGTGGTGGTGCAGGATTTCCAAAAACTTAATTTGCAAGTTGAATCAGTAGTATGGAAGGCAAATGCAATGCTAGCATTTATTTCAGGAAAACTACAATACAAAAACAGTTGATGTTATGCTGAGGCTCTATAAGGAGTTGGTCAGGCCACATTTGCAGTATTGTGAGCAATTTTGGGCACCATATCTGAGGAAGGATGTACTGGCTCTGGACACTGTCCAGAAGTGACTTACAAGAATGATCCCAGGAATGAGTGGGTTAACTTATGATGATCGTTTGATGGCACTGGGCCTGTACTCGCCTGAGTTTAGAAGGATGAGGGGAGACCACATTGAAACTTACTGAATAGTGAAAGGCTTGCATTGAGTGGATGTGAAGAGGATGTTTCCATTAGTGGGAGAGTCTAGGATTAGAGGTCATAGCCTCAGAATTAAAGGACATTCCTTTAGGATGGTGATGAGGATGAATTTCTTTAGTCAGAAGGTGGTGAATCTGTGGAATTCTTTGCCACAGAAGACTGTGCAGGCCAAACTTTTAAGGCAGAGATAGATACTGTAGATTCTTGATTAGTATGTGTGTCATCGGTTTTGGGGAGAAGGCAGGTTAATTAATCCACGATTGAATGGCAGAGTAGACTTGATGGGCCGAATGGCCTATTTATGTTCATTTCACTAATGGCCCTTGTGACCTTATGAGACGTTTTTTAATCAGAAGAAGGGTCTCGATCCAAAACGTCTCCACTCCTTCTCTCCAGAGATGCTGCCCAGCCCGCTGAGTTACTCCAGCATTTTGTCTCTACACAATCATGGGTATAAATGGAGTAGAGCAGGGGACTGAGCACATAGCCTTATGGTGCACCTGTGTTGATGGATAATGAGCAAGTGTTGTTGCCAATTCATACCAACTGTGTTATGTTGAGGAGGATGTTGAGGATCCAGTTCAAAGCAATTTGCAGTTCCCTGTGCTTGGTAACAAGTTTGGAGGAGATGATGGTGTTCAATGCAAGCTGTGGTCTCTGAACTACGGACTGATGTATGTGTTTTTATTGTCCAAGTTGTCCAGTGCAGAGTGGAGACACAGTGAGATCTCATCCCCCATTGATATATTAATAACCGGTCAGTGGTCATTGAGGCCACCTAACTTTCCTTGAGCATGTATTATTGATTCCATCTTACATCGCCAGAAGTATGATCCGGCATGAATGCTACAACAAGTGATTCACTTCCCGATATCCCATTACATTTCCTCCCAGCTGCAAGGCACGAGTCAGAAGTGCAATGGTATATGCTCCACATGTCCAGAGGAGCACAGCTCGAACCTCATTCAAAATCCACAACCATCCAGGTTAACTGTTACCCTATCTACCACCTTGAGTATGCTTGGCGTCTGTTACTGATGCATTCTGCATGCACTTTTCATTACCTAAGCTACCACAGCAACACTTCCTAAACTCAGCCTCTCTATTACCAATAGGAAAAGGACAAGAGAACATGGTAGCCCAATACCCACCATGTTCCCCTTTAAATCACATATCGTCTTGGAAATACATTGTATTTCTCTCATCAATACTGGGTTTAAACCGTGGACCATTTCTCGCAATATTGTCAGGAATGCTGCAGTTGGTCAAAAAGCATACTTAAGGGCCTGTCCCACGAGCATGTGACTGCATGCGGTGAGCGCGACCTAACGTGGTCGCTTGAGCCGTCCGGCCTCGCGGGGCCGGTCCCACTTCGATCGCCGGAGCCGTATAGAGTTGTGTGGAGCTGGTCCCGACATCGCGCGGGGCTCCGAAAAACTGACCGTGTTCAAAAATTCTACGCGGCAACGGCCTGTCAGCCCGCAGCCGCCTCGACGCATTACGCACCGCCTCGATGTCGTGCCTCCGTGACCCTCTCTATATGTGCCTCTGTGCCCCTCTCAGTGTGCCTCCGTGGCCCTCTCTCTGTGTGCCTCCGTGCCCCTCTCTGTGTGCCTCCGTGACCCACTCTATATGTGCCTCCGTGACCCTCTCTATATGTGCCTCCGTGACCCTCTCTGTGTGTCCCTCTCTGTCCTTGCGAACTTACCGCGGATTTCGCTCCAACTTCACGCCACGTCACGCCACTCACCCATCCTCCGCGCGGCCCCCACTGCTGGTTTGGTCGTGCTCGCCGCATGCAAGCGCATGCTGGTGGGATCGGCCCTGTACGGGGATCACCCAACCTCCGCGCGGCCCCCGCTTCCAGTTTGATCGTGCTCACCGCATGGAGTCGCATGCTGGTGGGTCAGGCCCTTTAGAAGCAGTTGAGTATAGGAGCAAAGAGATCCTTCTGCAGTTGTTTAGGGCCATAGTGAGACCACACCTGGAGTATTGTGTGCAAGTTTGGTCCCCTAATTTGAGGAAGGACATTATTGCTATTGAGGGAGTGCTGCGCAGGTTTACATGGTTAATTCCCGGGATGGCGGGACTGTCATATGCTGAGAGAATGGAGCAGCTGGGCTTGTATACTCTGGAGTTTAGAAGGATGAGAGGGGACCTTATTGAAACATATAAAATTATTAAGGGTTTGGACACGTTGGACATGTTCCCGATGTTGGGGGCGTCCAGAACCAGTCGACACTGTTTAAGAATAAGGGGTAAGCCATTTAGAACGGAGATGCGGAAACATTTTTTTACACAGAGAGTTATGAGTCTGCGGAATTCTCTGCTTCAGAGGGCGATGGAGGCTGGTTCTCTGGATACTTTCAAGAGGGAGTTAGATAGGGCTCTTAAAGATAGCGGAGTCAGGGGATATGGGGAGAAGGCAGGAACGGGGTACTGATTGGGGATGATCAGCCATGATCACATTGAATGGCGGTGCTGGCTCGAAGGGCCGAATGACCTACTCCTGCACCTATTGTCTATTGTCTATTGTCTAACCACATTTTTCCCCAAAGCAATTGACGATATGCAACCAAATCCTGTTTTACCATCATTGCCCATGTATTATTGCTTAAAAAAAATGTTTTTCCTGTTTCAGCCTTTTGCCCCATTCCATTACATGATACTCCACTCTCTTGTCAGATACATCGTATGCCATATTCCTCCATTTTAAAATATTCTTCACTGTATAACCTACAGTGCATTCAGAAAGTATTCAGACCCCTTCAATTTTTCTTCATTTTGTTACGTTACAGCCTTCTAAAATTGAATACATACTTTTTTTTAATCACCAATCTGGACACAATACCCCATAATAAAAAAGTAAAAACAAGTGTTTACATTTTTTTGTAAAGTAATTAAAAATAAATAACTGATATATCACATTTACATAAGTATTCAGACCTTTTCTTCAGTACTTTGTTGAGGCACCTTTTGCAGCGATTACAGCCTCAAGTCATCTTGGGTATGATGCTACAAGCTTGGCATCTGTATTTAGGTAATTTCTCCCATTCTTCTCAGCAGATTCTCTCAAGCTGGATGGGGAGCTTCGATGCACAGCTATTTTCTCCAGAGATATTCAATCGGGTTCAAGTCCAGGCTCTGGCTGGGCCACTCAAGGACATTCATAGACTGGATAGCCATCAAGCGGTCACAGGAGTGGAAGGCAACCTCATCTCCATTACTCAGCTACATCTCTTCACCAGTAAAAAATTGTCCATGGTCTGACCTCCCCAGAGGAGCATGGATGAAGCTCAACAGACTTCGTACTGTAGTTGGGGATTTCAATGCCAGCATGTGGAGATGGGGACTCCGCCAGAGCCCAGCCTGTGATTTCAGAGTAGAACAACAGACAGCCAATCATGTCATCTCTGACTACCCGCTCTACCACCCACCAAATGGGGCTCAGGGCCTGGCAGACATTGACGCAGAGACAACAACCTGGCTGCTCAACACCCGTCTTGAGATTAACTGTTTCTTTGGTTTATTTATGTTTAATTCACCAGAAGACAGACTTGTCACAAAGCCATTCCAGCGTTGTCTTGGCTTTGAGCTTCGGGTCGTTGTCCTGTTAGAAGGTGAACGTCTGCCCCAGTCTGAGGTCCTGAACGCTCCGGAGCAGGTTTTCATCAAGGATATCTCTGTACTTTGCTCCTTTCATAATTCCCTCGATTCTGACTAGTCTCCCAGTTCCTGCCACTGAAGAACATCCCCACAGCATGATGCTGCCACCACCATTCTTCACCGTAGGTATGGTATTGATCAGGTGATGAGCGGTGCCTAGTTTCTTTAAGATGTGACACTCGGCATTCAGGCCAAAGAGTTCAATCTTAGTTTCATCAGACCAGAGATTCTTGTTTAGGTGCCTTTTGGGAAACTCCAAGCGAGCTGTCATGTGCCTTTTACTGTGGAGTGGCTTCCGACTGGCCACTCTGCCATAAAGGCCTGATTGGTGGAGTGCTGCAGATATAATTGTCCTTCTGGAAATTTCTCCCACCTCCATAGAGGAACTCTGGAGCTCTGTCAGAGTGGCCATTGGGTTCTTGGTCACCTCCCTGACCAAGGCCCTTCTCCCCTGATTGCTCAGTTTGGCCAGGCGGCCAGTTCTATGAAAAGTCCTGGTAGTATCAAAGTTCTTCCATTTAAGAATGATGGCCACTGTGCTCTTTGGGACCTGCAATGCTGCAGAAATTGTTTTCTACCCTTCCCCAGATCCATGTCTCAACACAATCCTGTCTCGGAGGTCTATGGTCAATTCCGGCTTGGTTTTTGCTCTAACATGCACTGTCAACAGCAGGACCTTATATAGACAGGTGTGTGCCTTTCCAAATCATGTACAATCAATTTAATTTACCACTTGTGGACTCCAATCAAGTTGTCGAAACATCTCAAGGATAATCAATGGAAACAGGATGCACCAAAGCTCAATTTTGAGTGTCATAGCAAAGGGTCTGAATACTTATGAAAATGTGATATTTCAGATATTTATTTTTAATTACTTGCAAACATTTCTAAACACCTTTCCCTTTTTTATTATGAGGTATTGTGTGTTGATTGAGGATAATAAATAATGTAATCAATTTTAGAATAAGGCTGTGACGTAACACAATGTGGAAAAAGTGAAGGGGTCTGAATACTTTCTCAATGCATTGTACCTCTGAAAGCCCCCTTGAATTTTCAACCAGATTAGAAACACCTTTGGTCATCTCTGCTGATGTCAGGCCAAGTTACAACTTTGTGTCCACGACAACCTGTACAACTCAGGCTCTATATATTTAGATGTTCTGTATAGGTGTTACGGTTCCTGTTTTTATCTATCACAAACACAAGGTATAGATATGTAATAATAACTGGATTAGATGTTCCTTGGATTTTAAGTAGTGCTCCTAATATTACTTCACATTCTCTGTGACCATAATACTGTGCTTACCATCAATAATTAATCACATTGTGGATGGCAGAGAGGAAATAGTGGAAAAGGTAAAGATGGCTTTGCTTATGCATTTTATGTTAAAGTCTACTGTAGCTTAAGCAATAACACCGTCACCATCGAGTCGGAAGTTTGTTAGTTTAAGTCATGTTTTAGAAACATGTTTAATCCCAAAAATGTAGGTTAGCACCGCAGTGTGTTAATACACTGATAGAAACAGTGAACTGATATAAGCAATTCCCAGGTACTATATACAGTATTACCATTGGATCCAAGGTAATAATTATTCCAAAATTGCATAAACCACAGTGAATTAGAAATTGTATCATTTATCGGACAGACGCATTTAAATGGGTGTGGTGTGTGGGGTTGGGGGAGTGATTTGGTGCTCAGGAGGAATCATTTTTGATTATTTTGTAAACAAGTCCCAAGGCATCTAATGCAATGGAATGCAGAATGGCGCTGAGCTTGAACAACTTTTTCATTGTAGATAAAGTGGAGGAACTCAGAGAGCTATTGGACTGTTAGTAATGGCTGGGTTTGTGGCCATGAGGGGTCTTGAGTGAGTAACGACAAGGTTGCGTCCATTAAGACTAGAATGGTCATGATTGGAGAGGAAGTGTTTGTGGTCATGGTTGAGTTAAGATTGAGGTCTGATTGCAGGTTGGTTGAGTAAGAACCACAGAGGGAAATGTATGGAAAACAGAAATGGGGCTTATCCGGAGGTGATTCCCTGCACTGCACTCTGTGCATTAATCAAGCAGCCACTTTTACATTAGGCAGAAGCAAGTCTAACGCACATGGTAACAACACATTTCTTAACAAATAGCATTCACACATTTCAGGTGTGCAAAAGCTTTTGTAGAATGGCAGCAACTGTACAATAATTGCTAGATGCTGCACATGTCTGATCACGTGTCTGTGAGCTTATCATTTGCATGGGCATCTGGAATCAAATTGAATTGCTAAGAAAACGTGCAGTCATAGGTCATAGTGAACAATAAATTACGTTAGTAGGAATGAGAGAATTTTGAGGCTATTATGTGATCATTAGCATATTCGTTTTTGTAAGAGCATTCTGCGTGAAATTAGATGCTGCATAAACTTACACTACAACTATAACTGTACTTCCATGATTATAATTTGAAAAGAAAAGAGACATACATTTTTATCGCACCTCCTATTAATCTTTATTAGGATATCACAAAGCCTCTAAGAACGAAGAATATAGAATAGTACAGCACAAGAACAGACCCTTTGTGGCCTACAATGTATGCGCTGAATTGGATGCCAAGATAATCACTTATCTATCTGCACTTGACTCATATTTTAAATTACACTAATGTATCTGCTTCAACCAACACCCCCCAGCAGCATGTTCCAAGCAATCACACGCTCTGTGTAAAAAAACCTGCCCCACACATCTCCTTTAAACTTTGCCCCTCTCACTTTGCACCTATGCCCTATTGTATTTGATTTTTTCCATCCTGGGAAAATGATTCTGACTCTCTACCCTATCAACGCCTCTCATAATTTGATATACTTCCATCAGCTCTCCCCACAGAGTTCCAGAGAAAACAACCTAAGTCATAAGGTCATAAAGGTCATAAAGGTCATAAGGTCATAAAGACTTTAAACGAGATCGGTTGGGGGGAGGGACTCAAATAGAGAAGGCAAGTAGTCCGTTTGTGAGGCAGGAGGCAGAGAAGAGAAGCAGTCAGACGCAACACGTAGGGAGGAAAGAAGAAAAAAATAACAAACGGAGAATAAGAAGTGGTGGGTTTCTTAAATGTGTGAGCAGAGAGACAGAGGGGTGTAAAATGAGGATAGGAGCAATCGGTAGCGAGGTGAAAAGAAAAAACAAATCCAGGGCAAAAATCTAAAAGGGCCACTTTTTAACATAATTGTAAAAGGGCCAAGAGTGTTGTAAAAACAAGCCTGAAGGCTTTGTGTCTCAATGCGAGGAGCATTTGTAATAAGGTGGATGAGTTGAATGTGCAGACAGCTATTAATAATTATGATATAGTAGGGATCACGGAGACATGGCTCCAGGGTGACCAAGGCTGGGAGCTGAACATCCAGGGATATTCAATATTCAGGAAGGATAGACAGAGAGGAAAAGGAGGTGGGGTAGCGTTGCTGGTTAGAGAGAAGATTAACACAATAGAAAGGAATAACATTAGCTTGGAGGATGTGGAATCGATATGGGTGGAGCTGCGAAACACTAAGGGGCAGAAAACGCTAGTGGGTGTTGTGTACAGGCCACCTAACAGTAGTAGTGGAGTTGGGGATGGCATCAAACAGGAAATTAGAAATGCGTGCAACAAAGGTAAAACCGTTATAATGGGTGACTTCAATCTACATATAGATTGGGTGAATCAAATTGGCAGGGGTGCTGAGGAAGAGGATTTCTTGGAATGTATGCGGGATAGTTTTCTAAACCAACATGTGGAGGAACCAACGAGAGAGCAGGCTATTCTAGACTGGATATTGAGTAATGAGGAAGGGTTAGTTAGCAGTCTTGTTGCGCATGGCCCCTTGGGCAAGAGTGACCATAATATGGTTGAGTTCTTCATTAGGATGGAGAGTGACATAATTTAGTCAGAAACAAGGGTTCTGAACTTAAACAAAGGAAACTTTGAAGGTATGAGACGTGAATTGGCCAAGATAGACTGACAAGTGATTCTTAAAGGGTTGACAGTGGATGTGCAATGGAAGGTATTTAAAGATTGCCTTGTTGTACGTGGCCCCTTGGGCAAGAGTGACCATAATATGGTTGAGTTCTTCATTAGGATGGAGAGTGACATTGTTAATTCAGAAACACGGGTCCTGAACTTAAAGAAAGGTAACTTTGAGGGTATGGGACGTGAATTGGCCAAGATGGACTGGCAATTGATTCTTGAAGGGTTGACGGTGGATATGCAATGGAAGGCATTTAAAGACTGCATGGATGAACTGCAACAATTGTTCATCCCAGTATGACAAAAGAATAAATCAGGGAAGGTGGCGCATCCATGGATAACGAGGGAAATCAGGGATAGTATCAAAGAAAAAGATGAAGCGTACAAAAGATGAAGCGTACATGAGAGGCCCACAGGAGCCGTTGGAAGAGGAGGAGGGGGAGGAGCGACACCCGACCGGTAAGGTTTAAAATCAAGCGCGGGGCTTGTTTTTTCAGAGGCCCACAGGAGCCGTTGGAAGAGGAGGAGGGGGAGGAGCGACACCCGACCGGTAAGGTTTAAAATCAAGCGCGGGGCTTGTTTTTACCTAAATCCATAACATTCCATTTGGAGAAGTGGGTTTTTTTGAGGAAGCCGCTGATTGGTGGGAAGTGGACTAGGGTAAGCAGCTGATTGGCAGTCAGATTCCAGCAGTTTGTTGTGTACTTTGTATTGTGTTGATATTGTATCCTGTGTAAGGGGGCAGTATGAAGGCAAGGGCAGTGTACTGTTCTGGATGTCAGATGTGGGAGGTCAGGGAATCTGATAGCCCTCCAGACATCCACATCTGCGCCAGGTGTGTTGAGATGGGGCTCCTAAAGGACTGTGTTAGGAACCTGGAGCAGCAGCTCGATGACCTCTGTCTGGTCAGGGAGAGTGAGGAGGTAATAGAGAGGAGCTACAGGGAGGTAGTCACTCCCAGACCACAGGAGGCAGACAAATGGGTCACAGTTAGGAAGGGCAAGGGGCAGAGGCAGGGGCTAGAGAGTACCCCTGTGACCGTACACCTGGAAAATAGGTACTCGGGTTTGAGTACGATTGGAGGGGACAGCCTAGCTGGGGGCAGCAACAGCGGCCGGGCCTCCGGCACAGAGACCGGCCCTGATGCTCAGAAGGGTAGGAAAAAGAGGAGGGCAATTGTAATAGGGGACTCTATAGTTAGGGGGTCGGATAGGCGATTCTGTGGACGCAGTCGGGAGACCCGGATGGTAGTTTGCCTCCCTGGTGCCAGGGTCTCGCATGTGTCAGAACGTGTCCAAAAGATTCTGATAAGGGAGGGAGAGGAGCCTGATGTTGTGGTACACATAGGTACCAATGACATAGTCAGAAAAGGTGAAGAGGTCCTGAAGGGAGAATTTAGGGATTTGGGGGGAAAGTTAAGGAGAAGGAACAAAAGGGTAACAATTTCAGGATTACTGCCTGTGCCGCGTGACAGTGAG
The DNA here is from genome assembly GCA_035221665.1 of Okamejei kenojei. Classification (NCBI taxonomy): domain Eukaryota; kingdom Metazoa; phylum Chordata; class Chondrichthyes; order Rajiformes; family Rajidae; genus Okamejei; species Okamejei kenojei. Next base: position 28,907,143 of record CM069137.1, on the reverse strand, counting down.
AGTAGGAATGAAATAAGGTGGAGGATAAATGCGTGGCTGAGGGACTGGTGCAGTGGGCAGGGATTCAAGTTTCTTGATCACTGGAACCTCTTTTGGGGAAGGCATGATCTGTACACAAAGGACGGGTTGCACTTGAACCCGAGGGGGACCAATATCCTGGCAGGGAGATTTGCAAAGGCTACTGGGGGGACTTTAAACTAGAAAGGATGGGGGGAGGGACTCGGGTAGAGGGGGCTAGGGGTCAGGGTGTAGGGCAAGAGGCAGAGAAGGGAAGCACTTGGACCCAAAATGTAGGCGAGAAAGATGAAAAAGATAATAGACAGAGAATAAGGGACGGTGGGTTTCTAAAATGTGTATATTTTAATGCTAGGAGCATTGTAAGTAAGGTGGATGAACTTAGAGCCTGGATTGACACCTGGAAATATGATGTTGTGGCAATCAGTGAAACATGGTTGCAGGAGGGCTGTGATTGGAAACTAAATATTCCAGGATTTTGTTGCTTCAGGTGTGATAGAATTGGAGGGACCAGAGGGGGAGGTGTTGCATTGCTTGTCAGAGAAGATATTACAGCAGTGCTTTGGCAGGATAGATTTGAGGGCTCGTCTAGGGAGGCTATTTGGGTGGAACTGAGAAGTGGGAACGGTGTAGCAACACTTTTAGGGGTGTATTATAGACCGCCAAATGGGGAGCGAGAATTGGAAGAGCAAATATGTAAGGAGATAGCAGATATTAGTAGTAAGCACAAGGTAGTGATTGTGGGAGATTTCAATTTTCCAAAAATAGACTGGGAAACACATTCTGTAAATGGGCTGGATGGTTCGGAGTTTGTAAAATGTGTGCAGGATAGTTTTTTGCAGCAGTACATAGAGGTATCAACCAGAGAAGAGGCAGTGCTGGACCTCCCGTTAGGAAATGAGGCAGGTCAGGTGACGGAGGTATGTGTTGGTGAGCACTTCAGGACCAGTGATCACAATACCATTAGTTTCAATGTAATTATGGAGAGAGTCAGAACTGGACCTAGGGTGGAGATTTTTGATTGGAGAAAGGCTAACTTTGAGGGAAAGCGTAAGGATTTTAAAGGAGTGAATTGGGACACTTTGTTTCATGGGAAGGATGTAGAAGAAAAATGGAGTACATTTAAAGGGGAAATTGTAAGAATACAGGATCTTTATGTCCTTGTTAGGTTGAAAGGAAATAGTAAAAATTGGAAAGAGCCATGGTTTTCAAGGGAAATTGGACACTTGTTTCAAAAAAAGAGAGATATCTACAATAATTATAGGAGGCATGGAGTAAATGAAGTGCTAGAGGAGTATAAAGAATGTAAAAAGAATCTTAAGAAAGAAATTAGGAAGGCTATAAAAAGATATGAGGTTGCTTTGGCAAGAAAGGTGAAAGTAAACCTAAAGGGTTTCTACAGCTATATTAATAGCAAAAGGATAACGAGGGATACAATTGGACCATTAGAGAACCAGAATGGACAGCTATCTGCAGAGCCAAAAGAGATGGGGGAGATATTGAACAATTTATTTTCTTCGGTATTCACCAAGGAGAAGGATATTGCACTCTGTGAGTTAAGGGGAAAAAGTAGGGTAGCTATGGAAACTATGAGATTCAAAGGAAGTACTGACACTTTTGAAAAATATAAAAGGGGATGAGTCTCCAGGTCCTGACAGGATATTCCCTAGGACATTGAGGGAAGTTAGTGTAGAAAATAGCAGGAGCTATGACAGAAATATTTCAAATGTCATTAGAAACGGGAATAGTGCCTGAGGATTGGCGTACTGCGCATGTTGTTCCATTGTTTAAAAAGGGTTCAAAGAATAAACCTGGCAATTATAGACCTATTAGTTTGATGTCAGTGGTGGGCAAATTAATGGAAAGGATACTTAGAGATAATATATATAAGCATCTGGATAAACAGGGTCTGATCAGGAACAGTCAACATGGATTTGTGCCTGGAAGGTCATGTTTGACAAACCTTGAATTTTTTGAAGTGGTAACTAGGGAAATTGATGAGGGTAAAGCAGTGGATGTTGTCTATATGGATTTCAGTAAGGCCTTTGACAAGGTTCCCCATGGAAGGTTGGTTAAGAAGGTTCAATCTTTGGGTGTTAATGGCGGAGTAGCAAGATGGATTCAACAGTGGCTGAATGGGAGATGTCAGAGAGTAATGGTGGATGGCTGTTTGTCAGGTTGGAAGCCGGTGACCAGTGGGGTGCCTCAGGGATCTATGTTGGGTCCACTGTTGTTTGTCATGTACATCAATGATCTGGATTATGGGGTGGAAAATTGGATAAGTAAGTATGCAGATGATACTAAGATAGGTGGTGTTGTGGATAATGAAGTAGATTTTCAAAGTCTACAGAGAGATTTGGGCCATTTGGAAAAGTGCGCTGTAAGATGGCAGATGGAGTTTAATACTGTTAAGTGTGAAGTGCTACATCTTGGCAGGACAAATCAAAATAGGACGTACATGGTAAATGGTAGGGAATTGAGGAATGCTGTGGAACAGAGGGATCTAGGAATAACTGTGCGTAGTTCCGTGAAGGTGGAATCGCATGTAGATAGGGTGGTAAAGAAAGCCTTTGGTGTGCTGGCCTTTATAAATCAGAGCATTGAATATAGGAGCAGGGAAGTAATGTTAAAATTGTACAAGGCATTGGTAAGACCAATTCTGGAGTATGGTGTACAATTTTGGTCGCCTAATTATAGGAAGGATGTCAACAAAATAGAGAGAGTACAGAGGAGATTTACTAGAATGTTGCCAGGGTTCCAGCAACTATGTTACAGAGAAAGGTTGAACAAGTTAGGTCTTTATTCTTTGGAGCGCAGAAGGTTAAGGGGGGACTTGATTGAGGTCTTTAAAATGATGAAAGGGATTGACAGAGTTGACGTGGATAAGCTTTTCCCATTGAGGGTAGGGAAGATTCAAACAAGAGGGCATGACATGAGAATTAAGGGACAGAAGTTTAGGGGTAACGTGAGGGGGAACTTCTTTACTCAGAGGGTGGTGGCTGTGTGGAATGAGCTTCCAGCAGAAGTGGTGGAGGCAGGATCGATTTTAACATTTAAAAGTAAAGTGGATAGGTATATGGACGTGAAGGGAATGAAGGGGTATGGTCTGAGTGCAGGTAGATGGGACTAGGGGAAAACAAATGGTCGGCACGGACTGGAAGGGCCGAGAGGGCCTGTTTCCGTGCTGTAATTGTTATATGGTTATATGGTTAAATTAGCCAGAAAAAGCAGCCTACCAGGGGACTGGGAGAAATTCAGAAACCAACAGAGGAGGACAAAGGACTTAATTAGGAAAGGGAAAATGGAGTATGAAAGGAAACTGGCAGGAAACATAAAAACTGACTGCAAAAGTTTTTATCGATATGTGAAGCGCAAATGATTAGTTAAAACAAATGTAGGTCCCTTGCAGTCAGAAACGGGTGTATTGATCATGGGGAACACGGACATGGCAGACCAATTGAATAACTACTTTGGTTCTGTCTTCACTAAGGAAGACATAAATAATTTGCCGGAAATAGCAGGGGATCGCGGGTCAAATGAGATGGAGGAAATGAGTGAATCCAGGTTAGCCGGAAAGTGGTGTTAGGTAAATTGAATGGATTAAAGGCCAATAAATCCCCTGGGCCAGATAGGCTGCATCCCAGGGTACTCATGGAAGTAGCCCTAGAAATAGCAGATACCTTAGTGATAATTTTTCAAAAATCTTTAGATTCTGGAGTAGTTCCTGAGGATTGTAGGGTAGCTAATGTAACCCCACTTTTTAAAAAGGGAGGGAGAGAGAAAACGGGGAATTACAGACCAGTTAGTCTAACATCGGTAGTGGGGAAACTGCTAGAGTCCGTTATTAAAGATGGGATAGCAGCGCATTTGGAAAGTGGTGAAAGCATTGGACAAAGTCAGCATGGATTTATGAAGGGTAAATCATGTCTGACGAACCTTATTTAATTTTTTGAGGATGTAACTAGTAGAGTGGATAAGGGAGAAGCAGTGGATCTGTTGTATCTGGACTTTCAGAAGGCTTTCGACAAGGTCCCACACAAGAGATTGGTATATAAACCTAAAGCACACGGTATTGGTGGTTCAGTATTGATGTGGATAGAGAACTGGCTGGCAGACAGGAAGCAAAGAGTAGGAGTGAACGGGTCCTTTTCAGGATGGCAGACAGTGACTAGTGGGGTGCCACAAGGCTCAGTGCTGGGACCCCAGCTATTTACAATTTACATTAATGATTTGGACGAGGGAATTAAATGCAACATCTCGAAGTTTGCGGATGACACGAAGCTGGGGGGGCAGTGTTAGCTGTGAGGAGTATGCTAGGAGGCTGCAGGATGACTTGGATAGACTGGGTGAGTGGGCAAATGCATGGCAGATGCAGTATAATGTGGATAAATGTGAGGTTATCCACCTTGGTGGCAAAAACAGGAAGGTAGACTATTATTTGAATGGTGACCGATTAGGAAAAGTGGAGATGCATCGAGGCCTGGATGTCATGGTACACCAGTAATTGAAAGTAGGCATGCAGGTGCAGCAGGCTGTGAAAGAAAGCAAATGGTATGTTGGCATTCATAGCAAAAGGATTTGAGTACAAGAGCAGGGAGGTTCTACTGCAGTTGTACAGGGTCTTGGTGAGGCCACACCTGGAGTATTGCGTACAGTTTTGGTCTCCTAATCTGAGGAAAGACATTCTTGCCATAGAGGGAGTTCAGAGAAGGTTCACCAGACTGGTTCCTGGGATGGCACGACTTCCATATGAAGAAAGAGTGGATAGACTCGGTTTGTACTCGCTGGAATTTAGAAGATTGAGAGGTGATCTCATAGAGACTTACAAAATTCTTAAGGGGTTGGACAGGCTAGATGCAGGAAGATTGTTCCCGATGTTGGGGAAGTCCAGGACAAGGGGTCACAGTTTAAGGATAAGGGGGAAGTCTTTTAGGACCGAGATGAGAAAATCGTTTTTCACACAGAGAGTGGAGAATCTGTGGAATTCTCTGCCACAGAAGGTAGTTGAGGCAGTTCGTTGGCCATATTTAAGATGGAGTTGGATGTGGCCCTTGTGGCTGAAGGGATCAGGGGGTATGGAGAGAAGGCAGGTACAGGATACTGAGTTGGATGATCAGCCATGATCATATTGAATGGCGGTGCAGGCTCGAAGGGCCGAATGGCCTGCTGCTGCACCTCATTTCTATGTTTCTATGTTTCGAAAAGATCATGTGATTGGAGCAGAATTAGGTCATTTGGTCCAACAAGTCTATGTTTCTCCGCCATTGGCTGATCTATCTCTCCCTCCTAACCCCATTCTCCTGCCTTTACCTCAAAACCTTTGACACCCATACTAATCAAGAATCTATCTACCTCTGCCTTAAATATATCCACTGAGAGCCTCCACAGCCTCTGTGGCAAAAAAATCCACAGATTCACCACCTTCTGACGAAAAAAAAATCTTCCTCATCTCCTTCCTAAAGGAATATACTTAAATTCTGAAGCTATGACCACTGGTCCTAGACTAACCTACTAATGGAAACATCCTCTCCACATTCACTCTATTCAAGTCTGTCCAAATTCTCCCTGTAGCTAATACCCCCTATTCCAAGCATAATTCTGGTAAAATTTTTACAACCAACAAATTACATTTGAGGTATAACCCCCACTGTAATGCAATATTATATGGTTGTGCCAATTTGTCCACAGCAAATTCCCAAAACAAATAGTTTATTTAGCTATAAAAGGCATTGAGATGCCCTGGTAATCTGAAAGGCGTCATGTATATTGAGTATTACAATTATTTCCTCCTAAGAGTGGATATATAGCAATATTTTAATGTGCCCTGCACAATCTATAAATTTACAAATCTCCTGTAATTTTCTAAAACAATTGTGCGTAAATCACGCATAGTTCAGAATATTACAGTGGGATAATTTATTCAACAGCAGCTGAGGATGCATTGTACAACCCCTATTATTCTGCAAGATGATCGGCCATTACAGCACAGTCCACGACAATGTTGCTGTAATTGAAAATACACTGTGTGAACTGCTTTGTTCACAAATGGTACATTTCTGCTATTTTGTGAGTCATTTTGAAATAATATTAAGCATATGTTATAACTAATTTAAATAAAAAGCAAATAATCAGCACAGAAAAAAAAACTAAAACAGTATTCCCATGAGTTAATTAATTTTGTCATTGCAGGGGAAGCACTGAAGCCACTGTTATTTTCTTCCTTCATGTTTGGACATTATCACCCAGTCCACAACTGGTGTGGCTGATATTAAAAACACTATGTGAATGGATTTGTTTACAAATTGCCAATGTCTATTATTTTGTTGCCAAAAATAATGATAAACAAAGGATAAACTAATTTAATAGGATGTTTGTGTAAAACAAAATGATAGAAACACTACCAAATCCTTTTCTTTGCACAAAGCTCAACAGCAAATCAAAGCCATGTTTTATTTATCAGTTCTTCAAAAAACAACTGAAATCTGGCTGTAGAGCTGAGAATGCTTATCCTTGAACTGGCATAGATTAACTTATTTCATGTTCAAGTTCTCCATAGCCAATAAATCATACATGTAAACAAAATGGAAGTGAAGCACACAGATCTCGATTTTCACCAGTTTTGTCAACAGGGCAGCAATTTTCTCAATATTGGGTTGGTGGCCTTAAGCTTTTTGCAAATGCTCATGGTACATCTGGCTCAATTTTAGAAAGTGGAAAGAAGTATGTTCATTTATGGACTATTATTTTATCCATTGTAATTCCAAACAGATTTGTGGTGTGTGAAGCAGTATAACCACTGTTCAAGATTTAGGTGGTATTTATTCGATGCAAGTTCCAATAAACAGTTTGCTTTCAGAGCCAGTTTTTCAGAGCCAGTCTTTGATATTCAGAGAGTAATAAATATTGGGTAGATCAACAAGTATACCCCACTGTTCCTCTCAATGATTGCACCATTGGACAATGGGGCCATTTATATCCTGGACAGAGTAGAAAGGATGTTTCCAGTAATGGGAAAATCTGAAACCAGCAGGCACAGTCTTAGAGTAAAATAACATACCGTTAGAATGGAAATGAGGAGGAATTTATTTAGCCAGAGGGTGATGAAATTGTGGAATTCATTGCCACAGATAGCAGTGGAGGCCAAGTCATTGGGCATTTTTAAAACGGAGATGTTTTTGATTAGCAAGGGCGTCAAAGATTATGGGGAGAATGGGGTTGAGATGGAAAAATTATCAGCCATAATCGAATCGAATGGTGGAGTAGACTTGATTGTCCACATGGCCATATTCTGTACCTATGTGTTATGGTCTTATTTACAATCATTTGACAAAACACATCAATATTCATCTGAGAGGTGGCATTGTCACCAGTGCAGCACTCCATCAGAAATCATATATATGGTGTGGAATATGCACCCAGAACCTTCAACAGCTGAGTTGAAGGGGCTGGCAAATGAATAAAAATAATGAAAGTCACTCCATAGTTGTGCCAAGCAAAATCTTCTCAAATAAATAAGTTCATTATTATCACAAACAAATCAAATATCACAGATAATGGAATTAAAGAAGCCCACTAGATGTGTGTGCTTTTGTTTGCGGCCACCTACTCTCAGAGACCAGGGCAATCTCACCGCCACTTTGCTGATATTTACCAAACAAAAAACCTATTTGGGACTCAGCATCCCAGCTGCCAAATTTAAATGGTCAAGAGAACTTTGACAGTCAATTGTCCAAAAGTAATTACAATTATCCCTGAGGAATTAAAATTATAATTTTAAGCAAAAGTGAATGATTAAAACAAAACCCTCAAGTTTCTTATTTCCGATGTCTTTTATTCTAATGTTTTCAGTTTTCCCAATACAATAATGAATTTTATTGAATCTTTACAGAAACATGAGAAATAATTAAACAATGCTATCTAAGATTAAGTTTATACCACCAGCAATTTATCTCTGTATACCAATTTTAGCTCAAACAATACAAGACTAAAATTCTCATTAAACTAATTGTAGTTGAAAGCTCTGCATTATTTTTGGTTTTATCCAGTCCTACTATTTCCTCTGCTGATCTTTCTGTGAGAGTAAACTTTTGTCGATCGGATTCTTGAGAGGCACAAGATGGAAACTAAATAGGTCAACATACAAGGATTTTCTATCCAGAGCATCTAAATTATATGTTTTGCACTTTCAATGTTGTTAATATAACACACACTACTGTATTTACATTTTTAATGCATTTTTAATTTTATATTTTCAACTTGACCAGGTGCTGACCCCATTGGGCCTGTCCCCCAAGGCAATATTTCACCACTGACCTATAGCCCACAACTGCGCAGGCGCAGCTGAGGGGTTCCTGTTGTGACGCCAAATTCCCTGTTGTGACGGAAGTCACAGCCACCCTCCCACAACTGCGCCTCGCCATTCCTCTTCCTACCGCTATCCTCCTCCATTCTCCTTCATCCGCAAGCAATCCCTCCATCCTCTTCACCCTCCCTCTTCTTTCCCCTCTCCTCCTCCCCTAACCCACTCCTGCCCTCACCTCTTCCTCCCTCTCCTTTCCCCTACACTCAGTCACTCCCTCCCTCCCTCCATAACCCCTCTCCCCTCCCTACACCCTCCTCTCCCTGCTCCTTCCATTCCTCACCGCCCCCCTATCCCATTCCCCCACCCTCTTCACCTCCCCCACTGCCCTCCTCTCCCTCTATCCCCCACTCCCCATTCTCCTTCCTCACCTCCCCCACTTTCCTCTCCATCTCGCTTCCCTACCCTCTCCTCTCCCTCTATACCCCTGTCCCCCACTCCTCACCTCCCCCGTATTCCACCCACCACAATGAAATTTGTGATTTTTTAAATGAAACCTCCCCCCATCCCATCCACCCACAATGAAAATCATTTATTTTTAAATAGAATTCTCAATGAAAATAGTGTTTTTTTCTTTAAAATAACTTAAACACAATGTTAGCTGTTAATGAAAATGGAAGAATTTGATTAAAACTGAGTTTTTTTGAAAATCGCGATTTTTTAATGTAAATGAGATTCGGGATCCCATTCTGACATAATTGTGAATGAAAACGGAAGAATTTGATTAAAACTGCGTTTTTTCGAAAATCGCGATTTTTTAATGTAAATGATTCGGAATCCCATTGTGACGTCATTGTGACGTTGAATGTGGCTGACGAGCAGGGCAAGTGGAAAAGTGGTTTGAAAAGTGATTTTTGTAAAGTTTAAAATGTCAATAACTTGCAAAATATACCATCAATCTTAACGGAATTTGTTTCATTTACATCACAGGACAATGGCGAGTAAGGTGGGCCAAAATTGTAGCGATAATGTGTACTGGTTTGGCGGGGTTTGGGGATCTTACGTGCACACATACAAACAAACAAACAAGATGAGAGGTTTTGTAATATATACACACACACATATATATATATATATATATATATATATATATATACAGATGGCTTTAAATGAATTCTCACCTTATTTAGAATATATAAATTAACAGTTCAACCTTATATACCAGTAGATAGACTTATGTTTGTACTGCTACAAATATTAAACATTTTTTTAAGTTTTCTAATAACAGAAGGTTCAACCCTATTTTTGCAAGTGCAACTGAAAAGGGACAAAATATATTTATTCTAATTATATTGCTGCAAATTAACATCCAGCAGTTGGTGATTTCAGTCTTTCGATATTTCCACAAATAGAATGCATTCCAAACTATACAATGTACTATGATAGAATGCTGCTAAATAGTTTTTGAAAGACAGTTTGGTTATACAATCTATAGCAGGCATATTGAGTGGCATGATCTCACTGCATTTTAAGATAATAGGTTAATTTTCCTTTATTGTTTCCATTCCGATCATACCACTCATTCAGAGCAATCAAAGTTTAATTAAAAAAGTGGAGCAAGCTCGGGTTATCTCAAGGTCAGGGATTAGCAGACCAAAATATCAGTCTGCCACATACTAACTTCTTGACGATGTTTTCATATAAAGATTGTATGGAAGCACATGTAGGAACATTTTTACTGTTTTTTTCTGCTTCAGGTTATAGTTATTGGATGCCAATATTTATTGGAAAACAAAAAAAGTTCTCAATTACACTTTTAATTGAGTGGGAGCTAATGCTGGACAGAGGCACAGGAGAGGCTAGGTTATTAAGAAGGGTGGTGTGGGAAAGGTTAATGGACAGAATAGGCAAAAAAGCCAATGAGCGAGGAAGGAGGGTTGGTTTAAACTGCACGTATTTTAATGCATGGGGCTTTACGGGTGTGTAGTTAAATATGAGTAACTGGGACATTGTAGCCATGACTGAAAAGCTGGTTAAGGGAGGGGCAGGACTGGCAGCTCAATGTTCCGGGTACAGGAGCTTCAGGAGAGACAGGGATGAGGAAAAAAGAGGAGGGGGAGTTGCATTGTTTGTTAAGGAGGATGTCATGACTGAGTTCAGAGGTGACATTATGAACGGTTTGTCTAGTGAGGCTCTATAGGTGGAGCTGAGGAACAAGAAAGGGATGGTCACATTGTTGGGGATGTACTACAGACACCCAAATAGTCAATGGAAATTAGCAAATGTGCCGGGAGTTTGCAGACAGCTGCAGGTCAAATAAGGTTGTTGTAGTAGGGGATTTCAACTTTCCCAATATAGACTGGGAAAATCATAGCGTGAAGGGTTTAGATGGGGTGCAATTCCTCAAAAGTGTTCGGGAGAGTTTTCTTAAACAGTATGTGGAGGCCCCCACACATGAGAGAGCAACGCTGGATCTAGTATTGGGAAATTGGGAAGGGCAAGTTAATGAAGTGTGTGTAGAGGAGCCTTTTGGGACAAGTGACCACAGTTCGATTAGGTTTAAGATAGATATGGATCAGGACGGAGAGGGTCCACGTGTTAAAATGCTCAACTGGGGTAAGGCCAACTTTGAGGGTATGAGAGAAGGTCTCGCTCAAGTTGACTGGAGCAGGGTGGTGTGGGGAAAGTAACATTGACCAAGTGGGATGTTTTTAAAAGTGTACTGAAGAGAGCTCAGGATGTGTACCTCACCTTTAAAGTGCAAGGCAAAGCAGGCAAACGTAAGGAAGCTGGGCTGACGAGGGAAATTGAAACGTTAGTCAAAAACAAGAAGGATGCATGGGATAGGTATAGGCAGCTGGGATCAAGTGCATCCCTGGAGGAACTAAGGAGCAAACTAAAAAAGGAGATCAGAAGAGCAAAAAGGGGCCAGGTGATATCTCAGACAAGTAGCATAAAAGACAAACCCAAATGTTTTTATAAATACATAAAGGGGAAAAGGGAAACTAGAGAGAGAGTAGAAACTAGGAATAAAAACAGTCACCTCTGTGTGGAGCCACAGGAGATGGGCAAGATCCTCAATGAGTATTTCTCCTCTGTATTCACCAAGGAGAAAGATAGCAGGATGGAGGAAATTGGAGCAGTCACTTGAAATGTCATGATAGCAGTCAGGGTTACCATCGAGGAAGTACTGAAGTTATTTGTATATCGTGTTTGAAGATATACAAATCTCTGGAGCCTAATCAGATATATCCGAGGACATTGCAGGAAACTAGAGAGGAAATTACAGGAGCCCTGGTTGAAATTTATGAGTCGTCCTTAAATACAGGAGAGGTGCCAGAGAATTGGAGGGTGGCAAATGTTGTGCCTCTTTTCAACAAGGGCTGCAGGGAAAATGCTGTAGTTGGTAATTTACTGGAGAATATTCTGAGGGATAGGATATACAGGCATTTGGATGGGCAAGGGCTGATTAGGGACGGTCAGCATGGTTTTGTATGTGGGAGGTCATGTCCCACAAATCTAATTGATTTTTTGAAGACGCGAGCAAAAAGGTTGATGAAGGCAGAGCTGTAGATGTTGTGTACATGGACTTTAGTAAAGTGGGCAACAAGGTGCCGCATGGTAAGCTGCTCTGGAAGGTTAGATCTCATGGGAACAAACGAGAGATAGGTGTATGGATAGCAAATTGGCACTATGGAAGGAAGCAGTGTTCGGTGCTGGGCCCGTTACTGTTTGTAATCTACATCAATGATTTGGATGTGAACATACAGGGCAAGATTAGCAAGTTTGCTGATGATACAAAAGTTAGTGGTTTGGCAGATAGTGAAGAATGTTGTGAACGATTGTAGCAGGATGTGGATCGATTGGCCAGGTGGGCGGAGGAATGGTTGATGGAATTTAATACAGAGAAGTGTAAGGTGGTGCATTTTGGGACATCAAACAAGGGCAGGACCTACTCAGTAAATGGTAGCCCTCTGGGCAGTGTTGAAGAGCAGAAGGATCTAGGAGTACAAGTGCATGGTTCCCTGAAGGTCGAGTCACAGGTAGATAAGGTAGTCAAAAAGGCTTTTGACACTTTGGCCTTCATCAGTCAGAGTATTGAGAATATAAGTTGGGAGGTCATGTTGCAGACATTAGTGAGACCGCAGTTAGAATATTGTGTTCAGTTCTGGGCACCAAGTTATAGGAAAGATATTGTCAAGCTTGAAACGGTTCAGAAAACATTTACGAGGATGTTGCCAGGACTAGAGGGTATGAGCTACAGGGAGAGGTTGAGTAGGTTGCGTTTCTATTCCACAGAGCATAAGAGGATGAGGGGAGATCTTATAGAGGTATACAAAATCATGAGAGGAATAGATTGGGTAGATGCACAGAGTCTTTTACCAAGAGTAGAGGAATTGAGGACCAGAGGACATAGGCTCAAGATGAAGGGGAAATGATTTAATAGGAATCCAAGGGTAACTTTTTGACACACAGCGTGGTGAGTGTATGGAACAAGCTGCCTGCCAGAGGAGGTAGTTGAGGCTGGGACTATCCGATCATTTGGATACATGGATAGGACAGGTTTGGAGGGTTATCGACCAAGAGCAGGCAAGAGGGACTCGGGTAGCCGGGACATTATTGTGGGTGAGTTGGGCCGAAGGGCCTATTTCCACACTGTATTACTCCATGACTCTATGACTTCAGCTAATTAATTATAAATGAAACTGCAAACAAAATTAGAAAATGCTGCCAAGTTCACACAATCCAAACATAATTGAAACAATATGCAGAACTACCTATCCTTTCAACATGAAATCTCCTGGGAAAGAGAAAAAGTAATTATTGTGTGATCACTCAAGGGGGAAAAATCAGAGAAATACCTTGTGGAGCTCCTCAGTCAGTCAAGCAAAGTACCATGAAACCACAATAGGGTATAACTCCATTATATACAAAACAGACTAAGGACAGTAAATGGGGACACATGTGACTGCAGATGCTGTAAGATGGAGAAAAAAAAAAACCTCCTGTAAGAACTCAGCAGGTCAGGCAGCATCCATGGGGGCAGAGGGACAGTTGACATTTTGGGAAGAGACCTTGCAACCGGACCCATCCTAATAGTGCCTTGACCTAAATTTGGATAATCCATCAGTCTCCACAAATGTTGCCCGGCCTGCTAGGTTCTACCAACAGATTAATTTTTTTAACTAAAAAAAGGCAATGACAAGGAATGAGCTGATCGCGCCATGATATAATATGAGCCCTTCGTATATTTGAATCAGTTACCTTTTTATTGAGCCAGTTAGTTTGATTTTAACATAACTGGTTTACAACACGAATCAGGCAATTGTAAATAGGAGGATCACAATCTACAGTAGCTGACCACTTCAGTTACATGAACACTGGATTGAAAATGAAGCAGGATTCTTGCCATCCTGACAAATGCTTTTGGAGAGGTGTTTCACCCATTCCATTAGTTGCTTTAGTGTGGCTGTTTCTCAGATCACATCAATAGCCCATAACCCCAGCCTCTCTCCCCAGTTAAGGATCCAATCACCATTTATGCATAACGTTCCTTCATGAACCTGCCAATTAAACCAATGATGTCAATGAGGAATGTTAATTACCCATGTTAATTTTTACACCTAAAAAAAATGTATTTTGCAAACTACTAGATTCAAAGGGTCAAACAGTACAGACATGGACCCTTTGTCTCATCGTGTCCATGCCGACCTTTTTGCAATCCAAAAACTGTACCAATTTTCTCACATTAGATCAGTATTGTTCTTTGCCTTGCCTATTTGAGTACCTTTCCTAATGTTTCTCAAACATAGTGGTTGTACCTGATTTTACCACCAATGTCACTACTTCCTAAGATGTCGAAGTTGATTTGGCATGCTTGCATTGAATCTTCCCAATTTTGATTGATGCACCATAGAAAACATTCTATCAATGTGCATCACAACTATCACGATTGGTTTGGTAACTGCACTGCAGAGATTTGTGCATACATCCCAGTCCATCACATAAACCAGCCCCACCCCCCTCCCACTGACTCCATTGACACTTCACACTCCCTTTGGAAAGCAGGCAACATAAACAAGGGTGACGTATGCCCTGGTCATTTGCTCCAATCCCATCGGTCAAATTATATAGATTGAAAGCAGATACCAGCAGATTCAGAAATACTTGTTCCTCAACATTATAAGACTACTGAAGCAACCTCTCATCAGCTAAGGGTCTATCTCCTGACCTACCTCATTGCAGCCCTTGCACGGTTTTTATTTGCACTTTCTCTGTTGCTACAACATTGTACTGTTGAAATACTATATTTTGCACCTTGGTAATTTTTCTCCTTACATTATCTGTTGGACTTACATATGGCCTGCTTGTACTCATGTACAGTCTGATTTGACTAGATCACATGCAAAACACTATCTCCGCACACTTGGCAATAATAAATGAATATCAATACCTCCTCTGGTAGCAAGTTCCAGATATCAACCACTCCCCATGTAAAAATCTATCTTCTAAAATTCACTATAAAACCTCTTTCTCTCATCTTAAATCAGTGCTTTCTTGCTTTTAATGCCCAATACACGAGTCGGACACTATTTGAAAGAGAAACATCAGATTTGAAATAAATTACTTTTCATAATTAGTGGGGACATTTAGAAAAAAGAATGAGGAAGGAGTAGCAGTGGAGAAACAAAGGGCCAGGATGGTGTAAAGATGGAGATGGGGAAGATTGAAGGATATGATGGGTGGTGAAAATCGGTGAATAAAAAAGCTATGGCTGGGATGAGTGTTTATAGGAGGAGATGTATGAGATTTGAAATTACTAGATCATAAGAATAAGTAGCACTAGAGCCATTCAGTTCTTCGGGCAGCTCCACCATTCAACAAGCTAATGCTGATCTTCTACCCCAACCACATTTTTTAGTCCAATCTTCATATTACAAGATTTTTCCAACATTCAGAAATCTATTAATCTCTGATAAGTTTTCCCTTTCCTTTACCTGTCATTAAGGTCCACATCTTATAATTTAGTATGCTGTATTTGGCTCTCACAATGGGGTGCCCTCTTTAGAAGAGAAACCAAATGCAAATAAAAATGATGGATTTATTCTAGAAACAAATAACTGCAGATGCTGGTTGATACACCAAAGGTCACAAAGTGCTGGAGGAATTCAACAAGTCAGGCAGTATCTCTGGAGAATAAGGGGGGTGGGGGTGGGGGGTGGGGTGAGGGGGGGGGGGGGTAGTTTGCTTAGCACAGCTGTTTTGCCTAAAGGGGTGACCTGAAGCCTATCATTCTAATTCTTCATCTCCTTTCCACTCTGATCTCCCTGTATTTGACCTACAGTCTTGCAATGGAGCCCAATATAAGCTTAAGCAATAGCACCTCGTCTTTAGACTCAATACAATGTAGCCACTGGAGTCAACGTTGAATTTTAGATAATCAACTACTGCTGCATTGTATGTTACATATTCTGCATTCATAATTTTTATTTTCTCCAGTTATGATAATTCTGGCAAAATGTTACCAGCATCCATCTATAACATCTAGATGTCAGGAATCAAAGATAATAATAGTAAAGTTTGTTGTGTAATTCGCATTGTTTTTCATGCATTATTTATATAGACAGGATGGCATCCCATTTACAGGAAAGGTTTTGATTGAAGCTATCAAGTCTCACTTGCTGAGGCATATTTCAACAATTTATCATCCTACCTGACTCCACCAAAGACATTCTCAATTAAAGAACCTAAAGTAACTTAATTTTCATTTACTTTTTTGTAAATACTTTGGAAAATTTGATTGCTCTTTTGGCATTGCTTGAAAAAATGTTGATCAGCGAATAAATCTTCATTAATACAAACTGTTTCAACTACTTCTCAGTCAGATGACATATTCTGAATGCAAGTGAAATGAAAAAAGCTGTTCAGCCAATACAGTGCCCCAAGGTAGTCATTAAACACTGCTCGTCAGCAAAAGCAATTGCAATACTGGATAATTTTGATAATATGAGGCTGCTGCATAAAACAGGTTTTTTTTTCAGTTGGCTGAACACTTGCATTCTAAAATAATGCAGTCTCGGCTATTTAAATAGTGGTTCAATTCCATCTGCAGTATATATACTTTTCATGTTTTTTTAAATTAACTGTTTTTCATATGTGGAAAAATATACTCCAAATATAATCAATGACATGTCTGAAACATCAGAAATTGATTCATGTTGTGGACCTCGTGTAATATTGTTCAGTATAAACAAAAGCAAAAGAGCAGATATTGAAAATGTGAAATAAGGTCACCTGGCATCTCTGAAAAGAGGTGGAAGAGTTAACATCTGTCTGTCTATACATAACTAAAACTCTGATCTTGTTATCTTCAGGTTTGCGCGGTCTTTCTATTTGCACAAAAAAGGTACGCAATAGCACTATGATTTTTCACCAGCTCACTGTTCTCCTGTGCCGCGAGTGCACCAATTTTCATTCCGATCGGTAGCATAATGCAAAAGTTAGCGAGGTTTAAAAATGTTAAAAACCGCGCATGCGCAGATCAATCTCCTCTCCTGCCGTTCAGCACCGCGCGGATTAGTCTGTTCTCCTGTCACTCCGTGGGACGGTCCACCCCTTCCTGTACCATCGGGTCTTTATTGGAGCTGAGAAACGATCTGGATGGCCGGCGGAGGTCTCGAACCAGACAACATTTTCGGAGGGACTGGAAGAAGCCCAGCCCGGTCCGGTCTGGCCCAGCCTGGTGCAGCGCGAGTCGGAGATGTCGCCAATGTCGTCAAATGGAAAGCGGAGACTGATCCCGGCTGAGGAGAATGACCAGCAACCCGCCATCAACGACCAGCGACCAGTGACCAGCGACCGGTGCCTGCTGCGAGTCCCCATTGCACTGCCAGCTCCAGCACCTTCCCCTCTGGTCCCCCTCACTGGCTCCAGCCCCTCCTTTGAGAAGCCCCTTCTCCCCCATAGTTCTACCCCCATCTTTTCTCCGAACTCTCTATCCCTCTCTCCCATCCACACACCCCTATGCCCCCACAAACCCCCCGCCCACACAGCCCCCCCCACAAACCCCCCCCCACCCCACCCACACAACCACCTCCCCCCACAACCACTCCCGCCCAAACACAATGCATATATGTATATGTATATATATGTATATATATATATATATATATATATATATATATATATATATATATATATATATATATATATATAATTTATTGTAATGTACAATGTATTAACAGATAGATTGGATTTCTTAAACTCTTTTGTGGATTGCTAATTGTTTTGTTGAGCCATGTATGTAGTTTTAATTTCAGTAATGAGGAACAATGTCCCAATATAATTTTTTTGCAGGTGTACAGGGACACATTTGGGTTAAGCATTTTTAAGAACTAAATTATTACTAACTCAGTTTATTGATATTAGCTTGAGACTACATCCAATCTCTCATTACACACTTCACATGATTATTATTAGATGTCACTTGGGAAGATTTATGAACCTAAATATACATTTAGGATCAAAATCCATAATACTGCAATCTTAATTCAAGCCTTGTGAAATTATTTAATATTTAATTTGGACATCATTATTTTGTTTTGAAATTGAACACATCAGCACAGTAACTGCTTGATCCTTCATGTGAATATTCATGACAATCCTGCTGAGTGATGGGCAGGGGAAGAAAATTGCAGCCACAAAGTCTGCAATGTATTAAGGCGGCATGGTGGCACAGCGGTAGAGCTGCTGCCTTTCAGCGCCAGAGATCCTTGTTTGACCCTGACTACTTGTGCTAGTCTGTACGGAGTTCGTATTTTCTCCCCGTGACTTGCCTGGGTTTTCTCCAAGATCTTCAGTTTTTTACCCACACTCCAGGGACATGTGCAGGTCTGTAGGTTAATTGGCTTGGTGGAAATGTAAATTGTCCCTAGTTTGTGTAGGGTAGTATTAATGTACAGGGATCATTGGTCGATGTGGACTCGGTGAGCCGAAAGGCCTGTTTCCGTGCTGTTTCTCTAAACTAAACTAAACAAAGTGCTGGAGTAACAGGTCAGGCGGCATCTCTGGAGAGAAGGGATAGGTGATATTTTGGGTCGAGATGCTTTGAGAAGGGTCTCAACCCAAACCTTCACCGATCCATGTTCTCCAGAGAAGCTGCCTGATCTGTTTAATTACTCCAGCACGTTGTGTCCTTTTGTGTGTCAACCAGCATCTGAAGATCTTTGTTTCTAGAAGAAAAGAGTGAGTGTTTTTATTTTCCCTTTCTGAAGTCCACGGGGAATTTGAATACAGATCCCTTTTAATGCACAGTTATGCAGCCTCACCACCTGCACTTTCTGCCAAGATATTTAATTATCAACAACTTTAGAAATAAACTTGCTGCTCACAAACATCTACATTCGATGCAGGAAGGCTTTATTTAGTTGCTGGGCCTTTTGGAATGTCCAGTATGTCCTAAGCCATCCAGCATTCATGGAGAATGAGAAGTACCAGATGTATGAATATGCCAGTTGCATGAGAAATATATATATGCATATATATTGATCATCATGTACTAACATTTGGTGCATGAACCGTTAACTAAATTGGCAAATCATATTATATCCTTTAGAGTTCATAGAAAATTCATTGAGCGTTGCCATTTTGTGATTTAGTGACATAAGTAGTTGAATTATTTCATAAGAACATTGCAATTTTCACATTTTACACATTTCAATTTTCTGGTTTAATGTTAGAACCAGAACATTTCTGCTTTATTTGCTGGGAGTATTCATATCCACCATAGAGGACAAATGGGAAAAATGCATTGCAGTTTGTCAAACACATAAGCAACCACCCGCCACTTTGTAAATGCATGAGGGGCTGAAGGCAAGCTGCTATTGTGCAGCATGAAGGGAAACAGTGCAAGTACAAACTCTCTCTGCAACCTGACATGACAAATTCAAATTTATGCTTTTGTATTTTGTTTTGAAATATCTTTGTATGTTCTGAGAAATTTTGGCTGTTTGCATGAGAATCTCACACGCATAAATAGTGGATAAATGAGAGTTTACTGTGATAAAGTGAAAAACCCTACACTGTTCTGAGTTATGGCAAAACCAGTGGCAGCTTTGTTGACAAGACTGCAGGTTGTTATTGTTTCTGAATTGCCTTAATGTTCAGAAGCTTTTGTAAACCTATCAAAATTGTTCGAAAGGTATCAGCGTCACTAACTAAATCTGAAAATTATTTCCCATTCAAAATTATGGCTGAATGGAATATATTGCCAGATTAATTTGGACTCCATGACCCTCTCTGACACTATAAGTGACTGGGCCTTGGGTGGAAGGAATCATGAGAAATCATGGTTGAAACTGCCTGAACAGATTAAAAAAACAAAATTACATTGGAAACAACTTAAAGGACTGGAAATTAATAAAAGCATTAGGTAAATTAAAGAAAAATAAATAAACTGTTCATCTCTGCTTATTTACTTATAGTTATTAAGATCAGCTATCATGTTAAGAAGTCCTTGGAGCAGATAAAGGCCATTTGGCCCATCAAGTCTAATCCACCATTCAATCATGGCTGATCTACTTTCCCTCTCAAACCAATTCACCGGCCTTCACAACTATAACCCCTGAAATCTTTACTACTCAAGAAACTGTCAATCTTCGCCTTAAAAATATGCATTGACTTGACATCCAGAGCCGTCTGTGGCAATGAATTCCACAGATTCACCACCCTCTGACTAAATAAATTCCTTCTCATCTCCTTTCTAAAGGTACATCCTTTTATTCTAAGAGTGTGGCCCTGGGTCCTAGACTCTCCCATGAGTGGAAACATCCTCTCCAGATTCATTTTATCCAGGCCTTTCACTATTCAGTAAGTTTCAATGAGGTCCTCCCTCATACTTCTAAAGGATCAATTCAATTGACTTGCGCAGAACTGTGAGATCAGATGTGATGTGCCTCTGTCCTTTCTCCTCGGGATGGTCATGCTTTGCACCAGACTTAACACTGAGTCCAGCAACAGAGTGGATGACCTCCAGCTGTAATTGATCACTGCATTGCACTCTGCAATGGAATTGTCCCCTGAAAAGAATGCCGTTGACTATTTTGTTACTGCAAATGATTAGTAAGTTTTGGCCCATTAAACACAGATACAAGGCAATTTCCCCCCCAAACGGCATTTAAGCATGAACAGAAAATTGGCCTGAGAATATAAAACAAATAATGACCAGCATTTAGTTCACCCAAGACTGTTCATATTAAGCACAAGATAATTGTCAGGATATACCATTTATTTATCTTTTGCTGCCTGCAAGGAAGGATGTGTGATGGAAGGTTATTGATTACAATCTTAACTCAGTTTTGGTTCTGCAGAATATTTCTGCAAATTTCTGTTTGTATTTCAGATATCCCAGATCCAATTATTTGCTTTTGCTTGGTGATTTTAAATTAGCTGTAAAAGAAGCTAAGACAAGATATTCCACCATAGATAGGTATGCCTCTGCAATTAGAGATAAAACTATGACTGGTAGCAAACTGGCAGGGAGTACTCCACTGGGAAGTGTTTGTCTAACCTGTGTGAAAATCTGTAAAGAAAGCTGTTCAAATGAACTCAACTGACAATTTGTTTGCTTGAACTTTTTTTGGAACTCATTCAAAACTGCTGTGTTGTTTGATCGGAAGTTAACAACTTCATGCTTGTCTTGTGGCTGTAAATGTTTTTTTTTAATCTGCAAATAAATCTGTTGGGTAATTTAGCCTGTTAAAAAAACAGTCAATGTGACGAAAACTAATTGGCTTCTGAGGTGACAGGGGCTTGTGATACAAATCCAGCGAGTAAATATTTAGAGGACTTAATGTTGAGATGTTAGAAGATATGGGGACCAAAGGGATTTCAATGCCTATGTGCAAAAATCAGGGTGTGATATTTACTCATATTTCTGGAAAGCACCCCCTAAATGATTATCGATATGGAGTAAATTGAGATCTAAATTATATCATTTTCTTATGTCAGAATATTGCTTAAAATAAATTAAAGTGGGTAAAATAGAATTTAAAGCAACAATTCAACTGAATGGTTATAATAATAATAATAATAATAATAATAATAATAATAATAATAATAATAATAATAATAATAATAACAACTTTATTACGACTCAAGGTTCAGACAAGGGGCAACATTACATTAAAAATGCATT
The DNA here is from genome assembly GCA_035221665.1 of Okamejei kenojei. Classification (NCBI taxonomy): domain Eukaryota; kingdom Metazoa; phylum Chordata; class Chondrichthyes; order Rajiformes; family Rajidae; genus Okamejei; species Okamejei kenojei. The sequence continues at coordinate 28,885,634 of CM069137.1, read as the reverse complement.
GCATATCAAATATCATAAATGTATATAAAATCATGGTAAATCACATAAAAACATCATAATTTATATATTTAATAAAAAACCACAATACTTAAGTTAAATGTTTCAAATTACTAATTGGCCATTTCTGGTTATTTTGCAGTCCAACTGATATCTGAGAATGGTTTGTGGGTCAGGACCAACTTAACTGCAGTACTAATGCCATACATGGTCAGATATGACTTTTACAATATGATATATTGTAATGATAATGCACCATTGATGTAAAATGCCTATTAACACTATTTGAAGAGCAAGAGATGTGTCACAGTATTTTTCACAACACCTATGACTCAACACCACCAAAAATAGATACATTCATTATTTTGGGCCCTAGGTAGATGCTGATTGATATTTACAGCTTCTGCATAATAGTAATATCTATATTTCAAATTAAGTTGCAATTTTTAGTTAAGTGCAATTTAGACACACTGTGGGTTTGAAAGGTAATTCTTTCATATTTTTCTCATAAAGATAATGCTAAGGCATTATCTTATGACTGTAAAGTCCAACTTGTTTAATTTACACAGGTTACTTTTTGTTTTACCATGAGAAGGCATTTTCCTGTAAGACCTATTCATTTGTGGCACACATAACTTTACAATGAGTATTATACCACAAACGTTTAATACTTTAATATTTAATTTCAGCTCATGTCTGATTGCAGCAGCCAATACCCCTAAAGATGTTTCACTTCTGTTGAAGATCTAAAGGAGGGAAAGGATGACCAGATAGAGATGACTTACTGGGAGAAATCTTATAGTTTCCGTTCCTTAAACCTGCAGAAGCTTCAGAATAAGAAATAATTTAAAAAAAATCTTATTTCTCCATCTCTGTCCTGCTCTGATCTGATCTCAGCCTCCTACATTGTTCCAATAATGCTCAACATAACTTCAAAGGATAGCATCTTATGTTTTTAACTATACATGTTACAGCCTTCTGAACTCAATGCTGAGTTCAATAATTTTAGATAATGAGCATGTCTTGCAACTTCAGTTATTTTAGTTCCTATTGCTGGCAATATGCTGTGAGGAATTAAAATCTCTTTGTTAATTCCAAATAATGTTTTGTGATTCCCCAAGATTCAACTTTGTTTCATCTTCCATTACCACATTACCTTTTGTCTCAACTATCCCTTCCTGCCTTCCATCCTTTCACAGACTTGGCCCTTTGTTCTTTCCTCCCCTTTCACCACCCCAGCATCTTGGGACCTGCTTAAGTCTAATCTTTTTCCAATTCCCTCTCCACTGATATTGCTTGATCTGCTGAGAATTTCCAGTATTTTCTATTTGTATTTATTATATTAAAATAGTCTGTCCCTAAACTGCTTTTATGGGAATTAATCACACAAGCGTGCAATAGACTTGTTGGTGCAGAAGGCGCAGTTTTTATGTTAATTAAATTTATACGGCAATTGAAAAGAGAACCTAAATTCCATCAACTACCCCCCACTCCAGTGTTAAACAAAAACAGATGAAAATGTATCCAACAGTGATGAAAGTCAGCGATTTATTTTAACGTTTATAACAATTGAAGTGTACATGCTATGAAAAGAAGAATATGCTGTGAGGAATTAAAATCTTTTGTTTGTTTGCCAGAAATAGTTGAAAGACTACAAGTTTGTTAGCACTATTTTTCTTTCTCGATATCAAAGGCCTATTAATGAGCACTAACATAAATCAAAGCTAGGTTTGTCATTTAGTGGGATTTGTGGACAAAGTATTTGTTTCAGGCCTATTTGGGCCCACTTCCTTAACTTTTTGCCAGTACATCAACACCTACATTGGTGTTATTTCCTGCAGTTACACTGAATTCTTACATGAATTATTTTTTCAGCCAATTTCCATCCTATTCTTACCATCTCTGACTCTACCATTCCCTTGCCTGGAACTTTCTATCTCAGGGAACAGGTTAGCCACAAATTTCCATTAAACATTCCCACAATTATCTCGACTGTGCTTCCTTCCACTCTTCTGTAAGAACATACCATTCTTCTAGATCCCCTGTCATGATACATGCTCCAGTGACAAGACTTTGCTGAGGTACGTACTCCTTCCTGAACTGTGACTACTGCCCACCATATTTGACAAAGGCCTTGAACAAGTTTAATCTAGTAAGATTAAATGAGAACTTACCAGTTCGAAGTTTGATCTGTATTTTTATGAGGAGTTACGATGAGGGATTACGTGAAGACCCCGTCCAGCACGCATGCGCGACATTTCTTCAAAGCAGCGGTGTGGATTCACAGAAAAAACACAACAATTGAAATAAATATAGTAAAGAAAAAATAAGAACTTAATTACCAGTTGATCTGTATAATAGAGGGTGGGAGCGGAGGGCACGTAATCCCTCATCGTAACTCCTCATAAAATACAGATCAAACTTCGAACTGGTAAGTTCTCATTTAATCTTACTATTTTACTTCGGAGTCACGTGAGTGACTACGTGAAGACTTCAAAGCTCTGTGAATCCGAACCGTGTACCAGCTCATGCTTCACTCACTGCCTGAAGACCTTAGAGGGAGGAAGCATGTTATACAATCAACAATAACCTGTTTGTGAACAAAAAAGGTTTATTAATAACAACAAAAAACAGAGAGCTCCCCCGGGCTTAAATTAAATATTATCTGCAGACTCTAAAATTCTGTCTGCAAATGTAGCAGGCTCCGCCAGCGGCTTATTATAAAACCTTTGGAAAGTTCTTTCCGAGGACCATCCTGCTCTGGCCAGAATATGGTCCATAGGCACATCCATTTGCCTAGCCGCCGACGTAGATGCAGCCCTGGTGGAATGAGATTTGTACACATTAGTATCGATTCCCGCGGACTTAAGCACCTGCTTGAGCCACCTTGAAATGGTTTGGCTCGTCACCTGACCATGAGGCTTCTTGTGGCTTATCCATAAGGCTTTTTCTCTCCCTCTTAAGTTATATGTAGTGTCTATGTAGTTGGCGAGATGGGTCTTGGCACACAACCGTGGGTCAGGTGAATATGCCCGGAACTCCATAACTGGAGGCGTGGTACCTGGTCTAGATTGTTTGACCAGCCCCTGAATGTGAAATGTGATACAGTCCAATGACTCTGTCATGCTGTCCAGCCTCAGAAGGTGGAGGGACTGTACCCTTTGAGCTGACACTAGAGCCATGAGCATGACTGATTTCAGTGTAAGTTGTTCCAGAGTAAGTGACCTGGGTGGTGGCCATCCCCTAAGGTACGTCAGTACTATGCTGACATCCCAGATCTGAGTGTACCTAGGCCTAGGGGGATTGGTGTTAAATATGCCCTCATGATTTTGACCACTAGTGGATGGGACCCAAAGTCAGTTGTCCTGCTGCTGGAACCAAATAAGCTGACAACGCACTCCTGGCTGTATTAATGGCGCTGTAGCTGAGTCCTTCCCGATGTAATCCAAGCAGAAACTCCACAACACTGGTGGCTGTAGCTGTGGTGTAGGTAGTTCCTGTTTTGGAGCAATACCGTTCCCATTTTCTTATATTGGTCAGGTATTGTCTCCTGGTGGACTCCCGTGAGATGCGGTCATCATGTTGATGGCGTCCTCAGACAGTCCCAGGCCCAGTAGAGGTCTTTTTAGAATCTGCAAGCCAGGAGATTGACTCTGTCATGGCACGGGTGACTAATGCCTGACACTGGGTGGATTAATAACTGTCGACTGCTGGGGAATTCCAACGGTGTTTCAACAGCCATGTCGAAAGCCACTGGGAACCATGGCTGTGTAGGCCAGTCAGGTATTATCAAGATTCCTGAAGCGGAATCCAATTGAATCTTGCGTAATACCCGACTGATGAGGCAGAAGGGAGGAAAAAGCATAAAAGAACATTTTCCCCCAATGCAGCGAGAATGCATCAACTGCTGCTGCCTCAGGGTCTGGTTCCCAAGCGACATACGTTGGTACCTGGTGATTCAGCCTGGATGCAAATAGATCGATATCTGGTGTGCCATATTGCTTTGTAATTTCAGCAAAACACTTTGGGATTTAACATCCATTCGATGTTATCATTAAATCTACGTGACCTGGTGTCTGCCACTGTATTTTGCTTACCTGGAAGGTAAGTTGCTGATAACCAAATATGCCTTTCAACACACCATTGCCAGATTAGGTTGGCCAAATTGTCACACGATATCGACTTTACACCACCCATGTGATTGATATAAGCCACCACCGTGGTATTATCTAGTTGCAACCGGACATGTGCATGATGCGTATTACATGAATATGCTTTTTAACCCATAAAACGCACCCAACATTTCTAAATAGTTGATACCCCGTGTCTGTAGGCAAGATGATTCAAATTTACTCCATCTGCCCCCTGTGCTGGATTGCATGTTAGTTGCTCCCCAGCCCAAAGCACTGGCATCCGTTTGAATGGTTAATACTGGGTTGGTGATCATAATGGGACTGGAGCTGAGTCTTACATTCCTCGCCCACCATTGTAACTCTGGAATGGATTCAGCAGTTAAACTCATAGCTCGGTCAAAGTGACCTGAGTTTTGCTTTAGTGCATGCACTTTAGCTCTTTGCAAATTTTGATAGTGCAAAGGCCCAAATTGTACAGCTGGGAAAGCTGCTACCATTTTGCCAATAACTCTAGCTACTTCCCGTATGGTTGGCTGATGTTTATTCATGAGTTTGTTGCATGATAGCGTCAATTCTGATGCTTTCCCCTTCGGCAGAGTTACAATCATGCGAACAGTATCTATCGTAAATCCAAGATAGTCCATGGCAGTGGACGGTGTAAGATTGGATTTTTTCTGGATGTATGACAAACCCCAAAGTTTCAAACAAACGTTTGGTGGCTGCGACTGCCAAAATAGCTGTCTCCAAGGTTTTCCCTACTATTAAAAATGTCGTCTAAATACGCCATGACTATATGCTCTTGTTTCCTCAATAATGCCAAGGCAGGTTTTAAGATTTTAGTGAACAACCTTGGAGCAGAGGTTAGCCCATTTGGTAAGGCTTTATATTGCCATAGCTGTTTCATCCAGATAAATTTTAAATATTTTCGATGGTCCTTGTGTATGGGTTACTGAGTAGTAGGCATCTTTTAAATCAATGCTTGCTAGAAAAGTACCCCCTAGAAACCAATAGTCTGGCTGTTTCAAAAGTATCCATCTTGAAATGTATATACCTGACAGACTTGTTCAAAGTAGTTAAGTCAATGATGATGCGTCGTCCACCATCTTTTTTGATTTTAGTGAAAATATTAGACACAAATTCCAAAGGTTCATGTTTTGTTCTTTCAATGACACCTTTAGCTTGTAATCTCATCAGTTCAGCTTGACCCTCTTGTTTTTCCTTGACTGAGAGGGTGAATACCCTTTTGGGTATATGCTGAACTGGTGGAAAATCTTTATGGACAAAGTCAATTTTGTAGCCATGAACGCTGCTGAGTATATACTTGTCATTAGTGATGGATTCCCATGCATCCAAAAACAAGTGCAATCTCCCCCCTGTTAGCACAGAGCCCCTACTGCACATATGCTGAGAGGAACCAGACCCACCTACCTCCATGGTTATTGGTGCTTCTTCTGCCTCTTCGCTGGGTGATGAGGCGTCTGCTGGGCTGTAGAGGGTTGATGTTGATCTCGATGTTGTTGGGGGTGGCGCATTTTCCATGGGGTCCGCTCTGGGCCCTGGCCTAAAAATGGCTTACGGGGAATGGTTGCGGACCCCGAGCTTTCACCAGTCCCATAGTGTGGTCGACGACTGGTGGACGCCATGGGGTACTGCCGCCTGGGTTTGTTGGGTCTGCTCGGTCCCAAACCTGCCCTCACGAGACCAAAGGTCTTGGATTCTTCTTCCAGGTCTTTCACCTTTTTTGGAAGGTCTTTCCCAAAGAGCAGAATAGGAGGTTCTGACCCCGGTGTTTTGCAGAGTCCCGCAAATTTAGGGTTGAGGGCAGGCTTGATAATCTCCTTTCGCAAATTATTTATCTCATATTGAGTGGTGCACAGCAGAGCTAATGTGTCTTGCTGATTTGTGGAGATGTCCGCACCATCAATGGACCGAGCACAAGATGTTATTCCTGCAGTCAGGAATTTAAGGATCTTCTGGAGCTTCAACTCCAGGTTTCTGATGTTCTGCCCCAAATGTCCCCAAATTTGGCTATTGACAGCAGGTACATTCAAAGATGTACAATTTCCTGGGGCTGTATATAGTTGAAGAGCCTCATTGACCACTTGTTCTTGTAGGGGTTTAGAGGACAGGTGGTTAATGCTGGCTGCAAGTTTCGGCTCTAATGGCCGACCCGCTTGTGGAATGGCCACGTAGCGGTTGACCACACCCAGCAGCTCTTCCTGTTCCTGTACACCCTGCGTACTCCCGAAATCTTCAGCCAGTGACCCCTCTTCTTGACCAGCCCAGACCTGGTCGCCAATGCTGCCTTCAAAAGAAGGTGAAGCAATGGCCAGTGCCGTAAAAGGCACTGCGGGAGTGCCTGAACTCCCTTGGCGAGGCTGCTGCTGCTCTCTCAGCAGATCTCGCTGGAGCAATTGCTCCATAAGCCGTTCCATGCGGCTTAGGCGGCTGCCTGTGCTCTCGAGCGGTAAGGCATCTTCATCCGAAACGTCGGACACTACCACCCGGTTCCGGCTGTAGGTACCTCCAGCCCGCTGCTCAGACAGCACTAGCGGTGCTGGGCTCGGCTCGGTAGTTATAACCGCCGCCTCTTGCCCCCCCTCCAAAGAGCATTCCTCAACGGAGGACGAACGGGGGCGAGCTGCAGACTTCTTTCCTCGGGCCTTGCTCATTCTCCTGGAACACAAGACCACAGAGAGAAAGACACACGGCCACGGTAAACTTACCTGTCGGCCCGACTTTCAATTTGTAGCGGGAGCGCCTTGAACTCCCGTTCGTCGCGGTGCACTGCATGAACGCTAATGTCGCGCATGCGTGCTGGACGGGGTCTTCACGTAGTCACTCACGTGACTCCGAAGTAAAATCTATTTCTGCTTTCACACCTTCTGATCCTGGATTGGGCAAAGATAGAATTCCCCCAGATCCGCCTTTCAGCACATCAGCATCCGCTAGATTCATTCCAAAATCCACTGCACAGAATTGTAAGACAAGGAATGAGCTGAAAGTTACAGTGATAAAATAAGTCAAAATTAATTTAGATTGTGATTTATATGATTGGCTACAAACGGCAACTGGATTCATAATTTCATGGCTGTTCCATTTGCCAGACTTTCTGTCAATTTTTACACTTAGTGTCAAAGTGCATATTGACTCCACTATTCAAACACACGTGCAGAAATTCTAAGTTTTGGTTCTTTTTCATCGACATATAAAAGTACTTTTCCCCCCATTTGTTTCGCAATATATTGTGTAGCTGATGGTTATAGTATTACTGAGCCAATTTTGTATGAATCCAGCATGAAATTATTTAAAAAAAAACAAATAAATATACAACTATTTACTACTTATCCACATCAGTAAGAAATAAACCAGTCTACCATTAAAATTCCCTGTAGAGCAATTCAATTTTTCATTTTAAATTGGTACCATCTGTCCAGTGTTGTAAGCTTCTTCTAAATATAGAAACATGCAAAATAAAAAAAAAGTTGAAGTAAAACTGATTATGTTGAAGGATGTTGAAGGAAAACTACAGTAAAATAATGCTTGTCTGTGACAACTTTTTAATAAATTTGTTGATACGAGTAAAGATGCCAAGTTGCTTTAAAGAGAAACCCAATCTAGGTTCATGAAAGGTCTGGTCCGAACTTTTTTTAGCCATGGTAGAAATGTCAAAGATTGAGAGGGGCAAAGTATAAAGGAGATGTACAGGGTTAGTTTTTTATTTACACAGAGAATGGTGGGTGCCTGGAACGTGCTGCCAGGTTGGTGATGGAGGCAAATACCATACAAGAGGAGATTTGTTTAATATGGCTTTGTATTCAGCATGGACATTTTGAGCCAAAGGGCCGGATCCTGTGCTGTACTGTACAATGTTTTATGATAGAAAAAATTTTGTGAGTAAGCCACAAACCTGCAATAATGCGAGAATGTCGGAGATACGCTGCAGTTTTGGAAACATATACGAAAAATAATACAAAGCTCTTCGACTGACAAATTGCGCTAAACATGAGATATTGTGCTATTTGCAAATTGAAGTCCAATTCTAAAATTTGATTTTGTTAACTTCAATGGAATTGATTTTCATAAGTGTGGTTCAATGTGCAGCTGTGCACTATTATTGTACTGCCAACTTTGCAGGTGATAAACTATCACTGGAAAAAGGATAACTAGGATGCATAACAATTGTTTGTTTACATTTCCCATTGTTCCCTTTTGCAGCGATATCTTTCTTTTAGTTAACACTCTGCCTGCCAACACAAATGTTATTTTTGAAATTTAGTCACCTCTCTGCTTTCTCTGCCACTGTTATTGCTTATCAATTTTTTTACCGTTCAAATAAAAAAACATTGACGTCAAATGCCTCTCAAACCTACTGTCTATGTCCATGACTTTTTTTACATTTTTTAATGTTGAGCCAAAGGGGCTATTTCCATGCTGTATAACATTATGATACTATGATTCCATGAAAGAAAGTTCCTATGGCAGGAGGTTCTCTAAATTGACACAATAAATGAATACGAGCTTTGATAAGAAATTTACACTGCCTCAAAAATTATTGGAATTACAGCATAAAATGATAGAAACACATGGTAGTCATCCAGCATCTGTAAAAATGCAAAGTTGAAATTTCCTTTTGACCTATATTGATCAATCTCTACTTCTCCCAAAGCAGATTAAACATATTGACCTGTGCTATCACATGCAACAGTGAGAAGGTATTCTCTAGCAGAGCAACAGGATTAAAATAAACAATAGTTTTTAGAATCTAACCTTTCCGAAGCATGATGCCAGGAAATCTGTTTGTCTGCATGAGATTAAATTGCAAATCATTTAATGTGTTTCCAAATTGAATCAATATCAATGATACCTTTCCTCCAGTAATTCTGCTGAATCTATTATTAAATTGACAATTGACAAGTCTGTGTGAATACGATTAAATCAGATGGAATTATATTGGTCTTCTATTCACCCAGTGTTTAGTCTTGGTTTATGCATTGCAGTGGTTTCAAATGATCACAATTTGTGCCTAAGATTATTGCACTTCCTTAGAAGGCCTTGGAAGTTTAACAACCTTCACCAACTTCTACAGATGCACCATAGAAAGCATTTTTTTTCAAGATTCATCGCAGCACAGTTTGGGATCAGCTCAATCCATGACCGCAAGAGATTGCAGATATTATATTTTTTAGATTAGATTAGATTTTATTACTTGTCATTCAAACCTCAGAGAGGCTCGAACGAAATTCCGTTTCTACAAGCCACACAAACAGAACAATTCATTAAAAAAACACACAAACAATTCAATTCACACAAACATCCATCACAGTGAATCTCCTCCTCACTGTGATGGAAGGCAAAGTTCTTCTCTCTCCCCTGCACCATTTCTCTCCCGATGTCGAAGCCCTAGGCGGGCGGTGTTAAGCCCCACGGCCATTGAGGCCGCGCCAGGCGATGTACGGCCCCGCTCTAGGCCCAAAAGTCACAATGTTGGAGCCCCCAGCGGGCGCTGGAATGTCCTGCGGCCATTAAAGCCACGCCGGGCGATGTATGGCCCCGCTCCGGGTCGTTCCAACCCCGCGACACGGGCTGGAGAAGTTGTGCTGCGGGAGCTCTGGAGAGCGGTCTCACACCCGGACCCGCAAGCTCCCAATATCCTGACAGTCCAGCGGTAGTAATCTGGAGCTGGAGCTCCAGTCGGGCCGCAGCTGGAGCTGGAGCTGGAGCTCGAACCTCGGAGTCAGGCAGCAGCGGCGTGCCACCACCGCTCCCCACGCTCCGAGGCCGGCCAGCCCCACGATGGTAAGTCCACAGCTCCGCAGGCTCCATGACTGGAGCCCCCAGGTCGTCCCGGTCGGAGGCCACTCCACGGTACTAGGCCCCAACGACAACGGAGACCCGACAGGGAAAAGGTCGGGTCTCCTGTGCAGGGAAGAGATTTGAAAAGTTTCCCCCTACCCCCCCACCCCTCCCCCCCACCCCCACCCCCCACATACACACAGTTAGAAACAGTACAAAAAAAAACACGAACAACTACATTTAACTAGACAAAAAAAAAGACAGACAGGCTGTAGGGGCCGCTGCAACGTGAGTCGCGCCGCCACTCGGCGCGTGTTTCTGCATGTGGCACAGACCATCATGCAAACCAAACTCCCTTCCATTGACACTGCCTCGGCAAGGCCACCAGCATAATCAAGGAACAGTCTCACCCTGGTCACTTCTTCTCCCCTCTTCCATCAGACAAGAGGTAAATAAGTTTATAAACGCATACCTCACGATTCAGAGATAATCTTTTCCCAGCTGTTATTAGCTAACTGAACCATGCTCTCACCATCAAGAGAGTGGTCCCGAACAGTCATCAACCTGGAGACCTTCTAACTATCACAAATCAGACTTTACCTTGCACTAGACGTTATACCCTTTATCCTGTATCTGTACACTGTGGATGGCTTGATTGTAATCATGTATAGTCTTTTCACTGACTGGATAGCACACAACAAAAAAAGCTTTTCACTGTACCTTTGTACACGTGACAATAATAAACTAATCGAAGCTATTATATCCGCAAAAGAATAGATCTAAAATAATATAGTACAAAAGCAAGCCTTTACTCAATGAATGGTTTCCATACAGTGTTTTGAGAATGGAATTAATTCTAAGGTGGGGAAAAAAATTACGTCCCTCTGAAAAAAAATCATGGCATATATCCTCGACAAACAAAAGACTCAGAGGTGTATGGTGTATACCCACACATTACAATGATCGTTGGAGTTGTAACTTCAACCCTTGATTGTGAGAGCTCTCCCCTTGCAGCACGTGAAGTAAAGTGGTTATCAGGCAACTGAATCATCCTACCACAACCAGTGAGCAGTGGTGAACTACTACCTACCTCATTGATGACCCTCTGACTATCCTTGATTGGACTTTCTGGCTTTAGTTTGCACTAAACATTATTCCGTTATAATGTATCGAAACATTGTAAATGACTCGATTGCAATTATGTTTTGTCTTTCTGCTGACTGGTTAGCATGCAACAAATGCTTTTCACTGTACCCCGGTTCACGTGATGATAAACTAAACTAATTTAAAGCATGCTGTTGATGGGTAACGTAACGAATGTTTGAGTCTTACTTCGGGTCCAGATTTAGACAATGGGAAGACAGCAGGAATGTAATATTAAAGTGGAGAATCTGCCACGACCAAATTGAATTAAAGGAGCAAAAGGCCTAATTTAGTTTATTTTCCCTAAGTTTAATTGCTAAGTTTGGCAATGTACCTTGCCAAAACTACATTGACTCCCCTGTCATAATTCTGAATCTAATAAATCTTTAAATACTAGAACAGTTTTTATTTTAAGACTGCCACAGTTATAAGCAGTACCCTGCATTTGTAAGTTAGTTCTGCTGGCTTTTATAAAAGGGAATTCTGCATGGAGAATAAAACTCATAAAATTCATTACAATTTTGTATGTTTTGTGGTACCAATCAAGAACAAATCTTTCTATCTTCAACTCTAGCACATTATTTTAACAGAGTCCCATGCTTTCACCTGTTCTGCCACTCCAGAAAATTAAATTAATCCAAGTTATATTCAATCTGCACATTGACTTAGTCTGGCTAGGCCTCTTTATATTGTTTGAAATGAATGAATACAATTACCTGCCATGTTCAATTTCATGCCGTTGGTAAATTAGAAAAACATAAAAATGAGAAATGAATGGCTAGGCCAGATACATTACCTCCGTTTATCCCTCATCAAATAAACAAATTATTGTTTCATGTGCATGTAGATCAAACAGTTGACATTACCAAACAAAAAGCTTTTACTTTATACGTTATTTTCCCTCAGTAGTGTTTTGAGGAGAAACAGTTCATGGAAGTGATCCTAACATGTGTGAAATAAAACTTACACTTCAGAAAAAGATTCTTATTTGACAAATGTTCTTACAACTAAATTTAACTAAGCTTATTTCCTGCAGTAATTCTTGGTTGCTGTAAATTGCAACTTTGTAAGTTTTACTTCGTACATGTATTTCTTTCACACACAACACAAATATTACAGCTCTGGAAGTCACAATTATGGAATAAATTCAAACTTGAAAATAATTAATGTTTGAATTACCAACAGGTTGTCTTTGATTCATAAAAAGATTCTTGATGTTGCTTCCATCCAGATTTGCTGAGCTGATGTTGTTTCCATCGATCCAATAGAGTGTCCTGTAAATGAGGAAACATGATACACAATGTAAATTTCAAAATTAATGTGCAGGTCATTATTATAACTCTCTGAAATACAATAGACAATAGACAATAGGTGCAGGAGTAGTTCATTCGGCCCTTCGAGCCAGCACTGCCATTCAATGTGATCATGGCTGATCATCCCCAATCAGTATCCCGTTCCTGCCTTCTCCCCATATCCCCTGACTACGCTAACTTTAAGTTATGTAGCTCTCTCTTGAAAGTATCCAGAGAACCTGCCTCCACCGCCCTCTGAGGCAGAGAATTCCACAGACTCACAACTCCGTGAGAAAAAGTGTTTCCTCGTCTCCATTCTAAATGGCTAACCCTTATTCTTAAACTGTGATCCCTGGTTCTGGACTCCCCCAACATTGGGAACATGTGTCCTGCCTCTAGCGTGTCCGAACCCCTAATAATCTTATATGTTTCGATAAGATTCCCTCTCATCCTTCTAAACTCCTGAGTATACAAGCCCAGCCACTCCATTCTCTCAGCACATGACAGTCCCCCCATCCAGGGAATTAACCTTGTAAACCTACGCTGCTCTCCCTCAATAGCAAGAATGTCCTTCCTCAAATTTGGAGACCAAAACTGCACACAATACTCCTGATGTGGTCTCACTAGGGCCCTATACAACTGCAGAAGGACCTCTTTGCTCCTATACTCAACTCCTCTTGTTATAAAGGCCAACATGCCATTCGCTTTCTTCACTGCCTGCTGTTCCTGCATGCTTTTGATTGCAACATGCGCCTTAATTTAGTTCAAAAAAGAAACTGACAAGTTGCTAAAGACTGATTTATTGTTTCATTGACTGATGAACAAGGACCACCAGATCCCGTGTACTTCCCTTTTTCCCCAATTTAACACCATTTAGATAGTACTCTGCCTTCCTGGTTTTGCTTCCACAGTGGATAACCTCACATTGATCCACATTAAACTGCATCTGCCATACATCTGTCCACTCATCCAACTTTCCAAGTCACCCTGCATTCTCATGGCATCCTCCTCACAGTTTACACTGCCACCTAGCTTTGTGTCATCTGCAAATTTGCTAATGTTACTTTGAATCCCTTCAACTAAATCATTGGTGTATATTGTAAATAGCTGTGGTCCCAGCACTGAGCCTTGCGGTACCCCACTAGTCACTGCCTGCCATTCTGAAAGGGACCCGTTAATCCCTACACTTTGTTTCGTGTCTGCCAACCAAATTTCTGTCCATGTCAGCACCCTACCCCCAATATCAAAAACTTTCTGAAAGTCCAGGTACACGACATCCACTGGCTCTCCCTTGTCCATTTTATCTAGTTACATCCTCAAAACATTCCAGAAGATTAGTCAAGCATGATTTCCTCTTGGTAAATCCATGCTGACCCGGACCGATCCTGTTACTGCTATCCCAATGTGCCGCTATTTCATCTTTTATAATTGCTCCTGCATCTTTTTTTCACCATCGATGTCAGGCTAACTTGTCTAGAATTCCCTGTTTTCTCTCTCCCGCCTTTCTTAAAAAGTGGGATAACACTTAGCTACCCTCCAATCCACAGGAACTGATCCTGAATCCATAGAACATTGGAAAATGATCACCAATGCATCCACAATTTCACTGATGCCACGTCCTTAAGTGCCCTGGGATGCAGACCATGAGGCCCTGGGGATTTATCAGCCTTCAGTCTCATCAGTCTACTCAACTCCATTTCCTGCCTAATGTTGATTTACTTCAGTTCCTCCGTCACCCAAGATCCTCTGGCCTCATGTATATCAGGAAGATTGTTTGTGTCATCCTTAGTGAAGACGGATCCAAAGTACCTGTTCATCTCCCATTTCCTTATTCCCCATAATAAATTCACCTTTTTCAGTCTTCAAGGGTTCAACTTAACTATTAATTTCCTCTTCACATACCTAAATAAGCTTTTACTATCGTCCTTTATATTCTTGGCTAGCTTACCTTCATACCACATCTTTTCTCCCCGTATTGCCTTTTTAGTTATCTTCTGTTGTTCTTTAAACATTACCCAATCCTCTTGCTTCCCGCTCAACTTTGCGGGTTGTACTTCTTCTTTTTTATTTTTATACTGTCCCTAACATCCCTTGTCAGCCACGGTCACCCATTACTCCACTTGGAATCGTTCTTCCTATTTGGAATGAACTGATCCTGCACCTTGTGTATTATTCCCAGAAATATCTGCCATTGTTGTTCCACTGTCATCCCTGCTAGGGTATCACTTTTGACCTAGACTTGCTTTTGGGTTGTATCATAATAAATCCTCCCAGATTAAATGTCATGGTTAATTGTTTGGGGCAGATGGAGGTAATCATTTGCTATAGCAAATGAGATTAATTAAAAAGTAGCTATAAGACATTAAAGGTTATTTTGGGGGACCTGTTTTTGAAACATTCCAAAACATTTAGTAGACCTGAAGATAGACACAAAAAGCTGGAGTAACTGAGTGGGTCAGTCAGCATCTCTAGAGAAAAGCCTTTTTCCTTTTCTTCAGAAATGCTGCCTGACCTGCTGAGTTACGCCAGGTTTTTGTGTCTATCTTCGGTGTAAACCGGCATTTGCAGTTCCTTTCAACGCATTTAATAGACCTGGATGGTGTTGGAATGACAAAAAAAAAAATCATAGTAATATTTCCCTCAAATTTATACAATATCCTCATTGTGCTCTTGCAGTTCTTGGAACAACATTCTGTCATTGTCTAACCCATGGTAGTGACAGTTTCAACATACAGACCATAGTAATCATCACCAAAGACAGCAAGCTCTCAAATAAACAGACAAAATAAATTGATGCCCCATTTACTTACATAATGAAAAATATTAGCATTATATATATCTCCAATAAATATGACATAATATTATGGCCCCAATTTATTTCAAAATATTTATGTTATGAAGTGTTTGTCATCATCATTCCTAATATTAGTTCGGTGAATGAAAATATTTACATTCTTCAATGACTTAAAAAAATATTACTTTACTGCAAAACCTCTGTGGTCGTTTTATCAGGGTGTTGAAATAAATATTTTATTTCAGAATAACAGTACAGTGTGGCAACTGAGTTTAGAACCCTCCCAGTGTCTTGTACATGGAGTAAGGGGTGGACTTTACAATGATTAATCGGTTATCCTGGGAATGGATTCTCCAACTCTGTCTATTTTTCCCATGAAAGCAGAAAATCAGTTGCTACATTAACACCAGAGAGGGGAAGAAGTTGGATTCATTTGAGAATACTGATATGACCTGTGCCCTTATGCGAGACTCCTACCAATGGGACAGAAATGTGAAGAAGAAAAAGCAGAGATGATGCAGTTTGGAGCAGAGATGGGTGAGACTAACCCTTTCGGCATTCCGGTTATTTTCCGCAAGGGTTACATATTTCCCCATGAGAGCTTTATAAACCCACAGTCCCATGATGTACAATGAACCGTCCTTAATGATACTGGGTCATGCTGGCAGATGATGTAATATGATCTTTTCAGCATCCTACAGATGAGGTCGAATTGTTAAAATCCCCGATAAATGAAAACTAACAAAAATCTAGTAATGCTGGAAATCTGAAATTAAAAAAACACAGAAACTGCTACAAACACTCAGCAGTTCAGACAGCAACTGATTGTTCCACTGAGATGTTCAAGCATTTTCTTTTTTTTTTGGCTTAAATTTCTGACCTTGATCTTGGGAGGTGAAGAGGGTTTTTTTATCTTCCTTGTTCAATGCTGATGCTTGCAATGCAGTTGGTCTTACCATATAAGTGTTGCAGTTTCACCTACAATTGCACTGTTTCAACAATTCAAGCACAGAATCATGCTTGAGCAGCTTATATTGTTACAATAATTCTACCAGTTTGAAAATTGAATTCTTATATTGGTTTGTTCTCTGCAGTAAGATGATTTTTGCAATAGCTTACCCTTTTAGTGGGTGCACCACTAAACACTGTGGGTGATCAAGTCCATGAATTATAGAAGTCCGCAGGGAGCCATTTAATCTTGCAACATTTATCTGGGCTTCTTCTAAATCTGAACTCGTCCAATATAAGTTTCTAGAAGCCCAGTCCACTGCAATTGCATGAGCATATGGCAGGTCTAAAAAGCAAAGAAAAACATTTGGTACTTGAGTATAGTTGCTCAAAAATTGCAAATTAATCTCAAAGATGAGGTGGAGTGACTTGAATGGGACAATGTCTCATTAATGCACTCTGCACCAACTCCACGTCTTTATGTCTATGAAACTAGGATATTGTGCTTAATCTCATGGGCAGCACAGTAGCACTGAGATGGAGCTGCTGCCTCACAGTGGCAGGGATCAGGGTTTGATCCGAACTACGAGTGCTGTCTGTGTGGAGTTTGTAAGTTCTTCCCGTGACTCTATGTTTCTCTCCATGTTTGATTGTGCCTGATTTGAATAAGTTCGCACACTTTAATTTACCCTCTTTTGCAGTATAATTTAATCTCAGCCATTAAAAGAATAGAGGAAGAGGCATTGAGCTCTGGGCTAACAGGGTCAAATGCATGCATGGATAAAGGTCACCTGATGTATTCACCACCATGTATTTAATTCCACTGATTTCAACAGAACAATGCTATTGACATTTTTTGTCTATATTACATTCAAACTAATTTTCAATTGATAAATACTTTAAAAAAAAGTATAAACAAATCATTACCAGTCTTTGAATTTCCAGAATTAGGTTTGAATCATAAAATCATTCCCTATTTTGCTTCTGCTGTTCCACAAAAGTTTACTTCAGAAATACATTTACAACAATGTTTACCCTTTGTTTTCCTGTGAAAACATTGCTCCCAAGCAGTTCCATGTGAATAACCTTTCACATTTAACTTAGCATTGAATGGATTTCAAACTTGATCGCATCCAACAGCACATCCTGCAGGGATCACTGAATAGCAAACAAAGCAGCATGATTTTATTTTCCTAACCCATAGTGTATAATTGGCTGCATTCACCATTTAGGATAGATCTAATTTAGATTGAATGCTAAATGGCCTTTGAAATGATCCATCATTTTCTCCAGGGATGGATAAAAATGGCTGGGTTTTCCTCAGATTTGCCAAAACCCATGAGTGTAAAAAAAAACATCTCCATCATTGCCTTTTTCTAAATCCGATATTTCTGCACAAACAAGAATTATCAGGATAAACTGTATGCACACTCGGGAGTGGCTTCCTTGCTTTAAAAAAGTTTCAACAGTACAAATCTCTTGCTTGCGTATTCATTTCATTTTTAATTTCTGCTTACCTGCTGAGACCACAGTTTCTATTCCCGTGCCATTTATAAAGGCTCGCTTTATAAATCGCGGCTTTAAATCAGACCAGTAAATTCGCTGCTCTGATGCATCAAAATCAATGGTTTTAACTTGACTGATATCCGGATCAGTAAATGGTGTTATGTAGTTGTAATATGGATTATCAACATCAACTCCACGAATCTCGGAATTCCTCGAATAGATTAAAAATTCCTTTTGTTCTGCACAGAATAATACAATGTTTTAATGTTTTAATGTTTACTCCAGCTTCTGTTTAATGTTCGAATTTTGTTAGTGTTTTAAAAACAAAGCAATATCCAGTAAAACATTCATGAATACTCACTGAATTAAAAATATTTTAAATACCATTCAAATCTTGCCACATTTTTAATTAATTATCTGTCAAAGATATATATACACACACACAAATACACACATATATATACACACACACCATGAAACACCTTACATATGATAAGAAACTCCTTACATATGATAATTAAAAAAATCATGGCTACGTTGGTAGAACTTTTTTTTCTCTCATTTTATTGAAAGTCTGCAAGACAAATAACTGAACTTCCATTTAATTAACTTTGAGCAAAAGACTGGTCTGGTTGCTGTAGGGAGAAATATTGAAAATCCATTCAAAAAATACATGCTCAGAAATTCTACAAAGCTTTTGGTGAAATGTGGAAGGTGAAGATAACATTTACTGAAACAGCAAAGAAACAATCAGCCATCTCTTTCAATATTTATTATTTTGAAGTTTTACATATCTAATGTACATGCCAATATATAAAAAATGTGTATTTATATATTACATTTCATGACCCATGGGGAACCTCGCAAAGCCATTGAAATTAATTTTGAATTGAAGTCACTGTTAAAAGTTGAAGGATAAATCTTGTCCTGCTCGCCGGTTGTGTGCTCAGTTCCTTGTTCTACTCCTAGTACACACCTGATTATGTGTCGGCTGAATCAAGAACAATGAGCCTCGTGTCATGGTCTCAGAACATGTCACCACATGCCCTGAGACATTAGCAGAACTATTCACCACATGGTCTCAGGTCACTCTGGACTGTCAAAGCCACCACAGCCAGACATAAAAACAGCTTTTTTCCATGAGCAGTCGCTCTAATCAATAACCAAAAATCTGTAGCCTCCTTTAGCTCTGGTATTTTATTTCATTCACATTTTTAAACTATAATGTTTTATTATAATGTTTAATGTTTTATGTGTCATTCTTTATTGTTACTGTATGTTGTGTTGTTACTTGCAAGTGGAGCACCAAGGCAAATTCCTTGTATGTGTACATACTTGGCCAATAAACATTCATTCATTCATTCATTCATTCATTCATTTATTCATTCATTCATAACAATAATATTAACAAGACAAAAGAGATGGTTGTTAGCCGAAGGATGTGAGATGAACAATCTCCAGCTCACATCAATAGAGCTACTTAAAAATGATGGGCAGCTTCAAGTTCCTCGGCAATCCATATCACAGTGACCTAAATCGGTCCTTTCACACTCATGTGGTGATCAAGAAGATTCAGCAAGTCCATGAGGATTCTCTTGATCTTCTACAAATGCACTGTAGAAACTATTCTATGGGATTCATCTCAATCTGGAATGGCAACTGCTCTGTTCATAACAGCCTGAACCCGCAGAGCATGGTGAACACAGCTGTCTATCACAGACTCATCTCTTCTTTCTATCCAGTCTATCTTTATGGTACTTTGCATCAGTAAGGCTGGAAGTATTGTCAAGTATTTTTGCCACCCTGTAGTGCTTTGAGCATTACTGAAATAATGCCTTCCCCCCTGCTATCAGACTACCAAACCATTCACTTATTTCACAACCACCTGCTGCAGCCACTTCAGTGTATTCTTACTCTTAACTTCACCTCATTTGATATTTCCATGATTGTACTTTACTGTTCTTTTGCACTACAATCTGTCACTTGCATTTATTGCTGTACGTGTACTTTGCGAGATTCATGTGAACAAGAAATTTATTGTACCCTGGTTCATATGAACTGATCTGAATCTGGTTGACATGGAAAAGGTTCCTCCTGGTTAACGAGAACTATTCACCACAGGAGAAAGCACAGTGCAAATGTCCTTAACTTCCAGCAAATGGAGCTGTATTGGTGCAATTTGTTGCAAAGGAAAGAGATTATTTGCAAATGATAATTATGTCAACCTTCAATGCTATTCAATGAAAAACAAATATGCTATTGAGTTGTATGGAAGGAATGATGGGGTTTCTGCCCTTTCATTATATCTACTATACATCATTAATATAATTGGCATGCATGCATGATAGACTTCACTCTCAGCATACCAAAAAAAATACCACTGCTTTGGTTCATGTTTAACTCCAAGTTTGAGTCCAGCTCAAATAAAAAAAAACTTTTTTTAATAAACATGCAAGATGCAAGGCAGGAGCTTCACAGTTGTACTACAGTCTGAACATTATTTATCAAGCTATATTTTGACGTGACAGATTTTCAGGCACTTACCATAGCAGTTCTTCTCATCGGGGGCCAGTTTCATTAGATGAGGACATGTGCAAGCAGCAGTTCCATTGTAATTAATCAGGCACAAATGAGAACATGGACCTTTGCCATTATTAGACTCACAAGGATTTGGTGCTGTAATTATAAACACAACTTCAATTCATTATCAACTTTTCCTGTTACAGTAATTATTCAGCATAAAAGCATAAATAACAATTGCAATATTCCAACTTAAACTGAGATGTTACCTAGGTAATAAATTGCATAAATGGTAACATTGCCAGTCATATGGAGTTCATGACAGAAAATATCAAGTACAGTAAAAGCTCTCATGGATAAATCAGTCATAAAAGGTTATCTTGGAATCTCAACCAAATAAAACAATTGTGACCAGAATGCAATGTCAAATTAGATTTTTCCTTGATCTTTTATCCCACAATTTGCAATCACATTAAATTTATGAAATATGTACTTTGTAAGGTTGGCATTTTTCTTTAAATCATTAACTTAAAAATGATTTCATTCCATTGATTAGTTACTAAAGTTTGTTTAGAATAGAGTGCCAATATTCTGTGCCTATAAAAGCATCTATAAAAGTGCCTATAAAAGCGGTCAGTATATAATCTAGTTACTATTACTTGGTATGCAACAAATGAAAAAAAAATTGCCATTTGTGAATTCATTCGGGATAAAAGATCAAGGAAAAATATATGTATATGTTTTTTTCTTAAGATGTGGAAATGTATGTGATAATGATAACATATACATAGATAACTGGGAGAAATAAAAATGTGTATTTGTATACATATCTACAGAACTAAAGTGAAAACAATTGCAGGTGATCGAATTAACAGGACCAAAAGTTCTTTTTTTTAAATCAGCAATGAGTTTAGAAAACAATGACAATTCTCAGTTGTTCAGCAATCACCTATGAGCCGAGAAATAGTTAACATCTCAGATGGGAACTAAATCTGGCTGAATTTGCATGCATATTATACTAATATGTCACTAGCATATTCAAAAGTGGTCAAAACACAATTTTGAAGTGTGCTCTCTATTTTTGTACATTTGCACAACAGCAATATGACAACATATCATTAGTTGCATTAAAATTGGTCAACGTAGGACAAAGGAATCTTTTATGTGCACCAGACAGAGCAGAAGGTATCTCAGTTTTACATTTCAGCCTGCCACAGGCATCTATAATATTGCATTATTCCCTCAGTACAAAACTGGATCATGAGCCCTTTCTGATTAAGAGTTAATATCATTTCTAGTGAGCCATGGATGGCACTAAGGCACCTAATATTCTCCAGCAGATTGTATGTGTAAGGTTATGGAATTTCAGGCCTACAATCGGAGGATGGGTTTTGTTTTCATGTTAGAGTTTCCTTTTTGATAGGACTCCCATTTGTGAGTTGGGAAAATTAATGACATTGCAACCAGTCGGGCAAAGAGAATGGTGATGCAAGGAGTTTTGATCCTGGGTGGGCTGGAGGAGGGACAGTCAGCACGTTGTTGTGTCTAGACTGAAGATAGTTTATGGTTTGATTTGACCACAGACAAATTTCGAGATCAAAGTCCATCTGGGTTGGAGTTCAGACCAAAACTGGGAAAAAAAGGTAGCTAACTTGAGATGGAAAAGCAAATCAATTTTACTTCGGAGTCACGTGAGTGACTTCGTGAAGACCCCGCCAGCACACATGCGCGACATATCGTCGACCGCATGCGAAGCGACAGGCAGGGAGCAGGGTCGCTCCTCTACTGCAACAGACCTGCAGGTAAGCTAGACTAACCCGCGGTTGGGTTTTTCTTCACCACCAGGGACTCTGTTTAACAGGGTACTCCACGGGCCTCTTCGAGACTGACTGCGGACCGCGGGATGTGGCCAGTCAGCAGCGGCAGCAACAGACCGGAGTCGGGCAAGCCTGTTGAGCCAGGAGGGTCCGGGCTCACAGACACGGCGTTCGTAGCGACGGCAGAGCGGCAGCCCGACTCAACACCGCAGCCCGCAGGATTACCGCGGGCTGACGGCTTTACTACACACCGGGTAGGTCGAGCAGCCCATTGACCCAGCAGGGTCCGGGCTTACAGACTCACCTTTCAGAAGCAATGGCAGAGCGGCAGGATGTGGCCAGTCAGCAGCGGCAGCAACAGACCGGAGTCGGGCAAGCCTGTTGAGCCAGGAGGGTCCGGGCTTACAGACTCACCTTTCAGCAGCGACAGTAGAGCGGCAGCCCGACGCAACACCGCAGCCCGCAGGATTACCGCGGGCTGAAGGCTTTACTACACACCGGGTAGGTCGGGCAGCCCGTTGACCCGGGCTTACAGACTCACCTTTCAGAAGCAATGGCAGAGCGGCAGCCCGACTCAACACCGCAGCCCACAGGACCACCGCGGGCTGGCGGCAACACTACCCGGAGGTTGGGTAAGCCCGTGACCCAGGAGAGTCCGGGCTCGGAGTGCAGGAGCTCCGACTCAACGCCGCAGGAATACCGCGGACCAACAGCAACGTTACCCGGTAGAAGTAGCAAAGACAGAGCTGGGGACCCGACTCACTACATAGGTGGAGACTTGTTGTTAGCGGGAGTATTTTTTCCCGCATGAGAGTCTGGCCACTATCCTCGGAGCTGCCCACAACACCAGCAGCACCCACTCTGCGGGCCGGGATAAGAACGCGGGGAGCCCTGCGCAGCCAGGACCCGACTCTCCACCACGGCTGGCTATGGAACCACATGTTAATAGGAGCACCACGCAGGAGCAGGGTAGGCAAGACCCTGACTCCCTACCGCTATCGCCCAAACATCACCAGGCCAGCGGAAAACAGGTGCGTAAACCCGTGCCTCGTTCAATGGCATGTTCTGTTTCCCCTCTGCTACAGGTCTCCAGAGGGCAGACCAGGGGGTAAAGCCGCACCGAGGTCGAGAAGCCCGGCTGCAGCGGCCGGCATCGACGTGCCACCGGAGAAGTCTGCCAGATCGCGGACCGGTGACATACCTGCTGGGAAGTCGGGGAGCCCCGCAGGAGCGGGAGGTACCGGCTCACCACCGGGGCAGGCTGCCAGTGTGCAGGCCGGTGGCAGTGTATTTCAGTCGTGTGTCCCCGCTGAGGCGGCTGGCAGCGACTATGCGCCATCTCAATCCCGTATAACCAGGACTGGCGGTAAGCCCGCGCGGATGTCGGGGAGCCCCGCTGCGGCGGCCGGCACCGACTCGTCTCCGCTTCTGTCATCCAGACAGGCAGACCGCTACAGTCCGGAAGATGGCGGACTAGCGGCATGTCCGCGCAGGAGTCGTGAGCCCCGCAGGAGCGGCTGGCAGCGACTACCTGCCAACGTACCCTAGACATCACCTCGACAAGGTGCGGTCCATTGGCAGAAGCCCCAGTAGTTCTGGAGAACCTGGGGGAAGTCGACTTTTCATCCACAGATGCGGCGGCGGTCGCATGGCTCGTATGGAGCGAATGGTCGAGCTGTTCCTCGAACGGGACCTTCTCCATCAAGAGCGTGCGTCCCTAGGATCTAGGAGACACACAGCAGAAAGAGGGGTTGGCGCAAGAACCGATGTTGCCAGAGATGTCTGAAGGAATGTCACAATTTGCCCAATCAGGCGTGGAAGATGCATCATCCCCACATCCCAGCAATACAACAAACACAAAAGCCCAGAGCATTAAGCCCGCTGGTAACCATGGAGGTAAGGTGGTCTGGTTCTCTTGGGAGTGCTGCATGTATAACCTCACAAGAAGAAGGGAGATTGCGTACATTCTGGGATGCATGGGGTTTTGATTGTACTATCCCAGGGAACAAGCAACAGACATAATAGAGGCATGTAACAGCCTTGCTTGCGCCAGAAAACCGACTATTAGACATGCTGCTAAGGTGATTGGGAAGCTTGTAGCTATATTCCAGCTGCACAATTTGTGCCGTTACACTATCAAAACTTGCAAAGAGCAAAATCTCAGCATTAAAAGCGAATGCTGGACATTTTGACAGGCCTATGCAGCTGCCAAACAAGGCAAAATTGAGCTACAATAATGGATTAGCAATGTTTGTGATTGTTTAATCCCATCATTATATCAAACCCATCAGTCGTGTTACAAACCGACGCAAGCAACCAGGGCTAGGGAGCTACCAACACCACTTCCAGTTGTGGCGGCAGATGGGATTTGCACGAGTCTACTTCTCTTCAATCACCAGGTGAACCATATGGAAATGCTGGGAGCATGTCACGGGCTGCGGGCTTACTGCACTAATCTGCATCATACGCATGTCCATCTTCAAATAAATAATACCACTGAGGTGGCGTATTTAAATCATATGGGTGGTATCAAGTCAATAGTTGTGATGAATTGGCAAATTTAATTTGGCTCTGTTGTATTGAAATAAATATTTGGATATCAGCTACGTACCTTCCGGGTAAGCTCAATACAGTGGCAGACACCAGGTCACGAGTATTAATAACGACATCGAGTGGATGTTGAACCCCCAAATATTTGCTAAAATTATAGCCAAATATGGAACACCAGATATCGACCTTTTTTGCGTCTAGGTGAACCATCAGATACCAACATATGTCTCTTGGGAACCAGGTCCTGGGGCAGTGGCGATGGACGTGTTCTCGCTACATTGGGGGAAATGGGGTTTTCTATGCTTTTCCCCCATTCTGCCTCATTAGTCGGGTATTGCAGAAAAATCAACTAGATTCTGCAACAGGTATGCTGATAATACTCGACTGGTCTACACAACCATGGTACCCGGTGGTCCACAATATGATAAAAGAACCATGGGCACAGGTACCAAATGCCCGAATTTGGTGACCAATCCCATAACAGGGGAAAATCATCCGTAGCATGGTCATCTGAACCTGTTGGCTTGCAGGTTCTGAAGAGGCCACTACTGAAATCCGGGCTGTCATCTAAACCATGGACATCATAACAGCATCGTGCAGAGCACCTACAACTCTGCTATGATCTCCAATGTGCTGGAATTCCTCGCGGGCCTTCATTATGACGAGGCCCTCAGTTACAGTGCCACAACAGTGCCAGGAGAGCACTGTCATCCTATCTCAACATTGGAGTGGTATCTCACCAGCTGGTATCCAATCTAAGAGGGGTGTATTCAATTGCAACCCTCCCCGACCACGATATAATTTACCTGGGATATAGGGGTGTTGACCCTACTAAGGAGCTGGCCGCTTATGACGGATTACCACTGGACTAACTCACCTTCAAAGTGGTGATGTTAATGGCAATGACCACAGCACAACGGGTCCAGACTCTACAGAAACTAAAACTGGATAGAATGGACTCGACTCCCTATAAAGCGACTTTTTTTATAGATGAGTTGCTTAAACAACACAGACCTGGAACTACAGGACTGAAAATGGAATTCCTAGCATACCTCGTTGATGCAAGGCTCTGTATAGCCACCTACATCCAACATTATATTAATGTCACACACACCATCAGGAATATGGAGATGGGTCTGTTTATCAGCCATGAAAACCCACATCACAGGGTGACGGTGCAGACTATCTCCAGGTGGCTCAGGGTGGTATTCGGTGCAGCAGGTAAGACACTAATATTTTTAAATTTCATTCTCCCAGGGCTGCATCCACATCAGCGGCAAGGACCATGGAGGTACCCATGGATCATGTCCTCGCAATAGCGGGCTGGGCCAGTGAAGCTACATTTCAGCATTTTTATAACAAACGTGGCCGCTCCCGCAACGTTTGCGGAGTCAGTTTAAATGCTGTTCCCTAAACGTTTGTCCCTGAGTTCAGGGGTTTATTATTTGTATTAACAAATATGTTATTATTTTTCAGCTTGTTCAAGTCTGCAATATGTTAACATACTTCCTCCATCAGGAATTACGGCAGTGTGTGAGCATGGACGTGGTCCAGGGCATGGAATCACAGAGCTTTGAAATCTTCACAAAGTCACTCACGTGACTCCGAAGTAAAATAGTAAGCTTAAACGAGAACTTACCAGTTTGAAGTTTGATCCTTATTTTATGAGGAGTTATGATGAGGGATTTTGTGCCCTCCACTCCCAGCCCTCTATCATAAGGTCAACTGGTATTAGAGTCTCTTAAATCTTACTATCTTCAGTCATTGTTGTTATCTGTGATTCCACACCACTGCTTTGAAGAATGTTGCGCATGCGTGCTGGTGGGGTCTTCACGAAATCCCTCATCGTAACTCCTCATAAAATAAGGATCAAACTTCAAACTGGTAAATTCTCGTTTAATCTTACTATTATGTAGTGATTGGGCTGGAGTGAAGTACATATTTACAAAACAACAAAAGCATCCAAGATGTATCCTGGTGCAAAAGGTTACATCACTATTGGGGAATTTAAATATATACTAGATTCTTACAACAGCATGCCTATTGCGCATCAGATGGTAAACACAAGGATCGATGAACAAATCTGGGGTGTGGGTGGAGCTGTTGAAGGATTGGGAGCTTGTTTTCTAATAGTCCTGGAGAAAGTTACTGCCAATGCACCTTTAAGTAAAGTTTCTTCCCACTGGGTACATATCAGACAGCAGGGAGTCTTTTATCTGGGCAGTCAGCTTCATTATGCTGAAAGTTATTGAACTGAGCAAGCTGCTACCCTTGAGACTACTGGCCTACTGCCAATTCTCACTTCCGAATTCACAAAGGATGTGAGTGGCTTCAGTTCCCACTATCAATGACTTTGGTCTTTTCAAACCTTTAATATAGTACATGTAACAATATATTTTTAAGAATTTAAATTTCAGTTCATTTCTCACAAAATGTAGTGGTCCAGATGTTGCTGAAAAATATTGGAACATCCATGCATAATTATTAGCGTTTGGTCCACTTGAGTTTCCCATGGTCGAATCTTTGAACTGGTGGCAACTGCTTTTAGCTATTTCTCTGACACATTTCCAACATTAGACTAATTGCAGAGCATAGGAAAGTGAGGTTGTCAAGATTCTCTACCCCTCATTGCAAGCAATCCACTTAAATCACATGTGTGGGAATGAACTTCAGATGCTGGTTTAAACTGGTTTAAACTGGCGATAGACTGAAAATGCTGGAGTAACTCAGCAGGATAGGCAACATCTCCGAAGAGAAGGAAGAAATGTCACCCATTCCTTCTGTCAAGAGGTGCTGCCTGAATCTAGCATTTTGTGTCTATCTTCCACTTAAATCACATGTTCGATTAAACCCTATTAAGGTGCTTTCTTGTCTCCATTGACTGCAAATGGAAAATTAAAATGCATGTTTGCATTTTTTAAGTTTTAAATGCCTTAAATATGTGTTTTAATAATGTGAAACAGCAACATAAGCATTCAGGTTTTTGCAACAGTCTAGCCTGCTGACAATCTTTTATCAGTTTAGATATACAATGGGGAAACAGTCACTTCAGCCCATTGAGTCCATCACCCGTACACTAGTCCTATCCTACACCCAAGGGACAATGTACAGACGCCACTTAACCTACACTGGACTAAGATGGACCTGTTGGGCCCCTGTCACATGGGAGGCCTGGTCCCCCAACACAATCCGTTCCCCCAATGCAATATTCCACCACTCACCCATAAACCCCATAGGAAATTCAGAGTTCAACAGAGGAGGACAAAGGGCTTAATTAGGAACGGGAAAATAGATTATGAAAGAAAACTGGCAGGGAACATAAAAACTGACTGCAAAAGTTATTATAGATATGTGAAGAGAAATAGATTAGTTAAAACAAATGTAGGTCCCTTGCAGTCAGAAACAGGTGAATTGATCATGGGGAACAAGGACATGGCAGACCAATTGAATAACTACTTTGGTTCTGTCTTCACTAAGCAAGACATAAATAATCTGCCGGAAATAGCAGGGGACCAGGGCTCAAATAAGGTGGAGGAACTGAGTGAAATCCATGTTAGCCGAGAAGTGGTGTTGGGTAAATTGAATAGATTAAAGGCCGATAAAACCCCAGGGTCAGATAGTCTGCATCCCAGAGTATTCAAGGAAGTAACCACAGAGATAATGGATGCATTAGTGATAATTTTTCAAAACTCCTTAGATTCTGGAGTAGTTCCTGAGGATTGGAGGGTAGCTAATGTAACCCCACTTTTTAAAAAAAGGAGGGAGAGAGAAAACGGGGAATCACAGACCAGTTAGATGGGATAGCAGTACATTTGGAAAGTGGTGAAATCATTAGACAAAGTCAGCATAGACTTACGAAAGGTAAATCATGTCTGACGAATCTTATATAATTTTTCGAGTATGTAACTAGCAGAGTGGATAAGGGAGAACCAGTGGATGTGTTATATCTAGTCTTTCAGAAGGCCTTCGACAAGGTCCCACATAAGAGATTAGTATACAAACGTAAAGCACATGGTATTGGGGGTTCAGTATTGATCTAGATAGAGAACTGGCTGGCAGACAGGAAGCAAAGAGTAGGAGTAAACGGGTCCTTTTCAGAATGGCAGGCAGTGACTAGTGGGGTACCGCAAGGCTCAGTGCTGGGACCCCAGCTAT
Source organism: Okamejei kenojei (assembly GCA_035221665.1). Classification (NCBI taxonomy): domain Eukaryota; kingdom Metazoa; phylum Chordata; class Chondrichthyes; order Rajiformes; family Rajidae; genus Okamejei; species Okamejei kenojei. The sequence goes on along the minus strand of CM069137.1, from coordinate 28,856,983 downwards.
TTACAATATATATTAATGATCTGGACGAGTGAATTGATTGCAACATCTCCAAGTTTGTGGATGACACAAAGCTGGGGGGTAGTGTTAGGTGTGAGGAGGATGATAGGAGGCTGCAAGATGACTTGGATAGGCTGGGTGAGTGGGCAAATGCATGGCAGATGCAGTATAATGTGGATAAATGTGAGGTTACCACATTAGTGGCAAAAACAGGATAGTAGACTATTATCTTAATGGTGGCAAATTAGGAAAAGGGGATATGCAATGAGACCTGGGTGTCATGGTACACCAATCATTGAACGTAGGCATGCAGGTACAGCAGGCAGTGAAGAAAGCAAATGGTATGTTAGCATTCATAGCAAAAGGATTTGAGTGTAGGAGCAGGGAAGTTCTACTGCAGTTGTACAGGGTTTTGGTGAGACCACACCTGGAGTATTGCTTACTTACAGTTTTGTCTCCAAATCTGAGAAAATACATTCTTGCCATAGAGGGGGTACATAGAAGGTTCACCAGACTGATTCCTGGGATGTCAGGACTTTCATATAAGGAAAGACTGGATAGACTTGGCTTGTACTCACTAGAATTTAGAAGACTGAGGGGGGATCTTATAGAAACTTACAAAATTCTTAAGTGGTTGGATAGGCTAGATGCAGGAAGATTGTTCCTGATGTTGGGGAGGTCCAGAACAAGGGGTCACAGTCTAAGGATAAGGGGGAATTCCTTTAGGACCGAGATGAGGAAAACATTTTTCACACGGAGAGTGGTGAGTCTCTGGAATTATCTGCCACAGAAGGTAGTAGAGGCCAGTTCATTGGCTATAATTAAGAGGAAGTTAAATGTGGCCCTTGTGGCTAAAGGGATCAGGGGGTATGGAGAGAAGGCATTTACAGGATACTGAGTTGGATGATCAGCCATGATCATATTGAATGGCGGTGCAGGCTCGAAGGGCCAAATGGCCTACTCCTGCACCTATTTTCTATGTTTCTAACATTCTGTCGGAGCTCATCCATTGGTGTCCCGATTCATGAAAGGTATTTTTAACAAGAACCCTCCTAGACCTAGATATACGGAAATCTGGGATGTGAGCATAGTTCTCACACTGCTTCGTCAATGGGCTCCAATTACATCTCTGTATCTCCAAAAACGAACACTTAAAGTGGTCATGCTTATGGCGCTCGTTTCAGCGCAACAGGTCCAGACATTTCAAAAGCTACGACTGGACAGCATGCATTATTCTGTAAATAATATTATGTTTTATGTATATGATCTAATCAAACAAAGCAGGCCAGGGATGTCCGGGACCAAAATGAGCTTTAGAGCATACCCCATTGACCTGCGACTATGTGTAGTTACGCACCTACGTCAATATATTGAGGTCCCCAAGAGTCTTAGAGGCTCTGAAACAACGATGCTCATCAGTCACAAAAAACCTCATAGAAAGATGTCGGTGCAGACCATTTCTAGGTGGCTGAAACAGGTTTTGGATTGTGCTGGAGTAGACACTGATGTGTTTAAATCTCACTCCACCAGGGCGGCATCAACATCCGCAGCGAGGACACTGGACGTCCCTTTAGACCAAATCTTCGGGGCCGCAGGATGGTCCAGTGAAGGGACTTTTAAACGGTTCTATAACAAACCTGTTCTCACGACGGAAGGATTTGGGCATGCTATTTTGGGTTCTGTTTTGTAGAGAGAGAGGGGTCGTTATTGTTTATTTTGTTATTAAAACATTAATTTGTATAATTCAAACTATGTTCAATACATTATTTGTTTATCCTGTGTCAACCGAAGCAGTGTGTCATATGGACCTGGATCTAAGGCATGAAATCACAGAGCTTTGAAATGTTCACGTAATCACTCACATGACTCCGAAGTAAAATAGTAAGATTAATGAGAACTTACCAGTTTGAAGTTTGATCTTTATTTTATGAGGAGTTACGGTGAGCGATTACGGGTCCCCCGCTCCCGGCCCTCATAATCGCAAAGATCATCTGGTAGTCCGAGTCTTCTGAGTCCTACTATAATACGTTGACTGTAGTTACTGTGATTTCACGCCGCTGCTTTGAAGATTGACGCGCATGCGCACTGGCGGGTCTTCTTCACATAATCGCTCACCATAACTCCTCATAAAATAAAGATCAAACTTCAAACTGATAAGGTCTCATTTAATCTTACTATTATAGACCAGTCAGCCTGACATTGGTGGTGGGGAAGATGCTGGAGTCAATTATAAAAGATGAGATAGCCGAACATTTGGATAGCAGTAACAGGATCGGTCCAAGTCAGCATGGATTTATGAAGCGGAAATCATGCTTGACTAATCTTCTGGAATTTTTTGAAGATATAACTAGGAAAATGGACAAGGGAGAGCCAGTGGATGTAGTGTAGCTGGAGTTTCAGATAGCATTTGATAAGGTCCCACATAGGAGATTAGTGGGCAAAATTAGGGCACATGGTATTGCGGTAGAGTGCTGACATGGATAGAGAAGTGGTTGGCAGACAGGAAACAAAGAGTAGGGATTAACAGGTCCCTTTCAGAATGGCAGGCAGTATCTAGTGGGGTACCGGAAGTCTCGTTGCTGGGACCGCAGCTATGTGCAATATACATCAATGATTTGGATGAAGGGTGACTTGGACAGGTTGGGTGAGTGGGCAGATGCATGGCAGATGAAATTTAATGCGGATAAATGTGAGGATATCCACTTTGGTAGCAAAAACAGGAAGGCAGATTACTATATAAATAGTGTCAAGTTGGGAAAAGGGGAAGTACAACGGGATCTGGGGGTCCTTGTACATCAGCCTATGAAAGTAAGCATGCAGGTACAGCAGGCAGTGAAGAAAGCAAATGGAATGTTGGCCTTTATAACAAGAGGAATTGAATATAGGAGCAAAGAGATCCTTCAGTAGTTGTACAGAGCCCTGGAGTATTGTGTGCAGTTTTGGTCCCCTAATTTGAGGAAGGACATTCTTGCTATTGAGGGAGTGCAGCGTAGGTTTACAAGGTTAATTCCTGGGATGGCGAGACTGTCATATGCTGAGAGAATGGAGCGGCTGGGCTTGTACACTATGGAGTTTAGAAGGATGAGAGGGCATCTCATTGAAACATATACAATTGTTAAGGGTTTTGACACGCTAGAGGCAGGAAACATGTTCCCGATGTTGGGAGAGTCTAGGACCAAGGGCCACAGCTTAAGACTAAGGAGTAAACCATTTAGAACGGAGACGAGGAAGCAATTTTCTCACAGAGAGTGGTGAGTCTGTGGAATTCTCTGCCTCAGAGGGCGGTGGAGGCGGTTTCTCTGGATGCTTTCAAGAGAGAGCTTGATAGGGCTCTTAAAAATAGCGGAGTCAGGGGATATGGGGAGATGGCAGGAACGGGGTACTGATTGGGGATGATCAGCCATGAATGATGGTGCCTGCTCGAAGGGCCGAATGGCCTACTCCTGCACCTATTGTCTATTGTCATACACTCCCCCCTTCCCCTTCATACACTGCCCCCCCATCCCCCACCCCATCACACACTCCCCCCGTCACACATTCCCCCCATTGCGCGGCCCAGTCGGACTGAAGATGGTGGCGCGCAGTATTCTCCTTCAAGCTGCTGTTACCATTAGCAACGTGTGCGAATAACCGTGGTGAGGTTATTGTGGGCTCGAAGACTGTTCACGGGCAGGTCCCATTGTGATGTAATTGTGGGACTCGCAGATTATGTAAATGAGATCCCATTGTGATTGGAGGACTGTGAGATAGTATTGTGACATCATCACTGGAAGCTGCTGGAAGAGTCTCCCTCTCAAAGGCAGTTATTATTTTTAAAGTTGGCGTTTTTAAACACTTCAAATATCAATAACTTGTGAAATGTAACATCAAATCTGAAGAAAACTTAGGTCGACGACAGGAAAAAGCTGAGTAAGGTTCCCCCAACGCAATATTCCACCGCTCATCCATAGCCCACAACCGCGCAGCCACAACTCATCTCCCCACATCCACAGCACTCTCTCTCCTTCCTCTTCATCCTCCCTCTTCTTTCCCCTCTTTTCCCCATCCCTTCCCCCAATCCCTCCCTCACCTCTCCCTCCCTCTCCTTTCCCCAACCCTCAATTACTCCCTCCATCCCTAACTCATCTCCCCTCCCTACCCCCCACGTATCCTGCAGAGGCCACAAATAGGCCCCAACCTCGGGTGTTTCACAGAGGAAGAGAACTTTATGATGTCTTTCCCCACAGTGGAAAATTTTGATTCTATTGTGGGGCGACGTTCATATAATGTTTTCTGTCATTTTTCTGATTTTTATTAATTTTTCTATGGATGTATGGAATCTTTATTATTTATTTTATTATTTATTTTATGTAAAGCACTTTGGTTTCAACGCGAGTTGATTTAAACGTGCTATATAAATAAAATGTACTTACTTACTTACTACTATCCCTCTATCCCACACCTCCCCACTCCTCGCCTCCCTATCCCCCCTACTATTCCTCAGCACCTCCCCGGGGCTCACGTTGTCGACCTCCCCGTGGTGAGCCCTGTCAACTGACTTCAGTCAGGCGAACGACAACAAACGGAGGCAGCAGCAGCGCCGTAGCTTGGCGCCAACCCGAAGCATGCACCCTTTTTAGGGCGGGCACCTACGGATGTCGAACCGGATGGCATCACCCTGCTGCGGACTTCTGTTGCCTCAAACGCAAGAAGAAGAAGAAGCACCTCCCCCACTGCCCTCCTCTCCCTCTATTCCACACTCCCTACCTCCTTTATTCCCCCTCCTCTCCCTCTCTATTCCCTCTCCTCTCCCACTCTCCCTCCTTACCTCCTCCCACTCTCCCTCCTCACCTCCTTCCCTCTCCTCCTACCTTCCCCAATTCCTCCTCTCCTTTCCCCTACCCTCAGTCACTCCCTCCCTCCATAACTCCTCTCCCCTCCCTACCCCCCTCCTCTCCACTATCCCACCTCCTCCCACACTCCTCCTCCTCACCACCCCCACTTTCCCCTCCCTAACTCCTCCTCTCCCTCATTCCCCCCGTCTCCCTCCTCACCTACCCCACTTTCTCCCCTTGCCCTCCCTACCCCACTCTCCCTCAATTCCCCCACTCTCCCTCCTCACTGCCCCAGGATCTCGTGGTTGCCGATCCTCTGACCAGTGGTTTCCTTGACCGGAGGCCACGCCATCTGGAGACCACGTCGGGCAATGCCGGGCAGAGGCGGGCACTGCTGGTGAATGACAGAGGCCGCGGCCAATCAGTGTGGGGATGTTGCATGAAGGGGCGTCGCCGTCCCGGCGGTGACTGAGAGCAGAGGTGACCAATCTTTGCATGCGTGATTTTTAAGATTTTTAAACCTTAATAGAGGGGGGTCAGTCTACCCCAAGACAGAAGGGTGAGGAGTTGCACAGTTTGATAGCCACACCGAAGAAAGTTTTAGTGTGGCGTTATGTACACCGTTTTGGTGGAACCAGTCTGTTGCTGAAGGTACTCCTCAGGTTGATTCATGTGTCATGTTCCCACCAGTGTAGACCAGGACAAGTGCTTGAAATTAGGTGACAGCATCCCATAGACTAAGTAGGCCCAGATGACACGACAACGACCCCAATGGATGTATTTCTGTCTCTGAGTCCAAAAGGTTGGGTTTGAAACTTAATCTAGGTGGCACGCTTCATTGTCCCCCAGCCAAGCTAGAACCAGTCTTTAAAATAAGGTTTATACAGGGGGAGAAGAAAATTGCATTCATAGTGTTGAGATGCCCATTCATGCCTCTTTCATCAAAATATGTGTGTGTCTAATTAGCCTTGGTTGAAGGCCACATGAAAAGTATTCAGATTTTGTTTAAATGAAGGTACTAATAGAAGCCACCTCCAATATTATTTGCAAGTGGCTCAGGAATCCCATGTATGTGACTTGAACTAGTTCCTGCTCCGGGGCAGAACATAGTGAACAGTAAGGATGTTTTAAATGTACTGTAATCTGCATTATTCAAAAAGTCTTTGGAAAGTGAAATCCCTGGCAGGCATCAGTTTGATAAATATTTAAGAGTAATTTCAGAAATATCCTCAGACTAAATTACATTATATCTTGGCAATTTCACAGAAGGTCATTGTACATTAGGCTCTTCTTAATGTTGAAATATCAGCAGCCAATGCTTAATCATTGGCTGCTGATATGAACTGCATTTATATAACCATATAAATAACCATATAACAATTACAGCACGGAAACAGGCCCTCTCGGCCCTTCCAGTCCGTGCCGACCATTTGTTTTCCCCTAGTCCCATCTACCTGCACTCAGACCATACCCCTCCATTCCCTTCACGTCCATATACCTATCCACTTTAGTCTTAAATGTTAAAATCGATCCTGCCTCCACCACTTCTGCTGGAAGCTCATTCCACACAGCCACCACCCTCTGAGTAAAGAAGTTCCCCCTCACGTTACCCCGAAACTTCTGTCCCTTAATTCTCATGTCATGCCCTCTTGTTTGAATCTTCCCTACCCTCAATGGGAAAAACGTATCCACGTCAACTCTGTCTATCCCTTTCATCATTTTAAAGACCTCAATCAAGTCCCCTCTTAACCTTCTGCGCTCCAAAGAATAAAGACCTAACTTGTTCAACCTTTCTCTGTAACATAGTTGCTGGAACCCTGGCAACATTCTAGTAAATCTCCTCTGTACTCTCTCTATTTTGTTGACATCCTTCCTATAACTAGGCGACCAAAGTTAGACAATAGACAATAGACAATAGGTGCAGGAGTAGGCCATTCGGCCCTTCGAGCCCGCACCGCATTTCAATGTGGTCATGGCTGATCATCCCCAATCAGTATCCCGTTGCTGCCTTCTCCACATATCCCCTGACTCCGCTATCTTTAAGAGCCCTATTGACTCCCTCTTGAAAGTATCCAGTGAACCGGCCTCCACCGCCCTCCGAGGCAGAGAATTCCACAGACTCGCAACTCTCTGTGTGAAAAAGTGTTTCCTCATCTCCGTTCTAAATGGCTTACCCCTTATTCTTAAATTCTGGCCCCTGGTTCTGGACACCCCCAACATCGGGATCATGTTTCCTGCCTCTAGCATGTCCAAACCTTTAATAATATTATATGTTTCAATAAGATCCCCTCTCATCCTTCAAAACTCCAGAGTATACAAGCCCAGCCACTCCATTCTCTCAACATGTGACAGTCCCGCCAACCCGGGAATTACATTGTAAACCTATGCTGCACTCCCTCAATAGCAATAATGTCCTTCCTCAAATTAGGGGACCAAAACTGCACACAATACTCCAGGTGTGGTCTCACTCGGCAGCAGAAGGACCTCTTTGCTCCTATACTCAACTAATCTTGTTATGAAGGCCAAAATGCCATTCACTTTCTTCACTGCCTGCTGTACCTGTTTGCTTACTTTCATCTTTTATAATTGACTCCAGCATCTTCCCCACCACTGATGTCAGGCTACATGGTCTACAATTCTCAGTTTTCTCTCTTCCGCCTTTCTTAAAAATTGGGATAAAATTAGCTACCTTCCAATCCACAGGAACTGATCCCGAATTTATAGAACATTGGAAAATTATCACCAATGCGTCCACGATTTCTAGATCCACTTCCTTAAGTAGCCTGGAATGCAGACCATCAGGCCCTGGGGATTTATCAGCGTTCAGTCCCATCAGTCTGCCCAACACCATCTCCTGCCTAACGTGGATTTCCTTCAGTTCCTACGTCATCCCAGATCCTCTGGCCACTAGCACATCATGAAGATTGTTTGTGTCCTCCTTAGTGAAGACGGATCCAAAGAACCTGTTCAACTCATCTGCCATTTCCTTGTTCCCCATAATAAATTCACCTTTTTCAGTCTTCAAAGGTCCAACTTTCATCTTAACTAATTTTTTCCTCTTCACATACCTAAATAAGCTTTTACTATCCTCCTTTATATTCTTGGCTAGCTTACCTTCGTACCTCATCTTTTCTCCCCGCATTGCCATTTTAGTTATCTTCTGTTGCTCTTTAAACATTACCCAATCCTCTTGCTTCCCACTGATCTTTGCTGCGTTGTACTTCTCTTTTATTTTTATACTGTCCCTGATGTCCCTTCCCACGGTCGCCCCTTACTCCCCTTGGAATCTTTCTTCCTCTTTGGAATGAACTGATGCTGCACCTTCTGTACTATTCCCAGAAATACCTGCCATTGTTTTTCCACTGTCATCAATTTTTTAACACTGAAATTGATTTTTTTTTCAGTACATACGCAGTCTCTGTGTTTTTGCAATAGTTGTTCTAATATATTTGGTTGCCAAAAGGATCAATGGTAAAAAAAAACAAAAAACAACATTTGTGACTTGCAGATATTCTAGCTTTTAAAGTTTCTCATTTGGGTCAATTGACTTTCAAATAATTTACCTAAACCACAATCTAATTAAATGTTTAACCTATTCTAAATAAACATTTGAGAGTGATAATTACAAGAGCTTTGCATACTTTTTGTTACTGTTTTTAATCAGTTCCTTCCTATTAAAACAATAATCTAAAACAGAAGGATCAAAATTACTTGCAACCAATATATATCAACAACAGAAACATATTTCTATAAAATAGTGCCTTCAACAAATATTTCTATAGGAACTTTACTAAAGGGAAAGGTATTTTCTATGAAAGAAAATAGTAGCAAGTTTCGGTCATCCATTGTACCTTTAAGAGACTTAAACATATGGCAAAATCCAGCTTCAAAGAATTGTGGTTATAATTAGTTTGAAATACTTTATGATTGATCCAAACCACGCAAGCCCCAAGCCTGCGGTTAGCAATCATTTGCCTAAACAAAATATGGACACAAAAAGCTGGAGTAACATTTCGAAAAGTCACCCATTCCTTCTCTCCAAAGATGTTGCCTGTCCCACTGGGTTACTCCAGCTTTTTGTGTCTATCTTTGGTTTAAACCAGCATCTGCATTTCCTGCTCACATATTTGCCAAAACAAACCTTATTCTAACAACCTTCATCAAAATGAGCTAACCGTCAGTTTAAACTCTTTAAACAGTGGTAGTTTTTTAAAAATATATATATCAGCCGAGGTCTTTTTAGCTCATGAAATGCATCATTGTACTTACATGGGGAACTATAATTGACTTAATCATTGTTTATTTGATAACTTGACTGATTTTGCTTTATTGCGTTAGCCTTGGGACATGTTATTAGCAGATTGTTAGTACAAGCGGATGCGCACAAGCAGTGTATGGTCAATAAATCTGCAAAAGGTTCAGCAAAGGCCCAAGAATTCTGAAAACATTTTTCAGCCAAATGCTATACATGCATTATTGATCCTTTTTTTTCCTCAAAAAGAAATGTCTCGTTGTCATAATGTCTTGATACAAACTGAACCCATAATAAAAATTAAAACAGTACTCCCAAAGGCCTGGCAAAAATTTTGATTTGTATTCATAGAAAACAGCAATGCAAATCAGTACAAGTGACCAGTGGAAAGTTATGTGCACATAAAAAATATAATTCATCAGCATTATATTATTATTGCCATCCGTGAGTTTAATAGACCCATATCAGCATATATTTATTGAGCATTCCTCCTGATTTATTGTAAGCTAAATTGGGGAAAGATGTATACGTGTCTTCTTCTTATCAACAAAATCAATTCAGTTCAAAGAATTCACATTGTAATAGAGACAATTAATAATGATCAATTGTGAACCTAATAGATTTTGACTTAATCGATAATTAACACATGATTTAAGTTCTTAAGGATGAGCTAGTTGCAAACTGTCATTTTATGGATGATGACATTTATTGCATGGTAACTTTCAGCAAAGATCCAATCCATGCTATCATGTCAGACCCTCTGTCAGTCTGACGAAGGGTCTCAACCTGGAACATCACCAGTCAATCTGAAGAAGGATCTCGTCCCAAAACATCACCCATTCCTTCTCTCCAGAGATACTGCCTGCCCTGCTGAGTTAGGTGTGTGTGGTGGGGGGGGGGGGGGGGGGGGGGGGGGTTGGGTGGGTTGGGGGGGTTGTGGGAAACCTTTTTTTTTATCTCTCACCTCGACGGAGATGCGTTTTTTTCCTTATCGTATCTCCGTCCGCACTGCAGCCTAACATCGAGAAGTCGGCGGGCTCTGCTGGAGACTGACTTCGGGAGCTCCAGCCATGGGAACCTGCGTACTTACCATTGTGGAGCGGGCGATCCCTTTGCCAGGGATCGATCTATGAACTCCAACCATGGGAACCTGCGTACTTACCATTGTGGAGCGGGCGATCCCTTTGCCAGGGATCGATCTATGAACTCCAACCATGGGAGCCTGCGGACTTAACATTATGGAGCTCGTGGTCTGTGGTTAGAGACCACCTTCGGGAGCTCCAAGCTGCGTGAGCTTCGATTGCCCCGACGTGGTGTGTCATGTTGCTATTTTGACTATGGCTGCATGGTAATATGAATATCACTGTACCTTAATTGGTACATGACAATAAAACCTTTGAAACCTTTGAAACCTTATTAAGAACATTCAGTGTAATATCAATTCTGTCCCTGTATTGAAAGAGTTATAAAAACATCTTCATTACATCTAAGCAGCTATCTGTAGGCTATCTATTCAAGCCTACTGAGCTCAAAATGTGTAGGATAGAACTGCAGATGCTGATTTAAATCAAAGGTAGACACACCTACTGAGGTTTAATGTGGCCATGAATTGTCATGGTCTATAAGGAATTACCACCAGTGCAGCCTCTGACATTCAGAACGCCCTCAACTTCCATTGCACACAGCATTTCAGAATATGGAGATGTGCTGGAGGACAAAATATAGCACATTTGACTTCTACTGTAGGCACAATACTCTCCCCAATGGTGATTCCAGAGTGAATAATCCAAACAGCTGCATGCTGATTCATTTAGACTACTGATACTAAAGCATAAGCATCGACCGCAGCTACCATGTGATTCAGCTTTTCAGTTCCAATATCAAAGCCGTCATGCAGATCACAATCAGCCAACCTTAGTCTAAATTGAACTGGTGAAATAAATCAATTGTCTTTGATGCAAAACTCATAATACTCCAGATTTTTCATTTCAGAACTGCCTCTTTCTTGAGGTCAACATTTTTAGGTCTTTCATATGGTCCTCAACTGCCCTACACAAGCGTACATTTCCCCTGCATTCTCTAAAATGTCAAATTGAGTAGGGCTGGATAAGGCTCATTGTATAAACTGAACACAGTGTACACCATGTTCATTATGCTTGTGTCAAACGTATGACAATGTACAATATTCATTACCCATTCTAAAAACTGTAAAACTAACAAAATCAAAGGTGTTCACAAAACTGGAATTCTGCTACAAAAATAACTGAATGTCAACCAAGATAGATTGGCATTATCTGATGACCAAGATGCAGAAAGAGCTTTACACATACAGATGCTTAACTATGGAGATGAGTCCTTTCTCAAGCGTTTCCAGGTCATAACAGATAAAGCCAAGCATGGAATCAAACCTAGCTTGAGTAACCAAGAGGATTAATTGATTGTCATCAGCATTGTGGAAGAAAACTTACTGATTTAGTAAGGAGATTTAATTTTCAATCATTTATACTATCTGAGGTTGAAACCAAGCAAATGCACAATTTTGCAAGTAGTAGTGATCCGAGCTGTGTTTTTAATATCCCAAATGGCCAGAGAAGCCATGATCAATTTTCCAAACTTTGAAAGTGTGGCAGAACCAAACAAGTGTGGGGTTACTGCAGTGTTTTTTTTTTTGTAAAATATTTTTATTAGAAGTAAATACATATTAAGAAGAAATAATATAAAATCGAAAAAAAAGAAACATATTATTCGTCACATACATTCTTAATATTTTTAAAATTTACAGTCATTCTTATTTATACTTCTATATTTTTTATTATTTTATAACAGTAGGAAGTAAAGAGAAATAATAAAAAGAAATAAGATAGAAATAAAAAATCGATAAAATGAGTGGAGTATTAAGCAAGATATTCTTCATTGGAGATATATTCGTGATCTATTGTATATAATTCTTCATCTATTCCTTCATTCAGGTTTCAGTCAGGGCCTCGAACCGGACCACCTTAACCCTTTAAGTATTCAATAAATGGAGACCATATTCCTCTGAATTGATCTAGCCTGTCCAATAGGACAAGTCTTAATCTTTCCAGGTGAAGTGTCTCCGACATTTCCGTAATCCACATTTTGATTGTGGGGGATGTGGGACCTTTCCAAAATCTTAGTATTAATTTTTTACCAATTATTAAACTATAACCAATAAAAATTATTTGCTGTGTTGTTAGTAGCTGATCCCTTTCTAATATTCCTAATATGATTAATTTTGAGTCTGGAGTTAAATTTGCATTAACTACATTCGAGATTATCTTAAAAATTTCTGTCCAAAAATTAGTAATTTTTGTACATTTTGTGAATGAATGCATTAGATTAGCTTCTAACTGCTGACATTTATCACATATAGCAGAAACATTTGAAAAAATTCTGTTTAATTTGGATTTTGAGAAGTGTAATCTATGTAAAACTTTAAATTGTATCAAGGAGTGTCTGGCATTTAATGAGCAGTGGTGTATATGTTGTAAACTTTCATTCCATACTTCTACACTAATTGTTTGACCTAATTCGTTTTCCCATGCTTGTCTATATTTTTCCGTGTTTGGTAAATCATTTTCCAGTAAGATATTATAAATATATGATATTAATTTTTCTGTATTCGGATGTTTATTTAGACATTCATCTAAAATTTCTGTCTTTCTATTCCTAAAATCTGGTGTGTTTGATTTAACATAATCTCTAATTTGTAGATATCTAAAGTACTCTTTTGTGAGTAATCCGTAATGTTGCAGTAATTCCTGAAATGACAGAAATAAACTTTCCCTGTAGAGATCACCCATCTTATTTATTCCATAGTTCTTCCATTTAAAAAAACCTTTATCCATCAATGAAGGTTTAAAAGTAATGTTGTTAACAATTGGAAGAGCCAGTCGTATATTCTGTAATTTTAATGTTTTATTTAATTGTTTCCAAATACGTATACCACTTTCTATTATTGGGTTTCCTCTATAAATTTTCTTATGTATTTTAGTGTTAGCAAATAAAATCGAGCTAATTTCGAAAGGTGAACAGTCTTCCTTTTCCATTTTTAACCAGTTTGGTTGTTTATCTACTTCATCCAACCAAAAATTCATATTTTTTATATTAACTGCCCAGTAATAAAACATAAAATTAGGCAATGCAAAACCTCCATTCATTTTTGATTTACATAGATGTTTTTTTCATTATTCTATGGTTCTTATAATCCCAAATAAAATTGGTAACTATAGAGTCCACTTTCTTAAAAAAAAAATTTAGGAAGATATATCGGGATCAGTTGAAACAGGTATAATAATTGCGGAAGAAAAATCATTTTTATCACATTAATTTTACCTAGCATTGAAATAGGTAATGTTTTCCAATATAGGATATTCTTAAGTAGTTTATTCAATAAAGGTGGGAAATTAGATTTAAATAAAGAATCATATCTTTTTGTTACATAAATTCCAAGATATTTGATTTTTTCATTTGCTATCTTAAAAGGATATTGTTGTAATATATGTAAGTTATTTCCCATTATTGGCATGTTCACTTTTATTCCAATTAATTATATATCCTGAAAACAATCCAAATTCAGTTATTAAATCTAATAAGTTAGGAATACTAATTTCTGGCTCTGTAATATAAAGTAATACCTCATCTGCGTATAAAGAGATTTTATTTTCAGTTTCTTTAGTTTCATACCCGTATATTTCAGGATGTAATCTCATGGATTTTGCTAGTGGTTATATTGCAAGTGCAAACAGTAGTGGAGATAAAGGACAACCTTGTCTGCAGCCTCGATATAAGTTAAATTTAGTTGTTAACATTTGATTTATTAATATCCTAGCTGTTGGCTTGGTATATAGTAGCTTAACCCATGTTATAAACTTCTCCCCCAACTGAAAAGTTTCCATAACCGAAAATAAATAAGACCATTCAATCTGATCAAAAGCTTTCTCTGCGTCCAACGAAATAATTGATAAATCCTTGTTAATGTTTCTTTTCGAGCATATAATATTGAATAATCTTCTCAGGTTGTTTGAGGAGTATCGTTTTGGTATAAATCCTGTTTGATCTGAATGAATTAGTTTATTAATCACTGTATTTAGTCTTTGTGCTAGTAATTTGGTTAATATTTTTTGATCAGTATTTAAAAGAGATATAGCTCTATATGACCCTGGGTCATCCAGATTTTTATCTGATTTAGGTATGAGCGTTATAATAGATTCATTTAATGTTTCTGGTAATTTCTGTTGTGCATAAATGTGTTCATAAAGTGTCTTCAAACGTGGAGCTATCATATCATAAAATGTTTTATAAAATTCTGATCCAATACCATCTGGTCCTGGAGTTTTACCATTTTTTAATGATCTAATAGCTTCTTCGATTTCTTTAGTAGTTATTTCAACGTTTAATAATTCTCTATTTTCTAAATCCAGTCCTTTTAGATTACAATTTTTTAAGAATGTTTCTTCTCCTGTCCGATTTTCTGTTGTTTTGGCTGAATATAATTTTTTATAATATTGCAAAAATCTCTCATTTATATCTTTAGTTTGTACTAGTAATTCCCCTTTGTCTGATTTAATCCTATAGATTAATTTTTCTCCCTCCAATTTTCATAATTGACAAGCCAATAATGTATGTGGTTTATCTCTAAATTCAAATTGTATTTGTTTAGTATATTGGTATAGTTTTACAACTTGGTCAAACTGTATTTTATTTAGTTTATATTTCAATGCAAAGATTTTATTATGTTTTATCATGGTTGGATTAACAGCGTTCTCTGTGTCTAATTGTTTGATCTCCCTTTCCAATGCCTGTTGTTCTCTCCGATTCTCTTTATTATAAAATGCTTGAGAGGATATCATAATTCCCCGAAGATATGCTTTAAAAGTTTCCCATAATAGGGACGAAGATATTTCTGGCGTATCATTTATTTCAAAGAAAATCTTGATCTGTTTTGTGATGTATTCTTGAGTTATTTTGTCTTTTAAAATTTGTGGGTTAAATCTCCATTGTCCTTGTTTTTCCGTTTTATCAGTTATTTTCATCATAAAAGTTAAAGGTGCATGATCTGAAATTATAATATTATGATATTTTGGATACTGCAGTGTTATTTGTGATTCTTTCAAGATCTTGCAAAAGCCGTCTTAGACAGATGATTTGCTTAGGCATATATTACCAATTCACATATTACCAAATTTAAAATGGCTTGGGGTCTTCAAGAGCTTTCCCAGGTGCTCCATTCTCCATTTTCATAAGTCACAGGCCAGTGAATCCCAAGCATTAATAAATAAGATACATGTTTTCAGAGAGGCTTTGAGGACATCCATGACGTTTTTTCACTCTCCTTCAATCTCTTGGAGTAGAGAATCTGTTTTAAGATTATTTCTTCAAGATTGTCCCATGTTCCCTAACAAAGCTCCAAAAGCATGTTGCACTCAAAATGACACCAACACATGCATTCTTGTTGGAGAAGTTGTGCCAGAGTTGTAAGTGTGTCTCAAACAAGAAGAGCCCAGTCAGATTTTACTCTTATATTATGTGGTTTCATGATACACTAGTGCATATTTAAACCAAAGAGATTAGACATTGTAATTGGAATACTGGTATCGTGCAGCCATGTAAAATTCATTGTACTGTTACCATGAAAGACCATAATATAGAAATCCAGTATAAGTTGCTTTAAGGACTGACCACCAATAATTATAAATGATAGTAGATAGTAGACAATTTGGGGTAAACTGGAAGATAATTGATTTTTTTAAAATTATTTTTCTCCATGGACTTCAGATCACAATATACCAGCTCGTCATTTGTCCCAATAAAATACAAATATATTGATACTGTGAATGCCTTAGACTTTCCAAATGTAAATGTTGAATATTTTGCATCTTTGAATGCTTAGATGAAACATGCAGACTTTTCCAATGACATGCTGTGATGGTCTACATGCCTGAGATGTACCCCCAAACTCAGTACACCATTTATTTTAATGTTGACAAAGTGATTGATAGTTTTGTTTAGTTTAGTTTAGACATACAGTGTGGAAACAGGCCCTTCCACCCACGGGTCCGCGCCGACCAGCGATCCCTGCACACCAACACCATCCTACACACACCAGGGACAATTTACACATACACCAAGCCAATTAACCTGCATACATGTTTTGGAATGTGGGAGGAAACCGAAAATCTCGGAGAAAACCCACACGGTCATGGGAAGAACGTACAAACTCCGCACAGAATGCACCCGTAGTCGGGATTGAACCCGGGTCTCCGGCGCTGCAAGCGCTGTAAGGCAGCAACTCTATCGCTGCTCCACCGTGCCGCCAGTTATTCACTTCTTCTTGCAATAGATTTTGTAGAGCATCCGCAAGGTTCCAGCAAATTATTTTCAGAGTACTTAAGTTAATCCTATTGTAAATTATTAGTCCTTCTGCGTGTTGGATACATAAGTGTAAATATTTAAGCTGACTTGCCAATTAATATGAAATAAAAATATAGTAAGGCAACATAAATTATTACCAATGAATGGTGGATATGCATTGTTCAAGTGTTAAGATGTTATTTATCTTATATGCAAAATAAATGAATTATTTATGTGTACGAAAACTTTGGTAATAATTTATTTTTTTCCTCACTGAGTATGCATTTGATCTTCTGAATGTGAACATGAAGCAGAAAATATGTCCACATCAAAAAAAAATATTATTAAGATGCAGTGTAGGGTTTGGATGAATAGTTAATTATGGGTATACTATTTTCTCCATCACCAAGTTTATTTGGACTGCAAATAAGGCATTGAAGGAAAATAAAGTTACATTTTGCATAAACCTTTGTTTGCCATAATGTTATTACACTTAGTAGTTGGAATTTGACATATGGGACATGAAATAGCCTGATATATTGTTAAATTACCATGATTTAACCTCTATTTTAACTTTTCTAAAATATTTTGATAAATTAGGATTAAATGTGACTGCTTCCAACATTACATTACATTTGTTTGAGATGCTAATGTTACACGTACTGAAAAAATAAGTTCCTTGTTATAAAACATGGGTGGCTAGAAATTCCATGAAATTGACGGGTAACATGCAAAGCCTTTGCCAAAACAGCACAAATAGCTAAAAGTAATTGATTCTGTCAACTTCAAATTTTCGAACTTGAACTGAATATGAATAATTTCCTATCACGTCATTAAATGCAAATAATTTACTTTCTGCTGAATATCTGAATAAATTACATTTAGATATTGCTATCTGTGAGATGCCCAACGTAAAACAACAAATTAGTTCCAATGTGAAGAAAGCTGAATGGAAAAGCAGGTTCATTTAAAAAAAGTCAAAATATTGATATATGTTGATATCAGAAAACAGCCTTAATTGCATAAGTATTTAGGTACATGAGTACATAGTGTACATGAGTAAATTATGTACATGAGTACATTGAGTTTTTTTATTATATAAGTCCTTGCTGAAACCACATCTGGAATATTGTGGATAGGTTTGACCTTTCTACCTCTGGAAGGATGCTTTCGTAATGCGCAGAATAATATAAAGATTCACCACATGGATTTATGAGAAAGCGAGTGTTTCATATGTGGATAGATTAAGAAGACTCAACCACTGTTGCTTGGCATTTTGTAGAATGAGAGGTTAACGTTTGGTCTAACTATCCTTTCCATGACTGTCGCAAGCATAGTTACTGCTTGCAAAGAGTCTCCGGCACTTCCATCACTTGCCCATCCTCTTGCCCAAAATAAGGTAAAGTACAGTTTATTTCTTGCTAAGACTATATACTGTTTTAAACGGCCTTCCTGGATGCATTTAACATATTCTTTCTCATGTCGTCCCTTACACAAAGGTAATTTCAATCAACATCATAATAGCTAAAATCACCCAACTACAATTTTATTGCATTTACATTATTCGGAGATCGATAGTGTAATGCTATCAAAGTGATCGTCCTTTTCCATTTGCTAATTTCTACCCATTTATCATAATTTGCACATCCTTCAGGATATCTTCTCCACGCACTTCATGACCAACAGTGCAATACCCTCCCCTTTTGAAATTCTCTGCTGCCATGTCTGGAAAAACTTTACCCAGGAATATTGAGATATCATTCCCGCCCTTCCTTCAACCATGTTTCCATGATTGCAGCAATATCACAACGCCTCATGCTGACACTCAAACTCATCTGTTTTATTTGCAGAACTGTTGGCATAAAATAAATGCAGTTAAGGCGACCAGCTGTTTGATGCTTCCCACCCATAGAAAGCATACTATCTGGTTGCATCACTGCGTGATTTGGGAACAGATTTGCCCAAGACTGCAATAAATTGCTGTTGTAGATGTAGCCCAGTCCATTACACAGTCCAGACTCCCTGCCATTGACTTCATCTATACTTCATGCTGCCTCAGAAAAGATCTCTAGATCCTCAGATCTCTCTGCTCTGCAACACTCTCCAGGGTTCTGCCATTTATGATTCAAGTTGTTCCCTGGTTTGACATATCAAAGTACAACAGCTCACACTTATGAGAATTAAATTCTATTTGCCATTCTTTCGCCATCTTCCCAACTAATGTAGATTATGTTGTAAACTTACTTACTGTACACTATACCACCAATTTTGATGTCATCTGCAAATGTCCTATCAATGTTAACTTCTTTGTCATCTAAATTATTGATGTATACAAAAAACAGCATTGGACCCAGAAATGAGACCTGCGGCACTGCACTGGTCACAGGACTCCAGTAAAAAAAACAACCCTCTACAGCTACCCTGTGACTCCTTCTCCCAAGCTAATTTTGAATCCAAATAACTAGCATTCACATTTGATTCCATCCGATCTAACCTTTCAGTCTAGCATACCAAGCGGAACTTACTCAAAGACGTTGTGAAAGTCCATTGCCTTGTCCTCGTCATCCTCTTTAAAATAAACTATTAATTTTGTTTTGTTTCAAGATGCAGCATGGAAACAGGCCATTCTGCTCTCTGAGTCCACACCGTCCAGCAATCCCTGCACACTAACACATCAATTAACCTACAAACCTGTACGTCTTTGGAGTGTGGGAGGAAACCGGAGATCCCGAAGAAAACCCACGCATGTCACGGAGAAAATTGACAAAATCTGTCCAGACAACACCAGTAGTAAGGATCGAACACAGGTGTCTGGCGCTGTAAACTCTACTGTTGCACCACCGTGCCACCCCTTATTAGATTTGTGACACATGGCAAAATAAATGCCTCATGACTAAAGAGGCTCCTCATCCTTCAATCGTTGTGCAGCTGACCATTCTTTCTGGGACATTGAGGCCATTTCTACAATCTGTGGGTGGAGGAATCAGATGCAGCATCCACTGTATTGAATATGGTTCAGAATCCTACATCTTGATTGACTGAGAAATATTTCAATTATTAAAAAAACATTAAAATCATACATTCCATTAAAGTCACATTCAATTTATGTAAAAGAAATACCAATTAAAACAGAAAAATTTGCATTTATCTTTACCTTGATAATGAAGGTCAGCCACATTATTGAAATGAATGGAGTTGTGGCCAATCTACCAGCTATGGCGGGCATAAAGCTGACAGGTCTCTCATGAAGAGTATTTGGACCGTCAGTGAGTATATTATTGAAGCATCCATGGGCATCATTGAACTCAGGAACAGGGAGAAAATCAGATGTTCGGTCATCTGACCTCCAGCATGTTCTGTAGTTTTGTGCTGCATTGTACAAACTTGGAAGTCTCAAACACACTAATGCATCCTCTGCAGCCATCAATAGGTTCTGACGCAATGTATTTGTAATGGTTTTAAAGGAGTAAACAATTAAATGAAATAGACAATGTAAAGTTCTTAGTTTAACACTTAGCAACTTTACATCTGATATCAGGAACTTCATACAGAGAATGATAATTCCATTGACCCTCCGTCATTTGTATCCATACTTAATCTGCAATGGAGATGGCTGCATTCATCACCCATCTTTTGTTGCTCAGGAATAGGATACAAGAGTCTTCACCCTGGAAAGTTAATTGTTGTGTTGATATGTAATGGTATCAGTTAATGAATTTCAGGTCTTGATTGTGAAGGACTGGCATTATATTTTCTAGTCAGAATGGTGTGAATTTCAAAGGGAAGCACAGAAATTATGACTTTCTCGAAATTGGCTCAGCTCTGCGGCAGAAATAATTTGGGAGAAAGATGGTGCTGTAGGTACCCTGGCAAATGAATGATAATTCCCAAAGAAGTTGCAGTCATCTGCAGTAGGAGTGAATATCAAGACCTGTGATGAAGGAACAGATCAAGAGGATGTTCAGGCAGAGTAGTGGTTTTACCCACCCTCAAGAAGATAAGAAGTAATTGAAGGCTACTAGAAGGGGGATTTAGAATATATCTGAATTGAACTTCTGTTATTATGAAATAGAGGGACTGGTAAAAAAAAAAGGATCTTAAATACATTTCCAAATATAGAGAAAAATAGTGTAAGTTTTCTATCATAATGATGATATGTAATTGTTTCAAATTGACATGAATGGAAATTATTCTGCACACTACCCTGGTATCTCACATGGATGAAAACTGTTTTTAATACAGCAATTTTCCTTTATCAGACATCATCAATACAGTCTTGCTCAAGAGAGATATCACATCTGGTTATTCATCTATGATAGAAAATCTATTTTGAGTGCTATTTTGATGGCTGTCAATCCAATTTTTTTTGTCAACTTTAATGTGTTTGAGTGTTCCATAAAAATCCCTGTGCAGATACTGAGGGCAAGAGGACTGGGATTTGTCTTTCTTAAAGTGAAACAGAGCATTTAAAGACTATTGATCGGTAGTCCTAAATGCCTGTACAGGACTGATAGCACAAATTGCCAACTTATGATTCTAACGTCCATTTCTGGATATCTCCAGTTGAGCTATGAACATTGCATTCACTACATTTCAATCAAGTTTCCAGCCTTTAATTGTATTTCTTGCTCACGAGGTACTGTCAGATAAGTGATATTTGATAAAATTGTTAACTCCGTATGTGTAAAAAAGAGACACTGACTAATGGAAGTCCAACCGTTTAGTTCAAAAACAACTGTATTTCTTTCTCAAGTAATGAAACTCTGCAAAAAGTAACAGGTAAAATACATGGAGAGGCAATGTTTTGGTTGGGACCCTTCTTCAGACCGACCCAAAGCATCATCTATCAATGTTCTCTAAATATGCTGCCTGACCTGTTCAGTTACGTCAGCATTTGTATTTTCTTGTGAACGAGCATCTGCAGTTCCTTTTAACTGCAGGTAAAATATGTTATTCTGTAAATTATAAAATAAAATGTATTGTTCATTTTAATATCTATTGATACTTAAATAAATGTTTAATCTTACAATTGTGTATAACATTGAAGGATTAGACATTAAAATATTAATAGATATTAAAATTAATAATTTACATTTATTAAGGTTTCATGTTACCAATAAAATATATGATAAGTTTAACAAACTAGATCAAATTATGTACCATGAAGAGTGAAAACATAATCTCGGACAAGCATTCTGACAACAACTTTACATTGAATTAATAAAATAGAATAGCATATTGCACTAATTCCTTCATGACCTAAGGTTTCAAAATATGGCATTTACGCCATCGTTATCCAATTCTTAAATAGTTTGTTTAATTATAGTTTAATAAGTCTATCCAAAGTGTGGTGGTAATTTCACTTTAGATTATTTGCAAACGTCTTATAGCTATCGGAACTGAGATTGCATACTTGGGGGTATAATGGATTGGAAAGAATGAAATGTCATTCCTATATCAAATGCATCCAACCTTTTTATGCATTTTCATCTCTTTAAATTCCACCAAGGTCTATGGTTTTGTACAAATCCCTGCAGAAAATGGCTTGGATGTTTAGGAAGGAACTGCAGATGCTGGTTTATACCAAAGATAGACACAAAGTGCCGGAGCAACTCAGCTGGTCAGGCAGCATCTCAGGAGAAAGGGAACGTGATGTTTCGGGTCAGAACCCTTCTTCAGACATGCGTGGATTGGATGTTCTTGCTTTCATATCTGCGTGCTATACCTGCACATCCGAGTTAAAAGGACATCACTTATACTGGTGGACAAGAAGAATAAGGTGACATGCCTCAATGACAGTCGACAGGTGGCACTAACATGGACCTGGGCTATCCACAATTCACCGACCAATAGGATCAATAGGAGAGGCAATCTTGGTGGCTCTCCATTCGGACGACTTTGACTCAAAGAATACATTTGCCAGGCTGTTGTTCATGTTGTTTATTGACTACAGCTTGTTATTCAGTACCATCATCTCCCCAAACCTATTATCAGACTCAGAGAACTAGGTCTCTTCTCATCCCAATGCAACTAGTCCTCGACTTCATCACTGAGCACTGACCACAATCAATATGAATTGGCAACAACACTTCCTCCTCGACAAACCATCACCTAAGAAGCTACGCAAGACTGTGTGCTCAGTCCTGCTCTACTCTCTCCATATCCAGTTCCAAAGCCATCTTTAAATTCACTGACAATACCACTGTTGTTGGAAGAATAGTGAGTGATGATGAGTCAAAGTACAGGAGAGTTTGAGTAACTGATTGAATGATGCCAGAACACCAATCGTGTTCTTGAAGTCAGCAAGAAGCGAATGTTAACTTCAGGAGGGGACCGTCAGGATCCACGAACTTGACATCCTCAACAGGATGTTGGTGGAGAGAGTCAACAGCGTCAACTGACTGAAGCTGCATATGTCAGCATGCATAGCCCTTAAATAACTTCACTTGGTCTATTCTTTAGTTTTTAGATTTTTGCAGCAATATACGAGGCATGTTTAGGATATATTATATCAGAAACACTGTTGCAATTTCTACAAGGCATTACATTCTGAAAAAATCTGGGAACTATTTCCAGCCTTGTACCAAAAATGCAGCCAAATGACTTTCAAGATATAAGATTCAAGATATACTTTTTGTTTTCCATTAATGCAAATCACAAACAATTTTGCAGCAACACGTTATTACACCACCACTGGGGTTTCTATATTACATTAAGAACTTCAATTCTCACTCAGCACTTCCAATTGACTAAAATTAGATTTTATGGTAACTTTGTGTATTAATTTGATTTTCACTTCATAATAACTTGTCAAAATATAATTTTTTAATGCACAATCAGCAGCAGAGAATGCAAAAGATAGTCAATTTGTCAAAAGCAAATTACAAATACCCAAAGACAATCACTGGAGGGAACAGAAAATCACATCATGGTCATGAACAACATTTCTATTTTGCCTGCCTGGGTCTATGAATATTCTATTATCTCTATATTTAAATATTAAACTTTTTCATTCATATATTCCACCACAACTTTGTTTGCTGTGATATTATGATAAATTAAAGCCCACTTTCTCTAGAACTGTATATCTAGGTTAATACTTAATTTATTTAACATTGATCTTCAGTTAAGTAGAAAATAAGCATTATGAATAATAATATTTGCCTTTAAGTGAAAGTTATGTTAAGTATTAAGTCATAAGGTCATAAGGTCATAAGAAATAGGAGTAGAATTAGGCCATTTGGGCCATCAAGTCTACTCCAACATTCAATCATGGCAGATCTATCTCTCCCTCCTAACCACATTCTCCTGCCTTCTCCCCATAAGCCTTGAACCCCGTACGATTCAAAGCTATCTATCTCTGTCATAAGGTCAGAGGTATTATTTTTATGAGACTCATGATGATAAAGCATATTACAGGAGGTGACACTCATAATTTTCTCCACATCAGTCTCATGAAATGGTCAACATCAACAGAAATATTCCAAAAAAGTCAATGAATAATGTCTCCTGAAATTTTGAAGTAAGAGATGACTCAATAAGGTCAAATCAGGTTTGTTATTTTAATATTTCATTTGGAGACAATGAAACATTTTATGTAGGTAATCCTCTTCAATATTTATTCCGATATTTTCTGTACTTTTATATTGATGCTTCGCATTCACAGCCAAAGTAATGTGGATTAAAGTGAACTCTTTTTGTTTTAGAAAGTGGTGATTTTATAGGATTAAGTTCAGTTTTATTTAAGTCTACTGATTATTGACTAATTATATATTCTTGATAATTATTAATGGAACAAAATAATTGAATGCATCTGATAATTTGTTCAGAATTAACCAGTCTTATTTAATAACTGAAATATGATTCCCTCTCACCTGACTCTCAGTCTGAAAAAGGGTATCGACCCAAAATGTTACCTATTCATTTTCTCCAGAGATGTTGCTTGTCCCGCAAAGTTACTCCAGCATTTTGTGTCTATCTTCAGCGTAAACCAGCATCTGCAGTTCCTTCCTACTTGCTGAAAGGTTATATTGTTCTAATGATATCTTTAAAGATATCTTTTTTATAATTACACTATTCAAAGTATAACTTCATGTCACAAAAATGAGCAAGGACCAAAGAAACATAGAAAATAGGTGCAGGAGGAGGCCATTCTGCCCTTCGAGCAAGCACCGCCATTCATTGTGATCATGGCTGATCGTCGCCAATCAATAACTCGTGCCTGCCTTTTCCGCATATCCCTTGATTCCACTAGCCCCTAGAGCTCTATCTAACTCTCTCTTAAATCTATCCAGTGATTTGGCCTCCACTGCCCTCTGTGGCACGGAATTCCACAACTCTCTGGGTGAAAAAGTTTTTTCTCACCTCTTAAAAGGTCTTAAAAGGCCTCCCCTTTATTCTAAGACTGTGGCCCCTGGTTCTGGACTCACCCAACATTGGGAACATTTCTCCTGCATCTAGCTTGTTCAGTCCTTTTATAATTTTATGTTTCTATAAGAACCCCCCCCCCCCCCCGTCCTTCTAAACTCCAGTGAATACAAGCCTAGTCTTTTCAATATTTCCTCATATGACAGTCCCACCATCCCAGGGATCAATCTCATGAACCTACACTGCACTGCCTCAATCAGAAGGATGTCCTTCCTCAAATTAGGGGACCAAAACTGTACACCTTACTCCAGATGTGGTCTTACCAGAGCCCTATACAACTGCAGAAGAACCTCTTTACTCCTATACTGAAATCCTCTAGTTATGAAGGCCAACATTCCATTAGCCTGCTATACCTGCACCCCAACTTTCAGTGATTGGTGTACAAGGACACCCAGGTCTTGTTGCACCTCCCCCTTACTGAACCTAACCGTATTGAGATAATAATCTGCCTCCTTGTTTTTGCCGCCGAAGTGGACAACCTCACATTTATCTATATTATACTGCATCTGCCACGCATCTGCCCATTCACTCAACCTGTCCAGGTCACCCTGCAACCTAACATCCTCTTCACAGTTCACACTGCCACCCAGCTTTATGTCATTCGCAAACTTGCTAGTGTTGCTCCTAATACCCTCTTCCAAATCATTAATATATATGGTAAACAGTTGCAGCCCCAACACCGAGCCTTGCGGCACTCCACTCGCCACTGCCTGCCGTTCTGACAAGGACCCGTTCACTCCTACTTTTTGCTTCCTGTCTGCCAACCAATTTTCTATCCATGTCAACACCCTACCCCCAATACCATGTGCTCTAATTTACCATAGTGATAAAAATTTGTTCTCCGTTACATGCTAAAAATGTATTTTAGATATGAAGTTTGTTCCACATTATAGACTGTTTAGAGCATACAGCAGAATCCATAGTTCCATACCAAACATCACATTACTAGAAAAAACCCCATTATTTATAGGATCATTCTAAAAACATGGCCTTTCTCATGGAACTCCTGACATAGAACTTTTGGAACCACAAACCCTATATATTAAAAATAAACAAGCATTATTGAAGTATCTCCAAGCTAAATCTATGCTTCCTATATCTTCACAATTAATAACTAAAACATTTGTTAAAAAATTATCAGAAAAATATTTAGGTTAATTCAGTTCCAGTCCTTTACACCACCCTGGTTTGTCTCCAATCAGAATCAATAGTTTATATCCCAATAACTCTGGTAGTGTAACATGACCTTGAAATCTTAAAGTTCAGCTATAGCATATCAAATACGTTAAATTATGATAAGATCACTGAGGTTCTTTTGTGAGTTCCCAGTTCATATAAATTGTGGAAAGTTATTTGTTTAATTTCCCTCAACAATGCTTTCAGCTGGAAATCCAACAAAATCCAGGCAGTTTGTAATTTATCCCAATGGAAACTATGTGATGAGGAGAAAAAACATCTCAATCTATAACATTTTATGGCACGTTAGAAAGCTTTATCCGAACATGATTATTTTTCAAATATCGGGAGCCTGGTTTGACATTTTATTGTTGCAAAATGCTTCTTCAACTTCTAAAAATTGTAACATCAACCACATTTATTTGTTTGAATTGTTCATTACAGTTGCCTGATTCTCATAATGGATAATCTATAATGGATTTATATTCTCATAATGGATAATGAATCAGTACAGTGTAATATGGATCTATCTGACACTATGCTCTCTGTGCTTGTGCAATGTTGTAAAAAAATCAGCTGTTGGTACATGTTTATCTCACTGTACTTTCAAGTGTCCAAGTGGGTCATCTTAGCACTAGATTGTTTCCCACTGGGTAGGTAATGCAGTACAGCTGGGTGAAATTGCAAATATTGTTAGACCATGTGTAGGGTTGGTTTGTTGGCCCCACTTTTAACATTCTTTGAACCCAAATGCCCTCTGATTGACAATTTATAGTTTTACATTCACATCAATGCACTACAAACAATAATTGGCAATAACTGTTTGAAGTTGTAAATTGCCAAATATCCACCTCCATGTAAACATTCAGAACTATCATCTAATACATTTGTAAACTAGATTTTGCTCAAATCTATATTACCCAATCATCACCTGAAAATGCCTTCTGAATAAACTTACAGTAAATGGTATCATAATTGTTAATTACTGTATCTTCAAAGAATATGTTTGTATTTCAGTGCTTGGACAGTATTAATATTTAGCATGCCACTGTTTCTGCATGTGAAATGATGCATAGATCATAAAAGGTCGAAATGACATTCATTTGCTCTTGTGATATGGATAATGCAAACACACCGTGCAGACCTCATTATCATCAGTTTTAATATCATCTGAATCCCACTATGACATTATTGTGTTGCTTTTAATGTTTTCAATGTCTATTATTCTTTGCATAGAGAAGAATACAACATGATATACCACAAACAGCAACATTATTTTTTGAATCTAAACTTATAACAACTTCTGAGGTATACCAAAGTATAAAGTACACCAAATATGCTAAATTATATATTGAAATAACCTGCATCATTCCCCTTTTAATATTAAAAATATTCACAATTAATATTCAAGCAGGCAGTTCAATTGATTAACTTATGTTGGTTTGATGAGATGATTTATGTGGATTATAATACAATTTATTTTCATGCATGAAACATACTTTATGACATCAATTAAATTCATAATTTGTCAACAAACTATTTTATTGACATAATTTCTCTATTTGTAATTGATATTCATAGGTTCTTAAACATTTATCAAGTTGAACACTCCATTTTATTATTTTTACAAAAATATGTTCGCAATATTTAATGTATTAGTGTGCAAGATCTAACAGTTAGCAACAATATAAGAAATGTTCTCAAGTATCGATTCCCAAAAAGAATTGTTTCTGAAGAGGAAAATATATTTAATTTCCTTCTTGCTATTCTCAGTTGTAAATAGAATGGAATTTGAACTGAAGATGTATTGCAATAATTTATTTCTTAAGATTTTCATAAATTAACCAGCTTGCAATTAGCTTTTTGAAGTTTGCAATACATTTAAGTTGACTGGTTGAAGAGCCCACCTTATTGAGTACCCAAATTCAAACACTTAATTTCTCTTCCAGATAGCTGGCAGCTTATTTACCAAAACTGAATTTAGGATTTAATCTTGTATCCTCTTAAATTTACATCCTGGTTATTCCTCTCTGGATCACAGAGCTTAAGTATTAAAATAAATATATCATTGGGTTGAAGAGTAAAATATGTTGTGTGAAAATCAACTGCATTGATAGAGATCGTTCTAAAATCGATCCTCAATCAGAAACCAAACATATGAATCCACAAACAATATCTGTGTGCTCAATTTAGGTAACATGGCTCTGGAGTGGAGGCGACATAGGTTGCACAGTTTCTCATCCACCCTGTGATTTAGCTCCACTCCTACAGTTAGCTTGCCAAATGCAAGATGCAGCAATGCAGCAAACATGGTTTGGGGGAAAAAGTCAGGGAAATGCTTGACAACATTCTTCATCGAGATTGGATTTGATGTGGATAGTTGGTACGACATTAAAATCATGGCAGGCAGGTTCGCTCATGATAAACGGGTGAGTTTAAACTGGATTGGCAGGGGGGTGGGATCCTATGCAAGCCTGAGTCAGGTGAGAGGCTGGAAGTCAGTATAGATAGCAATGAAATAAATTTCAGTGTAGAGAATGGCTACAGGTGGAGCTGGGAGTAAAAAAGGTGTTGCTTGATTGATTAAGGAGGATGTTATGGCAGTGTTCAGAGATAACATTACTGATGGTTTATCTAGTAAGTATATATCAGTGGAGCTGAGAAATAAAAAATGGATGATCACCTTATTGGGAGTGTGTGAAGGTAGCCAAATCTCCTGGACCTGATCAGATACCAAAGACACTGTGGGAACATAGAAACATAGAAAATAGGAGCAGGAGTAGGCCATTCGGCCCTTCGAGCCTGCATTGCCATTCAATATGATCATGTCTGATCATCCAACTCAGTATCCTGTACGTGCCTTCTCTCCATACCCCCTGATCCCTTTAGCCACAAGGGCCACATCTAACTCCCTTTTAAATATAGCCAATGAACTGGCCTCAACTACCTTCTGTGGCAGATAATTCCAGAGACTCACCACTCTCTGTGTGAAAAATGTTTTCCTCATCTCGGTCCTAAGGGAATTCCCCCTTATCCTCAGACTGTGACCCCTTGTTCTGGACCACCCCAACATCGGGAACAATCTTCCTGCATTTAGCCTGTCCTACCCCTTAAGAATTTTGTAAGTTTCTATAAGATCCCCCCTCAGTCTTCTAAATTCTAGCGAGTACAAGCCGAGTCTATCCAGTCTTTCGTCATATGAAAGTCCTGACATCCCAGGAATCAGTCTGGTGAACCTTCTCTGTACCCCCTCTATGGCAAGAATGTCTTTCCTCAGATTTGGAGCCAAAACTGTACGCAATACTCCAGGTGTGGTCTCACCAAAACCCTGTACAACTGCAGTAGAACCTCCCTGCCCCTATACTCAAATCCTTTTGCTATGAATGCTAATATACCATTTGCTTTCTTCACTGCCTGCTGCACCTGCATGCCTACTTTCAATGATTGATGTACCATGACACCAAGGTCTCATTGCATCTCCCCTTTTCCTATTCTGCCACCATTCAGATAATAGTCTACCCTCCTGTTTTTGCCATCAAAGTGGATAACCTCACATTTATCCACATTATACTGCATCTGCCATGCATTTGCCCACTCACCCAGCCTATCCAAGTCACCTTGCAGCCTCCTAGCATCCTCCTCACACCTAACACTACCCCTCAGCTTAGTGTCACCGCAAACTTGGAGATGTTGCATTCAATTCCCTCGTCCAGATCATTAATATATATTGTGAATAGCTGGGGTCCCAGCACTGAGCAAGGACCCATTTACTCCTACCCTTTGCTTCCTGTCTGCCAGCCATTTCTCTACCAACATCAATACTGAAGCTAGAGAAGAAATTGCAGGCATACAATAGACAATAGATGAGAGGTGCAAGAGTAGACTATTCGGCTCTTTGAGCCAGCACCGCCATTCAATATGATCATGGCTGATCATCCCCAATCAGTACCTCATTCCTGCCTTTTCCCCATATCCCCTGACTCCGCTATCTTTAAGAGCTCTATCCAACTCTCTCTTGAAAGTATCCAGAGAACTGACCTCCACCGCCCTCCGAGGCAGATAATTCCACAGACTCACAACTGTCTATGAGAAAAAATGTTTACTCGTCTCCGTTCTAAATGACTTACCCCTTATTCTCAAACTGTGGCCCCTGGTTCTGGACTCTAGCGTGTCCAAACCCTTAACAATCTTATACGTTTCAATAAAACACCTCTCATCCTTCTAAACTCCAGAGTGTACAAGCCCAGCCACTCCATTCTCTCAGTAAATGACAGTCCCGCCATCCCGGGAATTAACCTTGTAAACCTACGCTGCACTCCCTCAATAGCAAGAATGTCCTTGCTCAAATTATGCGACCAAAACTGCACACAATACTCCAGTTGTGGTCTCAAAGAGGTCCTTCTGCAAAACTGCAGAAGGACCTCTTTGCTCCTATATACGATTCCTTTTGTTATAAAGGCCAACATGCCATTCGCTTTCTTCACTGCCTGCTGTACCAGCATGCTTACGTTCATAGACTGATGTACAAGGACCGCCAGATTCCGTTGTACTTCCCCTTTTCCCAACTTGACGCCATTTAGATAGTAATCTGCCTTCCTGTTTTTGTTACCAAAGTGGATAACCTCACACTTATCCGCATTAAACCTCATCTGCCATGCATCTGCCCACTCCCCCAACCTGTCCAAGTCACCCTGCATTCTCATAGCATCCTCGTCACAGTTCACACTGCCACCCAGCTTTGTGTCATCTGCAAATTTGCTAATGTTACTTTCAATCCCTTCAGCTAAATCATTGATGTATATTGTAAATAGCTGCGGTCCCTGCACCGAGCCTTGCGATACCCCACTAGTCACTGCCTGCCATTCTGAAAGGGACCCGTTAATCCCTACTCTTTGTTTCTTGTCTGCCAACTATTTTTCTATCCATGTCAGCACTCTACCCCCAATACCATGTGCCCTAATTTTGCCCACTAGACAGGGTTTCAGACACCATTACTGGAAACTGGAGCATAGCCATTAATATTAATGCAGTAAATTGGATTTGCATACGTCACTGACACCAATTAAAATCACAAAACAAACTTACAAAATTGTGGCATGGTTGCTTTAAGAGATTATTTTTAGTGGTTTGTTCCTCTTTAAGAGTAATAAAAAACAACCTTCCCCATATCATATAGAGTAACGGATCTGAAAAGACAGCTGCCTTATCAATCTTGTGCTGAACAAAGGGAAAAGAAGTCAGTGATTTTAAAATGACGAGGGAGAACTGGGAACATCACAATGAATGGTGTGCAGGAGGATAGAAGCAGCTAATGGTGTAATAGTCTCCAGGGGAGATTCCCGTTACAGATCACATCCTCCTGGTTGTGGGTGGGTGGCTCTGAGCTCCTGTGATGAGTGGCAGCATCATGTCCACAGATCATGGAGTCTGTGTGCCACATTTAGCAGTTCACAGAATCCTTGATCATCGCACAGGACTGGTAAGATTGTTTTTTTTTAACACAAATTTCAGTTGATGCTTTTTTATTTATACAAACCATATCGAAAAGGTAGAACACTTCAACTCATGCCTAGTTCAATGAATGTAGGACAATGTGTGCTATAAAAAAAAATATATACACTATAAAATAGGAAACATAATGGTTGAAGGCCATGACCCATTGATACAAGGACATGAAATGCTGGATTCATTCAGCAGCTTAGGCAGCATCGCTGGAGAACATGATTCGGTGCACCAACTGCAGATGCTAGTTTAAGCCACAGATTGATACAAAATACAGGAGTAACTCAGATGGTCAGACAGCATTGCTAGACAAAAGGAATAGGTGATGTATCGGTTTTAGACCATTCTTCAGAGAGTCAGGAGAAAGGGAAAGGAGAGATATCGACGGTGATTTGGGTCAAAACACTTCTTCAGACTGATTGGAGGGGTGGAGAAGAAAGCTGCAAAAAGGGAAAGGCTGGAGAAAGTGTGGCAACTGATAGGTCGACACAAGTGAGGATAATTATTTGACAGGCAGATGGTTGGATGAAATGCTAGAGATAAGAATCAGTGTAATCAGATGTAAGCAGATAAAAATCCTCTCCCTCCTCCTCTCGTAAACATGACCTGTCCATGTGGTCCAGTTGCTGCCTGACCTGCTAACTTACTCCAGCATTTTGTGCCCTTTTGTGTATTAACCAGCATCAGCAGTTCCTTGTATCTACCCACTGATCCAATTTGGGATGTTAAATGAGTAAAGCAATGGAGGAACATCAACTGGAAAATTAAATCTGAAATGCGGTAAACTGACAATTTCTTAAAGGGCAGAATATAAATAGGAATTGGACGTAATGGGCAGGGGTACTGAGGAAGAGGATTTCTTGGAATGTATGCGGGATAGTTTTCTAAACCAACATGTAGATGAACCAACGAGAGAGCAGGCTATTCTAGACTGGGTATTGAGTAATGTGGAAGCGTTAGTTAGCAGTCTTGTTGTGCGTGGCCCCTTGGGCAAGAGTGACCATAATATGGTTGAGTTCTTCATTAGGATGGAGAGTGACATTGTTAATTCAGAAACAAGGATTCTGAACTTAAAGAAAGGTAACTTTGAGGGTAGGAGACGTGAATTGGCCAAGATAGACTGGCAAGTGATTCTTAAAGGGTGGACGGTGGGTATGCAATGGAAGGCATTTAAAGACTGCATGGATGAACTACAACAATTCTTCATCCCAGTTTGGCAAAAGAATAAACCAGGGAAGGTAGTGCATCCATGGAAAACAAGGGAAATCAGAGATAGTACCAAAACAAAAGATGAAGCATACAAATTAGCCAGAAAAAGCAGCCTATCAGAGGACTGGGAGAAATTCAGTCCAGCAGAGGAGGACAAAGGGCTTAATTAGGAAAGGGAAAATAAATTATGAAAGAAAATGCAGGGAACATCAAAACTGACTGCAAAAGGTTTTATAGATATGTGAAGAGAAAATTTAGTTAAAACAAATGTAGATCCCTTCCAGTCAGAAACAGGTGAATTGATCATGCGGAACAAGGACATGGCAGACCAATTGAATAACTACTTTGGTTCTGTCTTTACTAAGGAAGACATAAATAAACTGCCAGAAATAGCAGGGGACCGGGTGTCAAATGAGATGGAGGAACTGAGTGAAATCCAGGTTAGCCGGGAAGTGGTGTTAAGTAAATTGAATGGAATAAAGGCCGATAAATCCCCAGGGCCTGATAGGCTGCATCCCAGAATACTTAAGGAAGTAGCCCCAGAAATAGTGGATGCATTGGTGATAATTTTTCAAAACTCTTTAGATTCTGGAGTTGTTCCTGAGGATTGGAGGGGAGCTAATATAACCCCACTTTTTAAAAAGGGAGGGGGAGAGAAAACGGGGAATTACAGACCAGTTAGTCTAACATCGGTAGTGGGGAAATGCTAGAGTCAGTTATTAAAGATGGGATAGCAGCACATTTGGAAAGTGGTGAAATCATTGGACAAAGTCAACATGGATTTATGAAATCGTGTCAGACGAATCTTATAGTGTTATATCTGGACTTTCAGAAGGCTTTCGACAATGTCCCACATAAGAGATGAGCATACAAACGTAAAGCACACGGTATTGGGGGTTCAGTATTGACGTGGATAAAGAACTGGCTGGCAGACAGGAAGCAAAGTGTAGGAGTAAACGGATCCTTTTCAGAATGGCAGGCAATGACTAGTGGGGTACAACAAGGCTCAGTGCTGGGACCCCAGCTCTTTACAATATATATTAATGATCTGGATGAGGGAATTGAATGCAACATCTCCAAGTTTGCGGATGACAAGAAGCTGGGGGGCAGTGTTAGCTGTGAGGAGGATGCTAGGAGGCTGCAAGGTGACTTGGATAGGTTGGGTCAGTGGGCAAATGCATGGCAGATGCAGTGTAATGTGGATACATGTGAGGTTATTCACTTTGGTAGAAAAAACAGGAAAGTAGACTATTATCTGAATGGTGGCCGATTAGGAAAAGGGGAGATGCAACGAGACCTGGGTGTCATGGTACACCAGACATTGAAAGTAGGCATGCAGGTGCAGCAGGCAGTGAAGAAAGGAATGGTATGTTAGCATTCATAGCAAAAGGATTTGAGTATAAGAGCAGGGAGGTTCTACTGCAGTTGTACCACACCTGGAGTATTGCCTACAGTTTTGGTCTTCTAATCTGAGGAAAGACATTCTTGCCATAGAGGGTGTACAGAGAAGGTTCACCAGACTGATTCCTGGGATGGCAGGACTTTCATATGAAGAAAGACTGGATAGACTCGGCTTGTACATGCTAGAATTTAGAAGATTGAGGGGGGATCTTATAGAGACTTACAAAATTCTTAACGGGTTGGACAGGCTCGATGCAGGAAGATTGTTCCCGATGTTGGGGAAGTGCAGAACAAGGGGTCACAGTTTAAGGATAAGGGGGAAGTCTTTTAGGACCAAGATGAGAAAATCATTTTTCACACAGAGAGTGGTGAATCTGTGGAATTCTCTGCCACAGAAGGTAGTTGAGGCCAGTTCATTGGCTATATTTAAGAGGGAGTTAGATGTGGCACTTGTGGCTAAAGGGATCAGGTGGTATGTAGAGAAGCCAGGTACAGGATACTGAGTTGGATGATCAGCCATGATCATATTGAATGGCGGTGCAGGCTCGAAGGGCAAAATGGCCTACTCCTGCACCTATTTTCTATGTTTCTATGTTTCTATAAATGCTTTAAAGCAGATGCAAATTAAATACAAATTACCAGTGAGAATAATCAGGCCCCATTGGGTGCAGTTTCCCTCTAGGGGAGAGCATCTCAGTTAGAACAATTTTGCTTTATAAATACCCTGCTCATTTTGATTCTGCAGAGGGGGGGGAGGGGGAGAGAGAGGAGGGGCGGGGAAAGAGGGGGGAGTGGGGAAGAGTGGGGGGAGAGGTGGGGTGAGGGAGGGGGAGGGAGGTGGAGGGGATAGGGGGAGGGGCAGAGGGTGGAGGGGGAGAGGGGTGTTGAGTGAGGAGGGGGAGAGAGGAGGGAAGGGGAGAGAGGAGGGAGGGAGAGAGAGGGAGAGGGGGGAGTGGAGGGAGACGGGGAGGGGAGGGGGCAAAGGGAGGGTTAGGGAGGTGGAGGGGAAGGTAGTGGGGGAGGGGGGATTGGGGATGGAGGAGAGGAGGGCTGGAGGTGGGCTTGCTACTCATCTGCCGGCACGGCAGGCCGCTGCTACGCACTGTTACGCACTGCTACGGCCAGCACATCCTCCCGCTGCACATGCGCAGAACCACGGCCAGCACATCATTGGCCGCCCTGCACATGTGCACTGCCACGGCAACTGGTCGTCGCTGACCACTTTCTCCCTCGCTTTGAATTGTGGGAGATCTGGCCGCCATCGGTGTCTGGTCGCCGCCTCGCGGCGACTGCTGAAAACCAATGCAGAATCACTCCCTGGAGCTGGAGTAACTCCCTGGAGTAACTCTTGCTTCTGGTTTCCTGGTCCTCTAAAAATATTCTAAATGGAATTTAAGCTGGAGGTGGTGGGGGGTCCATCACCAAACTACAAACTCTGAACAATAACAGCCTATTGTATTTTATCCGTTTATTTATTGTGCATATAATATGGTCTATGGTATATAAACACACTGAACTTTTATTTCCTGTTCTGTATTATGTTTACATATTCTGCAGCAAGCAAGAATTTAATTGTCCTATCTGGGACACATGACAATAAAACTCTCTTGACTCTTGACAAGCAAAAAAGGGTTCTTGGGGAAAAAGAGCTACCTTAAATTTAGTTGCGTCTGGTGGGGTAACTATGGTTGGGTGAAGGCTGTTCCATGCTTTAATTGTGCGGGGGAACTCCATGGAGCAGCCAGCAACTCTGGATAGAAGAAATTGGGTGACATTTCGGGAAGAGACCCTTCTTTAGACTCCCTCTGGTTTTAGTGTTTTTAGTTTAATGGAAACAGGCCCTCCAGTCCACCAAGTCCACGCCAATCACCCGTACACTAGTTCTATCTACACCCACACATTAGCGACGTGAGGCAAGAGTGTTTTATTCTCTCACATCCCAGTTAGAATAATGAAATCCTTACTTCCAGCAGCACAACAGGATATGTAAACATAGTACTCTGTAAACAATGTTATAAACGAGAAAACAAAACGGTGTATATTTATATATGAATATATAACTATATATTTATATATATTTATATATATATCTCTTCAGAGATGCTGCCTGATCAGCTGAGTGACTCCAGTATTTTGTGTCTTCCCTTGGTAAACTAGCATCTGCAATTCTCTGTTTCTATATCTCAATCCTGTAGATCAGCAAAGGTTTAATAATATTTAAGTACAGCATTATTTTGTGGAGGACTGTGACTACGATCCATTCAAAAATGAATACATTCATCAAATAAGTTGATAAAAATGTTTTTAACATAATTTATCTTTCGTAAGTTCATCATTGTTTAGTTTTGTTTATTGTCACATGTAGCAAGGTGCAATGAAAAGCATTTTGTTGTAAGCCTAATATTGGGAGAAGATTCTGAGGGATAAGATGTCATTGTGTCACCTGCAAATTTGCTAATGTTACTTGTAATCCCTTCATCTAAATCATTAATGTATATTGTAAATAGCTGCGGTCCCAGCACCGAGCCTTGTGGTACCCCACTAGTCACTGCCTGCCATTCTGAAAGGGACCCGTAAATCCCTACTCTTTGTTTCCTGTCTGCCAACCAATTTTCTATTCATGTTAGTACCCTACTCCCAATACCATGTGCTCTAATTTTCCAACTAATCTCCTATGTGGGACCTTATCAAAGGCTTTCTGAAAGTCCAGGTACACTACATCCACTGGCTCTCCCTTGTCCATTTTCCCAGTTACATCCTCAAAAAATTCCAGAAGACTAGTCAAGCATGATTTCCCCTTCGTAAATCCATGCTGACTTGTACCAATCCTGTTACTGCTATCCAAATGTGCCGCCAGTTCATCTTTTTAAATTGACTCCAGCATCTTTCCCACCACCGATGTCAGGCTAACTGGTCTATAATTGCCTTTTTTCTATCTCCCGCCTTTCTTAAAAAAGTGGAATAACATTACCTATTTTGTGCGTTTTGTGCACGGAAGATTGGGTTTCGGAAATGTAATTTTTTTTTTGACGAAGTAACCAAGAAAGTTGGAGAGGGCAGGGCCGCTGACCAATGCTTTTTATGGTTCATAGGATAAGGCTGCTCTGGATAATTGGATCACATGGAATCCAGGGGGAACCAGCTGGATACAGAATTATTTTCATGGTAAAAGTAGACTGCAGTAGTGGAAGGTTGTTTTTCAGATTAGAGACTGTGCCTCAGGGGTTGGTGTTGGGTCGAATGCTGTTTGTCATTAACATCAATTAATTGGATGTGAAAGTACAGGGCATAGTTAGTAAGTTTGCAGATGATACTAAAATAGGTGGCATTGTAGATAGTGAAGAATAGTGTCAAGCAAGATTTTGATCAGTTCCACAAGTGAGTCAATGAATGGGAAATGGAGTTTAATTCAGATGAGTATGAAGTGTTGCATAGTGGGAAGTCAAACCAGGGCAGGTCCTTCACAGTGAATAGCACAGTCAACAGTAGGGCCAGGTCAAGTGTTGTGGAGGAGAAGGATCAAGGAGCACAAGTACATAGTTCCATGAACGTGGCGTCACATGTTCTTTGGTTAGGAAGGTTTTTGCAATGTTGCCTTTCATCATCGGGGAATTGAGTTTCAGAAGTTAGGTGGTTATTGTGTACAGTTCTACGTGTACAGTAAGATGATGTTGAAACTGTACTTGGCATATTGTTCTTACTTTTGGTCACCCTGCTACAGGAAAGATGCCATTTAGCTGGAACGAGTGTAAAGAAGAAGAACGAGGATGTTGCCAAACCTGAACCATAGGGAGAGGTTGGACAGCCTGGGACTTTATTCCTTGGATTTCAAGTCTGATGGGTGGCCTCTGAGGTATATTAAAATCATGAGGGACATAGAAAGTGTGATAGCACAAAGCATTTTACCCAATTTAGGGATATCAAAAGCTGGATACTGCACGAGCATAGGCTTATGTTGAGAAGGCAAGGATTTAAAAGGAACATGAGGGCTACCTTTCTCACACTTAGGATGGTGGGTATATGGAATGAGCTGCCAAATAAAGTAGTTGAAGTTGGCAAAATAACAACATTTTAAACTCATCTGGCCAGGTGCATGGTTAGGAGGTATATCATCAAATGTAGGCAAATGGAATTAGCTTAGACAGGGCAGCTTGGTCGACGTGGACAATTTGGCTGAAGGATCTGTTTCTGTTCCACATGATTCTTTGACTTTATCAGTGTGTAGTGATACGTTGTCTTTTCTCAATCTTCTCCTTGTTTGTTACCCATAATACAGGTGAACATAATATCCTCTTCAGCTCCATTCCTTTGTCTGATCCCAACCAGCTCCATTTCTATTTTGCAAGTAATGGCCAGAGAAAAAAAGAAAAGTATAATGATTCCTCTCTCCTCTCCTATGCCATTATCTCTAGAATCCCCAATAATCTACCTCTGGCCCTTCCTGTTTTATGTACATTACATCAGATTTTTCTTTGCTTGTTATGTCCAAAAGTAAAAATTGCCTTTCTAGCCCATTTTTTCTGTTTTATGATTCACTATAATACTTTTCAACTGTTTGGTCATCTGCCTCAATATTTTCGAATGTTTCTAAGGTATAAATTCTGTTTGACAGCAGGCTTTCGAAATGGCTTCAGATGCTTTAGTAACGGTACATTACAAGTATGATGTAGTGATGAATTTTACAATTTTCTCAGTTACTTTATGAGACTCGTTATGATCTGCCATTACACATGACATGCACCTGACTCAGAGGGAAATGTAAGATTGGTTTGTAATTTGATGATCGGATGGAGGTGATGCTGTTGAAGTCATATTTTGTGCTCATCCCTAGTTGTCTTGGGCTGAACTTCTGCAGATCTTGTACTTGTATTTGTCATATCAATAACTGTTTGTTGTACCTGCAATCATTAATCTGACAAAATGACATTTCCTGCTTTCTCATAATGTCAAAGGTCATTTTGAACAACTCTCAACATTTCCAATGATTGTAGAGTTATGAAATATGTTTATGCTAGCTGTACTACTTTTGTTTGCAGTATTAGTTTTTCCCTGTCGGTACGCTTTGCATGGCTTCATGTAGTGGGCTCAAGCTTCCTTGAGGTAATTTGGCACGGAAGCTGAG
This sequence comes from Okamejei kenojei, assembly GCA_035221665.1. NCBI lineage: Eukaryota > Metazoa > Chordata > Chondrichthyes > Rajiformes > Rajidae > Okamejei > Okamejei kenojei. The sequence goes on along the minus strand of CM069137.1, from coordinate 28,817,709 downwards.
CTGAGCTGACATTTCATTTCATTCCTGACTTTTGTCATTTCACCAGAAACTAAAATATTTCATGGCATTATTTGTAGAAGATCAAGGGCAATAAGAGACATTCCTTAGAGACACCAAGCAAAGCATAATTGGCAAACAACACCAAGCAGGAATTGGTCCTTGCATTCTGTGGACATTTGCAGAATGCAAATTTGACTGGCAAATATATTTAAATAACAGTGACAGTACTTTCAAAAATAATTCATTGATTATCAAATGCATTGGTAATTCTTCAAAATGTCAGGTAGTTGAGGCACAACATCTATTTTGAATTCGACCGATGTTTTATGGTTCCAAGGTGGAATCTAATTTATGCACAAACACATATTATGATGCAAGGCATATCAAATGGCATACTAGCAAAATAATAATAAGCATAAAAGCAGTTCCTGCTCACATTAAGAAGGTAGAATGTCATATCATGAGAACAATCACAATAGAATCAAAGAATTAGTGAATTATATGCCACAGAAGTCATGATGGTAGTCACAATAGAATCAGAAAATTAGAGAATTATATGACAAAGAAAGCCATTTTGTTCATTGTGTCCACACATGGACATTAGATCATTTCTTGTTGCAAACTCTTCATCCAAAGCCCTGCAGTTTTGGGTCTTCAAGAGCTTATCAAATCAAATATCAATTTGTTGTCTGTTGTTTCAGATACACAGTTTTAGTCACCACAGTATCAAAAGGGTGAGATTTCCCTAGAGAAGCTGAAAAGTAGATTCACCCGGATGTTACATGGAATGGAGTGTTTCACGAGGAGAAAGTGGATAAGCAGGAATTGATTTCCTTGGAATGGAATAGGTTGAGAGAGGTCCTAAGTGAGTTAGCATAGATGTGGTAAATTTGCAGCAAACCTTACTCCACCACAGAAGTGCCTGTGACCCAGAAGGCACAGGTGTAAGGTAAAGATTAAGAGAATTAGAGGGGATACAAGGAAGATTTTTTTTCAGCTAGAGTGGGCTGCCCGAGAGGATGGTAAAAAAAGACTCTTGCATGGTTAAATAAGCATCAAAATGAACACTTTATCACCAAGATATAGAAGGCTGTGGAGCAAGTGCTTGTAAATGGAATGAGTATAGACTGGTACTCGACAGTATGGACAGGTTAGACCAAAGGGTCCGCACAATGCTGTATGGCTCTCCGGCACTTTGATTGTCAAATCACCATCAGCAGTAACTTCTATGAATCTGGATCCACCCCGCCGGAGTTGCAAAAATCTGAAATCACTGACAGAATGCTGTCACCACACATAAATGATTGCACTGATTCACTTTATTCTCAAGGAGTTGAGTGCAATTTGTTCTCTTTTGTCAGAGAACAGCAGACAGTATGACATGCTTCTTCTCAAGGATTACAGGTTCCCCATGGAGCAGTGTACAACAAACCTCACACGCATTTTCTTTTGCAAGTGCGACATCTCAACTCAGAGATGTAGCACTATGCTCCCTCTGCCAGCAGGTGTAAAGTGCTGCTGATGGGTTAATGTCATAATAGCCGCTGTGAGGCCTTTACTCTACCATCTGTATTGAACTATGCCAACAGTGGCATTGGACATTAGCTGATCTGAATTCTGAGATAATTTCAGTGGCCTCCCTACCATCGAAGGGATATTTAAGAAGTTCTGCCTCAAAAAGGCAGCCGGCATCATCAAGGACCCACATCACCCTGGCCATGCTCACTTTTCACTCCTACCATCATGAAGAAAGTACAGGAATCTGAAAACTATGATGTCCAAGTTCAGGAACAGCTTCTTCCTTACAACCATGAGGCTATTGAACAGTACAAACTCAACTAAACTAAATTAGCGTAACAGTTTGTTTTTTTGCTCATAATTCCAGCACCTGCAGTATCTTGAGAGTCCATTATCTCAATAAACAAACTGATGGTAACTACAGGCTCAATATGTCCAAACATACAATTGTTTCTAGATTTAGTATACTAGACTCTTGCAAGTGACTCTTCTGGGCTGGGTTATTGATATGACAACTGTCTTTTATTCAAAATAATTACTTCAATAGCAAACAAACTGATTGTCAACTGTAGGCTGAACTTTAAGCCTCCCATTTGCCTAAGGTATTTGTTGAAATCTTTTTTTAATACCACTTCCATCCTAATGTCTTTGGAAGTGAACATTCAAGGCAAATGAAAATACTGGATTCTTCCCGAATATTGTTCAAACAGCTATGATTATTGTCGCCACATTTACTTCCAGAGTTAACAGTTTTGCAATTACTTTGGAGCCGAAAGCAATAAAGCAGTTGCATTAATCTTGATTAGTACAGGTGTCAGAGGTTCTGGGGAGAAGGCAGAAGGATGTGTTTAACAGAGAGAGCGAGATTGGGAGATTGAATGGCGGAGGAAACTTGATGGGCCGAATGACCTAATTCTACTCCTATCACATGATCTTATCACCTTGCAATTAATTCATTTCAGTTAATTTTCTTGTATATGAGTCTTTGAGAAGATCCCTGGATACAATGGGGAAGAAGACTCCTCGAGTCACAATGAAGCTGTGGCTATTGAACATTTTTAAACATTTATTATCTTGTGTGTTATATTAATCAAATATAACTATCTCATCTTGCTCTCTGTACTATCATAAAACAATAATCAATTGAACAGCTTATCTACCTCGTGGTTGCCTTGTCTGATGGAAAATCTGAAGGTCATAGGGCCGAGCACTGGTTCTTTGTACCACCGTGACATTGTGGCCAGTCCACTTGTTGGCTTTCAGAAGGGTGTTAGTCTTCCAGTCTGTCCAATAAACATCACCTCCATACAATGTTACCGCAAAAGGATGCGAAAGATATTCATGATCACGCAAGACTTCTATTAATTCACTGCCATCATACAAGGCTGAATAAATAGCATCAGACCTAGAACAAAAAATATGCAATGCAAATGAAAATAAATTGCAGACCTCTGGCTTGGTAAAGTATTGCACTTTTAAATTTACCAATGCTGTTGCCCTTCTTCAGATTGGTTCCTGATTTAAGTTTAATAAATCACAGGTGGAGATATAGGGAATTGAGTGGAGCAAGCTTGAGCAGAGATTTTAAAATATGCCTGCCTGTTGCAAAATCAGTATGCTGAAGCACACAGAGCTAACAAAGCTTTGGAGCAGATATGAATAGTGGGAATGTGAAGCCGTGGAAATACAGCTGAAAATGCATGCTGTGCTGCTGTAAATGGATTCTTGAAGGTTAGAGTGGGAAGGGCTTTTTGGAAAGTAAAAGAGAAATATGGGATTATGAGATTAATTTGAAAGGAGCATTCACCAAATACAGGGGAGTCTGCCTCTGCAGCTGCTAGCTGATGTGGCTGTCCTTCTGTGGAATCACCCCAAATTCAAATCCTTTGCCTGTTGCAATGAAAACCATATCTGCTGTCTGAAAGGTTCACATTTCTCAACAAGGCTTGGGATAGCCTAAATGTGCAGGTAGGGGAAGAAGTGCTTTATCCAATCAGTCTTTTGGTCAAATACCTCAGTTCAGACCTATTCTAAACCACCTTTGATGTACATGAATGAGATCTTGTTTACGTTCCAAATAGGTAGTTAAGATATTCTGACAAGAAAAGAAAACTGCAAGTTTTCTGTGCATGGAATTATTTGCAGTGAGAAATGTATTTTTTTTTAACTACAAAGTTGTTGCAATGGGTAGAAAGACAAAGAGTGAAATCTAGACCATTGGTTGGTTTCCATCACTTCTGTCAAATAAAAATGAACAAACTATTCTTGTTGCAGGCCAAAAAACAAAAATGCATTTAATGGCAGTAAATAATGCTTCTTATGAAAAAAAAGTTAAAGCAATTGTTGAGAGGCACCAATATTTAAAGGAGGAACAATAATTGGACATATATTCCAGGAACAAGCTCATTTTTCCAAAGATCAAAAACATTAATCTTACATAGCATCAATCCAGATGATTCTGTTCTCAAGGTAGTCCACTGTCAGTCCATTAAGCCATCCGCCAGTCCCCAGAGCCTTGTAAATGGCCTTTCTTCCTGCTCCACTCATTGAAGCTACCTCAATTCGTGGGAAGCTGGAGTCCCAGTCAGTCCAAAACAGGAATCTGACCAAATAAATTATGACAATTAGCATTTTCCACAACATAGCATTTGTGCTTATAATTTATTTAATTCATGCCATTGCTTACTTGCTGATTTTTAAAATGACTTTCTATCTTAATTGTAAATATATACATAGACATACGCATTGGTTGATTCAATGCCAAATATCATAATAATGTTGGTTTGCCACATAACTATTATTGGTCACTTTCTCCACCGTTTTTTTCCCTCTCTTGTGCATTGCATGATTCTTTGTATGACATTTTCCCTCTCTTTCTATTATTTTTTCTCACACATCTTCTTCCAGCTGTCTTCTCCATTTTCTTTCTGCTCCTCTGTCTCTCTTGTCTGGCTTCTAGTTTTAAGATTCAGAATAAGCATTTGGTCAAAAATGATACAATAACTGGACAAGGTCAGACTATTTGGGATTTGCTGCAACACTTGAAGTGAAAGGTGACTGACACAATTGAGAAATAAAGTTAACCTGAAGGAATTGGATCAAACTCCCTTGAAGACTGAGTGACATTGGAAACACAAAACAGAAACCCATGCGTCTGGAACAGGAAATCACGTTGTCAAATGGTTGAATGTGCACAATATTTCATGACCTGATTCACCATAAACATATTTTTAAACATGCTTTTATTTATGATTGCTTATAAGTAAATGACCCTCGTCACATTAGCATATCATGGGAGTTATAGGTACATACTACATCATTTATATTTGCCTTATTATCCTTTTTACTTTTAATATTAGAACCTGTTTAAAAAGACAAGGACATGCTAACTGAAATTAAATAAACCAAATGTGTAAATTGCTATTTATTCACCTGGAAGAGGATCTTGGCACAAGGCAAAGCATTCCCTTACATGGCATAACATCATGTGTGCTACACAATATAATTTTATTTGAAACTTGTGCCATCCAGTGATTTGGCCTCCACTGTCCTCTGTGGAAGGGAATTCCATAAATTCACAACTCTCTGGGAGAAAAAGTTTTTTCTCACTTCAGTCTTAAATGGCCTCCCCTTTATTCTAAGACTGTGGCCCCTGGTTCTGGATTCGCCTAACATTGAGAACATTTTTCCTGCATCGAGCCTGTCCAGCCCATTTATAATTTTATAGGTTTCTATAAGACCCCCCCTCAGCCTCTTCCTTTTCAATCTTTCCTCAAATGACAGTCCTGCCATCCCAGTGATCAATCTTGTGAACCTACCTCAATCACAAGGATGTTTTTCCTCAAATTAGCAGACCAAAACTGTACACAATACTTCAGATGTGATCTCACCAGAGCCCATGCAACTGCAGAAGAACCTCTTTACTCCTATACTGAAATCCCCTTTTAAGAAGGCCAACATTCCATTAGCTTTCTTCACTGCTTGCTGTACCTGTAAGCCAACTTTCAGTGACCAGTGTACAAGGATGCCCAAGTCTCGCTGCACCTCCCCCTTACCTAACCTAATCCCATTGAGATAATAATCTTCCCCCATGTTTTTGCCGCCAAAGTGGATAACCTCACATTTATCTGCCACGCATCTGCCCACTCACTCAACCAGTCCAGGTCACCCTGCTACCTCCTAACATCCTCTTCACAGTTCACACTGCCACCCAGCTTTGTGTCATCCGCAAACTTGCTAGTGTTGCTCCTAATTCCCTCTCCCAAATCATTAATATATATGGTAAACAGTTGCAGCCCCAACACCGAGCCTTGCGGCACTCCACTTGCCACTGCCTGCCATTCTGAAAATGATCCGTTCACTCCTACTCTTTGCTTCCGGTCTGCCAACCAATTTTCTATCCATGTCAACACCCTACCCCCAATACCATGTGCTCTAATTTTAGTCACAAGTGTCCCGTGTGGGACCTTATCAAAGGCTTTCTGAAAGTCTAGATAAACTGCATCCACTGGCACCCCTTCATCCATTTTACTTGTCCTATCCTCAAAAATTCCAGAAGATTAGTCAAGCATGATTTCCCTTTCATTAATCCATGTTGACTTGGACTAATCCTTTTACTGCTATCCAAATGCCCCATTATTACCTCTTTAATAATTGACTCCAGCATCTTTCCCACCACCGAAGTCAGGCTAACTGCTCTGTAATCCCCGTTTTCTCTCTCACTCCTTTCTTGAAAAATGGGATAACATTAGCTATCCTCCAATTGACAAGAACTGATCCTGAATCTATTGAACATTGGAAAATGATCACAATGCGTCCACTATTTATAGAGCCACCTCCCTGAGGACCCTGGGATGCAGACCATCAGGCCCAGGGGATTTATCATCCTTCAGTCCCATTAGCCTACCCAATACTATTTCTCACCTAATGAAAATTTCTTTCAGTTCCTCTACCACCTTGGATCCTCTGTCCTCCAGTACATCTGGGAGATTGTTTGTGTCTTCCTTAGTGAAGACAGATCCGAAGTACCTATTCAACTCTTCTGCCATTTCCTTGTTGCCCATAATAATTTCACCCGTGTCTGCCTTCAAGGGACCCACATTTGACTTTGCTACTCTTTTTCCCTTAACATATCTAAAGAAGCTTTTACTGTCCTTCTTTATATTCCTGGCAAGCTTTCCTTCGTACTTCATCTTTTCAGCCCGTATTGCCTGTTTTGTTTCCTTCTGTTGTCCTATGAAAGTTTCCCAATCCTCTGGCTTCCGGCTACTCTTTGCTGTGTTATATATATTTTCTTTTAGTTTTATTCTATCCCTAACTCCTCTTGTCAGCCACAGTTGCCTCCTATTACCCTTAGAGTCTTTCTTCATTTTTGGAATGAAATTATACTGTGTCTTCCAGATTATGCCCAGAAATTAGTGCCATTGCTGTTCCACCGTCATTCCTGCTAGGATCCCATTCCAGTCTACCTTGGCCAGCTCCCCTCTCATGCCTTCATAGTCCCCTTTGTTCAACTGCATCACTGACACTTCTGATTTAACATTCTCCTTCTCAAATTGCAGATTAAAACTAATCATATTATGATCACTACCTCCAAGCGGTTCCTTTACCTCGAGTTCTCTTATTCATATCTGGTTCATTGGACAACACTAAATCCAGAATTGCCTTTTCTCTGGTCGGCTCCATTACAAGCTGCATTATAAGAATCCATCTCAGAGGCATTCTACAAACTCTCTTTCTTGGGGTCCTGAACTAACCTGATTTTCCCAGTTTACCTGCATATTGAAATCCCCCATCACCACAGTGGCATTACCTTTGTTACATGCCAGTTTTAACTCCTGCTGCAACTTACACCCTACATCTGGACTACTATTTGGGGGTCTATAGATATCACCAATTAGTGTCTTCTTGCCTTTACAATTCCTCAACTCAATCCACAGTGACTCTACCTCGTCAGTCCCTATGTCTTCCCTCACAAGGGACTGAATTCCATCCCTCACCAGCAGAGCTACCCCCCCCCTCCTCTGCCCACCTGCCTGTCCTTTCTATAGGATGTATAACCCTGAATGTTAAGTTCCCAGGCCCGATCCTCCTGCAGCCACGTCTCAGTAATCCCCACAATGTCATATCTACCAACCTCTAACTGAGCCTCAAGCTCATCTACTTTACTTCTTATACTTTGCGCATTCATATACAATACTTTTAATTCCTTACGCATCTCACCTTTCGCATCGATCCCTATTACACTTGGCCATACTCTCCTATACCTTTGTGAGCTTCCTTTCCCATTAATTCTGGGGTCATTAACCATCCCTTTACTCTCTTTCCCTTTAACTCCGCCCTCGACTATCACATTTGCCACCCCACCCCCCTTATTCAGTTTAAAACCACCCATGTAGCAGTGGCAACCCTCAGCAAAGCAGTAAAAACATTGTAGAATATCTTGGCTGAAATGTTCTGAACTAAGATTTTTCTTCCTGGTTGAGGAACACAAATTGAAGCAATATTTGATATTCCGCTGCATTCATGGATTATAGCTATACCTCCTTGTGGGTGTGTCCATTTTCTTGGTCTTGGCATGTATTCGATAAGAGTAGTTACAACATAAAATATTATACTGTGCAACACGAAAAAAATTTGTGGGATAATGCCAACATTTATGAATTCAAAAATTCCAAATTGCTGTTTTATATTAAGCATCAGATGAAATAAAAATGTCTTGTTAGTTCCTATGTGAAAAAAGTTAAATTAATTGGATCATTAATAAGGAAGTACATTGCTGGCTTTTGATTTTGGGGATATTCCAATAGGATTTGTCATTTTATTGATAATTTCATGATGTTTTGAATTACAGAAAAAGGCCTATTAGATAAACTCCTAATATTTCCATGCAATATTTTCTAACATTACCTCGATCTCTCATGCACAGATAGTACTGTGCATAAGGAGATTTATCTCAGAGGAAGAAAAGAATAAGTGAGTTGCTTGCACATAACTTGTGGCCAGTTGCCAAGCAACAATGACAGAGCCCTCTGAGCCGTATACTTCATTAAACCTTTAGCTCGAGGATAATGCCTGGCACACTGTGGACCAAAACTGAATAATGCATTACTGAAGAATTTTAAAATTACACTGAAATATTCCACCAAATATATTCTGACAGATCCTGAGAAGTGGTCTATGTCTGAATGATTGCTTATTGCATTCTGTAGATGATAATCGACTTTGACATTGTCTAGTCATCTGATATAAATTTTCATGGTTTAATTTAGTATTCTTTGGGATAATGAATTGTAAGCCATATGAACAAATACTATGTAAAGAAGTAAGTAAAACACACCTGATCAATTAATAAAGGTTTGTGCATAGTTCTGAATAATTAGGTGACTGTTAAATCTCAGCTGAATGACTTGGCTTACTTGCTTTTGTGTCACGGCTGATTAATGAATGAGGCAGTTTACATTGCTTCCCATATTGCTTTTATTGTCTGAAGATAAGAAATGCAAAATATAACCATATGAATTAGAAGCAGAATTAAACTATGTGGACTTCCAAGCTTGTACTGCCATTTAATAAGAGCAACCTCAGGTCATTCATCCACAGTAAATTTTCACCTCTCTGCTTATCAAGTATTTATCTTCCTCTCCCTTAAAATATTCAAAGACTGCTTCCATCAGGCTTTGAGAAGGATAGTACCAAAGATGCACAACATTCAGAGAAAAGAATTGGCTCATCGCTGTCTTAAATAAGGGACCCCTTATTTTAAACAGTGACCCTTCTTCTTCTCCCATGAAGAACCATCCTTTCCACATTTACCATGTTAAGACCCCACAGGATTTTAAATATTTCAGTAAAATCACAGTTGTGAACTTCAACAGAAGCATGCCAAGCATTTCCGCATTAGGCAACTTGCCCATTCCACGTATTAGTTCAGTGCTTCCAAAGCATTTAAATCCTTCTTTAAACAGGAAAACCAATCCTGTGCATGGAGGTCCAGATGCCGTGACTGCTCTGTACGACTGAAAAATAACCATGCAATTTGCATGTACTGACAAACGTTCTCTGATCTGAATAATTTTGCCTATTTCTCATTCCATAAATTCTGCCAGACTAACTGTTGGCAGTGTTTTCTGTTTTGTTTCAGCTATCCAGCACCTGCAGTTTATTTGATTTTGCTTAATACTTTTCCATCCATTTCCACTTGATTTTTAAAAGTATAGCTGAACCTTCATGCAAACCATACTGTGTTACATTCAGTTTCTTCTGTGTTTCAAATCCCCTATCCTGAAGGTGGACAATTTTGTTCCCAGATTATACTCTGTTTGCTAGATCTTTGCTCACTCAGTTTGCCAAACGAAATATCTCTGTGTTCTCTTCATGACCTCTCCACAAGTTATCTCGCTATTCATTTTGTGTCATCAAAAATTACTGGTAAGCAATCAAACTTTGGTGCCTATCCAATTCACTTAAATATAATTTACAAAAGGTTGATGCCCCAGCACCAATCACTATATCACACCACATTAGAACTTACCAACCAGATAAAAATATACCTTCATGTCTAACCAGTTTGCTATAGCCAGCCAATCTTCTATATAAACCAAAATGTTCTCTTATATCATGAGCTTTATTTTTCTGCACTAAAGTTTAATGCATCACACAAATTGCCTTCTAGAAAACTACCAGTTTTCCTATGTCCATTGTACACACAACCACTGCACAAACTACAATGAATTGGCAAGTATAATTCACTTCATCAAAATCATGTTCACTTCATTTGATTACTTAAAGCCCTGTCTCACGGTGCGAGTCCACCCACGAGTGACCCCAAGTGAAAGAAAAAAAACAGACTCGTGGTTATGTACGAGATTCCAAGTTTCTGTTCAAGTGTTTAACCGAGTTCCCACGGGTATGTCATTTCTGCGATGTTCCAAGTTCCTCTCCTGAGTTACCAAGTTCCTCTCTCGTTACTCTTGAGCCAACTGCTTTAATAAGCAACAGTGTTAAAGAAGACATCTCCATCCTGCGGCTTTGAGTTATAGATAGAATTCAGCGCGGCCGCAACTATTGATATGACCTACAAAGGGAAAATGCGCACCGTCCAGTGCCAGAGCAGTTATACTTATGATTTGTTTGAAACACACATCACGTAGTTAGAAAACCAGCGGGCGAAGGTTTGTTATATTTTAATTGAATTTACTGCCAGGTCTACACATTGCGGGGAGACGGGAGATGAAATTTTTGAATGTGGACGGATGTCTCCGTGCCTGCTCGTTCTAAGCGGAATATACTTTTAGTTGCCTTTCAAGACGGGCTTTGGTTTTATTCCTTGTTTTTGTTTATTCGCACACACTTTTCGTGTGTGAGGGTGTGAGAAGTCCATGCCGGGTGCCGGCCAGCCGGCCGCAGCCGCTGTTCTTTCACATCAGTTGCACATCAGATTGTTGGGCGTCATTAATCTGTCTGAGGTGACAAGGCTCTTGGGTTAGGCTGGGATCATTCTCTGCGGGATGATCTTAGTGCGGGAGACAAGTATAGGAGAGGTGTACTGACTGTGTGGGCAGACACTTTGGTAGTGATGGCCCACCAGTCTCAAAAGCCGCTGTGTCTCCCTGTCCCTGGGATAGCAGGGGGTGATCAAACAGCACAATACCCCCATCCACGCCAACACGAAGGGCAACGAAACCAAGGTTTTAGACGGAAGGCAGACGCAACAAGCTTGAGTAAAAACGCGGGCCAGGTAATATCTCTGGAGAACGTGAATAGGTGACGTTTCGGATAAGGGCTGAAGAACGATCTCGACCCGAAAAGTCACCTATTCCTTCTCTCCAGAGTTGCTGCCTGACCCGCCAAGTTACTCCAGCATTTTGTGTTGGGCATCAAACAAACCCTCGTCCAGTCATTCTGCTCGTTTTCCAGATCGGCTAATTATACATTTGTTCCCCTGATTACCCCACCCCTCTCCTCACTTCTACCGTCGTTGCACTTATATAACTGTAACTTTGACTTAATAATTACCATTATGACTAATCTATTTATTTTAAACGCCAAGCAACATATTTCCCACTGCTTCCCCTAATTCCCATTCCTCGAGAAAGGGTTGAAGCATTAACTTATCACAAAAGGTCACAAAGTGTTGGAATAACTCAATGAATCAGGCAGCATCTCTGGAGAAAATGGATAGTTGACGTTTCTGGTCGGGACTCTTCTTCAGGGCCTTTAGTTTAGTTTAGATACAGTGTGGAAACTGGCCCTTCGGCCCACCGAACCCATGCTGACCACAATCACCCAGACACTAGTTCTATCCTACACACTGCGGGGCAATTTACAGACGACAATTAACATACCAAACTGCACGTCTTTGGAATGTGGGAGGAAACTGGAGCACCCGGAAAAAATCTACATGGTCACTGGGAGAACGTGCAAACTCCGTACGGACAGCACCGGTCGTCAGGATTGAACTCGGGTCTCTGGCGCTGTGAGGCAGCAACTCTACTGCTGTGCCGCCAATGTGACATTCCAAGTTTTAGAATGAAGTTAGCCGCTTACAAATCCCATTCTCTGCCCAGCGTGGAGAATCATGAATTGCCAAGACACAAGGCACTGTAGATGTTGGTTCCTTTTTTAAAAATCACGAATTCAAAGTTATCTATTCAAGAATAATGTAGTGTGGTTTGTTGGATTTGGCCATTCTCAACTTAAAATTTTCCATAATCTATAACTTAAAGTTGTTTTAAAGCATTTAGTGAAACTACAGATTGTGTTCTGTTCAGGTTCAGTTTCCTGGGTCCAACTCAGAGAGAGGTCTCCCCCCTTTCCAGGGTTAATCGCTCCACTGTTTATAATGCTCTCTGCATTATGAAGTCTTTGACAGTGAACCCCATGGGCAATCACTACCAAAGTGTCTGCTCACACAGTCAGTACACTTGTCTCCCATACTAAGTCACCCCAAACCCCCCCTCCCCTCCCTCCTCCCCCCTTCCCTCTTCCCCTCCCCTCCCTCCTTCCCCCCCTCCCATAACCCCTCCCTCCTCCCCCCCACCTTTCCCTCCCAACTCCAGTCCTGTCCCGACCCCCTGGGAAACTGAAGGGAGCGACAATCGACTGCCACGGATACAAATAATGACATTCACAAGAAAGGGCAGATGCTGGTTGACAAAAAGTGAACACATGGTGCTGGAGAAATTTGGAAATGTCATCCCGTCACCCATTCCTTCTCTCCAGAGATGCTGCCTGCCCGCTGAGTTAAAGAGTTCCCATGGTAGACTCACGAGTCACTAAGGTGAACGCACAGGCCACTACGTTATTACAACGAGTTTAAATGTTTCAATTTTTAACTTGAACAGTAAATTTGACGTGGAAAACCTCAAACATGTTTGAATTTTTTCAAGAGTTAACAAGTTTCACGGGTACCTGCCGTTAGCACCACGAGTCGCTAAGTTGCGCGCGCGAGTTCCGACATTCCGCTACGTTAATTATACGTGATTACCGCGAGTGAAAACTCGGGGTCACTCTTCATTCAACTCGCACCGTGAGACAGGGGTTTTAGATTTTTTTCTCTATGTGCCCTTGTGTAACATCTTCAGTAATATCATAACATTTTCCATTGGACAGATTTTAACGTACTTGTCCTATAGTTCCCTATCTGTTTCCTTCCTTTTTTTTGAATAAATAGGATAATTTGATATTTTCCAATCTAATGGAACCTTTTCCATATCTGGGGAATTGGAAGGGTGGGAGGGGGAAATTACATGCACTAATCTGCTGGCTACTTGCCTTAAGACCCAAGGTTGAACTCCATCAGGACTCTTGTCAGCCACTGCTGCAACAAATTGTTCAAAACCACTGCCCCATTAATTCTAATTATCCTGAGTTCCTCCATCCGAATTCATAGCTACTTATGTGATGTTAATTGTACCCATTATAGTGAAAATTGAATGAAAATATGTGTTTAATTCACTGACAAGCTCCTTATTTTCTGTTATTAATTCTACATAATTATGTTCTATTAGAGCAATGTTCACTTTGTTAACTATTTGAGTCATACTCAAACAGCATGGAAACAGACCCTCTGGCCCAACCTGCCCACGCCGATCAACGTGCCCCAACTACACTAGTCCCACCTGCCCGCACTTGGCATACATCCCTCTAAACCTATTCTATCCATTTTATTTTATTGGATAAACGGAAACTCTATAATTTGTCTTTGTTGGATAGATTTCTGAACAGCTTCATGTTGCCACAAGGGGCTCCACGTGATGACAGCCTCTGCCTACAGTCTGTCTGTTTCTCTATCTTTTTTTAATTTTTAGTTAGTCTAAAAGTAAGTTTTGGAGGATTTTTTAAAAATATTTCTACGTGGGGGAGGGGGTAGGGTAAGGGGGAAACTGTTTCCCAGTTACTTCCTGGCGAGGATGCGACTATTCTCTGCATCTTCGTCCCCCCCCCCCCGTCCCCCCGCGGCCTGCCAACTGGATTGGCACGGCCTTTCCTTTCGGGGACCAGACCAAAGCTTCAGCAGCGGGCGATGCCTTACTTGGGATCACCGTTTGAAGGTCCAGAGTGTTGGGCCTGCTGCTTCAACATCATGAAGCTGTGGTTTGTAGAGCTTCCAGCGCGGGCGGCACTGACTTCAACATCGCGGAGTCCTACGATCCCTTTGCCGAGAGCCGCTAGCGTGAATCTCCGCCCAGCTCGGCCTGTGGACTTCGGGAGCCGCGAACTCCGGTAGGAAGTGGCCGATTCGGAAGTCCCAGCCGCTGAGAATGTTCTCCCATACCGACGTCGGAGTTCCATCATCCGGCGAGCGGGCCTGAACATCGGGCCGCCCATAGCGGGAACAGCGAGGGGTTCGGGTGACCCCCGACCATGGGTGGACAACAGAGGACAACAGAGGAGGATGAATGAACTTTGGTGCCTTTCCTCACAGTGGGAAACTTTGATTCCACTGTGTGGGGATGTCTATGTTAAAGACTATCGTGTTCTGTGCTCTTTTTTATTAGTATGGCTGTATGGTGACCACAAATTTCACTGTACCAATTGGTACGTGTCAATAAATGCCTCGTGTCTTGTCTTGTCGTGTCTTGTTGTATTCAATCTTTTCCTCGTTATTATTCATTTATTTATGCATTATCTTTAATAGTTCATTCAATGTTCTGATCTGTCACCTATTTATTCACAATTATATCCCTTTTCTTTAAGGGCCTGTCCCACCAGCATGCGACTCCATTCAGTGAGCGCGCCCTAACGTGGTCGCTTGAGCCGTCTGGCCTCGCGGGGCCGGTCCCACTTCGATCGCCGGAGCCGTGCGGAGTTGTGCGGAGCTGGTCCCAACATCGCGCGGGGCTCAGAAAAAGTGACCGTGTTCAAAATTTCCGCATGGCAACGGCCTGTCGGCCCGCAGTCGTCTCGACGCATTACGCACCGCCACGACGTCGTGCCTCCGCGATCCTCTCTATATTGAAGCGCAGAAGGCTCTCTTTTGGAGCTCTCTTTGGAGCGCAGAAGGTTAAGGGGGGACTTGATTGAGGTCTTTAAAATGATGAAAGGGATAGACAGAGTTGACGTGGATACGTTTTTCCCATTGAGGGTAGGGAAGATTCAAACAAGAGGGCATGACATGAGAATTAAGGGACAGAAGTTTCGGGGTAACATGAGGGGGAACTTCTTTACTCAGAGGGTGGTGGCTGTGTGGAATGAGCTTCCAGCAGAAGTGGTGGAGGCAGGATCGATTTTAACATTTAAGAGTAAAGTGGATAGGTATATGGACGTGAAGGGAATGGAGGGGTATGGTCTGAGTGCAGGTAGATGGGACTAGGGGAAAACAAATGGTCGGCACGGACTGGAAGGGCCGAGAGGGCCTGTTTCCGTGCTGTAATTGTTATATGGTTATATGTGCCTCCGTGACCCTCTCTGTGTGTGCCTCCATGGCCCTCTCTCTGTGTGCCTCCGTGCCCCTCTCTCTGTGTGTCTCTCTCTGTCCTTGCGAACTTACCTTGCGGACTTCGCTCCAACTTCACGCCAGTTCGCGCAGCGTTGCGCCACTCACCCAACCTCCACGTGGCTCCCGCTGCCGGTTTGGTCGCGCTCGCTGAATGCAGGTGCATGCTGGTGGGATCGGCCCTGTACAGGGATCACCCGACATCCGCGCGGCCCCTGCTTCCAGTTTGGTCGCGCTCACCGCATGGAGTCGCATGCTTGTGCGACAGGCCCTTTACGTGTGATATTCTCTTTAACCTTCTGCTAACCATAGATGGCGGCTTCACCCCTTGGAATTTTTCTATCTTGTTGAAATGTATTTATTCTCTGCTTGTTTTTAAAAAAGATGCCCTTAAACATCAACCTTTGCATCACGATTAACTGATCCCTTAACCTAATGTCAGTTCATTTCAGTGAGCTCTGCTTTCGGCCTTTGATAGTTGCCCTTAGTTTGCCTTCATTACGAGGTCAATCTTTACGGCCTCCTCCGAGTAGACAAAGAGCTACTCCCTAAATCACACTGTTCATTCAATCTGTCCACAGGCACCTTGAACATTATTTCCACTGCACATCAAATCCAAGAGAGGGACCAAAGCAAACACTCTACATGGCCTACCTGACCTCACAAAAGTCTTTGTCTTCATCAATCAGGAGGGGATGGAGAACACCTTCCTCAAATTCAGCAGCCAATTTCAATAAAGGCTGATGTCTGAACGACCTGCCTTATTCTCCTGATACTTTTTCTCAATCTTTTACACTAACAAACTTCCCATGGAATGGGGCTGGTCTTCAGAACTAATAAGAACCTTTTCAACCCACAGTGACTGCTCACTAGAATGTTGCTAATTCAGCTACAATGTGACAACAATGCTTACATTTAGATATACTTAGAGAATGAATTCCAAGCAATTCTTGACTCATTCACTGAAGCATGGAGCATAGTCGTTCACTGCCTCCACTTCACCACAATACCCTTCAGTGATAAAGATTCATACAAAGACATTGGAGCACATAGACCACTTCCCAGATCTCAGAAATCAAGTTTGGTGAAGACAGAAATCAATGATGTTCACAGCTTCCTTCAATGCTCTCACAGTTTTTGGTTAACTGAGGAAAAAGGTGCTGGAGATCACGATCCCAGTCCTGGCTCAAAGCCTGTTGTCGACCTGCAAGTCATAATCCTTGCCCTCAGGAATGCATTTGAGATCTAAAGTGACATTGGGCAGATACCAGCAATGTCATCTTCCAAATTGATTAGGACAAAGGGATCACAGAGCAATGGAGAGATGGAAATAGACCATGAAAAAATACAGGGAAATAAGCCACTCAGCCCATCGCTGCACTGACTATCAAACATCCATTTACCTAATTTTCATTAATCCCATGCTTTTAAATCTCCTGACATTCTCATCAATTACTCCCAGATTCTAATTCTCATCTACACACTAAAAGCCACTTAAAGTGGTCAATTAACCTGCAGAAACATGTATATCTTTGGGATAGGGGAGGAAACATGAGCATTTGAAGGAAATCTCCCCAGGCACAGAGACAGACTCCACTCAGACAGCACCGGAAGTCAGCATTGTACCCAGGCTTCTGAAGCTGCAAAGCTGTTCCACTCTGTCACGCAAACCAACATAAATTGGGAGCCTACAAATGCCCTCTCTATAAGCAGCACAATGAGCGCACTACCTCATAATCTACCCACCCACTCGTCCCGACAGGTACCTTCTGCCTAATCCGTGGACTTGTCTGTGATTCCTATAAAGGTCTCATCCATCACCTCAGAATCCATAGAACTAGAGCGAAAGCAAGTATTTCAATCCTAAGGGAATGCTTAAGAAGATTAACTGATGTTATCTTACTGCACAAGCATTGACAGAAATAAG
Source organism: Okamejei kenojei (assembly GCA_035221665.1). Lineage (NCBI taxonomy): Eukaryota > Metazoa > Chordata > Chondrichthyes > Rajiformes > Rajidae > Okamejei > Okamejei kenojei. Next base: position 28,800,325 of record CM069137.1, on the reverse strand, counting down.
CCATTTGATCCCAGTGCTTGCTCTGCCATTCGATGAGATGTGTTGCTACTTTACCTCACCAATCCTTCTCTACATTAATCTCAAATTCATTGATTATGTTAACCTCAAGTAAATGGTGGGTGAAACTCTTTATACATTTCCATATAATTTGAAAAATATATTTACATTCATACAAATATTGACTTTCAGCTATTATTTCAACATTTTCAGCACAGCTAAAATAGTAGGCATGTGAAAGATAACATATTGATGAAAACTCTCCCTTCCAATGTTACTGATGCAAACAGAAATTGAAATTTGTATGACAAGAGGTTTTTTGATAACATTTTGCAATTAGAAATAAAAAAATGTCTTTGATAGGTTATTTAGCATTATAATTTCATTAATATTATTACTCATGGCTATTAATAATGCTGGATGTTTGAATATACAATGAACATTTAAACAATTTGTTCTTTTGGAGGCTCGCCAAGAAAATTATAGATAATTAAAGTAAAAATGTTCGAGTTTTTAACATGTCCTGAATAAAATACCAACTGAATAGAAAGATTTAAAATAGCTATACAGGGTTCACATTCATATCTTCTCTACATGATGCACCATTTGATTGGAGCTGTCATAGTCATAGAGTGATACAGTGTGGAAACAGGCTCTTCGGCCCAACTTTCCGACACCGGCCAATATGTCCCAGCTACACTAATCCCACCTGCCTGCATTTGGTCCATATCCCTCCAAACCTGTACTATCAATGTAGTCATGCTAAAACTTGTTTTGTTGGTGACATTATTATTTAAGAAAATACAATGTCATGAAAAATTATTTTCATATGTTCACTTTAATTGTTCACTTTCCAACTTTAGTCCTGGTTAAACAGCATCTATGGCAACAAACAATTGATTTGCATCAGGATTCATAGTGTAGAGGGAGGAGAGTCCATGTAGAAGGGAGATGAATCCTGTTCATGTGGGGGAAAGGATGGAGAAGGTGAACAAAGGTAGAGAGACCTTGCATGAATTGGTGGAAGTGGGAAATGTGAACACTGACTTTTGCAGTTTCAAATCACCTATCGGCCTCAATTATCCCATAGAAAATAAATCCAATCTTTCGATTATCTTATAATTCAGGACTCCAACCCATTCAATATCCATGTCAAGCAACACCTCAAAAGGTTTTTGTTGCTCATTTAATTTATTTCCAATGGCTAGATATCCTGCTGCACACTTTGACAAAATGACTACATATTAAGTACGGTAAACACAAAATGCAGGAGCAACTCAGTGGGACAGGGAACATCTCTGGAGAGAAGGAATGGGTGACATTTCGGGTCGAGACCCTTCTTCAGACATTTTAAGTACTTTCTTTATCCTGAAACTTGTATTCTATCAAGAAAGTGAAAGACGCCAAATTATTAATGTTGATTATATATTTTTTTTATTATGCACTGGTGTTGAATAAATATGGTCATGATTATTTTGCATTGTTTGTTTTAAAAAGGAAAATATTTGAAAAATTGCAATTCCTATTTCTTTCGACACCTTCAAAGATTAGTTTTATTTTAGTTTTAGTTTTAGAGTTACAACATGGAAATATACTCTTCGGCCCACCGTGTCCACCAATCACCACCCATTCATTTTAGTTATCCCACTAAACACTAGGGGCAATGTACAGAGGCCAACTGACCTGCATTTATTTTTAATTTATAAGATGACATTGCTTTATAGGTTTATTCCCATTCAACTTAATTATTCTTAAACCAATTAAAATAGAAAAAGAGTTTGAACACGCACTAATGACTGTCAAGTTTTTAACAATTTTTCTCTAATTATTTGACCAATTCCTGCTAATAGCATTTTTACTTTTTTTTTCTTTGATTTTCTCCATGTATCCTGCTGCACAGTGGAGAGAATGTGCAGTTTAAAGCAAGTCAACAAATCAAACACTTTTACAGTTTCTTCATGCTTAAAATAACTGTTTCTAGCTGGAAAGGTTATTCTTGAGTGTGTACACAAAGAGAGCTGCAGTGAGAGGAGAAGCTGTTAGAATTTCAATACACTTCTACATAGATTTCTTGAAAAGATTTTCCTAGGGGATGATCTCCCTGTAATATTCATAAAATGGAGATTGGATTTAAGTTGTGTAAGTTTCATGAAGCTCAGTCTCCAGTGAGGAGGGCACTCAGTACAAACCATATCAGCAAAATATTTTGTGCATTTGGTTTATCTATACTACATGATTATAGCCTAAACAAAAAACAAAAAAAAAATCATCACATATCTTATTCTTGCAGCTTTATTCTGGAAAAAAAATTGTCTTTAGCGATGGCTCAAAAATAAATGCTCAAATCTATCCATAATTATTTAGAATGCTTTCTAAGTTATTCAGAATTTTATTTTTTTTGGTTTGGCAGTAAATGCTGCCACACAGGTTCTTGCTGCTAAATCTACAATTTCAACACTTTGTCAACAAATTTCAAGGTGACTTTATCCAGATGATTGTTTGACGGATTAAGAGTTTTATTTGGACATGATGCCACCACAAAGATGAAAAAAAAAGAATACATTGGTAAATGACAACTTGCTTCTTTGTGCAAAAAGTGTGTGTTTGTTCCATAGCACACATAATAAAATTCACATCCCTCATGCATGAATAAAAACCTTTTTGCTGCTTTCTTTCTATTTACTTTAATAAAAACAGAAATTGAAAACACAAGGTAATGTAGAGCATTAGGTCCTTCAAACCTCCTCTGTCAAACACTAACATTCTGGTTAATCATTCATTTGAATGCCATATTCCTGTTCTTTCCCATGTGATACCATGTAATGCTTTTTTGCATTTCATAGATGATTCCTTTCTTAAGTATATTCAGCTACTTGTACTCTCCAGCCCTCTGCAGCAGCAATTGTCATAGGATGACAACTGTCTTGATAAACAAACAAAAAAGATTGCATCTCTGTTCTAAATCTCTTATTCCATCAGCCAAGCCTTTGAGTTCTGGACATTCCAGCCAGGAGAAACTATCTCACTGCTTCCAGTCATTCTGGCCTGTCAGAATCATGTAATTTCAAAGTAAATTCCTCCCATTCTTCCAAATTTGAGTGCATGAAAACCTGTTTAATCCAATCGCTTCTCATGTAGCAATCCTACCATCCTAGAAATAAGTCTGGTGAGCCTTTATTGTACTTTATTGCAAATATGTCATTACTCAGATAAGGAAACTAACATATTTAAGCTATATTCTCACCAATATCCTGTATAATATCCTCCTCCCTCCTGTATAATAGCAGCAAGACTCATTGTCCCTGTCCTCAATTCCACTAGCTTCGAGGCAACATATCATTTCCTTTCTTAACCACTTGCTTCACCTGCATATTTGCTTGCAGTGACTGGTATACAAGAACACATTGTTCGTTCATCAGCACTTCCCAATGTAACATTGTTTAAATATACAGCCTTTCCAACTTACTTTCACATCTGTAAACATTATGCTACAATGTTACTCAAGATCAGCAAGATGAAGGAGCTAGTTATTGATTCAGGATGCATGGTTGAGTGCATGCCCCAAACATCATCACAATGGGTGAATTGAACAGTACCCCAGCTTATGGAAGTTTGTGGCTACTGTTGACATTTTGAGTGATGTTGGAGCCTGCACTTATCCAAGCAAGTGAACATTATGTTATCTCCGCAGACTGTGAAGATGTGAGATGCGTAGTAGGTCGTCATTATCTTGCAGTTTTTCAAGTTATAACAGGCAAAAGATTATAATGAAAGGCTCATGTAAACATAGCAATGAGGGAAACTTTCTAGATATTTGTAAGCTTTAGAAAGAGAGAATGTTTTAAATCATTTCAAACGTCAATCCTGCAGGAGTTCCTTACAAAGTAAACCAGATAGCGTCATAGAGTGATACAGTGTGGAAACAGGCATTTCGGCCCAACTTGCCCAGACCGGCCAACATGTCTCAGCTACACTAGTCCCACCTGCCTGTGCTTGGTACATATCCCTCCAAACTTGGCTCATCCATGTACCTGTCTAACTGTTTCTTAAACGTTGGGATAGTCCCTGCCGCAACTTATTCCATACACCCACCACCCTTTGTGTGAAAAAGTTACCCCACCGATTCCTATTAAATCTTTTCCCCTTCACCTTGAACCTATGTCCTCTGGTCCTCAATTCCCCTACTCTTGGCAAGAGATTATGTGCATCTACCCAATCTATTCCTCTCATGATTTGATACGCCTCCATAAGATCACCCCCTCATCCTCCTGTGCTCCAAGGAATAGAGACCCAAATAGAGGGTATGGAGAAGGCAGGTACAGGATACTGAGTTGGATGATCAGCCATGATCATATTGAATGGCGGTGCAGGCTCAAAGGGCCGAATGGCCTGCTCCTGCACCTACTTTCTATGTTTCTATGTTTCTAGAGACCCAAATTTAAAATTTTACATAGATTATATTATTCGAAAACAAGACTGAATAAAATATTTTCAAATGTTTCCCCCATCTGCGACAAATGTCTAACTCAAAATGCTACTATAGCACATTCCTTTGTCTCTTGTACAAAACTGTATAAATTTTGGAATGAAATTTTTGGAATCTTTACAAAACTATTTAACACAAAATTGAACCCCAATACAGAATTGATTATCTTTGGATCAATGGAAGAGGGAAGTAAACTAACTATATTCCAAGAAGCTTTTCTTAATTATGGTCTAATAACAGCAAAAAAACTTATACTTAAATTTTGGAAAAACACACCTACGCCAACATTCAAAATGTGGATCTCAAGCATGTCTGAAACGCTACATCTTGAAGAAATGAGATTCCTCCTACTAGGCAAAGTAGATCAATTCTTAAAGATTTGGTCTCCTTTTATCAACTTTTTACAAGCATATGGTGCAACATAACATAACCTTAGAAATTAAATGGTTTCGAACTGGGTGACGGATGGGCAAAAATACGAGATAGGTAGATCTCTCCTAATCTCTCTTTTCTCCTTTTCTTTCTTTTAGCTTCTCATCTCTGTCCTTTATTTCTTTTGTTTTCTATTTCTACTCGCTTGTCTATTTATTTATTTTTTCTCTCACTGTTCTTTTATTATTAAATCAAAAGTATGAAGTTGTACAAGAATGAAAATATGTATTATGTATTAGGTACTTAAGTACCAGACTATTGTACTTACTTCTAACAAAAATAAACAAACAAAAAAAAAGAGGAATAGAGACCCAGCCTACTCAACCTCTCCCCATAGCTTAGACCCTCTTGTCCTGGCAGTATCCTCATAAATCTTCTCTGAACCCTTTCAAGCTTGACAATATCTTTCCTATGACATGGTGCCGTGAATTGAACACAATACTCTAAATGCAGTCTGCCAATGTCTTCTACAACTGCAACATGACCTCCCAACTTCCATGCTCAAGAGATACTAGGGATATTATCATTAACAATATCAATGTAGCCTTCATTTTGACACCCTTGCCTTCGAACATAGAACTGGAGAATACAGGGATGAACCTTTCAGCCCAAACATGACGGGAAATTGATCTCATCTTCCTGTACATGTCCCACATCCCTCTAATCCATGTACTTCCATGTTCCTATCCAAAAAGCCTCTTAAATGCCACTTTCCTATCTGCCCCCACCACCTGGCAAGGCATTCCAGGGCCCCCACCACTTTGTAAAAATAACTTGCCCCGCACATCTCCATTAAACATTTCCCCATACCTTATAGCTATGCCCTTTAGTGTTTTCTTTAGAATGTTCAGTTTCTAGTCCAGTAAATTTGTCAAGTTCTTTCAATTGACAATTGACTTCAGGTTACAAATATTCACCCCACAACTAAGTACAATAAAATGAGGCTTGTAAACGAACCCGTATCGAGGATCCAAAGCTATGGCTCGTGGATACACCATGTCACCAGCAATTAAGGTTGTTCTCAAGGTGCCATCAAGTTTTGCTACTTCAATCTGTTCCATTTTGCTATCGATCCAGTAAATGTTTCCTGCAATCCAGTCCACAGCTAATCCTTCAGGCGTGTCGAGCCCATGCTGCACAATAATTTCCACATTGCTTACAGCTGAAAAAATAATTATTTTACATAAACATCAAAGTTCGCTAAATGCAGTCACTTTTCCACCCATATTCAGTAATAGTTGACACAATCATTTTATTCAACTTAATCTGTTGTAACAAGAAACTGAATCAAAAATACATTATACAGTTTTACATAGTAATGATGTTTCGATGCTCTATATGTCAGTTGGATTCAAAATCATTAATTTTCAAATGTTGGCCCTTTGGCAATATATTATCTGAGAAACCCACGATGAGTTGAAAAATAAACAGTTTTATAAAGATGCATTCTTTTGTTTCTGTTTTACCCTTAGAAAATATGAAGCAATAATACATGCAGCTGTCCTCTGTGCATGGAATACTGATAAAAACAAATGCAAATACAACTCCTAAAAACACAAAATACTTGAGTAACTCATCGATAGGTGATGTTTTGGATTCAGACCCTTCTTAACGCTGTTCTCAACTTGAAATGTTATCTATCAATGATGTCCAGAGATGCTACCTGACTCATTGATTTACTCCACCACATTATGTCCTTGTGTAAGCCAGCATAGTAGTCTACAAGGAAAACCAATAGAAACTCAGGCATTTATTCAGAGGCAGGGGGATATAAAATTAGATAGCTATTCACTGAGTGCATATTCTTTTGCCAAATAATAATCTTCACAATTTAATCATTAGGCAGATGCTTGGCATATTGGCACCCTTCCAAATATCATTAAGCTTCTAAGTGAATCAGTAGAATATAGAAGAAGGTACAATCCTGGTACAAAGGTACAAAGGTACAAAGTCTGACGAGAACTAGAGAAAAAAAAGCCTGTGAAGAGTGTAAGGTTCTTCCAGCCTAACACATTTGGACACGTCGATTAAGCAGTGGTCAGCACGGAGTATCCTGCAGGCACTGCAGTTAAAGGACTCGATGGTTCCTGTACAAACCGCCCAGCTTGCCTGGCAAAAACCCTCATCACCAGAACTCACCATTGAGGACCCAGATCTTGCTTGGCTAGCGGCGAGGAGGGCCATCCAAGTCAGATCCTTCCTGCACCATTAGAATCTTGCTATTAGTGCACGCAGCCCTCGGGATGACAGCTACGGAGAGGACTCAGTTGCCCACCTCTCTGCAGAGTGTGGATTTGGAAAAGAGTCTGGAGAATGATGCAAGAGTTCTTGTCACGTTTTGTCCTGAAACAGCAGACTTTCTGATTTACGGACTGTTCCCAGGGACACAATCGAAGACAGACATGAAGTGCTGCTGGAAGGTCATCAACTCGGAGAAAGACACTCTTTGGTCTGCCCGAAACTTGTTGATCTCCCAGCTTAGCAAGATGTCTGTAAGGGAATGTTTCTGACTTGCCCATTCTAGACTACAGGAGTATGTGCTGAGGGATGCACTGAAGCTTAGGGATGCACGGATGCAGTCAACGCCACAGCTCTATGAGAGAGGAACACAGTTTAGGGTCTTGCTGCTTCTGCTCATTGGGGAGCAGGGTCTCGACATACCCCTCAAACATGGCAAGGAATATCACCCCAGGGAGTCCCATGAGTGGCAGGGGTGCCTGGTATAATCATATTTCTGTGAACACTACCAAATACAATGCTAATGAATGTATGTATAGCCACTCAGAATGTCAGAAGAGGTTTTACACAGTTTTATTCTGGTTTATTTTTAGGGGGAAAAACATTATGAAATAAATTGTTTAAAAAAATAATTCATGGATTTAGTTGTGGTGTGAAAACCTAGCTATCTTCATAGATTGCATCTTCAAAACTCTAAATCCAGTCAGAACAACAGAACTTCATAGCTGCCTTGTAGAGTTCTGATTACTCACAACAAGGTAAGGCCTATAAACGCATGGTTGATCCTACAAGATGGCCTGTCCTCAGTTGCAACCTTATTTATGAATTATACAGAAATGGTAGGACAAAAAGTGGGAGTAAAATCTATGGGCTGACATTTTGATTTGAGTGAAGCAAAAACTTACTCTGTGCGCTTTGTCACCACGGAGAAACATAAGAATCAGTATAATCTGAACAGAATGTCCATGCTCCATCATGATCAAATATTTTTTCAGACAGCACAGTTCAACAATGTTGCTTGTATTTTGCACCGGCATCCTATTTTAAACGCAGGACTTTGTGAAACCTATCAATAGGCTGTCTAAGCCATCAAATGTTTTTTTTTTAAGAATAGGGGCATTATAGTGATCTCCCATCTTCCAGTTATTGGATTAATTTATTATTTTCCTTTGTGACCATCCATAGTAATTTATCTCTTAAGCATCTTGCGGTAAGAGAGCAAAATATAAACTAATGGCCCTTTCTTCTTTCATTATCCTAGCCTTTGCTCTGAGTACTCCAATTTATTAATTTTACAACTTTGTAAACAATTGCACGCAGATCTCTGAACACCCCCAAGGAACCAAACTCTATTTCCCTTTGTAAGCAAATGAAACAAAGTCAATTGAAATGGACTGATCCTACTTTATCAGCGTTAAGGATTTGGGAAGGGTTTATATATGTAAACCTGATAATAATGCCACATTTCAATTTTGAACAGTGGAAATAAATGTCTGAATTGCTTCCAAATTCTTAAACTGACAAACATATTTGTTTGGGCAGCTAACAACCCAGCGGTATGAATATTGATTTCTCAAATTTCAAGTAATCCTTCCGTTCCCTCTCTCTATATCCCTCCCCCATCCGAGGTATCCTGCTAGTTTCACTGTTTGTATCCCTTCGTCATCACCTCCTCCACAGTCAACAATAGACCGTTATGGGCTCTTTGGAATCGGTTCCGGCTCTGAACTGTTCTACATATTTTCATATCACTTGTTTCCCTCTCCCCTCACTCTTAGTCTGAAGATGGGTCTCGGCCTGAAACATCACCTATTCCCTTTCTCCAGAGATGTTGCCTGACCCATTGAGTTACTCCAGCATTTTGTGCCTATCTTAAGTGTACTATTTCACCAACGTCAGAAATCATTGGAAAACATTTTTGTTTATTTAGTGTTAAAGAAGGAACTGCAGATGCTGGAGAATCGAGGGTTACACAAAAAGCTGGAGAAACGCAGCGGGTGCAGCAGCATCTAAGGAGTGAAGGAGGGTTTCGACCCGAAACGTCGCCTATCTCCTTCGCTCCTTAGATGCTGCTGCACCCGCTGAGTTGCTCCAGCTTTTTGTGTAACCCTTAGTTTATTTAGTGTTTTGTTAACGCATTGTGCGCAAAGGAAATAGTTTATATCTTCAATTGTATGTGTTTATAGGGAGAATTAAGATAATTAATTAAAAAAGCAGTTTGATTAAACTTTATACCTCCAACTTCTGAAAGCTTTCCTTTGTAAATTTTATCTTCCACCACATCAGTCCAATAGAGAGAACTCTGATTGAAATGGAAATCAATTGCTATTGTGTTTCTCAAGCCAGGGACCAGTAAGTTATAATCTTGCTTGCGAAGGTCCAATCTTCGAATCTCATGACGGATGGAAAAAATTATGTAAGGCTCGAAAGGATCTGTTAAAGAAAGCACACACCTGAGTTTATTATATAAATTCAAATAAATGTTAATAGATCAATGCATAAAGTTGCGATGACCTACCTAAACTAATGCAACTGTTACCATCAGGGGCCAGCATCCATCCCTCGTAACATGAGCACTTAATTGTCTTTTTGTGCTGCTCACACACTTGGCTGCACTTGAGATGTTTTTTGCAATAATCAAGGACAATGCAGGTTTTCTTGTCTGAGCTCAGATGCATTCCTGTAGGGCAAGAGCACACGATGCCTTCTCCAGTTACATAGATACAGTGGTGACTGCATCCTCCATTATTCAGAGCGCATTCATCTGTGAACAAAAGCGTTGAGTTGACTTAGCACAAGCAACCACTTGGAATTTCACGAAATACTTTTTATCGTTGACATTACTTTCTATAATAAAAAAAGGTCAAAAAATTAAAGGTAGCTGGAACATTAGAGTAACAAGTCTGATTGTCTTTTTGTACTGCAACTTGGTCATAAATTAATTACATGTACTAAAAAAAATTGTTGGAAAGGTCCAAGAAATGTCACTACCAGGTAAAAAAACAAAATAGGAATTGTCAAAATTTTTGGAGATCTTGGTTAAAGTGAACTATATTTTACCTAATGAGAGTCACATGAGAAAAAGTACTTCCTTTTGGAAGCTGTCTAGTAAAATACTCTTTTTAATGGCAATGTAGTGGAAAATCTGAGGATTCTACAAGAGGCGACAGCAGAACCAGAGGATAATACAGTGCAGAAGGAGACAATGTTATGCAGCAGACTTATGCAGATTCTTTGCTCAAGATACCCAGGTAAGACCACAATCTGGTATTCCCTCCTCAGTTATACTTTTTTTTTTCATTTAAGTTTTCACCCCATTTATTTTTCAAAAATATTGTATAATTTGTCCCCACTGCACATTATGCTGGTTCAGTCAAAATCAAAATCTTCCCTACCCTCAAAAGTTTTTCCCATTGAGGGTAGGGAAGATTCAAACAAGAGGGCATGACATGAGAATTAAGGGACAGAAGTTTTGGGGTAACGTGAGGGGAAACTTCTTTACTCAGAGGGTGGTGGCTGTGTGGAATGAGCTTCCAGCAGAAGTGGTGGAGGCAGGATCGATTTTAACATTTAAGAGTAAAGTGGATAGGTATATGGACGTGAAGGGAATGGAGGGGTATGGTCTGAGTGCAGGTAGAAACATAGAAACATAGAAATTAGGTGCAGGAGTAGGCCATTCAGCCCTTCGAGCCTGCACCGCCATTCAATATGATCATGGCTGATCATCCAACTCAGTATCCCGTACCTGCCTTCTCTCCATACCCTCTGATCCCCTTAGCCACAAGGGCCACATCCAACTCACTCTTAAATATAGCCAATGAACTGGCCTCAACTACCCTCTGTGGCAGAGAGTTCCAGAGACTCACCACTCTCTGTGTGAAAAAAGTCTTTCTCATCTCGGTCTTAAAGAATTTCCCCCTTATCCTTAAGCTGTGACCCCTTGTCCTGGACTTCCCCAACATCAGGAACAATCTTCCTGCATCTAGCCTGTCCAACCCCTTACGAATTTTGTAAGTTTCTATAAGATCCCCTCTCAATCTCCTAAATTCCAGAGAGTATAAACCGTGTCTATCCAGTCTTTCTTCATAAGACAGTCCTGACATCCCAGGAATCAGTCTGGTGAACCTTCTCTGCACTCCCTCTATGGCATTAATGTCCTTCCTCAGATTTGGAGACCAAAACTGTACGCAATAAGGTAGATGGGACTAGGGGAAAACAAATGGTCGGCACGGACTGGAAGGGCCGAGAGGGCCTGTTTCCGTGCTGTAATTGTTATATGGTTATATGGTTATATGTTATATGTAAATTGCTGGATTTTTGTCCATATGGACAGTATTTCTTATGAGGTCAGTGATTGACAAGATAAAAGATTTTAGAACAAAGCTAGGGCAAATATAATATTTGAATTTAAAGATGTAGCTTTAAAATACAATCTCATTTTTAAAAAATTCTTCTTATTTTCTTCTTATTTACATTTGTTGATAATTACATGACAAAAAGTTGTAGTTTGAAAAATCAACTTGCTCAACCAGCATTTCTATTCACTTCATATGTGCATCTCTACCACCATCACCAGCTAACTCATTCCCCTATAAAAGCACATTCTTCTCCCATCTGTTCTACAGTGTCACTGACGCTTACGTGTCAATTGTTGTTCTGTTGGTAGCACTCTTCCCTCTACAGCAAAGCCAGGTAAGGCATCATCTCCGGCTTTCTTCCATTAATGTCCCACTGCAGTGCCATGGTGGCACAGCGGTAGAATTGCTGCCTCACAGCACCAGAGACCCAAATTTGATCCTGACTACGGGTGCTGTCTGTATGCAATTTGTATGTTCTGCCTGTGACCGTGTGGCTTTTCGCCCAGTCCTTTGGTTTCCTCCCACCCTCCAAATAGGTTTGCAGATTAAATGACTTCTGTATGTTGTGTGGGATCGAAAAAGTGTACGGATGATTGGTGGTTGTCATGGACTTAGTGGGCCTAAGGGCACTCTTAGTGTCAAGCACCCATCTATCCATTGGTCAATCATACAGGTATCACTACTTCAAGATTCCAAACTGCTCACATTTCCCTTTTGCCCAATCTCAATATTTACAAACACAACCATATTGAAAATCAAAGACTGTCGACTCAATTTCTATTGAAACACACGCAAAGACAATTTGACATGAACACTACATTGGTAACTTCAAATTATGTCATACAAGCTCTGCTTGTTGCCATCATGATTGTTAGTAGAGTTCAAGATGGCTTATGCAGACTCAGGACACTCACTGATTGTTTCTTCAAGAGATTCCAGGAAAATTAAAGCAATGTTCCAGAGATGGGCAATAACTCTATGGCAGTGCAAACACATGGCAAGATGGTGAATCTAAAGGTCCTGGTAAAGTTCAGGGGTCTCTGCTATAAGAAAGGTTCCTTCCACTGATCAAACTACAGCCATTAGATTATTACAGTGCAGGAATAATAGGATTGGCAAAGGCATGTAGAAAACAGAAACAATTGGCATTTATATAGTAATTATCTTATTTGTATGTATAGATATAATTCATAATTTTAATTTAATTTGGCTGTCTTCATCAATTGTAGTCAAGAAATCGCTGAAGTGATCAGCAAAAGGGTGGCACAGTGGCGCAGCATTAGAGTTGCTGCCTCGCAGCACCAGACACCTAGGTTTGATCACGACTATGGGTGTTGTCTGCGTGGAGTTTGCATGTTCTCCCTGTGACTCTGTGGGGTTTCTCTTGATACTCCGGTTTCTTCTCACATTCCAAAACATGCAAGTTTGTAGGTTAATTGGCTTCTGTGAATTCCCCCTGGCACGTAGGATGCAAAATTTGTATAATATAGACCATGTTCACAGGTGATCGATCGTCACCGTGGGCTAGGTGGGCTAACGTGTATGCAAAGAAATGTCACTATATTTGGGCACAAGTGACAATAAAGTACCATTGAACTATTGAACTCAAGAAATAGTTAAATTGAAGCCTTTCTGTGTTGCAACTCAAAGTAGATGCTGGAATATTTTAAAAGAATAATAAACTATTTGTAAACAATTTTGCTTCCGAGAGAGTGCACAATTACAAATTGTTGCATGTCAAACTTAATGAACTTACCACAAAGTGGGCTCTCGTCAGTACCATCTGGACATTCCTCTTTCCCATTGCAAAACTTTTCCGGCAGAAGGCAAATTGATGTATTTCCCGAACAAGAATAGGTCGGTGGCTTGCATGAAAATGCTCCGCAGTTCTCTTCATCAGAGTTATCTTCACAGTCGCCCTCTCCATCGCAAACCCACGACATATTAATGCATCTTCCTTTGGATGGCAAAGTACAAAAAAGGTTATGTAGTTATTCATTTGTGCTTTTGGTTTTCATTAGTTACCAGACGTCATTATCTAAAATATGATGAATTACATTTCTGGGCAACAAATCTTGACAGAAAAGAAAAATAAATATATAATTATTTATCTATGCAGATTCAGCATTCAGTTTTCTGATCATCTGGTACAGTTAAGATGACCATAGAATGACCAAACTAGTGTAGTCTGAAGAAGGGTCTCAACCTAAAATTTCACCCATTCCTTCTCTCCAGAGATGCTGCCTGTCCCACTGAGTTACTCCAGATTTTTGTGTCTAAACTAGTGTAATAGTCCTCTTTGGATAATTTTTATCCAGATGGAAGAAATATCATTATCCTTTTGGCCTGATTGAGATTCTAGAATTATGTATACAGTTGACGTTTCACTATTCTTTGAAATGGCCTGGCAACTCATTGAATTCAGAGAGGGAAGTCCACCTCGGGCAAGGCTTTCACAATGATTGGCAAGTGTTATTGAGCAGAGCGATCAAAGAGTTCAAGTACATGGCTCCCTGAATGTGATGTCACATGTAGATAAGGTGGTTAAGACGAACATTGGCCTTCAATGGGCAGGGTATTGAGTATAGAAATGTTGATGTTATGTTACAGTTGTACAAGACTTTGTTGAGACTGCATTTGGAGTATATTGTGTTTAGTTTTGGCTTCCCTGCTATAGGAATCACATTATTTAGCTGGAAAAAGTGCAGGGAAGATTTACATGAATGTCACCAGAACTTCAGGGCCTGAGCTGTAAGGAGAGACTGGGCAGATTCAGATTTCATTCTTTGGAGCTCAGGAGGTTGAGGGGTGATCTTATTGAGGTGTATAAAATCACGAGGGGGATAAATTGGGTGAACAGACAGAGTCTTTTGCCCAGAGCTGGGAATCAGGAAGCAGAGAACATAAGTTTAAAATGTAAGATTTAATAGGAACCTGAAGGGCAACTTTTTCACACACAGGGTGGAAGTATATAGAATGAGTTGCCAGAGGAGGTATTTGAGGCAGGTACTGTAACAATATTTAAAATACATTGGACAGGTATGTGGATAGGAACGCAGGATATGGGCCCAATGCTGGCGGATGGGACTAACCTGGATGGAGCATCTTGCACGACGAGGGCTGAAGGGCCTGTTTCAATGCTGTACAACTCTATGAATAACAAATATTGGCCTTCCAGTGACTTTGCTTATGCTTTGAATGCAGCACTGATGGCACAGCACTATCTGCTATCCCACCGCCAAGTATCTCTGCATCACTCAATGTAACAATTAAGAGTACATGTTAGTAATCATTTTCATTAAATAATTGCATTCTTTTAAATGTATTAGTTTTTAATCTTACTGAACAAAGAGGTTTTGAAGTATCATGAGATCATTTGATTCAGGAATAATATCAGAGGACAATCTATTATTCCCTATTACATAAACCTTTGGTTGAGCAGCAGGTTTGTGGACTTTGTACACTGAACAATGACATAAATTATCCCAACACTAATGCACTATGGTGATAGTAAAATACTGTATGAATTAACTTTTCTGCCTCATGTAATATGCAATAATTGGACAAACGTTAAACACATAAATCCTTCACAATCCCCAGATGTAATTAAAATACACGTTCAATTTAGTTTTGTGCAGAGATTCTGACATTTATGCCGAATAAAAAATAACGGCCCTAGGAAGAGCATGGCATTGTTCCAAGGTAATCCGATATTTCTGTCACTGTAGCCTCTGTAGATTGTTTTTAAGTTTTTATATTGATTGAGTGATCGCCAGCATAAATCAGTTACTAGATCTTACTGTGCTTAATGAAAATAAAATGTGCTCCCCAACAAAACATTACTTCTCCACACTGAAAGTCATGGATATTTATTTTTTTCAGAGGATGGAATATATTATCATTATCTTCATCCTTGTTACTAGACAGCTCCTGCAATCATTAATGGTCTTATCTTAACATTTGCAAGTTAAATAACCGTCCAAATACCCTTAGTTTTATTCTCACACTTTTTATTTATGAAAAGTGTGAGATAAGAAGAGTAGGATAGAAGAGTTGACGATTCTGTCTTCTGGCTTCACTACCCACACACCTTTTGTGCTTATCTCACACTTTTTGTCTTTTCATCTCAAGCCTTTCATATGTATAAAAATATCACTCTCTGCACAATAGAGATGCTAGCGTGTGGCTCCTTCTCCCACTTACAAGTGTCAGATACATTAAATTAAATGTGCTTCTATTTGACCAAAAGATAGGATGGTGTGACTGATTCCTTTGGCCACAACCATTTCAAAATTTGGGCAATTTTATTTAACCTTCTCCTGCATTACAATTAATAGTAAATATAAAATACAAATAGGAATTTGTGTGTTATAATTCTGTCAGGTTCAGTAAAGGCTGATCTAAAGACAGAATTGCAAGTTAATATTCTGTCATTTTAAGATTACTTGATGGACTTAATAATACAAAATTAAAGGCTCAATATTTGAGATTCTGTTCTACTTTATTTTCCCTTTCCGAATATCTTTAAGTGCTTTGTAGTTAACAAAATACTTTAGAAGTATGTTTTCTGGTTGTTACTAATAAGTTATAACTCACAAATATATGGTGCAACATTCCATTAACAATTATTATAATTTAACATCATTGTTTTTTCCCCTCTTAATTTGTAGTTTACTCATGAATAACAAATGTACCACCGTTCATTTTCCTAGATAGTTTGGTATTGTGTTGCAGCACAACACTATGTAAAATAAGAGAGACACTGAAATCATTCTAAGCTATAACCTCTTGAATACATGAACACAAATTAAACGCGAGTGTAGCATGATTTAAAAAAATGCACGTTCACTATTCAGAATAGTATTGAGCTGTTTTGCCCCAACTCTATATCAGATGTCAACAGGGGACTAAATCCATCTCATGCTGTCTCAAGTGATGAAATATCCAGTGTAGCATATCCAGACATTTATTTCTCTGACTCACTTGAGCAAAAGCAGGAAGTTAAACATGATTTCTATCAGAAGCAAGCTGTCAAATGTCTACATTCTAATTCATTGCTTACTAATTGCTTTGGAGTTTTGGTCTCCTAATATGAGGAAGGACATTCTTGCTATTGTGGGAGTGCAGCATAGTTCACCAGGTTAAATCCCGGGATTGCGGGACTGTCATATGTTGAAAGAATGGAGCAACTGGGCTTGTATTCACTGGAATTTAGAAGGATGAGAGTGGTACTTATTGAAACATTAAAAATTATTAAGGGGTTGGACAGCCCAGTGGCAGGAAACACATTCCTGATGTTGGGGGAGTGCAGAACCAGGGGCTACAGTTTAAGAATAAGGGGTATGCCATTTAGAACCGAGGTGAGGAAAAACTTTTTCACACAGAGTTGTGAATTTGTGGAATTCTCTGCCTCAGAAGGCAGTGGAGGCCGATTCACTGGATGCATTCAAAAGAGAGTTAGATAGAGCTCTTAGGGCTATCGGAATCGAAGCGAGAAGGCAGGAACAGGGTACTGATTGTGGATGATCAGCCATGATCACATTGAATAGTGGTGCTGGCTGGAAGGGCCAAATGGCCTACTCCTGCACCTATTGTCTATGTATCTAATAACCTTAAAGGGTACTCTAAAATAAGTTGGGGTTTGTGAAAATAGAGCCATTCTACTAAAAATTAAAGTGGATGATGAAGCAAGAAGCAGACTCAGAAATTGTCCTATAGCTTTTTCCTCAAGCTCAGCAGGGACATAAACTCGTTATATGCTCTGATATACCAATTTATCCCCTTGCACTCCACTTAATACCTTCTTATCTTTCATGAACCACATTGTCTTTTCAGAGTTCTCCAGTGTGAATTGGCAGACATATTACTTGCACCACGTGAAGAAGGTACGGTCTAAAAAAAGTGCCTGTGGGCAACTCCACAGTTTAGATCCACAATGAACTGTGTCTGTGGATTTTCAGAAATTACTGCTGGGGACCGAGCGTTATGCACACATTGTGTCAACCAATTTTGGGACAACTTTGGGTGTGTTTGGTGCTGCCTTTGCTCCATGCATTCGGTCTCATTACTCGAATGGACCCTGAATCTCAATCTGTACGTTCAAGAATGATTCCGGAGATTAGTGATATTGTCGAAATTTAGAAGCACTTGGCCGGTTTGGGGCAGCAGATGATTTGGCCCCTTGTCTGTTTTTACTACTATTTACCTCCAAGCAATGACCAGATGGGTAGATTTAAAAGTAAGCCCATTACATTAAACAGTGCAAAGTGCTGGTGTAACTGAACAAATAAAGAATGGATAAACTGGGCTTATATTCACTGGAATTTAGAAGGATGAGCGGGGATTGTATAGAAACATATAAAAATTTAAGGGATTCGACAGGCTAGATGCAGACAAAATGTTCCCGATGTTGGGGGGAATCCAGAACCAGGAGTCACAGTTTAAGAATAAGGGGTAGGCCATTTAGGACTGAGAAAAGGAAAAACCTTTACATCCAGAGAGTTGTGAATCTGTGGAAATCTCTGCCATAGAAGACAGTAGAGGTCAATTATCTGGATGTATTCAAGTGAGTTAGATATAGCTCTTAGGGCTAATTAAATCAAGGCATATGGGGAGAAGGCAGGAATGGGGTACTCATTTTGGATGATCAGCCATGATCATATTGAATGTGATGCTGTCTCGAAGGGCCAAATGGCCTACTCCTGCATCTATTTTCTATGTTTCTATGGGACATGAATAGGCAGGTTTTGGTTCGGGACCCTTTCTTTGGAATGATTGTCATAGTAGGGGGAGAAAGCTGGGAGAGGTGGGGACAGGCAAAGCCAGTCAAGTGATGTGGGGACAGGTGAGGGAGTTTGATCTGCAGATGTCTGGGCACAAACCAGAGATGAAAAGATAAAAAGCTGTGAGATTAGGAGATAAGGAGAGACGAAGTTAAAATCCAAACCAACCCAAAAGATCACCTGTGTTAAAGAAGGAACTGCAGATGCTGGAGAATTGAGGGTACACAAAAAGCTGGAGAAACTCAGCGGGTGCAGCAGCATCTAAGGAGCGAAGGAGATAGGCGACGTTTCGGGTCGAGACCCTTCTTCAGACTGGTCAGGGATCAGGGAAACGAGAGATATAGACGGTGATGTGGAGAGATAAGGAACAATGAATGAAAGATATGCAAAAAAGTATCGATGATAAAGGGAATAAGCCATTGTAAGCTGTTTGTGGTGTGAAAATGAGAAGCTGGTGTGACTGGGGTGGGGGAGGGAGATAGAGATAGAGGGAATGCCAGGGCCCGAGGGCTGAGGGAGAGGTGGGAAGGGGAGGAGACAGCAAGGGTTAACAGAATTGAGAAAAATCAATGTTCAAGCCCAAAGGATGCAGACTCCCCAAGCGGAATATGAGGTGCTGTTCCTCCAGCTTGCGGTGTTGCTCACTCTGGCCGTGGAGGAGGCCCAGGACCGAGAGGTCGGATGCGGAATGGGAGGGGGAGTTGAAGTGCTGAGCCACCGGGAGGTCGGGTTGGTTATTGTGGACCGAGCGGAGGTGTTCGGCGAAGCGATCGCCAAGCCTCCGCTTGGTCTCACCGATATAGATCATCTGGCATCTGGAGCAGCGGATGCAGTAGATGAGGTTGGAGGAGGTGCAGGTGAACCTCTGTCAGGACCTGGAAGGACTGCTTGGGTCCCTGAAAGGAGTGGAGGGGGGAGGTGAAGGGACAAGTGTTGCATTTCTTGCGGTTGCAAGGGAAAGTGCCCGGGGAAGGGGTAGAGCGGGAGGGGAGGGAAGAATTGACAAGGGAGTTTGTGTACCCCCAAAAGATCACCTATTCGTGCTCTCCAGAGATGCTGATGAACCACTGAGTTACTCAAGCATGGTGTGTCTTTTTTTGTAAACGAGCAGAACTGGCTACCCAGTACATTGTTACTGCATTTGAGCAAGAAACGTGGAGTTAATTCAAAAATATGTGATCTTGCAAGCTTTATTGACTGCTTGAGTTTTAATGTTTTGTTTAGGTTAGTTTAGTTTATTGCCATACAGTATGTACCAAAGTACAGTGAGAAGCTTTTCTGTTGTGGGTTATCCAGTCAGCAGAAAGACTGTACATGATTAAAATCAAGTCACCCAAAGTGTACAGATATAGAATAAAGGGAATAACATTTAGTGCAAGATAAAGTTCAGTAAAGTCCGAATAAAGATGGTTTGAGGGTCTCCAATGAGGTAGCTGGCAGATCAGGACTGCTCTCTAGTTGGTGATAAGATGATTCAGTTGCCTGATAACAGCTGGGATTAAACTGTTCCTGAATTTGGAGGATGGACACAAAGTGCTGGAGTAACTCAGCGGGACATGCAGCATCTCTGGAGAGAAGGATTGGGGGTCGTTTCAGGTCGAGACCCTTCTTTATTACACATTTTCAGACCTGTACCCTCTTGCCTGATAGGAAAAGGGAGAAGGGAGAAGAGGGAGTGTCTGGAATGAGACTCACTCTTGAATATGTTTGTTGCCTTGCCGAGGCAGTATAAATGAGACAAATAATTCAATAACACTAAGGCAAATTATTGTAAAGCAAAATGTGGAAGAGATACCCATCAAATTACTTAGCTTCTTTTCAGAAAGATGGAATAATTAACATTTCAGGTCAATGATATTTCATTGGAACTAAAGCATGACTGACCCTGGACCAGAGTTTTGGCCCAAATCATCAACCATTATCTTGTCTCCACCTACACAGATGCCCCCTGACCCATTGAGTTCCTCCAGCAGTATCTGTTGTTAAATGATCCTGTTTTTCTCTTTATCTTGCCTTTTTTAACCAGGACAGGCTACAGCCTATGTGTAAAATAAAGATAGATAAACTAAAAATAAGGACTGTCCACAATAAACCTTTAAGCAAGGAGTATTATGTGGGCAATGTGCTTAGGCATATTGATATTACATTTTAGTAGAGTGGATGCACTTATTAGTTTTCTAACATCCCAGCGTTTGGTCTATAACTCATAAAAATTGTGCTTTTGCCTCTTACTGTTTACAACTCCTGTATCAATTTATGGTATAGCTATGTTCTAAACAATCATTCACGCCATTGCTTTTCAAAGTTAAGAGAGATAGCCCAAGGGCACACGATACAATCAATAAATTCAGTAATAAGAGCACTCTGGGTGATCTTCGGGATTGCTGCAAATTGCCTAAATAAAGAGATGTCAAAAGAACTCTCCAGCTGCAGGATTGAGGACATAGCTGTGGGCATGGACTCCACTTCATAATGACAAATTATCAGATCTGAAAATAAACACAATCTCCGAGCTACAAAGTGTTTCAGCTGAGTCAGGCGGCATCTACGAAGGAAACGGTCAGACGACGTTTTGGGTCAGGATGTTTCTTCAGCCTGATGGAGTAAATGGGAGAAAGCTGGAAAATAGAGACTTTGAGCTTTGTTTGATAGATTGTAAAATAATCCCATCTCTTCCTTCTGGGTTCACTGCGCTTCAGATGATAAAAGGAAATACATTTATTAATGGATTCCATCCCTCTGAGATGCAAGTGCCACAATCACCAGAATGGATTATATAGCCACTCTTGTATTTATGTGTACATTCAAAAGTATTGTTTTTGCTTTAGGGCATGCATTACATACAATTACATTTTCCTTGCACATTGTTCAATGTGAGAAATGTGTGATTAGTTAGGTTCACTTAATTTTGAAACTTTACTTGAGCAAGCACTTTGCATAACTCTATTAAAAAATGCTGCTGTGAAAAAATATCTTAACCTGAAAAAATCTGAATGTCTTAGTGCCTGTTGGGAAATTAAACTCTTGCCTCTTTTTGTTTGCTCTAAAGCTATTCTTGCAGTGTAGAATTCCTGCAAATGTCATTGACAGTGTGCAAATAAGCAGACTTTGTCTCCAGTGAGAGATCTTCAAACCAATTCTTATTTATTCAGAGTACAACCAGGTTTTACTGATTATGTATCTCCTGAAACAATGTAATTTAAAGGATTAGAGCTAAAACTACATTTCTTATCTTCAATAATATCTGCAGCCTCTACCAACATTAAATTGTATCACTCATGTATAGGTAATTGTCACAGTCACTCAACTTCCTAGCCTCAGGATCATCACCAGTTGTTTTTGATAGTCTCTGCTACAGTTTACAGTTTGGTCCACTCTGCTACATTCATGTAGGTCACCCAAGCTCCATTCTCAAGGTGAGGACATTTTATTTACTTTTCTTTTGTTCTTCACAAGCAAGCAGTCCACATTGCAGAATTGTTCCCGTAGAACAGGCATTCCATAGACTGTCCTCTTATTGTCTAATACCTTACAAAGACTTTTCGGATAGGTTCCAGCCATTGTTACATAGCTATTGCCTTGGACAGGAACAACGCAGAAGGTACTGAATTTCTGGATTAGAACAATAGCATAAGAGGTTTTTTAACAAGTGTGTGATAAATTTATTAAAGAATAAATTGAGGAGTAATATATTAGTGTGTGATAAATGTATAGGGAACTTTGAATTGAGGTGTAATATATCACATGGCAAGAGGGCAGTCTGTGAATGCTTGCACTTTGGGAAAATTCTGCAATATGGAATCTGCCTGTGCATGAGGCAAAAATAAAGCAAATTAAAGCAAATTCCTTTAGTATGGAGCTTCAGTGACCTATATAAATGCAGTAGATTAGATCTGGTAAACGTCAGTCGTCATCATATTAAATGGCAGTGCAGGTTTGAGGGACCAATTGGCCAATGCTTGCTGCTATTTTCTTATGTTCTTACTTCTTGCATCCACAATTCTTCACCAGCTCTCTGAGTCCATCTGATCATCCCTTCCTTGAACTCCTCTGGAAGCTCTCTCTTAAACATTCTCCTATCTTTGCAGCAACCATTTGTTCTAGTGGCAATACTCCTCAATGGTTGGAAGAGTGTTGTGTTTACTGGGTATGTCCCTTCCAGATAGTGTTTTTAAGTCTGATGTCCCTGGATGGAACAATTAAATTCTTACTGGTTGAAGCAACACAACAGGTTTGAAAACAGAGTACTCAATTGATAACACAACAGACAAACAAAAAAATGTCCAACAAATTAAAAAAAAACTAAAATAGTCCAAACACTAAACAAAGACCAAAGTATCTAGTGCAACCCAGGCCGTCTGTAGTTCAGAATTTACAAGACAAGACAAGACAAGAGAGTTTATTGTCATGTGTCCCTGACAGGACAATGAAATTCTTGCTTTGCTTCAGCACAACAGAACATAGTAGGCATTGACTACAAAACTGATCAGTGTGTCCATATACCATTATATACGTAATTACACACATGAATAAATAAACTGATAAAGTGCAAATAACAGATAATGGGCTATTAATGTTCAGAGTTTTGTCAGAGCCTGATGGCTGTGGGGAAGTAGCTATTCCTGAACCTGGTTGTTGCAGTCTTCAGGCTCCTGTACCTTCTACCTGAAGGTAGCAGGGAGATGAGTGTGTGGCCTGGATGGTGTGGGTCCTTGATGATATTGCCAGCCTTTTTGAGGCAGCGACTGCAATAGATCCCCCTCGATGGAAGGGAGGTCAGAGCCGATGATGGACTGGGCAGTGTTTACTACTTTTTGTAGTCTTTTCCTCTCCAGGGCGCTCAAGGTGCCGAACCAAGCCACGATGCAACCGGTCATCATGCTCTCTACTGTGCACCTGTAGAAGTTAGAGAGAGTCCGCCTTGACAAACTGACTCTCCGTAATCTTCTCAGGAAGTAGAGGCACTGATGTGCTTTCTTAATTTTTACATCAGTGTTCTCGGACCAGGACAGTTTGTAGTGTTTAACAGCCTGATGGTTGTTTGACAGCTGATTTGTGAGCTGGCTACTGTGAGAACCTGCATCAATCAACAGAGAACGCTACACTGAGGCTGACAGCATCAGTTTCCTTGAGATTTGCCACATGAAAAAAAATCATCTGTAATATTTTCTTGAACTTCACGTGAAGATCTTGATCTTAAACTTCTGACCTTTGGGTAACTTCTGGATCAGGTGGTACATAAAATTAATTCTGGTCACACATCTACAGGGACTAATATCCTCACTGGGAAATTTGTCAGTACTGTTGGGGAGAAATTAATCTCTTTGGCAATTGGAACTGAAGTGTCAAGACTGAGGGAAAAAAAGGCAAAAATGGATGTTAAAAATATAGTTGGCATTAGAAAAGAAAGAAAACAGGCAATAGTGCCAGAGTAAGGAAAAGTATTAGCTGAGCAAATTAAGAAGCTTAGAGTAAACTGCATCCACAACAAGGTGGATAATTTACAACACAGATTGTTATAATAACCATAATCGCCATTGCATATATATGATTGCATGGTGACAAGCTGGGAACTAAATCATTCAGCGTATTTAACATCCAGAACGGTTGTGTTTGGAGCAGCATGCTAATAGTACATTATTTGGAAAGGATAGTGACATGGCAGATTATAGAGTTGAATTTGAATTAGTTAGTGAGGAGCAATAGACAATAGAGAATAGGTGCAGGAGTAGGCCATTTGGTTCTTCGAGCCAGCACTGCCATTCACTGCCATTCACTGTGATCATGGCTGATCATCCACAATCAGTACCCCGTTCCTGCCTTCTCCCCATATCCCTTGACTCCGCTCTATCTAACTCTCTTGAAAGCATCCAGAGAAGAGGGGCAAAATAGTGGGAAAACTGGGTGTATAACATGGTGGAGGGGGCACAATAAAGAAAGATAGAGAGAGAGAGAGAGGCGATGGCACTCTTTCCTGTCCCCCTCCTCTGTCTGGTGCACACCCGTTTATCCCATTGTCCCCTTCCACCGACATTCCTCCCTCTGCCTTTACATTTCATGCCTCTTCTCTTATCTGATACTCTTCATATCTACCCTTTGTCCATCAAACTGCAAATCAACCCATTCCTCTCATCACCTGTATCGGACTATTGCTTGTATACAAACCCAGTCGTTCCATATGATATCAACATATGACAGTCCTGCCATCCTGGAAATTAACCTTGTGAACCTATGCTGCACTCCCTCAGTGGCAAGAATGTCCTTCCACAAATTTGGAGACCATAACTGCACACAATACTTCAGGTGCGGACTCACTAGGGCCCTGTACAACTGCAGAAGGACCTCTTTGCTCAAATGTTGCTGGATACAAAAATATTGTTAAGAGCCCTTTCAATAGTGGCTGTAGGGGGTGTAGTGGAGATGAGAAAATTAGGATACATATCATGGACAATTCATAGGGGAATCTGTGAGCAAATTGAACAGTATGCAGAACTATGCATCAACTATGCATAAACTATGCATCAAATCGAACTATGCAGAAGCCAACTTCCTAGAACAGATATGTAGCCAGATTATGGAAAGATATGAAAGTGGGTGATTTTAACTCCAACAGTATTCGCTGGGACTTCCTTGTGCAGAAGGCTTAGACAGGACAGGCAGCATTTCTGGAGAGAAGAATGGGGGACAATGCAGGTGGAAGTCCTTCTTCAGACTCCTCCGTCTCCTCCGGTCCACTCTGTCCCTGCTGACCAAGTTTGCATACGAACTACTATTTTCCTACATTTGGCACAGAACCCTCTTAAACCTGTCTATCCATCTACCTGTTCAAATGCCCTTTAAAGGTCACAATTTTACTTCGGAGTCACGTGAGTGACTACGTGAAGAACCCGCCTCACGCTGGCAAACGGCATTACGTCGACGCTGACGGCGGAAGGAGGAGCTGCAGTAAGGAGCAGCTCCTCGCAGCGGTCGGAACGGCCCCGCAGGTAAGTGCAGCAAAGTCGGGATGTTTTTTAGCGTACGCTGGGTGGGTCCAGCAGTAAAAATAACGTAAAATTAAAAGTCAGAGTCACGTTAAAGTGCTGTTTAGCACAGATTAAATGAAAGAAACAAAGAAAATTCCCGGGTAAAAAGAGCTTCCCGGGGTGAAAATAAAAATACGGGAAAAAGCTAGTGCGGATCCGGTTCCGATACCGGTGGCCGCTGATATACCCGTTAGTGAGTTCTAGATTCTCCAGAAGTTATAATCACGGAGAGAAATGCTCCTAAAAATGTAAAAGAAATCTGAGAGGCCCGTGGTTCTGATGACTCTGATACTGAAAGTCCTCCAGATAATTAAACTATATGGAACTAATAATGGAGCATATGGAGAAAGTTCTCCAAAAAATTATGAGACTAGGGTCACAGTACCCAGAAGGTTCCCAAAAAAGCCCTGAGGGGTTTAATTATTCTGATATGGCTGTGGGCCTAATTGGGAGTTGGAACTCCGGACCCAGGATTTGGGCCGAAGGAAGTCTCATGGGATGAAATCCCAATTGATTTAGGGCTGCAGAAGGCAGACCCTGCTGATGGTGATTTGCATTTAAAAACACACCACAAAATAAAAAGGCCAAATGTGCCTAAGATAGCAAAAGAATTTGCTATATATGAAGGAAGTGGTGAGGCTATGGAAGAAAACCTAGCTGCCAACATTAATATATGGTATCTCACCAACTTCATGATTCTGTGATGATTGAAACATCAGAATTATAAACGCACAGGAAATTGTGCCTCATTGAAAGTGCCTACGGTTTATCCGTTGATATGGGCATCCATGACCCCAAATATGAGAGCTCGAGAAGTGAGGTTCAAAAATCCTCACAAATTATTCTGCTGCCATTATGGCTTTTGGGGAGATGGATAAGTTTAAAAAAGAGGGCCTATTGTGCAAATTCTTTCTATGAAATTATTGTATGAGGAAAATGGCTATTCGGCCCATATTTCACCCAAGGTTTGCAAGCTTGTGTGGTTCAAGCAAGTGGTGTTCAAGCTCCTGGTTATCTGTTTGGAGTAAATCTGCCTAAATTATTAAAAATTGGATGAAGAAGCTAAAAATTTTAAATGCATGAAACCTTCGTCTTAGGACAAAAAAGGTATTAAACAAACTATGGAGGTTATAGTCGCATCATGGCGAGATAACACACAAAAACAATATATGACACATGTTAAGAAATGGGAAGAATTTTGCACACAGTCAAATATTTCTTATGATACGGTGAATATTGCATGTTTGATATTGTGATACTGTGATATTGCATGGAAATGTATTGGAGCTCCTTGCTAAATTGCATTTTGAGCAACATTTAAGTTACAGTGCTACTAACACTGCACGCAGTGCCTTATCATCTTATTTAGGACTTATGTCTGACCAGAAATCAATTGGATCACATCCACTAATATCTAGATTCATGAAAGGAATCTTTAATATTAATCCACCCAAACCTAGATACACAGAGATTTGGGATGTGAGCATTGTACTTACCTTACTTAGACAGTGGACTCCAATTGAAGGATTGTCATTGGAAAGATTAACATTCAAATTAATAATGTTAATATCATTGGTTTCAGCTCAGAGTGCAAACTTTACAAATGTTGCGTTTAGACTGTATGCATGTGACTACAGATAACATTGTGTTCTATGTTTACGATCTGATCAAACAAAGCAGACCAGGGAGATCTGGAGCTAAGGTAACCTTTCAAGCTTATCCTATTTGATCCTACTTTGTGTGTGGTTAAACATTTGAATCAATATGTTAAAGTTACTGAAACTCTTCGAGGAAATGAAAAAAACGTTGATGATTACGCATTAAAAGCCACACACAAAAGCTTCAGTTCAAACTATCTCAAAATGGTTGAAACAGGTGTTGCTTTTAGCAGGAGTAGACACTGATGTGTTCAAATCTCACTCCACCAGGGCTGCAGCTACGTCCGCGGCGAAGGTGCGGGACGTACCACTCGAGCATATTTTAAAATCGCAGGGCGGAGTAAAGAAGAAACTTTTTCAAAGTTCTTCAATAAACCTGTTCACACTATGACAAGTTTTGGCCACGCGGTGTTGGGATCAATATAATTACCTGCTTTGTATACTATTGATTACTATAACCAAGTTATGTAGTCACTTATATCTTTTATCACTTGTAATCATTCCCTCGGATATAAGGAGGGTTATTATATGTTCTTTAAAACCATTAAAAAGTTAATTATGGAAAGAACTAATATTAGTCTGGTTTCTCATGTACGTGTTTACTTAGCCGGACTGTCGTACTAATTAAATACTACGACATAAAAAACACAGAACGCTTTAAAATCTTCACGTAGTCACGCACGTGACTCCGAAGTAAAATAGTAAGATTAAACGAGAACTTACCAGTTCGAAGTTTGATCGTTATTTTATGAGGAGTTACGATGAGGGATTACGTTGCCCTCCACTCCCACCCTCATAAAATAAATGATCAATCTGGTAGTTCTAAGTCTTTTATGAGCCTTACTATGTTACTTCGGCTATTTGGTGTTCTGTGTTTTTCATGCCGCTGCTTTGAAGTATGCCGTTTGCCAGCGTGAGGCGGGTTCTTCACGTAATCCCTCATCGTAACTCCTCATAAAATAACGATCAAACTTCGAACTGGTAAGTTCTCGTTTAATCTTACTATTATAGCTTCCTCTGACAGCTGATTCCAGATACGGACTACCCTCCGAGTAATAAAAAGTTGTCATGTGGTCCCTTCTAAATCTCTCCCCATTTGCCTTAACCCTATGTCTTCGAGTTTTAGAATCCTCTGCCTTGGGAAAAAGACTGAACTTTAATGTTATCCAGACTCCTCGTAATCTTGTACACCTCAATAAGGACAATCCTCAATCTCCTAGGCTGCAAAGAAAAACATCCCAGCTTACCCAATCACTCCCTATAAGTAAGTACATAGCCAGTAAGTCCAGGTGACAAGAAACTGCAGATGCTAAAATATTGAGCACAACACTGGATTAACTCAAAAAGGCAGGTAGCATCTGGTGAGAGAGCAAACAATCAAGAAGTCTGAAAGTGGCTGCATTTGAAGTAATATGTGTAGTTCTCGTCGTCATATTACAGAAAGAGAGAGTGCAGAAGAGGTTTACCAGAATGCTGCCTGGAGTAGAGAGTGTTAGCCATAAGGAGAGGTTGGACAAGTTGGATTGTTTTATCTGGTGTGAGGAGGTTGAGGGGGAGACCTGAGAGGTTTATATATTGATTGCATAGACGTCAGAACCTTTTTCTCAGAGTAGGAATGCAAAATGCTGGAGGGCATAACTTTAAGGTAAGAAGGAGAAAATGTAAGAGATGTAAAAGGCATTTATGTTGGTAGATGCTTGGAACATGCTGCCAGGTGAGGTCGTGAAAGCAATAGTACAATTTAAGAGGCTTTTAGGTAGGCACATGAATATACAGGACATGGATAGATATTGATCATGTGGAGGCAGACAGGATTATTTTCATTAGGAATCATATTGGGTACAGACATTTGAGGCCAAAGGGCCTGTTCCCATGTTACATATTTCCATGGTTCTATAACTGGTTTCCTTGATGGCAGGTCTAAGAGATAAGGAAAGACTTAGCAGGCCCTTATTCTCTTGATTTTAAAAGAATAACGGGCGAACACAATAAAATATATACAATTCATAAAGCCTTAGCAAAATAGATATGGAGAGAATGGTTCTTTGATATGGAATTCAGAACTAGTTATAGTCTTAAAGAAAGGAGTAGACTACCTAGGATTAACATTAAGAGAAATTACTGTGGTTCATTCATTACTTTAGTGAATACATACAATTATCAACTACAAAGGGCAATAGAGGTTCTGTAATAAATTGCATTTAAGACAATAAAAGAGGAATCCAAGAATATGAGTATATACAGGATAATTACATTGAGATAGAAGACAGTCGTGATCTTGTTTAATATTGGGCAGGCATGTATGGTTTGATTTGTATGGACAGCACGCAAAGCTAAATATTTCACTATATCTCAACATGCGCGATAATAATAAAGCAATATCGACTAACCCACTCTCGTTCCTCTATTTTATTTTATCCAACTTTTGCACACAGCTTTACGCTGACCCCCAAAGGTGTTTGAATGCCATTAAAAGGCAGTAAAGAATTGCAGATGCTGGTTTAAATCGAAGGCAGACACACAATGATGGAATAACTCAGCAGGTCAGGCAGCATCTCTGGAGAGAAGGAATGGGTGACGTTACGGGTTGAGACCCTTCTTCAGACTGAAGTGTTTTAACCCAAAATATTCCTTCTTCAGACTGAAGTGTTTCGATCCAAAACATCACCCATTCCTCTCCAGTGATGCTGCCTGACCCGCTGAGTAACTCAGCATTTTGTGTCTACCAAGCAGTTTTTAGTCATGTGTTTCCTATTACCGGTAATGTTACATTTGTAAGACATCTGTCTAACAGTTCTTTCAAGCTATATTTATATCATTGATATATAATGCCAATCATTATGATAAAGAGGTCTTTCAGAAGGAAGGAATGATATTTAGTGAAACCCATTTATAAACTGGAGCATTAGAGAGTGGACACATTTGTTACCCATATGTAGAAAATGATACCAATCTTGTTTTAATGTTTTTTCATAAAGGAACAATGAGATACTAAAAAAAACTTAAACAAGGGCCAATTTTTGAGGGATGATTTTTTCAGCTGAGGTAGGAAGTAAAATTAAAAGTTTTATCAATGAATAAACAAGAGAAAGAAAAAAATATTTTCTCTTTGTCTTTGAGCTTATATTATTTCTTCTTAATATGTAATTACTTCTAATAAAAATATTTTACAAAAAAAAAAGAAAAACAAATGTTCACTATGTTAACAACTTTACCTTTCTAAAATAAATAAACATTCCATGGGAAAACTATTGATAATGAGCCTCGGTAAATTGGATACAATTTTAGTTTTATGCATCTTGTGCATGTAAACATTTCTGATTTTGTTTAAATATTTGACTACTTGCTGAGCAAGATATTAAAGATGTGACGTATGAAATATAATAAGCGTGTGCATTATATCTAATCAATAAATAATTATCTTAAAGATGATTTTCTATAACTATTATATTGTTTTACAAATAGATTAATTCAAATATATTGATATTGGTTGCTGTTTTGCCACTGATATTCAATTGCCCAATGACACAAATATATGCATATGCATATATTACACATATACACAAATACAGATATAAATATACATATTTTGACACATGAAACTTTATACAAGATGAATTAAATTGTATCAAATGTATTTGCTTGGAAGCATTGGTCCTGTATTAATGTAATCCTTTGTGATCACAATCCAACAAACATATTTATACTAGAATTTTTGGTTTCTGATCAGATAGGACAGTGTTAAGTTGTCTCTGTGGATAAATTATACTGCTTCACCTTGGTAACAAGGACTGTGTCTGAGGCACGTGGCCAAGTTGCCATGGATTCCTGAACCTTTTGCAGTTTATCTCTTGATCTTGTGACTAAATGAGAGCACTAGCAAGAATCTTTGCATGGAGGATAGTTTAGTTTTGGAGTTTGATAGGACCAGATACTAATAGTTCTAAAAACTGGTGCACGTCTTTGTTTTGCAGTCAGCTACAGGATTCAATCAGAAAAAAAGGATAATATAAAAATAACTGGTTGTATGTGACCATAAAGAAATAATGAGCTGATTGCATTGGGATAAGATTGGCGAAGAGTAGAAACTGACTATTGAAGGGGTTTCAAACTGAAGAGAAACACTCCAAATGATTCATGATAGAAATTCACCCATATTCAGAATTTTCAAATGTTTGTTATAATAGTGACAACATCTTGAACTCTGCTCCAAAATGTTAATTTCAGAAGCAGAGTGCAACATGCTGCCGCTTCTCAAACTTGGATGAATTTCTCTTTTTGAAGGCTGGAGCTACTTGCTTTGGCTAAGCTACATTTAATGGAAGCGATTCAGCTTTCCTCTGGGCATAATAATGTTTATCAGCACAAGTCATGTATGGATTTCTGCATTACTTAAGCAAATTTAGACACATTCTAGATATGTGAGTGCTTGTCGCATTGATTATGCAGTTTGGGAGTAAACTTTTTTTCACTATATGCTTGCAAGGATTTTCACTGATGAGGCAGCAGCTTCATCTAAATAGTGCTCAAAACTTACTGAAGGCTAAAGCCGAGAAATCAACATTACATTTTTTCCTGTCTTGCCTTACTGACAGAAATGGAAATACCAGACATTTCCTTTGTTATTAAGAGAACAAGTCCATAAATTCAAGCAGTCAATTCTGATGCCATGTGGGATGTGCCATCTGGGATATGCCATGTAACATCCATCATCTTTTGCAATCTATGTGCATTTCTCTCTTTTCCTGCTGTTTGAATCATAAGGATAAGCCAATATCAGTTGATAAAAGATAATACCCCCAGCAAACAACTATTTTTTTTCACAAAAATAATGTTTGCCTGCAGTAAGGGTTAAACTT
Organism: Okamejei kenojei; assembly: GCA_035221665.1. NCBI lineage: Eukaryota > Metazoa > Chordata > Chondrichthyes > Rajiformes > Rajidae > Okamejei > Okamejei kenojei. The sequence continues at coordinate 28,768,490 of CM069137.1, read as the reverse complement.
TAGCTTTCGCTTATTAATCCCAGATATATTAACCTTTATTTTGCTTCCAAAAAAGAATGTGCAAGGTAATATTAGTAAATATGTTTTAAAGCTTTGCAGGTCAGAACTCACAGCTCAAGGGCATCCACAATCAGTTAACCAGCATACTGCCTGGATTAGAAGGCATTAGCTACGAGAGTTTGGGCAGTTTTGGATTGCTTTCTCTGGAGCGTCAGACGCTGAGAGGAGATCTGATAGATGTATATAAAATTATGAGAGGCATAGAAGAGGTAGACAGTCAGAACTGAAATGTCAAAAGCTAGACAACTTAGCGTTAAGATGAGAGGGGCAAATTTTGAAAAAGTGTTTTTTTTTTAATGCACAGTGCTGATGCCTGGACCGCACTGCCACAGGTAGCGATAGAGGCAGATACAATAGAGGTGTTTATTAGGCTTTTGGATAAGTACTTGGTGTTGCAGAGAATGAAGAGATATGGATCACATGCAGGCAGAGGAGATGAATTTATCTCCTCTGTTATCAACATCTTTGGTGCAGGCTATGTGGGGTGAAGGGCTTGTTCTGTGCTCTGTTCTATGTATGTTCTAAAACTAATTTAAGAACACGTCTTACAAGAAAATAATCACTGTTATCTAATTACTCTGAATAGTATCGCCTCTTCAAACCATTGGAGATCAAAAGTATTTAACTACATGATGAATAAGCAACTATGTTTTGTTTCAGTCCAACAAGTTTGAACCAAGTCAATATAATCCTCTCTTCTCACCCAGCACAATCACCTTGAAAATGACATTAGTCTCTCCCTCTTCCCAACGTTGTCTCTCAAAGTCAACATGCAGTGACATGGTTTTAAGATTCTGTTTCATAGATATACAAAAGCACTGTTGATGACCAGTTGTACCTAGCCATGTTCACTTTCAATTCAACATAAAACACTCTTGATGAAAGGGATAACACAAAAACTGCAGAAATCTGAAATAAGAACATCAATAGGGTGTCGTAGTGGGTGCTGTTGAGTATGGCTGCCCTGCCAGCAGCTGTTAGTCGTTTCACCATTTTGGTTAATTTTTAGTGAGTTACAGTGTCTGTTTGGGAGCTCTTTTAGTCTTTTATGTGGTGTGTAGGGGGGAGGGGAAGGGGGAAACTTTATTTCCTGGTCTCTACCTGGTCGGAGAGGCAGCTTTCCTCCGAGCTGCTTCTTAGCCCCCCTTCGTGCGGACTACCATCGGACTGGAGTGGCGTTTCCTGTTGGGACCGGCTGGGACTGCAGCTTTGGTGGCGGCACAGCGCAGGGACACCATCATGGAGCGGGCGATGCATTACCAGGTCGGCGTGCGGTAGGCTCCGGAGTGCTGTGACCGCCGACTCCAACATCCGAGGAGCTGTGACTCCGGGCGTCCAGCCATGGGCAGCACTGGATTTAAAACACCGCGGAGGCTGGGATTCGAGATCGCCAGAGTCGGAGCACCAACCAGCGTGGCCTGAGGACTTCGGATGCCACAGTCTCCAGGGAGGAAGTGGCCGCTCCAGGCATTTTCAGGCCGCTGAGGAGTGTTCACCCGACGCCGGAGCTCCAGCTTTCCGGCAAGAGGGCCCGAAGCATCGGACTGGCTGCAGAGGCCACAAATAGGCCCGACCATGGGTGAGCAGGGGATGGGACTGGACTTTGCTGCCTTTTATGTTTATTGTTAAATTCTTTAATGTTGTGTCTTATCTTTAGTCGTGTGCTGCATTGGCAAATCAAATTTCACTGCACCATTTGGTGTATGTGACAATAAATGTCCTTTGTCCTTTTGTCCTTTTGTCCAATACAAGGAATATTCAGTAGGTCAGTCAGCATCCGCGGAGAGAGGAATAGAGTTAAAATGTGAAGGCTCTGAACTGTCACCAGAACTAGGAAAAGTTAGAAATGAAACATGTTCCAAATTGCAGATTAGGGGAGGGATATAGACAAATTATTTTCTTTGATTACAAGGAGACTGTTCCATCACTCTGCCCATCCCTGTTCTCAGCTATTTAAAACATGTTTGATTTATAACACATTCCAGTTGGGCTCATATGTCATCGACCTGAATTGTTAACTCTGTTCCCGTCTCCGCATATCAACCTAACCTCCTGAGCCTTTTCTGTTTTCTTTGCATCACATGAAGCAGTCCAGAGTCAGGTTCTCCATAAAAAGAAAACTGGGAATAAGCCAGAACATACTGCAAATTAACATTCAAAACCAACAATTTCATTCAGTTCTAAATGAAGCATTATCCTCCAGCTTAATTCTATTCTCTGCTCTGATTTTCTCATTTTGAATCTGACAGTATTGCCAACCTTCCACCTTGCTTGGCGCTAAGTTGAACATCAAGCCCAATAATCCATTATTGTCAGTTTCTGACATCTGAATACCAGAAGGGATCAGAAAAGACTGTTCAAAAATCGAGGCCTCAAGCACAGCACTGTCAGCACTGTTATAGCACAACAGTAATCCCTGCTCTTCAATCATTTTGAATCATGGATTCAAAACAGGCATCTTAAAGCACATTAGTGTCACCAACATCATCTTTACATAATCTTTACAATGAATTCAAAATGCATTGGTCACGTATACATCTGCTCTTGATTCAACATTCCCAGCAAATAAATCCTAATTGTACTTAGTCCCTTCAAATGAGTGGGTCAAAGCATTCTCATACCAGACACCCCCCCAAAAAATAATGTGTATGGCATGTGACTAAACAACATGATGGAGCATTATGGCGCTGAGACCCTTTTGCTTCTTCATTGGGAGTAAATAAAAGCCCGGCGACAACAGCAGAAGATGCATATTACATCACATACTACCCATTCATGAACATCATCAGCTAAGCCAAATTCTGGAACCCCCACATTAGTCTCATAAATTATTTCAGAACTCAGAAGTTGAGTAGATGCAAGTCATGCATGAATCTACAGGATGATCTCAGAGATAAAGAAACTATTGCTAATAGCATTAAACTCTGTCTCTGGAACTCACAACTTCCCTGGTCTCAACGTCGCCCAGTTAAAATATCAATTTTTTAAATGCAATTGTAAGATGGGAATTTTTTAACATCCACCTAGTTAATATTTGGCCTAAAATTTACAACATTCCAAACTATCCAAAACTCTACAACCCAAGGCATTCAATTCCTCTACAGATCCATCCTATTTATTTTCATTGGCTGCCATTCTCTACTTTTAACTCAAATTTAAACAAAAAAATCATGTTCTAATTGACATATCTAATTTTACTGAAATCCTCCTGCAGCTCTACTTGTTCCTCTGGCCTTAATATCACAAGTTAGAATCTCAATTCTTCCAAGATTAGAAACACAATGGAAATGGTGGAAAAACTGAACCAGTCAGGCAGCATCTGTGGAAGTAAACCATTTCCAAATGTAAACTTAGGTAAATTGTCTTCTAAGCTTTCCCATTAATGGCATTTAAAAAAAAGTTCTTTACTTGAGTTTAACACTCTGAAGCCTGATATTTATTGTGCCACTTTTTTCTTTCAGAAGTCATCCAATACCCTGTTTCTTGTGCCATATTTTCAATCATTTACTTTTGATATTCTTCCTACATCATGGATTATTTCTTCAAATGCAGTTGGAAAATAGTTATTCCTCTTCAGATGCTGCAGAAATAAGTCATTTTTGAGTCAAATTGGTAGCACATATATTCTGGTGCAGCATCATACTTTGTGAACATGAATCATACCTGTATCTTTACATGTAAACTCAGAATGGGAGTTACAGGTTCTTGTATTTCCTGCACAGTTACTTTCATCACTGCCGTCTTCGCAATCCCAGTCTCCATCACAATGCCATCGTAATGGAACACAACTACCATCCATATAGCACTGGAACTGTTTTCTGTGACAGATACCTGGTGATCTAGTGACTGGAGGGATAACAGAAACAATACATTTGTCAGGAATGCAACTGAATTTTCATCAGTACTTACCCCTTTTATATTTCCGCACAAACGTTTTCTGCCATCAGTTAATATATTTGGCAATCTGTCAGCTATATGTCTAGAGTCAAGAATTGCAATATGCATCGACAACAAAACAATGAAATTCTTACTTTTTGCAGCTTTATACGTCCAATAACATACAATTAAATACAACATAATCAATAATACAATAAATTAATAATGAAATACCAGCTAATCTGATGATAACAGTGCAAAGCCAAGGTAAAAGTGCAAACAAAACAGAGTTGATAGCAGATCATAGTTGCTGATATTGGGTTGTGGTTAGTATTGTGCAACGTTCAAGAGCCTGATGGTTGCTGGGAAGAAGCTGTTCTTGAACCAGGAGGTCATGGTTTTCAGGATCCCACTCCTTCTTCCCGTGGTAGTCACAAGATGAATACACGACAGGACGGTGCGGGTCTTTGATGATATTAGCTGCCTTTTTTAGGCAGCACCTGTAGATCCCTTTGATGGTGAGGAGGTCAGTGCCCATGATGGCATAAACAGCAGACCACTTTCTGCAGTCTCCTTTGTTCCTGGACATTTGAGTTACCAAATCAGGCTGTGATGCAGCCAGTCTGTATGTCCTCCACCGTACACCTGCAGACGTTCGATTCAGCAATATATCGAATCTCCCAAATCTTCTAAGGAAGTAGAATCATAGAGCGATAGTGTGAAAACAGGCCCTTCGGCCCAATTTGCCCACACCAGCCAACAGTGTCCCAGCAACATGAGTCCCACTTGCCTGTGCTTGGTTCATATCCCTCCAAACCTGTCCTATCCACGTACATGTCTAACTGTTTCTTAAACGATGGGATATCCCAGTCTCAACTACCTCCTCTGGAAGCTTGTTCCATACACCCACCACCCTTTGTGTGAAAAAGTGACTCCTTGGATTCCTATTAAATCTTTTCCGCTTTACCTAAAAACCTATGTCCTCTGGTCCTCGATTCCCCTACTCTGGGCAAGAGACTCTGTGCATCTACCCGACCTATTCCTTTCATGATTTTGTACACCTCTATAAGATTACCCCTCATCCTCCTGCGCTCCATGTAATAGAGACCCAGCCTATTTAACCTCTCCCTAAAGCTCACATCCTCTAGTCCTGGCAACATCCTCGTAAATCTTTTCTGAACCCTTTCAAGCTTGATAATATATTTCTTATAACATGGTGGCTAGAACTGAACACAATATTCTAAATGCGGTATCACCAACATCTTATACAACTGCAACATGACCTCCCAACTTCTATACTCAATACTCTGACTGATGAAGACCAAAGTGCCAAAAGCCTTTTTGACCACCTTATCCACCTGCGACTCGACCTTCAAGAAACCATGCACCTCCACAGATATCCTCTACCTGCGATAAATGTCAACATCCAGAGGCTAATTTAACACATACTTTTGCAAATTGTATAAAAATTAGGAATTTCTGGATTGAGATGTTTAGAATAACTTCTGAAGTTATTAATACTAAACTGGATCCGGACCCAAAATTAATAATACTTGGAACATCAGAACAAAGTTTAACTCTTACAACAAGTCAAAGAAATTTCCTAGATTACAGTATAATAATTGGGAAGAAACTAATATTAAAAATTTTGGAAAGGCCCTATATCCCCCACAACTAAAATGTGGATTACGGAAATGTCGGAGACCCTACACCTGGAAAGAATCAGATTTGCCTTAATGGACAAACAAGAAGTTTTCGTTAGAATATGGTCTTCTTTCATTGATTACTTAAAAGGGTAGAATGGTTCGGCAGGGAACCCTAACTGAAACTTGGACTCAGGATTAGATGAAAAGTTATATGTTATACTCCTTGATCTTATCTCCTATGAGAATTATCCCATTCTTTATGATTTTCTTTTTTGATGTTGATTTTTATTTTATTTTTCTTACTGTTTTCCTTTCTTTAAAAAAAAAATATTAGTCAAAATGATTCACTTGACAATATTAATAATGTATGACCGTTGTACATGAAACATTGTTATCATAACATATGTTTGCTAAATCACTGTCTACATACTCAAATAAAATATATCTAAAAAAAACCCAAAAAAAAACCACGCACCTGTACTCCTAGATCCCTCCGCTCTACAACACCACCCAGAGGCCTACCATTTACTGTGTAGGTCATGCCCTTGTTCAACGTTCCAAAAAGCAACACCTCACACTTCTCTGTATTAAATTCCAACAACCATTCCTCCACCCACCTGGCCAATCAATCCAGATCCTGCTGCAATCTTTCACGGCCATCTTCACTATCTGCAAAACCACTCACTTTTGTATCATCAGCAAACTTGCTAATCTTGCCCTGTATGTTCTCATCCAAATCATTGATGTAGATGATAAACAGTAATGGGCCCAGCACCAAACTCTGAGGCACACCCACTAGCCACAGGAATCCAGTCCGAGAAGCAACCTCCCACCATCATTTCCTTCCATGGAGCCAATTTGCTATCCACTCAGCTATCGCTCCTTGGATCTCATGCAATCTTACTTCCAGAACAGCCTACCATCGGGACCTTGTCGAATGCCTTACTGAAATCCTTATACACAACACCTACAGCTCTGTCCTCATCAACCTTTTTCGTCACGTCCTAAAAAAATCAATCAGATTTGTGAGACACGACCTCCCACATACAAAACCATGCTTACTATTCCCAATCAGCCTTGCCCATCCAAATGCCTGTATAATCTATCCCACAGAATACTCTCTAGTAACTTTCCAATTAAAGATATTAAGCTCACCGGCCTATAGTTCCAAGCATTTTCCCTGCTGCCCTTCTTGAAAAGAGGCACAACATTTGCAATTCTTCATTTGCAATTTGTATTGAAGGATGACTCGTATATTTTCAACCAAGGCTCCCGCAAATTCTTTACTAGTTTTACACAATGTCCTCATATATATCTGATCAGGCCCTGGAGATTTATCTACCTTCATACATGACATTATCTTCAGTACTTAATTGACAGTAACACTGACTGCTCTCAAGACACGTCAATTGACTGCCCCAAGTTCCTCCGTCCTACTGCCATTCTCCTCGGTAGATACAGAGGAGAAATACTCATTGAGGACCTTGCCCATCTCCTGTGGCTCTGCAGAGAGGTGACCACTTTGATTACTGAGAGGTCCCACTCTCTCTAAAATTACCCTTTTCCCCTTTTGTATTTATAAATTCTTATGGGATTGTCCTTAATGCTACCCACCAGAGCTATCTCCTGGCCCCTTTTAGACAAATGACAATAGACAATAGGTGCAGGAGTAGGCCATTCACTGTGATCATGGCTGTCATCCACAATCAGTACCCTGTTCCTGCCTCCATATATCCCTTGACTCCAATATCTTTAAGAGCTCTATCTAACTCTCTCTTGAAAGCATCCAGAGAATTGGCCTCCACTGCCTACTGAAGCAGAACATTTCACAGATTCGCAACTCTCTGGGTGAAAAGGTTTTTCCTCACCACCGTTCTAAATGGCCAACCCCTTATTCTTAAATTGTGGCCTCTGGTTCTGGACTCCCCCAACATCGGGAACATGTTTCCTGCCTCTAGCGTGTCCAATTTTTTAATAACCTTATATGTTTCAATAAGATCCCCTCTCATCCTTCTAAATTCCCGTGTATACAAGCACTGCCGCTCCATTGTTTGAACATATGACCGTTCCGCCATGCCGAGAATTAACACAGTGAACCTACGCTGCACTCCCTCAATAGCAAAAATGTCCTTCCTCAGATTTGAAAACCAAAACTGCACACAATACACCAGGTGTGGTCACACCAGGGCCCTGTACAACTGCACAAGAACCTCTTTGCTCCTATATTCAACTCCTCTTGTTATGAAGGCCAACATGCCATTAGCTTTCTTCACTGCCTGCTGTACCTGCATGCTTATGGGCCTGTCTCACTTAGGTGATTTTTTAGGTGACTACAGGCAACTAGGCTTTCGCCACATGGTCGCCTGGGTGTCGCATGTATGGTCATGAGTTGTCTCCTCAGTCGCCCAAAGAATTGAAGCGTTTTTCTGGATGCCGCTGGATTTTTGGCAAGGGTCAGCGACAGTTGGCTTGTCCCCAATGAGCGTAGCTTGACGTCTCCTGACATAGGTGCTGTCGCCAGGATGACGTAGGTTGTCGCCGGTGCTGACTTCGGTAAATCCATTGGCGACTACCTATGTCAACCTATGTCAAAAGGCAACAGTTGCCGGCGACTGAATTGTCTTAAGTTGTCTTCAGTTGTTGCCGACAGGGTCGTACCTTGTCATAGCTTGTTGTCTTAGGTTGTCGTAGGTGTGGTCGTAGGGGAATATCCTAATGGGTTGCCGGTTGTCAGTAGTTTGCTGTAGCCTGTCGTCGATTTAAATCCTTTACACTATGATTTTCCCAGTCTATATTGGGAAAGTTAAAATCCCCTACTGCAACTACCTTATTTGACCTGCAATCTCCTGGCACATTTGTTCTTCTAATTCAAGTTGACTATTCAGGGGTCTGTAGTACACCCCCAACAAGGTGATCATCCTTTTTTGTTCCTCAGCTCCACCCATATTGACTCACTAGAAGAACCATCTGTAATGTCACCTCTGATCACTGCCGTGACATCTTCCATAATTAACGAGGCAACCCCCCACCCCCCCCCCCCCCACCCCCCCTCCTCTTTTTCCCTCACCCCTGTCTCTCCTGAAGTTCCTGTACACCGGAACATTGAGCTGCCAGTCCTGCCCCTCCCTTAACCAGGTTTCAATCATAGTTACAACGTCCCAGTCATTTGTACCTATCCATGCCCAAAGCTCATCTGCCTTATCCATCAGGCCCCTTGCATTAAAATATGTGTAGTTTAAACCATCCCCCCCTTCCTCTCTCTCTGCCTTTTACCTGCCTATCCTGTCCACTAACTTTTTCCCACACCACCCTCCATACCAACTTCTGGCCTCTCACATGCCTCTGTCCTGTACAAGATCCCACTCCCCTGCTAATATAATTTAAACCCTCCTGTGTAGCATTAGAACGCCTGCCCGCTAGGATGTTGGTCCCCCTCCAGTTAAGGTGCAACCCGTCCATTTATACAGGTCGCCCTTGCCCCAGAAGAGATCCAAATGATCGGAAATCTAAATCCCTGCCCCTGCACCAACTCCTCAACCATACCTAATTTCCCCAATCTTCCTGTTCCTACCTTCACTAGCACAATATACTGGAAGCAATCCTGAGATCACTATCCTGCAGGCCCTGCTTTTCAGTCTTCTACCCAATTCCGTAAACCCATGTTGCAGAACCTCCTTCCTCTTCCAACCTATATAGTTTGTGCCAACATGCACAACAACCTCCGGCTGACCCCCTAAAGCATTGATGAGCTGTATTTATGATTACATCAATGTGATGACCCCAAAAAAATCTTCACAGATATGCACGCCCAGGAACGAAGCTGTGGATTCTATCCACTGCCGTTTTGTTGATGAAGACAGGTTTCTTGGATCTCAGCATTCACTTCCTGAAATCAACAATTAACTCCATGGTCGTGCTCATGTTTTGAGCAAGATTGATGTTCATGGTCCATTCAAGATAAAAGTGTTGTTTTAAAACAGACTGATTAAGTAGCTTTTATGTAGGATTAATCTATTTTCATCTAAATTAGACATATGTATATTAATTTATATGCAGATGAAAAGCACACATTAATCAAAGTAAACATACATTGGCGGTAAGATCTGATGTTAGGGATATAAAAAGAAACCTAGCAGTGGTGGATTGGAAACACTGAGTGGCAATAATTAACCAATTGAGGACATTTTAAAATAAGATAGGTGAGGCATAAATAAGGCGGACTTTTGTTTGAAAGGATTGGTAGGGAGGCCGAAGCAGTTATATCATGAAATGATATTTCATTTAAAACACGATGACACATCTCAAAGCAGTATCCAGTTAATAATGACAAAAATTATGCAAGTCACAGAAGAGATATTGCATTTTTTTAAAGTCAAACCAGGAGAGGAAATGTTAGATACACATTGAATGGTAGATACCTGGGGAGTGTTGTAGTGTAGTGGGTTCTAGGAGTACAAGCACATAATTCCTGAAAATGACATCATAGGTAGATAGTTCACATCATAGGTGCAGAATTAGGCCATTTGGCCTATTGAGTCTACTCCATCCAATCATGGCTGATCTATCTTTCCCTCTTAACCCAATTCTCCTGCCTTCTCGCCGTAACCTTTGACCATTACTAATCAATAACATGTTAATCTTCACTTTCAAAATACATGGTGGCCTCCACAGCAATCTGTGGCAATGAATTCCATAGATTCAGTACCCTGCTTATCACCTTTCTAAAGCTATATCTTTTAATTCAGAGATTGTGTCCTTTAGTCTTAAACTCTCCCACTAGTGAAAACATTCTCTCCACATCCACTCAATCCAGATATTTCACTACGCGGGAAGTTTCAATTAGATCCCCCCTCATCCTTCTAAATTCCAGTGAGTACAGGCCCGGAGCTGTCAAATGCTTTTCATACATTAACCAAATCATCCCCAGGATCATTCACATTAACCACCTTCATTAGCACATCCTTCCTCAAATACATGGCCTCAAACCGCTCACAATACTCCAAACACGGTCTAACCATTACTCATAAAGCCTCAGCATTACATCACTGCTTTTATATTCTAGTCCTCTCAAAAAGTCCTTCCTGACTACCAATGCAACCTGCAAATTAGCTTTATGGGAATCCTGCACCATAGCCTACGCATTTATTCCTACAATCAAAGTGCATGCCGCGCACTTTGCTGCGCTGTATTCCATCTGTAATCTTTTTGCCCACTCTCCCAACTTGTCCAAATCCTTCTGCAGTCTCCGTACTTCCTCAATACTACCTGCCTCTACACCTATCTTCACATCATCTGCAAACTTTGCCACAAAGTCATCGATTCCATCATCCAAATAATCATTATACAACATGAAGAGAAGCAGACCCACCATCGACCTTGCAGAACACCACTAGTCACCGGCAGCCAGCCAGAAAAAGCCCCCTTTATTCTTACTCTTTGCCTTCTGCCACTCAGTCAACCTTCTATCCATGCCAGTATCTTCCCTCTAATACCATAGGGTCTTATCTTGTTTATCAGCCTCACGTGTGGCACCTTATGGGTTGTTTAGTAAGTTTGCAGACATCACAAGCAATTGGTGGAATTACAGCAATGAAAAAGGCTGTATCCTTTGACAAATTGAACTTTCAATTGAGGACTATTTCAATAAAATCAAGAAGATTCACTGTGGATTGTTTGGGCAAAATTGTATCTAATTAATGTATTTTTGGATAGGTAAGAGGGAAACATGATCAAGATAATGTAATAGAAGTAGTATGCACAGATTTCCAAAAGGCATTTAACAAAGGACCATGCAGAAGGTTTGTGCAAAGACAGTAGCCCAATTATTAGTTGGAACTGTGGTAACAATATAAAAATGGCACAAAATCCAGGCAACATAAGGTGAGGTAATTGTTTTTGTGGACGTTTAACTCAAACAGTGGTGTCTGCCTAAGTTTAGTTCTGATTCCCTCAATTTTCATCATAATTCAGGGCTCCTATAATAACGGCCATGTCAGTAACAATTATATTAGATACATAAAAATAAAATGTGCAGTTGATGTTATATCAGATGACACATTTTGATGATGATATCCTTATGCAAGAACAGAAATTACATAGGTTGTTCCTCATGAAGTTTAGATAGAATTGATTAGGGTGTTTGGCTGAAAGCATTTCTCTTTCTGCTTTTCCTCTTTCGGCATCTTATTTTGCTCTTCGTATATCCTCTGGTATATTCTCCCAATCATCATGATACTTCAAAAGAATATTAATATCTCTAATCTGGCGGCAACAGAACTCTGTGACACCTGATTTCATCCAAAAGCCCTTCAATTCCTGCTGCTTAGCTCCTTGAAAATTCCTACAGCTTGAAACAACCAGAGCAAGTCTCAGATACAGGTAGCATTACAGAGAAGAAAATCAACTAATCTCTATCTGATGAACAAACCCTATAATCAAAATTGGTGTGTTGGTCAAGGCTCATGTGTCACCTGTTGCCTCATGTATGTTCAGCCATTTGTGATTAAGAAGTAGAGTTGAGCTCCAAAAAGGCATAAATAAATAAAATCTATAATTTATGAGGTCAAGATAATTTATGAGGTCAAGATCAACACACTTCTAATGGGCATCCAACGTATACAAGCTAATGTCAGCATGAATGGGTTGACCCATGCAATAAATAAACGTGTGTGTCATTTAAGAGCCCGAAGAGTTCTGTTGTACCACGCCAACAAAAAAATCAGAGGACTGAACTAAATGTTACTCCTGGTATGTCTGACATTATTTGAAAGATCAGAATGAAATTAGACTTTGGTGAATGTGTTTTTTTTAATTTTAGAAGAGATAGCCCTAGCATTTGAAAAAAAAGCATTTTAGTGAATTGGGTTTATAAAGAAAAGAAGGGAACACATGGATACATATTCATATATGCACACATTTATAAACACGCTACAGTGGAACTTTTCAGAACACGATTGAAGCCTTAGCTAGAGTGCTGTGTGCATCAGTGACTTGGGTCAAGAACTTGGAAAAGTTCAAGAGATTTTAGGACCCATTTAAGTTATGAGAAGCTGATACAGTTAGGAATATTCTACCTAAAATTATAATCTTATGGCGATGATGGCATAAAACGATCAAAACATTTATGTTTTTAATTAGGTAAATGGAGAAAAACTATTCACTATGGTGATTGAATCCAAACTAAAGAACTTGAAATGTGCAGCTTCCCGATGAGGAAAAATTGAGTGCTTTGAAAATTATGCATACTATTATTTTTCAGGGCAAGGATAAATAGATATTGATTTCATAATTCAAGCATTTTTGCCTATAAACATATTACCTGACAGTTGTATTTGGAATTAAAATAGTTCATTTTTATGGCTTTTGTTATTTCCCCATAGGTCAATAACAATAGCTGGGCAAGTGGTCCGAAATAGCTTTAAGGTTGGACTCCAGCAGTATTAATACGTCTTAAATAACCTCCTCCAATGACTGAACAAAGCAGGAAACTAATTAACCATAACCACACATCAGATTCAGTGGGGTTGTCTTATTTGTGTGGCAGATGCATGGCCGATGCAGTTTAATTTAGAAAAATGTGAGGTTATCCACTTTGGTGGCAAGAACAGGAAGGCAGATTATTATCTGAATGGAGTCAAGTTGGGAAATGGGGAAGTACAACGAGATCTGGGAGTCTTTGCTCATCGGTCACTGAAAGTATGCATGCAGGAACAGCAGGCAGTGAAGAAAGCTAATGGCATGTTGGCCGCCATAACAAAAAGAGTCGAGTACAGGAGCAAATAAGTCCTTCTCAGTTGGACAGGGCCCTAGTGAGACCACGCCTGTAGTGCTGTGTTCAGTTTTGGTCTCCAAATTTGAGGAAGGACATTATTGCTATTGAGGGAGTGCAGCCTAGGTTCACAAGGTTAATTCCCTTGATGGAGAGACTGTCATATGTATATAGAATGGAGCGACTGGGCTTGGATACACTGGAATTTAGTATGAGAGGGGATCTTATTGAAACATATAACATTATTAAGGGATTGGACATGCTAGAGGCAGGAAACATGTTCCCGATGTTGAACGGAGATGAGGAAAAACTTTTTCACCCAGAGCATGGGAGGCCGATTTTCTGGATGCTTTCAAGAGAGAGTTAGATAGAGCTCTTAAAGATAGCAGAGTCAAGGGTTATGGGGAGAAGACAGGAACGGAGTACTGATCAGCCACGATTACTGCGAATGGCGGTGCTGGTTCGAAGCACTGAATGGCCTACTCCTGCACCTATTGTCTAATGTCTATTGTTTCATGCACATGACAAACAACACAGCCTCCAAAGAGTTCACGCATGCATGATGTATAATAAGGAACTGCAGTGGCTAGTTTAAACCAAAGATATACACAAAAACTGGAGTAACTCAATGGGACAAGCAGCATCTCTGGAGAGAAGGACTGGGTGATGTTTCAAAATGTCACCCACTCCTTCTTTCCAGAGTTGCTGCCTATCCCGTTGAGTTAGTCCAGCTTTATGTGCCTATCTACACTCATGTACGAGTATGCCTTAAATTCATTTCACTGTCATACCTCCTTTTTAGTCTTCCAGTCAATAGAATCGAGAAAATGAAGTACTTTTTAAAAATATCCCATGGACCAGGTTATTATTGACTCTCCTATGATTCACAGCAGTATCTCACTAATATAAAAATCAGTAATACTTCTGAAAAGGGACTTTGAATTTTTAATTCAACTTGCTGGTTCACAAATTGCTATACAGCTCCTCAATGGACAAAAAGAAAAATATTCAGCATGAAAAATGAAATATTTCAAATATATATTCATTTAAATCAGTCTCATCTTTGAGACAGAATGCATGCTCTATGGAGTCTAGAAATGCATTACTTTAAGAACCGACACTTACAATATGATTTTTATAAAGAATTGTCCAATCATATGTTAATGACTATTGATCATTTTTCAAACACACCTTAGGGATTAATATTTTAATACCCACAGATAATATCTGATATATATGATATATAAGGCAGGCCAGGCATTAAATCTGGCATTATGATTTAGCCGCCTGTTACAGAAACCATCCCGTTTTTAATTTCCATTGATTTGAAAGGAAAGGAAAACCAAGTGCTTTTTATGATGGATGACTAATATGTGACGTCAATCTTACACAAAGGTATCAAATTTAAAATCTATTTTTAAATTCCCAAGGCAGAGCTCTAATGCCCCTGGAAGGAAACAAACCCAATTTATATAAAAGTATGAAAAATTAATTAAAGTTTTAAAATATATTAAACCAGTCACTGCCAAAGTAAAAGGAAATGGTGACATTAAAAGTGATAATGTGTGCTGAGAGCTGAGATTATTATATAGCAATTATCCACATTTGTACACATGATATTTAAATATATAGTACATTATATATGGAATACCAATCTACTTAGGTCATGAACAATGTCATGTTACTGTTGAGAATCTGAACAATCTGTACTCTGGAGGCGGCACGATGGCGCAGCAGTAGAGTTGCTGGCTTACCGCGCCAGAGACCTGGGTTCGATGTTGAATAGGTGTGCTGTCTATATGGAGTTTGTACCTTCTCTCCATGACCACGTGAGTTTTTCCCGGGTGCTCCAGTTCCCTCTCATACTCCAAAGACATACATGTTTGTCTATTAATTTGTCTTCAGTAAAATTTGTAAATTGTCCCTAGTGTGTAATTTACGGGGATTGTTAGTTGGGACAGCCTCGGTGGGCCAAAGGGCCTGTTTCCGCACTGTATCTTTAAACTAAACAAAATTTCTAATTACTTTTGAATGGAATATCTCCTTCATTTTTAACTATGGGGAGAATTGAAAATTAGTTTATGTCTGAAAATTGTCAGCTCAATTGCAAGTTCAGCATTCCTAAGTTATTCATATTTTCATTTGTTGGTCACAATTAAAATTTTAAAGGCATATATTTAGCTTATTTATTTTGCTGAATCACTGAATTTTACCATAGGTATTGGCATGTGTTCATCATATAAATGTTGATATTATCAACATTTTGACATGATGCATTACAACATATATATGCAGTGTTATGGAGGTTGTACTGGATACTGTGAAAGAGGTCCAAAAATGACATTTTGTCATGAAACAAATAGTATTTGCTTTTTCCAGCATTTAACCCAAACCAGAGGAATATATCAAATTTAGTTTAGTTTAGAATTGCAGCGCGGAAACAGGCGTTTCGGCCCACCAAGTCCGCGCTGAACAGCGATCCCCGCACGCTAACACTATCTAACACAGACTAGGGACAATTTAACCAAGGCAATAAACGAATTTGGTATTCCAAATGCACATGCCCAGGTCATGGGTCACTCGCGATAAACAATCTTGGCGACTGTGCTGCTGTATGGGTGCAGACCTGCAATTCGTCCGTGGTCGTTGAGTTGCTGCTGGGCCATCTGCGTCCCCCTCCCGGGGTCCCGTCCCTGTCCGGAGTAGCCGGGGATGTGTGGAGTGGCCCTGAACGGGTGGGGCGCCGGTCCATTGCAGTGGCGGCTCGGGCTTGCAGCCGGCGTGGAGAAGAAGCACTTGCTCCACTGCTCCGGCCGGTGTCCCGTCAGTCCAGGACGGTTGGTTGGCCCGGGCGGTGTTGGGCTGGAGTTGGTGCTTCTTCTCCACGCTGGCTGTGGGCTTGGACTACCGTTGCAGCAGGCCGGTGTCCCGTCGGTCCAGTGCTGTCAGTTGGCTCGGCGGGATGGGCGGAGTTGGGCTGGAGTTGGAACTTCTTCTCCGCGCTGGCTCTGGTCCTGGACCGCCGCTGCGGGCATCTCCAGCTGCCCCTGGATGGGGAGGGGGGGGGGGGGGGGGGGGAGATGGGGATGGTCCCGTGGCGGTTCGGCAGCTCTTGTGGCGCCGGAGGCCGGGTTCAATCCTGGCTGCGAAGGGGGAGCGGGTCTTTGTGAATGCGGTGGTATGGTTGCGGGTGATGTTTATCGTGAGTAATCTTTGACAAATCCCATGAATCCTTGGATTTTTCAGAATACCTAACTTGCTTAGCAGCCTACAAACCTGTACATCTTTGGTGTGGTAGGAAACCGGAACACCTGGAGAAAACCCACACAGGTCCTGGAAAGAATGTGCAAACTCCATTGACAGTTTAATGATGTTTTGAAAAAATATATATTTGGCACACTTCGGAGCTAGTGTGTTACAAATTTCATTTCTACTCTTATTTCATATTTTGAAATTACATTCAAAGTTAAATAGGCAGGTTTAAATCTGTGTTATCTATGCCCAAGGGCATTTTTTTAGGCCTACATCCAGTGGGGTCAGCTTTTGTAATTAATCAAACGCTGGAGATGATTCTCTATTTCATTATGACAATATCTTACATGACAAAGCCTGTATTGGTGCTACCGGATTATACATTTGCATAAAGTGAGCACAAAGGTGTTTAAAGGAGGAAAATCTGGCAGTAATATTTTGATGTTTCACAAAATATCTTGCAGTCTAGCTAGGTACATAAATTTTGATAACATTCTGTTGTGTTGCTATTGTTTTAACACTGTTTTTCTCCTCTCCTTGCCAGTGCATCTAAAATGAATGTAGTTCAGCCACTTAAGAGAGGAAGTACATGACTGCATATGTATGACAGTGAATATTTTTGCATATTTCAGTCTGTCCCTAGATATTGCAGCTTTTGAAATATACAAACCTCACCACTCAGAGCACAGACCTGGTTCAGTACAGTTAGCATTGGTTTCATCGCTGAAGTCACCACAGTCATTATCTCCATCGCAGATCCAGTGCTCAGGAACACAACGACCATTGGTACATTTGAACTGCATGTCAGAACAAGAGGGAGAGCAGCCCATCTCATCACTACCATCCCCACAGTCATCATCTGCAACAAATAAAAAAGGATAAACTCACTTAACACATACATTATAAAGAATTTTCAACAACAAATATTTGCAGTTTCACAGATGTCCATCCCAATCTTGTCCAAATTAAACATACATTATAAGTGGAGTGTCAGCAACCTATTTGATTTTAGATGATACCCGACCATGCTCCAATCCTATTCCTGTGCTTCCTGGCATCAACAAACAATGATTGAATGAATGAATACTTAATTGTCACATGTGACAAGTCAACAGTGAAATTCTTTGCTTCCATACCCAAGGTATGCAAATATTCGCCACATAAGGGCGCTGGCAAAGTTGCAAAGTATACACACAGTATCTGCTGTGTTCTGCCCCTCCCCCCACCTCCACGCTGGGTCCTCCATTGTTCTTCCCTCTCCCTCACGATGGTCCCCACAT
Source organism: Okamejei kenojei (assembly GCA_035221665.1). Lineage (NCBI taxonomy): Eukaryota > Metazoa > Chordata > Chondrichthyes > Rajiformes > Rajidae > Okamejei > Okamejei kenojei. Next base: position 28,750,608 of record CM069137.1, on the reverse strand, counting down.
GCCAGGTCCCAAACATACTATTATCAGTATTTTTTACCATCCAGGGTCATTGATTAAATTTTTAACATTACATTGGGCATAAAGAGCATGATGCATTCACTTAACTGAGGTTCAAATGTATGTGTCATGAACTGTTTTACACCACCATCTTTAATATTATAAATCACTGGGGAATTGATAATAACTCCAAGCAAAATCTAAGCGATTAAGGTTTCTTTCAGTATTTATCATATTATTTTGAAGCTATCAATTTGTTTTGGATCAAGAGCAAGAAAGGCAGTAGCTAGCAGAATAAACCTGCAGGATAAATTCTATTCACTGCTACAATCAGATTAAAAATATATAAATTAATTCCTTTTATTAGTCACATTTCTATGCATTTTTGAAAAAGCAAGGTAAAAATCCAAAACGGCCAGAGATGATACAGTGGGTGATTATTTCAGTCTGACGAAAAAGAAAGTTTGGCTTAATGCTGATAGGAATAACATTTCATGATGTGAAGTATAGTTTTGTGGAACTGACTGAGGTTTATAATTAAAGTGCTACAAAGGTACTAGTGATGTGAATACCAACAATCCTAAATGCTGCAATGCTAAACTAACAATACTAAAGAGAAAACAAACTGGAAAGCAGTGAAGGAAACTGAAAGAGTCAAGGACAATGGAAATCAGCCAGTGGCAGAGCAAAGGTGACCCGACAATGGGGTCCAGGTAAGAAAGCAGTGGTAATAAGATACATAGGGTGTAGTAAGACAATGTTAAGATGTCGAAGATAGTCAAAAGAAGCAGGACACTAGTCTGAAGAAGGGTCTCAACCCGAAATGTCACCCATTCCATCTCTCCAGAAATGCTGCCTGTCCTGCTGAGTTACTCCAGCATTTTGTGTCTTTCTTCGGTTTAAACTAGCATCTGTAGTCCCTTCCTACACAATGTTAAGATGTCCAAAGCTGTCAAAAAGCCAAACCTTAGTATTTCAAACAGGTTTGTTATTCAGTATCATCCACATTTTGGCAAAAAGGAAAATGTAGGTGGGATGGCATTGCTAGAAAAACATCCAAAGGGAGGAGTCTCGAATCAATCTCCATGGATGTAAAAAATACCAGAGGGGATATTAATGATAGATGTCTGAATATCTCCAAATAAATAGCTCCTATGTAAGGGACAGCTTGACACAGGAAATTATAAATGCATTTTAAAAATGTGCAAAAATAATAATGGTAACTTTGATCTACACAGAGACTGGTCAAAACAAATTTGTGACTATAGGGAGAACAGGGGACCGAGCACACTGCTCTGAGATGCTCCTGTGATTGAAGGTCATCAATGGAGAATTGTTGTGTCCAAATCGTAATTATTTAGGTCTGCTGACGATGAAGGCAAGGATCCAATTGTATAGGGATGAGCAAAGACCCAGTTCCCTGAGTTTGATGATGCTTAAGGAGACAATGGCATTGAACAGCAAACTTACTCAATGAATGTACATGCTCTTATTGTCCAAGTGGTCCAGTGCAGAGTGGAGAGCCAGTGGGATCTCATCGGATACAGTTGTTAACAACCTAATAAGGAAATGTGTGGAGGAGTGTGTTTGTAGCCTTGAATGAACAAGGAGATCTGCAAACTACTGAGGACCAGATGTCGGGCATTCAAGTCTGGCAATGTAATGGGCCTGCCCCACTAAGGCGATTTTTTAGCGGACTGCCTGAAAAACCAGCAACTGGAATGGCGACTATCAGTGTGGAACACACACAAACACATTGCTTCCTTCACCAGCCCGTTATGCAGGCAGGGGACAGGGCAAGCGGGGGGAGCGCTGTCTAAAAAATTCACACGGTGCAAAGCCAAGGTGAAACAGACACACACAGGAAGGTTGATGCTGTGAAAAGACAGCTAAAGTACAGTGTATGGTCTTTAAAAGAGGGGGGTAAAGGGGGGGGAGAAGGGAGGAGAATTTTTGTGGAGAGTGGAGACAATTTTTTAGAAGCTAGATAAACACGGCTGTGAAGCTCGGCAGACATTTAACATTACTGGTCGGTTATCCTTGGTTCTGAAAACTACTGCTTACCTTTTTTTCCCCCAATGAGCCAATGAAATTTACCAGTGAACACCGGCTCCAACTTTCGAGAACCTCCGAGAACCTTCATCCTCCTGGTAAGCCACTACCACTGCACCTACAGCACGTGAATTCTCCCTACTCTCCATGGCGGCTTCATTCTGCTCGCTGCTAATTTTTCAACATGTTGAGAATTTCGCGCCAACCATAATGAGGCCGCGACTAATTCCCAGAATGCGGGAACTCCTCACGACCATGAAGGCGATTACCCGGCAACCACCCGCAAACATGTGGCAACCACATAGTCTCCTGCAGTCGCCTAAAAAGTCGACTAAGTGGGAGAGACGCATGAGGATAAGAAGATTTTAATGATATTGAGTGTTAACAATTAGCTACTATTATTTAGTTTATGTATAACTTTTTTAGGGTGCAGTTCTTGGAAGGCTTCACTAAACCTATAAACTGTGGACGTGGCTGACAAGGTGGCATTCATATCCATATCTAAGGTAGACAAAAATGCTGGAGAAACTCAGCTGGTACAGCAGCATCTATGGAGCGAAGGAAATAGGCAAACCCTTGGGCCGAAACCCTTCTTCAGACCATATCTATATAGCTTATTGTTCTTGACATGGAGATAGTTAGCCACCTTCTTAAAATGCAGCAGTCATGCTGCTGAAGATATTTCTGCAGGGTTGTCTGGTTTCAGGTATGTTCAGAATTTATACCCATTAATACAAAGGAATTACAATATATTTCCATGCAAGTTGCATGTGTAGCTTGATTGAAAATCTTGCTTAAATTAACATTTGGCTTGTACTGCAAGCACCAGAAACTTATTGTGAAATAATTAATTGATTTTTGAACAAAGCAATCAAATACAGGCACAATCAAAGTAAAATTAACGAATAACTAACATTTAGAGATACATTTCAAAAAGTTTAAAAATAAATTTATCTTGTCTTAATGAAAATATTTTAAAGTAAAATAATGAGAAATAATGCTTCAAGGAATGGGTATTTTTTTTTATCAATTGCTTCTTCTTCCACTTATGTTAGATTAGGACCAACGTGAATCTCAAGACTTTAATCTTTAATCCACATTATTTGATACCTCATAAAAAAATCTATTAATCTGTTTTGAAAAATGAGTTGGATCAGGGTTTGTGAATTTCTAAAAGAGAGAATTATGATAGTTTTCATTCATTATTTATCAGAATTCAAAATGGTTTTGTTTTAAGTTTGCACATATGTCCCTCGCTGTTCATTTTCCCATCAGAAGAAATGGTTTACCTTTATGTACTCAATGCAATATTTGTTATTATGTTAAATCCACACACCATCATCAAATCTCAAGTGAAAGTCAGCCAACTGTATGGAATCTGTTCTTATAATGTATCACCGCATCAATTTGTAGTAAAATTGTACTGTTACCCATTTCACAATTCATGTATCCGGTGATAAAATTTAAATGTTTGATTGTACAACATTTCTTCCATCACTCTTGATACAATCATATGGAATTAATTAATTATGAAAAAAAAATACAATCACACATTTATATTTTACAGTTCTTACAGTTCTTACATGACAAAAATATGTACACTTAAATTTACTCTTTAAGAGAAGGAAATGATTCATTGTAAATCTTTGTTTTTCAATCTATCATTCAATGAAACAAGTGAAAAATCCATGGTAACGCCTTCTTGTTACCTGAGTCACATCGCCATTTTACAGTTATGCATCTTCCATTATTACAAGTAAACTGTATTAGGTACGTGCAGGTTGGAAATGCTATTAGAGACAGAAAAAAAATAATATTAGATTGAATACCCTATGAATAGTTTCTTAAAATAACTAGTAATTTATTTCACTTCTTGTTTTTGCTTTTTAAACAACTCATATCAATCCATTTCTTTACACAGCCACTTTTTGAAGCAAAACATGGCAAGTCTCAAAAATAAATTGCTGTGGAATGTGAAAACGATGGGTTTTTTGTTTGAGTAGCAAAGATATTTGAAACTGAGTTCACTGAAAGGCCTTTGGCTCTGGTTGACTTGAAATGTTTACAACCTAAATGTCACATTTTTCTTCCGACACAATATAAACAGACCAACTTTCCTTTGAACAAAAACTGCCACCATTTCAATGCTTTTTCCAGAATATGGTTGACATATCCTGGAAAAAAACAAACTTGCATTTACATCATATTCTCAATCTGCTCGCACTGTATATAACAGTCATCCTTTTTTTTTGAAACCACAGTCACTTATGTAAGCAGATGCGATGACCTATTTATCCATTGCAAAGTTGCAGAAAAAGAAAAGTAATCTTTTAATTTCAGTCATGTTGGTTGAGATCTAGATGCCAAGTAGGACAAGTCATTGTTTTTCATATTATGCAATACGGTCCTTTTTTTAAATCAACAATCACATTCAGTGAGATAGACTAAAGACCAGAAGACCCTCCAAATTCCTGCCTAATATGAAATGTTTAAAGCCCACTGATATAGTCCGACAGGGACTGGGTTTAAATGAAAGTGTACTGATCATTCTAATTGATCATAGGATTGGAAATGTTACTGTTATCAATTAAAAAGTATCAAGGATAAAATGATCTCTAGCCATTTTACAGTGAGCAATTATTGCAAATTTCAGGCCAGCATTACCATATAACCATATAACAATTACAGCACGGAAGCAGGCCCTCTCGGCCCTTCCAGTCCGTGCCGACCATTTGTTTTCCCCTAGTCCAATCTACCTGCACTAAGACCATACCCCTCCATTCCCTTCCCATCCATATACCTATCCACTTTACTTTTAAATGTTAAAATCAATCCTGCCTCCACCACTTCTGCTGGAAGCTCATTCCACACAGCCACCACCCTCTGAGTAAAGAAGTTCCCCCTCACATTACCCCTAAACTTCTGTCCCTTAATTCTCATGGCATGCCCTCTTGTTTGAATCTTCCCTACCCTCAATGGGAAAAGCTTATCCACGTCAACTCTGTCTATCCCTTTCATCATTTTAAAGACCTCAATCAAGTCCCCCCTTAACCTTCTGCGCTCCAAAGAATAAAGACCTAACTTGTTCAACCTTTCTCTGTAACATAGTTGCTGGAACCCAGGCAACATTCTAGTAATGTGCCCCACCGAACACATTTCCACATACCTTGACGCCATCCTATCCCCCTTTGTTAAATCCCTCCCCACCTATGTGCAAGACACCTCAGACACTATCCGTCGGCTCCGTGCATTCCATTCTCCAGGCCCCCATCCTCTCATCTTTACCATGGACATCCAGTCACTCTACACCTCCATCCCCCACCAGGATGGTCTCAAAGCCCTCCGGTTCTTCCTCGACCAGAGGAGCAACCCATACCCGTCCACTGACACCCTCCTCCGCCTAGCAGAGTTGGTCCTCACCCTCAATAACTTCTCGTTTGATTCCTCCCATTTCCTCCAAACACAAGGCGTAGCTATGGGCACATGCATGGGCCCCAGCTACGCTTGCCTCTTTGTTGGGTACGTCGAACAATCCTTGTTCTCGGTGTACCAGGGCCCCATCCCCGACCTCTACCTCCGTTACATCGACGACTGCTTTGGTGTCACCTCCTGCACCCACACACAACTGACTGACTCCATTCATTTCACCACCAACTTCCATCCGGCACTCAAATACACTTGGACCATTTCCGACATTTCCCTACCATTCCTTGACCTCACCATCTCTATTGCAGGTGATACGCTCCTGACCGACATCCACTACAAACCAACTGACTCCCACAGCTACCTGGACTACTCTTCCTCCCACCCTGCTTCCTGTAAGGACTCCATCCCCTATTCCCAATTCCTTCGTCTACGCCGCATCTGCTCCCAGGATGAGGTGTTCCACACCAGGTCATCACAAATGGCCTCATTCTTCAGAAAACGGGGATTCCCCTCCCCCACTATTGATGAGGCTCGCACCAGGGTCTCCTCCATACCCCGCAACACTGCCCTCGCTCCCCATTCCCCCACTCGCAAACAGGGCAGAGTCGCCCTGGTCCTCACCTTTCACCCCACCAGCCGGCAAATACAACATATAGTCCTCCGCCAGTTTCGCCACCTCCAACGTGACCCCTCCACTCGCCACATCTTCCCATCTCCCCCCCTGTCTGCCTTCCGCAAAGACCGCTCCCTCCGCAACTCATTGTCAATTCTTCCCTCCCCTCCCGCTCTACCCCTTCCCCGGGCACTTTCCCTTGCAACCGCAAGAAATGCAACACTTGTCCCTTCACCTCCCCCCTCCTTTCAGGGACCCAAGCAGTCCTTCCAGGTCCGACAGAGGTTCACCTGCACCTCCTCCAACCTCATCTACTGCATCCGCTGCTCCAGATGCCAGATGATCTATATCGGTGAGACCAAGTGGAGGCTTGGCGATCGCTTCGCCGAACACCTCCGCTCGGTCCGCAATAACCAACCCGACCTCCCGGTGGCTCAGCACTTCAACTCCCCCTCCCATTCCGCATCCGACCTCTCGGTCCTGGGCCTCCTCCACGGCCAGAGTGAGCAACACCGCAAGCTGGAGGAACAGCACCTCATATTCCGCTTGGGGAGTCTGCATCCTTTGGGCTTGAACATTGAATTTTCTCAATTCTGTTAACCCTTGCTGTCTCCTCCCCTTCCCATCTCTCCCTCAGCCCTCGGGCCCTGGCATTCCCTCTATCTCTATCTCCCTCCCCCACCCCAGTCGCACCAGCTTCTCATTTTCACACCACAAACAGCTTACAATGGCTTGTTCCCTTTATCATCGATAATTTTTTGCATATCTTTCATTCATTGTTCCTTATCTCTCCACATCACCGTCTATATCTCTCGTTTCCCTGATCCCTGACCAGTCTGAAGAAGGGTCTCAACCCGAAACGTCGCCTATCTCCTTCGCTCCTTAGATGCTGCTGCACCCGCTGAGTTTCTCCAGCTTTTTGTGTACCCTCGATTCTCCAGCATCTGCAGTTCCTTCTTTAACATTCTAATAAATCTCCTCTGTACTCTCTCTATTTTGTTGACATCCTTCCAATAATTAGGCTACCAAAATTGTACACCATACTCCAGAATTGGTCTTACCAATGCCTTGTACAATTTTAACATTACTTCCCTACTCCTATATTCAATGCTCTGATTGATAAAGGCCAGCACACCAAAGGCTTTCTTTACCACCCTATCTACATGCGATTCCACCTTCAGGGAACTATGCACAGTTATTCCTAGATCTCTCTGTTCCACAGCATTCCTAAATTCCCTACCATTTACCATGTACGTCCTATTTTGATTTGTCCTGCCAAGATGTAGTACATCACACTTATCAGCATTAAATTCCATCAGCCATCTTTCAGCCCACTTTTCCAAATGGCCCAAATCTCTCTTTAGACTTTGAAAATCTACTTCATTATCCACAACACCACCTATCTTAGTATCATCTGCATACTTACTTATCCAATTTTCCACCCCATCATCCAGATCATTGATGTACATGACAAACAACAGTGGACCCAACACAGATCCCTGAGGCACCCCACTGGTCACCGGCTTCCAACCTCACAAACAGCCATCCACCATTACTTTCTGACATCTCCCATTCAGCCACTGTTGAATCCATCTTGCTACTCTGCCATTAACACCCAAAGATTGAACCTTCTTAACCAACCTTCCATGGGGAACCTTGTCAAAGGCCTTACTGAAATCCATATAGACAACATCCACTGCTTTACCCTCATCAATTTCCCTAGTAACCGCTTCAAAAAATTCAAGAAGGTTTGTCAAACATGACCTTCCAGGCACAAATCCATGTTGACTGTTCCTGATCAGACCCTGTTTATCCAGATGCTTATATATATTATCTCTAAGTATCCTTTCCATTAATTTGCCCACCACTGACGTCAAACTAATAGGTCTATAATTGCTAGGTTTATTCTTTGAACCCTTTTTAAACAATGGAACAACATGCGCAGTACGCCAATCCTCCGGCACTATTCCTGTTTTCAATGACATTTCAAATATTTCTGTCATAGCTCCTGCTATTTCTACACTAACTTCCCTCAATGTCCTAGGGAATATCCTGTCAGGACCTGGAGACTTATCCACTTTTATATTTTTCAAAAGTGTCAGTACTTCCTCCTCTTTGAATCTCATAGTTTCCATAGCTACTCTACTTTTTTCCCTTACCTCACAGAGTTCAATATCCTTCTCCTTGGTGAATACCGAAGAAAATAAATTGTTCAATATCTCCCTCATCTCTTTTGGCTCTGCAGATAGCTGCCATTCTGGCTCTCTAATGGTCCAATTGTATCCCTCGTTATCCTTTTGCTATTAATATAGCTGTAGAAACCCTTTGGATTTACTTTCACCTTTCTTGCCAAAGCAACCTCATATCTTCTTTTAGCCTTCCTAATGTCTTTCTTAAGATTCTTTTTACATTCTTTATACTCCTCTAGCACCTCATTTACTCCATGCCTCCTATAATTATTGTAGATATCTCTCTTTTTTCGAAATGTGCCCAATTTCCCTTGAAAACCATGGCTCTTTCCAATTTTTACTATTTCCTTTCAACCTAACAGGGACATAAAGATTCTGTACTCTTACAATTTCCCCTTTAAATGTCCTCCATTTCTCTTCTACATCCTTCCCATAAAACAAAGTGTCCCAATGCTCTCCTTTTAAATCCTTACGCATTCCCTCAAAGTTAGCCTTTCTCCAATCAAAAATCTCCACCCTAGGTCCAGTTCTGACTCTCTCCATAATTATATTGAAACTAATGGTATTGTGATCACTGGTCCCAAAGTGCTCACCAACACATACCTCCGTCACCTGACCTGCCTTATTTCCTAACAGGAGGTCCAGCACTGCCCCTTCTCTGGTCGATACCTCTATGTACTGCTGCAAAATAACTATCCTGCACACATTTTACAAACTCCAAACCATCCAGCCCATTTACAGAATGTGTTTCCCAGTCTATTTTTGGAAAATTGAAATCTCCCACAATCACTCTTATGCTTACTACTAATATCTGCTATCTCCTTACATATTTGCTCTTCCAATTCTCGCTCCCCATTTGGCGATCTATAATACACCCCTAAAAGTGTTGCTACACCGTTCCCACTTCTCAGTTCCACCCAAATAGCCTCCCTAGACGATTACAATGTTAATGTAATTTAACTGTTGCTTGCCGTCATACTATCTAATAAGTTGGAAAGCTAATCTGACATTATTTTTGATTAGCTGACCAGAGTTTAATTCTGTTTAGCACCCCTTTTATTTTATTTTGATTATTCAAATACAAATCCCTAACAAAGCATAGCTTCTAGAAAGAATATCACCCCTCATCATGAGTGTGTTCAGAGCTAGAATAGCTCTTCACAACCCATTAATGCCACTGTAAAATCATGCCAGAACTGTACAACCACTACCATACAAGGTGGACAGCAATCTAAATAGAAGCTATACTTATAGGCAAAATTAAAAACATTTTAAGAAATATTTGTTTCTAAGAGAGGAATTCCTTATATATGGATTCCTGAATAACATAATTTTATTTTTATGTTACAATCAAAGTGTCTGCCTGTGGCTTCATTCGGAAAGATTTCTGATCTATCAAAATCTCCAAATTATATATAAAATATATATTCACCATCCTTCTTGACATAATGAGCAGAGGAAATCTTTTCCCAGGATAATGCATTGTTGAGATCCTTAAAAAGGCTTCCCCTCATGAGATAACCTCAAACTAGCTTTAGAAAACAAAAGATCACCCATTTAAGATGGAGATTAATAGAAATTCCTTCACCAAGAAAATAATGAAACATTGGTATCTGAGATACTTATGAAAGACAGAGACCAGGTCTGTGAATGTAAAAAAAAAATATTCAAGGCTGAACTAGACAGGCTTTCGGGGAGTTAAATGCCATGGAGACTGCACACGAAAGTGGAGTTGATATCAAGCTCAGATCTGCCATGATGTTATTGACTGCAAGAGCAGGCTTGAAGGAACATGTTACCTACACCTGCTGTTTTTTCTTATTCTGGATTGAAATGAATTGAAAGATATTGAATGGAAACAGGCCCTTGGGGTCACATATCATCGATCAACCATTCACATTAGTTTTATGTTCTCGCACTTTCGCATCCACTCCTTACACGCTGTAGGCAATTTTATAGAGGCTAATTAACCTACGTACCCCCATGTCCTGGAATGAAGGAAACAAGAGCACGCGGAGGAAACCAACTTTGTCATAGGGATTAGTAATAAAGAACTGCAGATGCCGGTTTAGACCAAAGGTAGACATAAAATGCTGGAGTAACAGCAGGTCAGGCAGCGTCTGTGGTGAAAATGGATAAGGGATGTTTTGATTCAGAACCCTTCCTCACTCAGTCATAAGGAGAACTTGCAAACTCCACACAGATAGCAGCCGAAGAAAGGATCAAACCTGGGTCTCTGGCCCTGTGTGACAGCAGCTCTACTAGCTGTGCCACTGTGCCGGGACTTCTTTGAACATATCAAACAAATAATTGTCACCTTGATCAGCATAAACTCAATGGGTTGAATGCCCTCCTCCTATGCTGTAGTAAATCTTAACTCCAAACACTCCAGCCAATTAACCTGCTTGTAAACCATTCACAATCCATTGGGAAATATGAGATAAAGCGTGGAAGATAAAATCATGTTTATAAAAGGAGTGTTGATTTCGCTGAGGCAGATGGTCAAGTTATTAACCGAACTTAACGCCTTCAAAAACACAGATGCTCGGCTTACTATCAAAATAATCAGCTTGAATGCTAATGATATGCTGTGTGAAATTTGGGCTATTTTACCCCAAACATTCACAGTTTGATAGGCAGTTGCAGCTGATGGTTCAAATTGGAAGTGGAACAATCAACATGTATCAATTAAAAGTTGGCAAGAAGAACTCATTAGCAACCATAACTGTCCATGCTTTGAATGACTGCTAGTCAACTCTGCTCATTACCTTCATCCAAAAATAAAAATGACGTAAAGCAAATACATCAAAAACCTCCGTGCAATCATCTGGTAATGCTATTTCAGATCTACAAGGTGTCTCTATCCACCATCTGCAAGATAAATTAATTCGACAAATCTATTTTTAAGTCCCGAAAGCATAATAGGTTAACAGACCTCCAGCCAAAGCTATAATAAGACAATTAGAGAACAGCAGCTTGAATTAAAGGTAGATTCTTCATTTCCTGAATCATTTATTCTGACAGACATGCAGGGAAAATTGAGAATGCATTAGATCAGGATTGGATTCACAGGATCCAAATTGACAGTCAAACTGAAATGATTAATGGCCAATAGAATTGCATTTGCCTTTAGTTAGAAATATCCTTCCCCATTTAATTTAAGGGCCAATTTATGCCAAAAGTTCCAGCAGTTTAAGATGAGTGAAGAGCAAGTACCAACTTAACCTTTCAAATTGAAGAATCCTTCAGTGGTCAAGTGCAAGCCCAAAATAACAAAGTATAAAAAAGTATATCATGACATTTCGAGTTGAGACCCTTCTTCAGACCCGAAGGCCATTCATTAGTCTTGCATTGAAACATCACCGATCCCTGGTTCTCCAGAAATTATGCCCGACCTGTTGAGTTACTCCAGCAGGTCGTATTTTTTTGTGTATTAAGCAGCATATACAATTCCTTGTAAAGTTCTGTTTTTTGTCAATTGAGATACAAAAGAAGAAAACAAATAAGGGTGGAACAGTGGTGCATCTAGTAGAGCTGGTGCCTCACAGTGCTAGAGACTAGGGTTCAATCCTGATCTCGGGTACTGTTTGTGTGGAGTTTGCGCATTCTTCCTGTGGTCACATGCATTTCCTCTGGTTTCCACATCCCAAAACATGTGCAGACTTCTAGGTCAATTGGCCTTTGTAAGTTCCCCCGAGTATGTTGGGAGATGGATGCAAAATTAGGATAACATTGAACTGTTGTGAACAGGTGATCAATGGTCAGTGTGAACTTGATGGGCCAAAGTGACTGTTTACATGCTGTGTCTTTCAAACAATCAACCAATCCATCAAAAGGAAATAAGCATTGGATTGAATACTGTTAAAAAAAGATTGAAAATAAAAGCGAACTTGAATTTCTAATAACACTAAAAGAAATCCACAGCCATTAAACTCTGGAAGAATAGAAAACATAGAAATTAGGTGCAGGAGTAGGCCATTCAGCCCTTCGAGCCTGCACCGCCATTCAATATGATCATGGCTGATCATCCAACTCAGTATCCCATACCTGCCTTCTCTCCATACCCTCTGATCCCCTTAGCCACAAGGGCCACATGTAACACTATGTTCAGTTCCAAAGTTCTTAATTAACAGGAATTAACAAGTGGCAGATCATTAAAGAAAACTCTAACAACTAATCCAGACAATTAAATATATACAGACTTTCAATGGCTTTTAAAAATCTTTTTTTTGCCTCAATACGTAGCAATTCTAGCTTTCTATGCCATTTAATTTGTATGACCATGCAGGCAACTGATACTCAATGAACAGCAATGGTGACAAGTTAGTTCCCAAATATATCAGTAAAGCAGCATCAGCACTTGAGCATCATATTAATTTACTCTGCTCATCTTTTTATGACTCAAACTATTACTTTTTTTTACATTATCTAACAATTAACAAGTCATATCCAGAGAAAGGAATGCTTTCACTTTTGTGGACTCTGCCACATTCACGTGATGATTCGTGAACTGCTCCATGTAAGATATTGTTTGATTGTTCTTCCTCCATCATTGATCCGAATCCACAAAACCTGTTAACATCTTGTTACAGATACATGGTTAGAAAAGGTTCAGAGGGATATGTGCCAAACAAGGGGAAAGTGGGACCAGCTTAGATAGATCATGTTGATCGCAATGGACAATTTTGGATGAAGTGCCTGCTCCTGTAAAATATGCCTTATGATTCTATCTTATTGATTTTCCGCTCCAGATTTTTGTTATTGTTTAGCTGTATCTACAAACCATTTTAACATCCCTCTTTGATAACAATACTTTTTGTTAATCAGGCAGATAAAATATCCTTTCAATATTACTCTTGCAAGCTTTGAACACCAGTCTGCCTTGATTTAAAAGGTCAATTTTATTAGACAGGGGCCTTCAGACATAATGCTCTAATTTTTAAAAATAATTATACTTTGATCTTATTAGCCTGTAACATTTCTGTTTGATATGTTAAGTTCAGCAGCATAATGTGTAGGAAATAATTGTTTGTGAGCTGAGAGGATGCAGCAAAATTAGGAGCGCTGCATGAGCTGATGCTGTAAATGTGGCAGAAAACTGGTATAAAATCTGGAAAACATGTTTGTGTAAGAGCTAACTGTTGGCTGAACCAGTCTCAATTTCTGGGGGGGAAATAGCAGCACAAAGATCAAATTTCTTGCAATAATGCCTCATATATACCTCATTCTTGTGTTCACTCAGATGGTGGTTATGTTTCCATGAAAGCAGATGTAAAAATGCATTAAATACCTCACCTTGGTTAATACGGAAATTATTGCTCAGTTAACAAGGAAACAATTGCTAATTGATAATTTTCTCACTGAAACTTTTCTAAATTTTTCTGGTTCATTTTGCTGTTTTAACCAGGCCACTGAAGAAAATTGATTTTTCATCTTGATTGATCTTACTATGTATCCAGAACAAGCAAGAAAGGTTCCCATGGCTACAAATAGACAACAATGGGTTGTTATTAACTACCTCCTAACCTATTTTTTTCCCATCCACTCCAGACCAAGGATATTCACATAATTGAGTGAAATGTCCCTTTAATTTTTTGGCAGCCAAGCAAGGAAGAAATGAAAGGAATACATGCACAGATGTTCTAAACTCAAATCTTATTTGCACTTAGGGCTTGACATAATTATGAGAGGATTACTGGGATTAGAATTTGTCAGCAGAGACAATCAACAATGGTTTCCTTATGAATTCCATAGATTTAGAACATGTATTGTATAAAATACATTTGCTGTTAAAAAATTGATTATATTAGTTTCAACCATGAAGAGGACTGAATTAAGGGGAAACAGAACCAGGTGCCACAGTTTAAGAATAAGGAGCGAGCCATTTAGAACGGAGATGAGGAAACACTTTTTCTCACAGAGAGTGGTGAGTCTGTGGAATTCTCTGCCTCAGAGGGCGGTGGAGGCAGGTTCTCTGGATGTTTTCAAGAGAGAGCTAGATAGGGCTCTTAAAAATAGCGGAGTCAGGGGATATGGGGAGAAGGCAGGAACGGGGTACTGATTGGGGATGATCATCCATGATCACATTGAATGGCGGTGCTGGCTCGAAGGGCCAAATGGCCCACTGCTGCACCTATTGTCTATTGTCTATTGTCAATCCTATATCTTGAGTTTTCAGTAAGGACAGGTTTGGAGGGATATGGACCAAACTTGGGCAGGTGGGACTAGTGTAGCTGTGACATGTTGGCTGGTGTGGGCATGTTGGACTGAAGGGCCTATTTCCACACTTCTGGCTTCTGGCACCTTCACATTTGTGAGTTGAAATAAGGGACTGGCGGTATGTGAGAGGAAATATCGTAATGTTGCATTGGTTAAGTTGCTGGACTTGAAATCCAGAGGCCCGCAGCAAAAATCTAAAGATCTAACCTAAAATCTCACCATGGTAGCGGTGGACGTTAAATTCAGATAATACACTGGAATTTGTAAAGCCAACTTGTGACTAATAATCATGACCACAAATGTTGTGATAATAGATAATCATTAAAAGCCTTTCAGGTTCCTAATGTTATTCCGAAGAGAAAAGCTACCAACTTCACCTAATCTGGTCTCTAGACTCCAGACCCACAATATGGTAATCTTAAAAGGTGGAACAAACCACTCTATTCAAAGATAATTAGAGATTAACAATAAATATTGGTCTTGCTGAGATCTTGGGGAAATAATAAATTGCAAAAATAAAATTCTCCTATGTCTGTGCAACTTTCACGACCTCAACCCTTTATCTCCAGCATGCGCTTTCAATTTGGGAGTCCTCAGTTTATAGCAGGTTTTTTTTCATTCATGAGATAGAGTCTACTATAATGAAAGCAAAAATAATGTCCCATTAGGAAGCAAAGATGCAATCGACAACGAGGTTTTGACTGACTACTGGGAATTCCAAATACCAATTTGGTGCTGACTCTGAAAGACATTCAAAGCTTCACAAGCAACTCTATCATCTAAATTGCTCCAGGACCCAAACAATGCTTCAGGGTTTATCTCCTTCTGTGCAAAGATAGATCCTTTAGGTCTGCCTAGCGTTACCAGACCATTACATGATTATTCTCATTTCTTTATCTGAAATGAATTTTTTTTTTTTGCTGTTTGGTTTATGTCATCAATGTAAGAATTTAAATCGCAAGAGAACAATAAATCCCACTCATGTTTACCATCTCTAAAATAATAAAGTAACATGAAATCTACTTTTAAAGGTCACAGCCAAGGTTTTATAAAGGCAAACATAAATTACGTCTGCTGCAACAAATTCATTCCTTTTTCTATTACTTAATGCCATCTGTGGTGATTCTTATTCATCAGATAACATTGAAATATAACACCTGAAATAGGATTAATAATGTGTTTACAATCTATTGAACATGTAAAAATGAGCAATTGAAATTCTTTGTGGTAATATTTTGGTTGGTTGGGACAGTTAATTTTTTTAAATTTTTATCTCTGTGTTAGAAAAGGCAATAAGCAAGGAGAGCAACAAAGGTATAGCCTAAATGCAGAAACCCATAATGCTGCTTGTTAGGAAAGAGCTTGTGATTTTATAAGTAGTTTGGTTTGGAACACAAGAGTTCACAGGCAACTATAAGCACTGTTGCAATAATGCTTGGTAAAATAAGAAAATCCAAACTGCTTATTATATTGTTCCCTGAAAATATATCCTTGATCATTTATGTCAAGGGCCCTTTAAAGTCACTGCCACGTGTTGTATCCTGCTATCAATATTCAACTATTTTGAATGAATTTTGGAGGCAGAATACAATGCACTGATGTCACTATGAAAGATGTTAGCTAAACTGGTCGGGTTTGAAATTTAAGGCAGGTTCAATGTGAAATTAAAAATTATTGCATTTTTGTAAGCTCCCCGTTGTTTGTTTCCTCATAGAATGCTTACCCGACGTGAACAATGGGCTCATGCTCATGTTAAACGACATATGCAGAAATTATTGTTTTAAATTCAACCCCAGTTGATTTTCTATTCCAATGGAAAATAATGATATTGAGTGCAAAAAAATAAGGGGTTGGGATGCAGAAAACGGCAAGGAGAATAAAAAGTCTCTAATATATCAAGAGATACACCAATGGGGATTGATGTATGACTGGAAACAGTACGATTTGTTGAATAAACCAGAGTGCCTCCAAATGTTTTAATAATATATAATTATGTAATCACAGATGATTTATTATTAAAACAATATACATTGTTTCACATATCAATAACTCAGTACCTCCAAGGCATCAAAGTAAGCCAATTTGACGTACATTATTGTGAGCTCAAAAAATAGGACAAAGCTTTTCAAATCTGAAGGCTCAGGATTCCTGAATGTAATGAAAATCTTGGCTCTGGAGTAAAATAGAGGCACAGGAGACTGCAGATGTTGGAATCGGGAGCAACAAAAAGTGAGCGTCTGGGGAAACTCAGTAGGTCAGGCAACATCTGTGGAGGGAACTAGGCAGTCAAAATTTTGGATGAGACCCTTAATCTGGACTGCAAATGTGCAGAGGGGAGGTTGCCTGTAGAAAGAGATGGGGAGAGGGGTGGAGCAAGAGCCAGCAAGTGATAAGTGGATAGAGGTCAGGAGAGATTGTTCGGCAAATAAGAGTTGGCTGGAGAGAGGAAAGAGTGGGGATAGAAGCTCAGTGGCAAAAGATCCAATTGGTGGCATGGTGGTGCAGAGGTCAAGCTGCTGCCTTACAGCGCCAGAAATCTGGGTTCAATCCTATCTGCAGGTGCTGTGTGTACAGAGTTTGTACAGCCTCCCTGTGACCTTGTGGGTTTACTCCAGGTGCTCCAGTTTCCTACCTCACACCAAAGATGTACAGGTTTGTAGGTTGATTGGTTTCGGTAAAATTGTAAATTGTCCCTCGTGGGTAGGATAGTGTTAAGGGCCTGTCCTACCAGCATCCGACCAAACTGGAAGCGGGGGCCGCGTGGAGGTCGACTGATCCCTGTACAGGGCCGATCCCACCAGCATGCGCCTGCATGCGGCGAGCGCGATCAAACCAGCAGCGGGGGCCGCGCGGAGGTCGGGTGAGTGGCGCGACGCGGTGCGAAGTTGGAGCGAATTCCGCAAGTTAAGTTCTCAAGGACAGAGAGGGACACACAGAGAGGGGCACGGAGGCACATATAGAGAGGGTCACAGAGGCACGACGTCAAGGCGGTGCGTAATGCGTTGAGGCGACCGCAGGCCGATAGGCCGTTGCCGCGCGGAATTTTTGAACACGGTCAGTTTTTCGGAGCCCCGCGCGATGTTGGGACCAGCTCCACACAACTCCGCACGGCTCCGGCGATTGAAGTGGGACCTGCACTGTGAGGCCGGACGGCTCAAGCGACCATGTTAGGTCGCGCTCACCGCATGGAGTCGCATGCTGCTGGGACAGGCCCTTTAGTGTACAGGGTGATTATTGTTTGGCGGGGACTAGGTGGGTTGAAGGACCTGTTTTCACACTGTATCTATAAAGTCTAAAAGTAAAGTAACGTGATAAACAAAAGGCTTCAGATTCTGGAATCTGTTTAGAAAGGTATTACCCATGTTGTACCGATCTTCCATCATCCCTCCTTATTTGGTTCAACTCTTCACCTTCCTTTCTTATCGGATTCCAGACTTAGCAACATTTTATTCCTGACCTTTTACCTCTTATCCTCTGTCACGATCTCCACTCTTCCCTCCCTCATTTGACTTTTATCTACCAATCAACCCTTCCTTACCTGAATCCACATATTGCTTGCCAGCTCTTGTTCCATCCTTCTGCCCCACTTCTTTATACTGTCTTTTTCCCTCTGCCCTCTGCCCAGATAAAGGGTCAACCTGAAATGTTGACAGTCCACTTCCCTACACAAGTGTTGCCTGATGACCCACTCAGTGCCCCCAGCAGCTCCCCTTTTTTAGCTCCTTGATTCTCCTTGATGACTTAAAAGGCCTCCTTACATCAAACTGATTTTAGGCTACTGGGAGCTCTCTAGGACATCCTGTTAGACTGCTGTTTGGGGACATGACAGGGGCTATAAGAACTGAATGAAGCAAGTCATTGAGATATTGCTAATGATCAGGTAAAACAAACACAGGCACAGGTTGGTAAGGGTAGGAAAGGATGATGAAGGCTGCTTAATAAGTAGGAAGCTTTGGAGATTAAGGTAGCATATCAACATTTTTCCCCAATTTACCTTTCCATCCCATTGCACCGCAAGGGAGGGCTGCCAACCACATTAGCACTCATTTGGCCTGGCTCATCTCATGTCATAAGGTCATAAGCGGTAGGAGTAAAATTAGGCCATTTGGCCCATCAAGTCTACTCCGCCATTCAATCATGGCTGATCTATCTCTCCCTCCTAACTCCATTCTCCTGCTTTCTCCCCATAACCTCTGACACCTGTACTAATCAAGAATCTATTTATCAGCCTTAAAAATATCTGCTGACTTGCCTCCACGGTTTTCTATGGCAAAGGATTCTATAGATTCACCACCCTCTGATTATAGAAAATGATTGGTTGTCTGCACTGTACCCTCGTTTTCATCAAACCTGGAAGTGGGTGGGTTTGAATCTATCATCAACTTTGAATGTTTAACAAATTAATGGCTCCTATTTTAATGAATTAAGATGTAGTACAATCCCCCCCCCAAAATCAGGCATTTAATTTTCCAAAAGCTGCTAGTTGTACAAGGAAGACATCACATCAGTTCAATTACTGCCTTGCAATGACCAGAAGCAGTGGTTAACTCAGAACATGGCAAAGTTGTTTGCAAGGCCTAAAATATGCAACTTTGTCAATGACTTCAATCACCCCTAAGTGAGTTAAATTAGTGTGGTCCTGAATTCCCATCTATCTCATCATAGACCTTAGAACTATCGTTAATTGAACTTTAATTAATCTTCAACTGAACATTATATCCTTTATCTTGTAATACGTACACTGTGGATGGTTTGGTTGTAATCATGTATAGCCTTTTTGCCGACTGGATAGCACGCGACAAAAAGCTTTTCACTGCACCTCAATACACGTGACAATTAAAAACTAAACTAAACTAAGTTATCAAAATAAACCTGGTATCTCTAGGTAAAAAAATGAAATGATTTTCAGATCCAAGTTTTCCATAATAGCTCCCTATATGCCTTCATATTTAAAATTATATTAGTTTTAGATTAAAAACTTTTTTTTTTCATGAGTTTCAAGCTCCACGTATCTTATTCGCAGTCATTATTAATTAATTTATTAATGCCTCGGAAATGCCCGCACACCTTGATGAAATAAATTGAAATACTGGAAAAACTGTAATGATTTCAGTGGTAACTTTAGGCATGTTCTTCACACTTCAGTGAAGCACTGATACAATTGAACTCTGGTTAGGATTAATCTTACAGAAACTACACAGTTATTACTTCAGGCAGGATAGAAAAATAGGCATCAACATTAGAAATTAGTACTCTTGCAAAATACTGCATACCTACATTTCAATCTTAATTTGCTTCTCATAACCGATCTGGCTTTAAGGGCAGTCTAGTTCTATTTAATGTAGCTTCTCATACATAATCTAACAGTTAGAGTAAAACAAACTTGACATTCTCACCGTACCCAGTGACTGATATTATTCTTGAAATATTATACATTCTAAATGACTACTGACAATGTGGTCATGAGTTAATCAATAGATCTTGTAAGGAGCCACTAACCACATGATGCGATTTCATCAGATCGGTCTCCACAATCATCTTCCAAGTCACACACCCATGACATTGGGATACAACGTCCGCTGGAACAGGAAAACTGACTGGGTTGGCAAGTCTTTCCTGCAATAAAATAACAGCAGCATGAATCAGTAGATGCCAGAAATTAAAGTGACTTTATATATAGTTAACATTTTTGCAGACGGTACGAATCAGCTGGGGAAAATCAGAGTTGATTTTTTTTTAATTAAAAGTTTTATTTTTTTTCTCGTTAAAAAATTTTCTCGCGGGAAAATTTAATCTCTGGAATGAGGTCAGAGAAATTTGAAGTATCCCGAATTCTAAACAATTGCAAAGGATGAGTTTAAAGATATTTGTGGAGAACGCACATACAGTTCTTTTTCATTCAATCTCACCACATTTACATGACACGTCAAACATGACCTGATTGTGCTTTGCTGCATGAAAACAACTATGATGCTAGTTTTCCTATCAGTTTGATATGTTTTCACCCTTTACCCAGAGGCAATTGTTTGATATGGTCAGCCTGATCCAAAATTATTTTGATATTACAGTGAATTGCTGAAATGCTCCACAAGGGGCTTTTATCAAACAAAAATTGATGTTAAACATCATAAGGCTAGCCAGTCAAGCAGCATCGCTGGAAAGAGAAACCATTAAATATTTTGGATTTGGACCCATTCCTCTCAACTAAAAAATGTTGTTTTTTGTTTTGGCGCAGTGGTGCAGCAGTAGAGTTGCTGTCTTACAGCGCCAGAGACCTGGGCTCAATCCTGACTACAGCTTCAATCGAAGCTCCCGTGACTGGGGCAGTCAACGCTCCTACAGTTGGGGCACCCAAAGTCGATCCCTCACAAAGGGACCGCCAGTCCTACGATGTTAAGGCCACATTGTGGACGGAGATACGATATACGGAAAAAGTCTCATGTCCGGCGAGGGAAGAGGTAAAAAAAAGAGGTGCATAATACAAAAACTAAAAGTACACTAAAACATACAAGTAAAAACAGAGTAAAACAACATGAGAAGAAAGACAGGTTGTTGGCGAAGCTGCCACGTACGCCACCCCCCTGTTTAGATAAGAATGATAAGTGAAATTACCATTTATTCATGGAAAAAACTGTAGAACATCACGGAACAGTATTTTTAAATATCAATATTTTTCTTAAAAAGCCATTGAGCAGTTTTTAAGCTATTAAATATGTTCTCCATATCAATGGTATTTTTTCAGTTTTTACCTTTCTACATGCAGCAAGATCTAATAGTCAATGTTTTTAACTTCAACGGTGAGTTGCGAATTACCCTCATTAAACTTTCACAAAATGACACAAAGCACAATTAAAATTCTTGCCAGGTAGACTGCACTGTGCCTGGCAAGAATTGTAATTGTTCCATGTGTAATTCTGAAATAAGAACTTAATGAAGCACCTTAACCCAGTAAAATATCCCAGGGGCTTCAGAGAAACATTAAAGAGAAGCAAAATTGACTCCATGATTGTGAAACCTAGCACCTGGGACCAATTTCCCAGTCTAGGTGCTGGGGAATGAAGCAAGCTGGTGCCTTGTGGCTGGATTCCATGTGGATCCCAGCAGTGGAGTGTGGCTGGAATTTGTAGAAAAGTGTGGGACCTCCGTATGTGCTGACATTTCACTGCCGAATTGCTAGCATATATGGGCAAGATTTGGCCCCTGGAAAATGAAATACATTCTTGCTAAAATTATTTTCCTGGTTCCTAATTCACCACATATGTGTGGCTGTCTCTTGATAGATGACTAACACGTAGCTTATTATCTGGATGACAAATTCACCAAATGTATAATGGCTGCCACTTAAGAAGACTTGTTTTAACTGGAGTCTACATGTGTAATACAAAAACATTTGATTTAATTTTATAGGTAGTATTTTCAAATTAATTTAACAGGATCTTATACTTTAAGTTCATTTCTGTCTGGCAATGTGCGTGCTGTATTATAATTTTCTGATAAATCAGCAGTGCAGAGTTTACATGTGTAAAATTGTCACGCAAGCTACCTTCTCAGAGCACATCTTACGCCATAATTTATACAAATGTATGTCACTCACAGAGCACTCTTGCCTCTAATTCAAAAGGTTGTAATTACGTTGCAACAATTGGGAAGATCTAAAGGTTAATGGATTGAAAAATCTCCATGCGTTCTATCAACCCATCTTATGCAACTATCAAGTATCAGGATGGACGCCAGTCAACTGTCTCACATCGTGACCTTGCACCATGTCCGTCTTCTCCATCAGCTCCGTCACTTCTTGATAACACTAATCGAGAACTTCCTCCAACACTTCCAGCATCCCCTATGGAAACTTCTATAAGAAATTCTAAAATTGTAAATCTAAATAACAATATGAGTGAAGTTGATGACCAAGCAATATATCTACCACCAGCTACTGAAACGCCATTACCTCCTGAAGCTCCAGTTCTGTGACGGTCATCAAGATGTATTAAACCACCTGACCGTCTCAACTTATAAATAGGAGGGGAGAATGAAGTGGGCACATGTGTGCATTGATAAAAGTGTCTCGAATAACTTTCTGTCGATATTGATCAGCCGTAATTGCTTTGAAGGCAGTCTTTACTAAGTCTTTGAAGTTCTTGTAAAAATTCATCAAGTGACTCACTAAGCAGACTCACCAGGTTTTTGTTTCCGAGTAGCAAGGAGGTGTCGAGCGAATATCACGTTGGGTGTCTTAACGAAGAGTCTGCTTAGTACATCAATAGCAGAATCATAAGTTGTACATTCCTCTATGTACTCGTATACATCAGAAGAGACAAAGCTTATTAATGTCTTAAGCCTGTCTGGTGCATCGTTGCCACACTCCTCAAAGAAGTTATTTAGTATACGAAGCCAGTGCTTCCAATTCTTTGCAGCAGCAGGTGAATTGGGATCCAGATCCAAGCGTTGGGGTTTCAATAGTTTCTCCATCCCAAGTCGGACTGTTTGACTTGTAAGATAAGTTGCTTAATTGTCATGAGGTAAATGAAACTTTCACTACTTGTAATTTACTTAATTTTATTTAAGCTTTAAGCAACTTATTTCTTTAATACATTACTCAGAAACGTCTGGCAAACATGGCTGATTCCGCAGGCCTTTCCCGCCCAAAATACTTTGCACATGCGCACACTCCGGGAATGTCCTGCAGCATGCGCACTCTCTAGAAGAACCCCGCACATTAACTTCATCCACACCACGCCAGATTGGGAAAGCATTAAAAAAAACAGGTGACCATTTACACCCAGGACATTACCTCCTCTTCCATCTGACGAAAGATACAAACGCTTAAGCACATACGATGAGAATGTCATAATCCTCCCATAAGCTAGGATGTAGTCCTGATCTTCCATCCTACATCGTTGGGAATCTTGCACTTTCTCTATACCACTATATTCTGCACTCTGATATTTTTCTGCACTACGTGTCGTACTTGTGTATGGTTTGATTGCACTTGTACATGGATGGATTTGCAATATAGCATGCAAATAAAGATTTTCACTGTATCTTGGTACATGTGACAATAAACTAATTTCATATTGGCACAAATTTTGAAACTAGAATTAGTTTATTGTCACATGTAGCAAGACACGTCACATGCAGCACAAATGTTATGGGCCAGAAGGCTTTTCCGGTGCTGTACTGTTCTATGTTTTATGAGATGACATGGAGAGATGGTGAGATTGGGAGAGAGAAGATAATAAGGATGAAGAGCAGAGATCCATGAAGTGGGAGGAGGAGAGATTTCCTCGTTGCATGGAAGGTAGGGATGGAAGAGGGCAGAACGGAGGGTGATGTTGTAAGGACTGGGGAGTCCAAGTGAAGATGTGGAAATAAGAGGAGGTTAATAATTGAGGAGGGAAACGAAAGAGAAGCAATTCATGGACATGAAAAATTGGTAAGCGGGGACAGGCCAATTAAGTGAGTGATGGGTGGCTGAGGTGGCAGCAGTGGGCAATGGTAACCTGTGTGAGTGTGTGTGCGTGTGTGTGTGTTTGTGTGCAAAAAGTGCTGAAAGGCACACATACATATTTACCCGGATGGTAGTTTGCCTCCCTGGTGCCAGGGTCTCGCATGTGTCAGAACGTGTCCAAAAGATTCTGATAAGGGAGGGAGAGGAGCCTGATGTTGTGGTACACATAGGTACCAATGACATAGGCAGAAAAAGTGACGAGGTCCTGAAGGGAGAATTTAGGGAGTTGGGCGGAAAGTTAAAGAGAAGGACCAAAAGGGTAACGATTTCAGGATTACTGCCTGTGCCGCGTGACAGTGAGAGTAGGAATGAAATGAGGTGGAGGCTAAATGCGTGGCTGAGGGACTGGTGCAGTGGGCAGCGATTCAAGTTTCTTGATCACTGGGACCTCTTTTGGGGAAGGCATGATCTGTACGCAGAGGACGGGTTGCACTTGAACCCGAGGGGGACCAATATCCTGGCAGGGAGATTTGCAAAGGCTACTGGGGAGACTTTAAACTAGAAAGGCTGGGGGGAGGGACTCGGGTAGAGGGGGCTAGGGGACAGGGTGTGGGCAAGAGGCAGAGAAGGGAAGCACTCGGACCCAAAATGTAGGCGAGAAAGATGAAAAAGATAATAGACAGAGAATAAAGGATGGTGGGTTTATAAAATGTGTATATTTTAATGCTAGGAGCATTGTAAGTAAGGTGGATGAACTTAGAGCCTGGATTGACACCTGGAAATATGATGTTGTGGCAATCAGTGAAACATGGTTGCAGGAGGGCTGTGATTGGAAACTAAATATTCCAGGATTTCGTTGCTTCCGGGGTGATAGAATTGGAGGGACCAGAGGTGGAGGTGTTGCATTGCTTGTCAGAGAGGATATTACAGCAGTGCTTTGGCAGGATAGATTAGAGGGTTCGTCTAGGGAGGTTATTTGGGTGGAACTGAGAAGTGGGAACGGTGTAGCAACACTTTTAGGGGTGTACTATAGACCGCCAAATGGGGAGCGAGAATTGGAAGAGCAAATATGTAAGGAGATAGCAGATATTAGTAGTAAGCACAAGGTAGTGATTGTGGGAGATTTCAATTTCCCAAAAATAGACTGGGAAACACATTCTGTAAATGGGCTGGATGGTTTGGAGTTTGTAAAATGTGTGCAGGATAGTTTTTTGCAGCAGTACATAGAGGTACCGACCAGAGAAGGGGCAGTGCTGGACCTCCTGTTAGGAAATGAGGCAGGACAGGTGACGGAGGTATGCGTTGCTGAGCACTTCGGGACCAGTGATCACAATACCATTAGTTTTCAATATAATTATGGAGCGAGTCAGAACAGGACCTAGAGTGGAGATTTTTGATTGGAGAAAGGCTAACTTTGAGGGAATGCGTGAGGATTTTAAAGGAGTGAATTGGGACACTTTGTTTCATGGGAAGGATGTAGAAGAGAAATGGAGGACATTTAAAGGGGAAATTGTAAGAGTACAGAATCTTTATGTCCCCGTTAGGTTGAAAGGAAATAGTAAAAATTGGAAAGAGCCATGGTTTTCAAGGGAAATTAGACACTTGTTTCGAAAAAAGAGAGATATCTACAATAATTATAGGCATGGAGTAAATGAGGTGCTAGAGAAGTATAAAGAACGTAAAAAGAATCTTAAGAAAGAAATTAGGAAGGCTAAAAGAAGATATGAGGTTGCTTTGGCAAGAAAGGTGAAAGTAAATCCAAAGGGTTTCTACAGCTATATTAATAGCAAAAGGATAACGAGGGATAAAATTGGACCATTAGAGAACCAGAATGGACAGCTATCTGCAGAGCCAAAAGAGATGGGGGAGATATTGAACAATTTCTTTTCTTCGGTATTCACCAAGGAGAAGGATATTGAACTCTGTGAGGTAAAGGAAAAAAGTAGAGTAGCTATGGAAACTATGAGATTCAAAGAGGAGGAAGTACTGACACTTTTGAAAAATATAAAGGTGGATAAGTCTCCAGGTCCTGACAGGATATTCCCTAGGACATTGAGGGAAGTTAGTCTAGAAATAGCAGGAGCTATGACAGAAATATTTCAAATGTCATTAGAAACGGCAATAGTGCCGGAGGATTGGCGTACTGCGCATGTTGTTCCATTGTTTAAAAAGGGTTCAAAGAATAAACCTAGCAATTATACACCTATTAGTTTGACGTCAGTGGTGGGCAAATTAATGGAAAGGATACTTAGAGATAATATATATAAGCATCTGGATAAACAGGGTCTGATCAGGAACAGTCAACATGGATTTGTGCCTGGAAGTATTGTTTGACAAACCTTCTTGAATTTTTTGAAGCGGTAACTAGGGAAATTGATGAGGGTAAAGCAGTGGATGTTGTCTATATGGATTTCAGTAAGGCCTTTGACAAGGTTCCCCATGGAAGGTTGGTTCAGAAGGTTCAATCTTTGGGTGTTAATGGCGGAGTAGCAACATGGATTCAACAGTGGCTGAATGGGAGATGTCAGAGAGTAATGGTGGATGGCTGTTTGTCAGGTTGGAAGCCGGTGACCAGTGGGGTGCCTCAGGGATCTGTGTTGGGTCCACTGTTGTTTGTCATGTACATCAATGATCTGGATGATGGGGTGGAAAATTGGATAAGTAAATATGCAGATGATACTAAGATAGGTGGTATTGTGGATAATGAAGTAGATTCTCAAAGTCTACAGAGAAATTTGGGCCATTTGGAAAAGTGGGCTGAAAGATGGCAGATGGAGTTTAATGCTGATAAGTGTGAAGTGCTACATCTTGGCAGGACAAATCAAAATAGGACGTACATGGTAAATGGTAGGGAATTGAGGAATGCTGTGGAACAGAGGGATCTAGGAATAACTGTGCATAGTTCCCTGAAGGTGGAATCGCATGTAGATAGGGTGGTAAAGAAAGCCTTTGGTGTGCTGGCCTTTATAAATCAGAGCATTGAATATAGGAGTAGGGAAGTAATGTTAAAATTGTACAAGGCATTGGTAAGACCAATTCTGGAGTATGGTGTACAATTTTGGTCGCCTAGTTATAGGAAGGATGTCAACAAAATAGAGAGAGTACAGAGGAGATTTACTAGAATGTTGCCAGGGTTCCAGCAACTATGTTACAGAGAAAGGTTGAACAAGTTAGGTCTTTATTCTTTGGAGCGCAGAAGGTTAAGGGGGGACTTGATTGAGGTCTTTAAAATGATGAAAGGGATAGACAGAGTTGACGTGGATAAGCTTTTCCCATTGAGGGTAAGGAAGATTCAAACAAGAGGACATGACATGAGAATTAAGGGACAGAAGTTAAGGGGTAACGTGAGGGGGAACTTCTTTACTCAGAGGGTGGTGGCTGTGTGGAATGAGCTTCCAGCAGAGGTGGTGGAGGCAGGATCGATTTTAACATTTAAAAGTAAAGTGGATAGGTATATGGACGTGAAGGGAATGGAGGGGTATGGTCTGAGTGCAGGTAGATGGGACTAGGGGAAAACAAATGGTCGGCACGGACTGGAAGGGCCGAGAGGGCCTGTCTCCGTGCTGTAATTGTTATATGGTTATATGGTTATATGGTTACATATGTATTGTTACTGATACTCATGTAGCAGAGCCTGCTTTTCCAGTCATGTTGGATCTTCTTAACAAGAGTTTTAATCACGGGTAGGAGTGATTTTTGTGTAAGAAGGAACTGCGGATGCTGGTTTAAACTGATGATAGACACAGACAAAAGCTGGAGTAATTCAGCGGGACAGGCAGCATCTCTGGAAAGATGGAATGGGTGACGTTTTGTGGTCGAGACCCTTCTTCAGAATGATTGATGATTTTGATGAAAATGAACAGGAATATTAGAGTTAATTAACACAAATGTTTGTTCTTGGATTGGAAACTCCCACTACGTCTCAAGGCAACCATCACACCCAGTCAGCTCCTGAAGGAACACATATGACCCCAGTTTTATAAGACGGTTGAAATGAGTGTAGGAGGTCCAGCAACTCACTGACATTAATGATGTATAGTTTCTTCAAAACCATCAACGTAATTTTGGCCCAAATACCCAAGAAACCACCTCACTTAGAACCAAGAATGGAAGTGAACTTATCAAGTCCTCTCTAAGTTCAATATCCTCAGTATTGGGGTCATAACTGCTCTAACTCCATTTTGATGAGCTGGCTAAATTGACTGTTGTGAAGTAGAACGTGGGGGAATTTAGATCAATGGGAATCTGGGGGGAAGCCGTACACAGCAAGCACAAAACGAAGATGGTTATGGTGTTGGTCATTTCAACCACAGGACACCTCAATGCATCTGTGTAGGAGATCTAAGGTAGTATCCTGGGCCCAGACATCTCCAGGTTTCTTCAATCTCAAGGCCAGAAGTAGGGATATTCACCAATGATTGCACGTTATTCAGCACCATTCACAAATGTTTGTATAATGAAGGAACTCACTTACAAATGCAGCAATATCCAGGACCAGTCTGAAAGGTGGCATAACAGTTGTGCCTCACAAGTGCCAGGCAATATTCCACTGGTGTCTTTCAGGTGAAAAAAGATTATCACATTGCTAATAGTTGGATCTTGCTTGGCTCAAACCAGCCCAGTGTATTATTAAGGCAACTAAATGGATGCAGTATGTTTGGAGGAAAATAAGTTCATAAGCCAGAGGAGCAGAATTAGGCCGTTCAGCCCATCAACTCTGCCATTCAATCATGGCTGATCTATCTTTCCCTCTCAACTCTTCTCCTGTCTTCTCCCCGTAATCTTTGACACCCTTACTAATCAAGAACCTGTCTATCTCCGCATTAAAAATACTTAAATGACAGTCTCTACAGCCATCTTTGGGAAAGAATTACACATCTGCCACCCTCTGGCTAAATAAATTCCACCTCATCCCCTTCCTAATGGTACATCATTTTATTCTGAGGCTATTCCCTTTGTCCCTAGACTCTCACCCTAGTAAAAACATTGTCTCCACGTTTATTTTATTCAGGCCTTTCACTATTTGTATAATTCGGATCATTCTTGTAAACCACCTCTGGACCCTCTCCAATGCCAGCACATCCTTTCTCAGATATGGGGCCTAAAACTGCTCACAATACTCCAAATGCAGTCTGACTAGTGCCTTACAAAGCCTCAGCATTATATCTCTGTTTTTTTTATATTCAAGTCCTCTTGAAATGGATGTTACCTTTATGTTTGCATTCCTTACTACTGATTCAACTTGCAAATAAACTTTTTGGGAATTCCTCAATAGCATTCCCAAGCCACTTTGCACAGCAGATTTCTGAATCCTCTCCCCATTTAGAAAGGCGTGTATACCTTTATACCTACTACCAAAATGCATGACTGCACAATTTGCTACACTGTATTCCATCTGCCACTTCTTTGCCCATTCACTCAACCTGTCCGTCCTTCTGCAGACTCCCTGCTTCCTCTACACTATCTCCTCCTTTGTATCATTCACAAACGTGACCACAAACCCATCAATTCCATCATCCGAATCATTAATATACAACGTGAAAGATCGCGGAATACCTCCCCAGGTAACCAGAAAAAGCCCCCCTTGATTCCCACACTTTACCATGTGGCCTATTTTCTATCCATGCTTGGTTCTTCCATCAAAAACCATGGGCTCTCATCTTGTTTAGCAACCTTACGTGCGACACATTATCAAAGGCCTTCCGAAAACCCAAGTAAACAACATCTAGTGACTCTCTTTTGTTTATCTTTACTCCCACAAATTATTGCAGCAGATTTGTCATAAATGTTATATTAAATCTTTCAACTTTATCAACAATACACTTTTTTGTCCTGTTGCAGAGCTTACAAGCAGGCATAATATTCCGAAACAAAGAGCAAATGCATCTTAAAACTTTCTTGATAACTTTCTGAATGCAATTATTCTAACTAACTTGGACACGTATAGCACTGTAATTTTTTTTTGGTTGCTTAATGAGCTTAAAGACCAATTGTTACAGGAGCACGATTGACTGTCAAGTTTTAATCACAAAATAAATTGCACTCTTGAGAATCTCACTTTACAGAATTGGGCAACATACCACAATTTAGCTCATGTTGGTAACATAGGATGGCAATAATAATTCACTTATCTTTAAATAAAATAAATGAGCCATGAAATAACGTCAGTCAGACAGAGCAATCTCAATATGATAGTATTATTTCTGATAGCAGTCACAAACAACAGAACTAACCTGCTAATTTTGTGCGCAAAGTTTAATCGCAATACATCTTTTTCTTAACCCTGGGGAAATTATTACTTGAAAACAATCTCTTCAAAGATCTAATTAGAGTTAATATCTTAAGTCACTGAATCAACTAAAGATTAAAATACAAAATTCATGAATTTGTATAAACGCAAAGATTAATTTTAGGTTGGATTGTTCTAACTCATTTTATTTCAATAGATCATCATCCTCCATGATTTTCCAGGTTTTTGGAAAAATGTAATTATACATTCTGGTGATGTCACTTAAAGCCATATTAAACAAGAGGCAAAATATCAACAATCAAATTGCTGCCATAAATGTAGAAATTTTGATTGGAAACAAGAACAAATTTCTCAGTTAGTGAAAGTAAAATGAAGAATTGTTTTCCACTCTTGGCATAATGGTAAACCTGTCAGTGTTTAATTTTGGAAGAAAATCTATCGTGAACTGGGACTAAGGTACTTAGTCAGCCTCATTACTGAGAAATAGCTTCCTGAGCTTCATAAATCAGTCCAGATGCCAAAGAGCAATGAAACACAAAGGGGTAAAAGCAAGAGTGCTAATCCATTAATACTGTCAATGGCGGTACATTTTCCTCTTAAAAGGATAATTTGGCAAGCATAATGATAAGTACTAAGAAGATAAGTAGCCAGTGATTTATAGAAGGACCTGCTACACCTCTAATGACACAGGCAATATTTCTGAATTTGCATGGTGCACATACTCTGCAAATTACTGGCGATATCCATTGTTATAACTTCTGTACAGAGACATAGGAAGAGCAGAAGGCAATTATAAGGACATTAATATTTAAGATCAAGACCATGAATATAAATCCCAATAGCTTGTCTCCACTGAGTATTCACACAAAGCCAGAGGGAGCAAAATTCAACAGGAGGAACTTTAACTGTGTTTACCTTCCGTGTGAAAAGAAAACAAATAAAATAGTGTAGCATTTATAGAAAGTTAACATCAGAGTTATGAGCTGAAATGTTTGCTAGAACTGCAATTTCTCAACTGATAAAGAAAGCAAAAATTAAAATTAAAATAAAAGATATCATATAAATCTTTAAGGATTTGTTGTTAAATAAGTGAATGGCGACATGTAAGTCAATAAGTGAATAAGTGATTAGTCAGCACCTGAATAAGTGAATGAAGACATGTAAGTCAATAATCAGGCCCTCCAGAGCTTGTGTTCTCTGTGCAAATTGTACATAAAAATACTATCTTGTAGATATTAGGAACTACAGATGCTAGTTTACAAAAAAATCAATAGACACTCAATAACGCAATTCCTTTACTTCCTTAGAAGGCTCAGGAAGTTTGGCATGTTCCTACAACTCTCACCAACTTCTACAGATGCACCATAGAAAGCATTTTATCTAGATGCTTCACAGCTCGGTTTGGGAACAGCTCCATCCAAGAACGCAAGAAATTGCATCAAATTGTGGATGCCGCCCAGACCATCCCACAAACCAGCCTCCCTTCTATTGCGTCCATTTATACCTCGGCAAAGCCAGCAGCATAATCAAGGACGAGTCGCACCCTGGCCACTCCCTCAACTCCCCTCTCCCATCAGGCAAAGGTTATATGTCCTTTTACTGTTCTAATGTTCTTTTCACAAACCTTATTCTCGGGGTATCTAAACCTAAATTTTATTAGTCGTCATCGTGGAGTTGCACTTATGTGTAATGACAATAAGAGATATGATTATTATTATTATTATTATGTAAAAACGCACACCACCAGATTCTGGGACAGTTTCTTCCTAGCTGTTATCAGGCAACTGAATCATCCCACCTCAACCAGAGAGCAATGCTGAAAGATTATCTACCTCTTTTATGACCCTTGGACTATCCTTGATTTTTGCTGGCTTTACCTTGCACTAAACATTATTCTCTTATCATGTATCTATACCCAGTAAATGGATCGATTATAATCATGTATTATCTTTCTGCTGACTAGTTAGCATGTAACAAAAGCTTTTCAATGTACCTTGGTAAATGTGACAATAAACTAAAGTGATTAGGCAGCATCTCTAGAAATTACCCTGTTGTATATAGTCCTCGATTATGTTGTCTGTTTTAGTGGATCAACGTTAAGTGGAAATGGAGTCGATGGTGGGGGGAGGCTGGTTTGTGATGGACTGGGTTACATCCACAACTCCTTGCAATTTCTTGCAGTCAAGAGTAAAAAATCAAGTGTTTTATTGTCAAATGTCCCACAATGGAACAATGCAATGCTTACTTGCAGCACCACCACAGATATGTAAACAAAATATTCTGTTCTCTCAACCTTGCTTTTATTCTTTGCCGGGAACTATCTTTGGCAAAGCAGCCGCCAGCATTACTTGTAATGTATCCCCAGAGCATGCTTTCTATATGGTGCATCTGTAGAAATTGGCAAGATTTATTGGTGATGTGCCAAATTTCCTCAGTCTTATGAGGAAGTAGAGAAGCGGTATACTTTCTTGACAATAGTGTAAATGTGGTTGAATCAAGACAAATGCACAAATATTATTTCAACAAAACCACCTTCATCTTTCCACCAGGTTTACCATTCTTGCATTTTGGTATCATTTGGTAGGATGTTGGCTCTACATGCAGTGTTATGGTTGTGCCACATGGATGAATGTCTCAATTAGATCCATCTCAATCAAATTATAAGTACTTTGTGAGGATCTGGTTTTCGAACTCAAGAGTTCAGACTTTACCTACTTACACAACACTGACTGCCATTATAGAGCCATTCAGTAGACGCAGAATTTAGATACTAATTGACAATGTGCATCACTTACATAATGTTGGATCAACTCAGCTTTCATGCTTCCCATCTCCAAGTCACATTGCTTCCCTCATATTAGGAAATAGTTTGTCACACGTAAGTTAATCAAGATATGTAGGAAGGAACTGCTGATTCTCGATAAACCGAAGATAGACATAAAAAGCTGGAGTAAATCAGCATCTCTGGAGAGAAGGAATGGGTGACGTTTCAAAACGAGACCCTTCTTCAAGATGTTGATGTCATCTCAGGCATCTTTCCATCCTTTGAAAATCATACTGCTGCTTTACAACATACTTCATACTTGAGTCTGCCATACCAAGGCATAACACAATGACCCAATGATGGAAGAATAAATAACAAAATTAAACAAAAATGCTGGGAATTCTCAGCAGAACACTCTGATGGGATATGTTTAAGAATGAACTGCAGATGCAGGAAAAATCGATGGTAGACAAAAAATGCTGGAGAAACTCAGCGGGTGAGACCGCATCTATGGAGAGAAGGAATTGCTGACGTTTCGGGTCGAGAGACATCTTCAGTCAGTAATTTGTAAGGCAGTGCACTGCTGTTGCCATTTACCTTGGGCTTCTGTATTCAAGTTCACATTTATTGTCACATGCACTAATTGAGGTACAGTGATACTTGAGTTACCATACAGCCATACAATTGATCACTGTGATGGAAGGCATTAAAGTTCATCAGCCTTCCTCCTTTTGTTCACCCGTGTTTGGGGCCTTGACCCTCCATAGTCTCCGCTACGAACGGCCCAATGTACAGGCCCTCTCGTTGGGATGATCAAAGCTCCAAAGTTAGGATGGATGAAACACACTCATCCTGAAACACGCCGCTAGGAGGGTCCGAATCGGCCACTTTCTTACCGGAGACCGCAGCTTCTTGATGTTATAGGCCACAGGCAGCCTAGCGGTTGGAGCTCTTCTCTGGTGATCCTCGGCAAGGGATTCCTGGCTCCAGGATGGTATAGTCCACTCCACGCCTGCTGCTAGAAGCTCGGCAGACTTCATGATGTTAAAGTCAGCAGGCCGGCAGTCAAAGCCTTTCTTCCGGCTCCATGATGGAAGTCTGTGCCATGCCTCCTGCTGAAGCTCTGGGCCGTCTCCGGAAAAGGCCGCATCAATCCAAGTTGTTAGGCCGCGAAGGTGGCAAAATGTGGCTAGTAGAAAAGTCGCATCTCCGCCGCGGTAAGGGACTGGAAACGGTTTCCCCCTATTCCCTCCACCACCCTCCACATAAAAACATACCGAGAAACATTAACACATACATTTAAACATACTAAAAAAAGCCGAAATGACTGACAAACTGCTGGTGAGGCTGCCACTCGCGGTGCTGCCCGATGGTCAAGACATCGTATTGTACTATCACAGACATGATGTTGTCACTGTGATCCTTCAGAATGAAAGGTGATGGACCGAGGATTCCTAGAGGAAAATGGGGATCAATGTGCATTGAAAAATTAATTAAGCAAACATGAAGATTTCACGTGTAGAAAGGAACTGAAGATGTTGGTATATACCGAAAACAGATTGAAGGGTCCAAACATAAAACGTCACCCATCTTTTTTCTGCAGAGATGCTGCTTGATCCGCTGAGTTACTCCAGCACTTTGTGTCTATATTGTGAAGATTTTACAGCAGATTCCATCCTGCATTTATTCTTCACTGGGTTTTATTTGCTGTATGAAGGCACTCAGGGTTCAACTATCATTTTGAAATAAGAAATTAAATGTAGAGGAATCAACACACTACCAAAAATCTTTCACTTGTCAGAGTTCTGTAAAATACTTCAAGGGAATACATTTTCCTGCCAAAGATAGGGCAGCAGGGTTTTTTTTTTTAAGAAACAGAATATTTAACCAATTTAATGGTTTCCAGCTATAATGGTGAATTTCTACAAATAGATTTTTTTTTACTGTATTGCTTAATTTTAAGTTAGTTTAGTTGAGTGATATAGTGTGGAAATAGGCCGTTCGGCCCACCAAGTCTGCACCAACCAACGATCCCCGTACACGTATGCTATCCTACTCACACTAGGGACAATATACACTTATATCAAGCCAATTAATCTTCAAACCTGTACGTCTTTGAAGTGTGGGAAGAAACTGAAGATCTCTGAGAAAATGCATGTGGTCATAGGGAGAACGTACAAACTTTGTACAGGCACCACCCGTTGTCAGGATCAAACCCGGGTCTTCTGCCCTGTAAGGCAGCAGCTCTACTGCTATGCCACCGTGCCTCCCTAATTTTCAAAATAATTAGAGCGATAGTCATGGAGTCATTTAGCGATACAGGACAAAAACTGGACAAAAACAGAACCTTTGGCCAATCAAGTCCGCACCAACCACTACTAATCCATTTTGCTCAAATCCCATGTAACCCATTACATTTTATTCACTGCACATTCTCTTCAACCTCTTCCACATTTTACCATTCATCAACAATTTTGGGGCAACTTACAGTTGCCAATGAACCTGCAACCCACATGTTTTTAGGATGTGAAAGGAAACCAGAGCACCCAGCGGAAACCTGTGCAGTCACAGGGATAACCTACAAATTCCACACAGGCAGTACCTGAGGTTCGGAATGAACCTGGTTATTTGGCACTGTGAGTGAGCCACTCTACCAGTTTGGCAAATGTCCCTTCCAAATTGCATTCTATGATCAATGCAAGGTAATTATTTTTTTTTAAGTTTGAAATTATGGATGATAATGAATACTATTGTAATGCGTCATAGTTGAACCATAAAGATTATAGTTATTAATTTACAATGTACACATATGTTAATTTTATAAGCATATTGTTCCTGGATTAATTATTGCAATACCGGATTGAAGTAATTATTCATCAGCCTCAAAAAGCCATATCCCTTTTATAATATTAGCTCTAATTATGCATAATATTAATTTCCAGTTACAGTCACTAAAGTTCATAAACCATTATGGCATGAATTACAGGAAACAACAGCAAGAAGAGATGCATATTTTACACAAATGGTATTGCACTGCATTTAAGAGATTATGTCCTCTTTCCCAATTGCACTATTGGACAATGTATATTGAGGCTTCGCTAAATTTTAGAAAGTTCTAGAGAATCAAAATGCAATCATAGTACACCGCCCATATCAATGCTAATAATAATGACCTACTTCAAAATGTACCTCTCATGGTCTTTATCAAAACAATTGCTCAATGACCAAAATTATAACTAACATTGGTTCATTCTTTCAATAAAAAATGTATGAATTTGTACTTGTAATTAGCTGGAGTTAAAATATTTTTAGCATGACATGTTACTCTTGTATAACTTTAAAATGTCAACATTGGCAATATATGTTCCAATAGTTCCACAACATATTCCTTCTGTTTGTTAAGGTGGATAAGTAAGGTATGCAAGAGAAGAAATTTGTTTAACAAGTCTCAAAGCTTCAATACTGTTATACATCCAGTTTTTTAGACTCTATTTAAATCAACTGTGGGTAGTACCTGAACAAGTTTCATTTGATTCATCTTCATTGCTGGCACAGTCATTGGCTCCATCACAAAGCCATCTTTTAGGGATGCAGCGATTATTTTGGCATCTGAAGTGATTAGCAGGACAAGTACTATTATCTGGAAAGCAAATCATGCTAGCTGATCAGTTAAACCTAAAGCTGTAAATAATATCTTAACTATACAATTTGAAAC
This sequence comes from Okamejei kenojei, assembly GCA_035221665.1. Classification (NCBI taxonomy): domain Eukaryota; kingdom Metazoa; phylum Chordata; class Chondrichthyes; order Rajiformes; family Rajidae; genus Okamejei; species Okamejei kenojei. The sequence goes on along the minus strand of CM069137.1, from coordinate 28,713,935 downwards.
TGGGGTATGAATTTATGATAGATGAATGAATTATGCATTGCCTTAGGTTTGAAGTAGCTATTTCTAATGAATTGTTATTTCTGTTCCAAACATTTTCTCATAACTTTACCTGTCACAAGCAGTAGGCTGCACGGATGCACTATTAAAATGCAAAAGTTTATAGCGCCAATTCAAATGATTTATTTGTAAATTTTACAAACTATTAAATAAATGATCATTACTTTTAGATTATTCCCAATTGCATATCAAGCCACTGTCATTTGACCCATAAAATGCAAATGGACAAAAATAAAATTTACAGCACAAATCAATTGTGTCAACAAGTCTAAAATTATTTTTGATGAATTGGAATAACTGAACAACAAATCACTATAGTTGCATTCAAATGCAGAGTCTTGCAGGCTAAATTAGGCAGTCCAATTTTGACAGTTGTAAAAAGGTTGCTGAGAACATGTCTTAAAATGGAAAAGCTAAATTATTTTAAATTTTAATTCCCTGGCAATTTAATCTGCTTATAAAATAAAAATGTAACAATTCATGCTCAGATCACTATTTTTTAAATTAAAAGTTTGAAGATACATTTATTTGAAACTTACAGCAGAGATCTTGATCCTCATCACTACCATCAAAACAATCATTATCACCATCACATTTCCAACGCTCTTGAATACATCTTCCATTTCTACAAGCAAACTCTCCGAAATGGCATTGCTGATGATTTAGTGAGCCGGACGTTACTATGAAAAAAATACAGCAATAAAGGTTATCTGTAATGACTGAAATAAAATACCTAAGACATGAGCTACTGTACCTGTTTTTTAAATTGTTAATGGCAACATAATCGAATCAGAAGCTGATCAAATAGGCAGAAGTGACCAGGGAATTCTGTCCAAATTACTTCATATTGCATGACAACAAATTATCGTTTTATTTCACAACTTCTGCCAATTTAGAGAATCCATTTTCATGAGGAAAATCTCCTGGGGGAAATTTAGAGAGCTTCTTCTATGTTCCACAGGGAAAGCTAGGAAAAAAATTGACTCTGATCTGCATAATAGTTAATCTCAGTTTCATGAGTCATGAAATACCCATTTAGCACACATTCATTAAACTCTAGTCTCATCATATCACAATTTGTGTTTTATACTACTCCAGAAAACTTGTGGGTTGGGAAGATAAAAGCAAAAGTTGTTGCTGTTTGAATTCTGCTAGAAGTACTGTAACATTGAAAATGTTCAACGCATTCTGGAGACCATGCAGCATCAGTGGAAAGAGAATGATCCTCAATGCAGTTATCAGAATGTATTGGCAAATTTGAGTTATCCAAAATTGCTACTGATCAAAATGGCAAGTAAAAACCTTTTTATACTTTAGTGAACATTGTTCAAAAATAGTTGAGTCCAAAATAATGAAGTCTTCGGCAATATAATGGCCACCACATTGGAGATGTGATGGATGGGGGAAAGATAGCAAGGTGCTGTACTTGCCCCATCCATAAAACAAATGATAATAAAGCAATAAATAAATAAACTCAGCATTTCCTACCAAGTATTAACAAAATAAAACATACTATCAAATAATTAAATACAAAACAAAAATCATGTAAAATCACTAAGTTTGTAAACATCATAAATTGCCTGATATTTACCTATGTCTTTGAAGCAACTCTACCCCACAAGTATCAACAGTGGAAATTCAGAGGACATTCCACATTGTAAGTGCTGGGGAACACCAGTAACTTTCCAATTCAATGATCAGAAGATCAGTGCAAATTTGAGAAATTGCCAAGTTCATGCTCAGCAATTCTTAAATTAGTAGAATTCAAATGAACAATTTACTTTTTTTGATATCTCACAATTTTACGATTTGAAATAGAATAGAAGACATTATATTATATTTCACCAATTTATCATCTTATTTTCTGGTCAGGATCTATTTGAAATGCCATATGCTTGGAGATTGTTGTTTACCTTTATGGATACATTCAGATAATCCAGAGTCAGTCACGATATCTGGAATAACTAGTCTGATCTGATGCCAGTACTTAGTTCTTAACAATATTTTTTAACATTTGATTTAATGATTGAGGAGGAAATTATTTAAGCTTAATTGTTTGATTAATTTAGTCCATGAATCTTGGGAAACATGCCTGATATTTGCTGTCATCAACAAATCAACAGCACTTGTACCTGAACGATAATTTCACAACCACTCTGCAATGACTTCCCTTTTTTTGGTCTTGTTGATGAGATGATTAGTTCAATATAATTTCTGGCATCCAGCAGCTGTGATATCCTCAGACTGACTGAGTAGCAAACACATTCAATAATTCTCACTGAGAGCAAACCCATAAGAATAAACAAAAATCAGACCAACAATTTTAAATTAACTTTTAAAACATTTTACAGTGGGCCAAATCAAGTTTGGAAAGAGCCTATTGATGTAGGTCAAATATAAAATAGGAAACATTTTAGATAAGCAATCTTAAAAAGTTATTAAAAGTTTTAAAAGAGGAAACTACAAGGTATTGACAAAAAATTACAGATTTTGGCTAGAGTTTGTATGCAGCAATTATGCACCATTAAAAACAAACTGAATGCAACAAACAATATATTCACAATAGTTTGCAAACAGCTTAATTCGATATCAATTCAAGTAATTTCCATAATTTCTATTAGGGAATATTGCAAATATTACAGATTGTAATGTAGAAGTTGAAACAATGACTGCAACTCTAGGATATGGCCTGAGGTTCAGGATACAACTCCTACAACATTGACCCAGTGCTGCTGCCAGGACAACAGGCCTTTGAGGCCAAGATAAGACACTGTTTTAAGAACTTGACACTTGGAGGGCACAAGTTGGCACCGGAAATGTAGCGACTCTCTATGTATTGCCTCAGTGAAGTCTGCAATTCTTACACCACAATCGTAGCTCTTCTGTACTTATTTTTGATTATGTTTATATAGAGTATGACTTTTCTGAGTTTTAGGCAAAACAAATAATTTCACTGTGTCTAGGTACATGTGACATTAAAGTACTATTGAAGCTGCTATCAGGTTCAAAGTGTAATCAAGACAAAAGTTAAATGTTTTCCAGTCATTTTTCCTGTGAGCCTGTCCCATTGACAATTTTGAAGGGGTTCAATGGGGGTAGACTGAGCTGTGTGTTCACTAAAACTATATACTGTAAGATCAAAGACAATTAATATGACAATCAGTCTCTGATAAATCCAATTGTAAAAGCCTTCCAATGTGGAGATTGATACCCCATGGTGTGATTTTAGTAAAATATGCAGATCCACTTAATGGGAAGTACAAGAAAGAGGAAAGAAGTTAAGAATAATTAAGCATAGGTGGAGCTTAAATACCAACCTAGAACAGCTGGATTGAGTGAGCTGTTGCTGTAAAATTTACATAATTAGTAACATGATTGCCATTTATGAATTCATCTGAGCCTTCCCTAAATTTGAAGGGGATCATTCATTCTTTAACACTTTGATAAACCTGACTAATCTGGCAGAGGTTCACAGATGAAATCCTGTAAAAGGGCTAATCTTTGCCAGTCTCTTAACCAGCACTGTGTGTCCACCTCTTATTTGATTATGTGTTTTTTCATACTTTACTTTCAGTGGAGGGGGCCAGTGGAAATAATCTGTTTAAACATTGGGATCTCCATTTTCTCATTTTGTACTCAAAAATGGCTGCTCGTTGAGCAAAATTGTTTAGTTTGAAAAGAATACAACTATGAAGAACTGAGGAGCAGTCATGTGCTGGTAGTACTCACCTGATGACCATGGGTGTTAGCTTGCTAATATATAATTGATACTCAGTCCATTCTGAATGTGCAATGAGCATCACCTACAAGGTGTTATTTTGCTTAATGATTACACTTTTGTAATTTAATTTACAGCCCATCTGAGTGAAAACGATATTAGATGTAGTGTAAAACCAGGATTGCACATGATTCCTGGTTTAATGCCAATGGGTTACATTAAAGTTAATCTCTATATCATCTCGCTGCAAAATTAATCCTCCAAAATGTCAGTCTGCTTCTCTCCTGTTTTCATCTGTTTCTTTTAAACAGATGACTCTTCTTTCTATTCAGACTGGATGAGCATTTCTGGAATCTTCTTTCTCCAGAATTTGCCAATTTTGTGATTTATTTGTTACAACTCAGAAAATAGACACAAAATACTGGAATAACTCAGCGGGTCAGGCAGCAACTCTGGAGAAAAGGAATGTGGCGTGGCAGGTCGAAACCCTTCTTCAGAGTCTGAAGAAGAGTCTCGACCCGAAACATCACCTATTCCTTTTCCCCAGAGATGCTGCTTGACCAGCTGAGTTGCTCCAGCTGGTCAAACTACAATTCCTGTAGTTGGAATCAGATGGTTTTGGTCATTCTGAAAGTTAACAGACTTCAAATCATGTTTCATAAGTTCATAAGTCATAGGAACAGAATTAGTCCATTCAGCCCATTGAGTCTACTCCACCATTCAATCATCGCTAATCTATCTTTCCCCCTTACCCCATTCTCCTGCCTTCTCCCCATAACCTTTGACACCCTCACTAATAAAAAACTATTCAATCTCCGCTTTAAAAATACCCAAAGGCTTAACCTTCGCAGTGTCTGTGGCAATGAATTTCACAGGTTCACCACTTTTTGGCCAAAATAGATCACTCCTCATCTCCTTTCTATTGGTACCTCATTTTATTCTATGGTTATGCCCTCTGGTCCTAGACTCTCCCACTAATGGAAACATCCTCATCACATCCACTATATTCAGGCCTTTTATAATTTGTTAAGTTTCAATGAAAGCTCCCTTCATCATTCTAAACTTTAGCGAGTCCAGGCCAAGAGCCAACAAACGCTCATCAGACATTAACCCAATCATCCCTGGGATCATTCTCGTAAACATTCTCTGAGCTCTCTCCAAAGCAGGCACGTGCCATCAGGATAGGCAAGGTAGGCACTGCCTACCCTGACTAAAATTATGAAATGGCAATTATTAAATATATATAGTAAAGGCATAGGAGAATTATGCCTATCTAAAGATCGATCTCCTAGGTAGGCATAATTTTCTGTGCCTTTCATCCGCAGCGCTTGTAACACACGAAGGTCTGTGCAGCCCACGGGCCGTCAGCGCTGCCTAAGCCGTCAGTTTCAAGGGGAGCTGAAGGCAGTAGAAATTCTGCCTTTGCAGCACTGCGCATGCGCAGCAGCCTACTGCGCAGGCGCAGCGCAAATTTCTTGGCGGGATTTTCAAATATGAATTGCCATTATTTTAATAGTATCTCAGGAACCAAAGAGTGAAGAATGGACTTACTGTACCAATAACGTGGTAAGTGCATTTCTTGATGCTTTATGTTTTTAAATACTGTATTTCCCGGGGTGGGGGGAGAGCTCCGTTCACAGTGTTTGGGGAGTCTAGCTTTGTGAAGGAGGGGATTGGGGTCAGTAACCTACTTGCCACGCTCCGGTCTGAGTGCAGGTAAGTCGGCCTCGGTGAGAGTAAGTGTTCGGCACGGACTAAAAGGGCCGAGCATGGCCTGTTTCCGTGCTGTAATTGCTATACGGTTTATTGTGGCCGGGGAGTGATTTAGCTTGGGTAAGGGGATAAGGCTGCCGCAGCACTCCGGGCACGGACAGCAGAACTGGCCACCACTTCCGAGGAAGGAAGCAGCTCGAGTGACAGACTTTGAGTGGCCGCTGGGACCCGAAAGCAGAACCGGCTGCCACTTCAGCTGGTCCACACTCACCTCTGGCTGTGCTCTCCGTCTGAACATCTCTCACCTGCCGCTCGCCGGCCGGCTTCTCGCAAATCTTTAAATTCCGACAGGGTGTTCACGGGACCAGTTGAGGTTACTTGGCTGTGGGAATTTAAGGATTTGCGGGACGCGGTTGACATGAGCGAAGCCGGCGAGCGGCAGGTGAGAGATGTTCAGACGAAGAGCACTGCCAGAGGTGAGCGGGCCGGCAGAAGGCGCTGAAGTGGCAGCCGGTTCTGCTGTCGGGTCCCGGCGGCCGCTCGCACCCGAGCTGCTTCTATCCCCGGAAGTGGCGGCCAGTTCTGCCGTCCGTGCCCGGAGCGCTGCGGCAGCGGTGAGTGAGTTACTGATGTGATCTCTGACCCCCTCCTTCTCAACACTCCTGCCCTCAATGCCACTCCTGCCCCCACCTGCCCACTCCTGAATGCAATGAAATTTCGTTAAGACCGAAAGGTCTGAATGACAATAAAGGACACTTTGACTTTGACTTTGACTCCCCGCATCTTTATCCCCTGGCACAGACTCTCCACACGCTGCGAAAGGAACTCTCCCTCCAATTGGACCCTTGAATTAGTATTGTCATTCAATAAGATGACAACCGATTCAACGTCCCGATGTGCTCCCTTTTATCCACCATCTCTCCACATGCCTTCAATCTCCGTCCCCCACCCATTCAGTAATTAAAAAATGAAGGAGATTGAGAAGCCTTGGGATATTGAATTGTTACTTATTTTTTATTTTTTACGAAGAGAACAATCTGCGCATGCGCGGATGAGGTTTTTTTTTAAGCCGGCTGACTGCCTACCCTGAGTAATTACTCAAGGCACGTGCCTGCTCCAAAGCTAGCACATACCTCCTCAGAAATGAACTGTCTAAATTGTATGAAAAGGTCCCCCTCAGGTTCCTATTACATCTTTCCTCCCTCACCTTAAACTTATGTGCTCTGGTATCTTATGAAATAAACTTAATTGGTAAAATATGAGGGTAATCTATTTTTGAAAACGTTATTTCTATTCATGTAATTAGTAATTAATCTATTAATTAATGTATGTATTTAAGTATATAGAAACATAGAAACATAGAAATTAGGTGCAGGAGCAGGCCATTCAGCCCTTCGAGCCTGCACCGCCATTCAATATGATCATGGCTGATCATCCAACTCAGTATCCTGTACCTGCCTTCTCTCCATACCCCCTGATCCCTTCAGCCACAAGGGCCACATCCAACTCCCTCTTAAATATGGCCAACTACCTTCTGTGGCAGAGAATTCCACAGATTCACCACTCTCTGTGTGAAAAACGATTTTCTCATCTCGGTCCTAAAAGACTTCCCCCTTATCCTTAAACTGTGACCCCTTGTCCTGGACTTCCCCAACATCGGGAACAATCTTCCTGCATCTAGCCTGTCCAACCCCTTAAGAATTTTGTAAGTCTCTATGAGATCACCCCTCAATCTTCTAAATTCCAGCGAGTACAAGCCGTGTCTATCCAGTCTTTCTTCATATGGAAGTCGTGCCATCCAAGGAATCAGTCTGGTGAACCTTCTCTGTACTCCCTCTATGGCAAGAATGTCTTTCCTCAGATTAGGAGACCAAAACTGTACGCAATACTCCAGGTGTGGCCTCACCAAGACCCTGTACAACTGCAGTAGAACCTCCCTGCTCTTGTACTCAATTCTTTGACTACAATATAATTGTAGTCAATGCCTACTATGTTCTGTTGTGCTATGCAAAGAAAGAATTTTGTTGCCCTGTCAGGGACACATGACAATAAACTCTTTTGACTTTGACTTTGATGCAAAATGCTTTCTCCTTATTTTTATCGCATGTGCCAAAGGCACAGCATTAAATATGGAAGAATATTTAACTATACAAATATGAAACTCCAGTTTAAGAAAGAGTGATGCATATTTCATCCACTTAATATTCTTAAACTGAGCCAAACTTCCAACACTTGAATTGTAAGCTCTGATCCATCTCCATTCTATGCATCATTAGTGGCACGAGCAGACGTGCCCTCACTTAAGTACAAGACGTGATGCAAAATGTCAATGTCTAAACTGTTTGTATGGATTGTGATATTCTGAAGTGCACAAATTAAGAAGAAATAATAAGCTGAATTTTGTTTTATTTTCTATTCTAGAAATAAAAACTACATTCTCTGGATGAGACACAAGGAACGACAGATGGTGCTTCACCAAAAATTACAAAGTGCTGGAGTAACCCAGTGGGTCAGGCAGCATCTCTAGAGAATATGGAAAGGCAATAAAAGGCAAGGTTGGGTTGCTTTGTGAGACTGATTGTGGTGGGGGTTGGGTGGGGGAGAGAAAAATGGGAGAGAGGTGGGGGTGGGACAAAGTGATAGGTGGAAGATAGACACAAAAAGCTGGAGTAACTCAGCAGAATCTCTGGAGAAAAGGAAAGGGTGACGTTTCAGGTCGAGACCCTTCTTTATACCTGAAACATCACCTTTTCCTTCTCTCCAGAGATGCTGCCTGCTCCGCTGAGTTACTCCAGCATGTTGTGTCTATCTTCAGTTTAAACCAGCATCTGCAGTTTCTTCTTACACAAGTGATAGGTGGATACAGGTGAGGGTTAGGAGTTTTGATTGGCAGATGGTTGAACAGCCAGAGATGTAAATTTAAAAATAATGGGAGCTTAGGATAGAAAAGGCATACATCGTGAAGCCAGAGGAAGGGATATAGGTGGAAGGGTTCAGCAGGAAAGAGAAAGGGAGAATTGGGTTTTACATCCAGGTGGGATACAGGTAAGAGATGGGGAATGAAGGGAGGGGAGGGAAGAAGAGGTGGAAAGGGAACATTGAATTCTCCTATTTTTGGTAAAATCCCCCACCTTTATTCCCCATTCTCTTCTCTGTGATGGGAGCATTTCCCCCAAGGTTTCAATAAATATTTATTGAAAGGGCAAGAACTCTCCAATAAATGGGCTGCACAGTGACACAGCTGGTAGAGCTGTGGCCAAATAGCACGAGTTCAGTCCTGACCTTGGCTCTTGTCTGTAAAGCCCCTGTCTCACTTAGGCCATTTTTATCAGCGACTACAGGCGACTAGGCTGTCGCCAAAAGGGTGATGCCTGTATGGTCATGAGTAGTCTCCTCAAGTCGCCTAAAGAGTCATAACATTTTTCTGGTTGTCGCTGGATTTTGAAATGCTCAAAACTATTTGGCGACTGTGGGCTTGACGTAGCTTGTCTTCTTCTGTCGTAGGTGCTGTTGTAGGTTGCCACCAGGATGATGCAGGTTGTCACTAGGTGACGTTGATTTTCGCCGGGTGCTGACTTCAGTGAATTCCATTGGCGATTACCTACGTCAACCTACGTCAACCGGCGACAGGTATCGGTGACTGAATTGGCTTCAGTTATCACAGACAGGGTCGTTGCTAGTCGTAGCTTGTCGCGGGTCTTAGGTTGACTTTGGTTGTCGTAGGTTGTCGCCTGTGTGGTCGTAGGTGGACGTCCTAATGGGTCGCCGGTTGTCGGTAGCTTTCCGTAGCTTGACCAGGTGGTAGGTTGTCGTAGCTTGTCATAGACATTGTCGTGGGGAAGGGTCCAGTCAATGCTTTTTCGGCGACCTGCTACGTCTGTGATAGTCACTGCAGTCACCGAAAAAATCACCTAAGAGGGACAGGCCCTTAAGGAATTTGCACATTCTCTGTGACCGTGTGGGTTAGCTCTGGATGTTCTGATTACCTCTCACATCTTAAGGATATGTAAGTTCATTGGCAAGTTGCTCCTATTGTCGAAGTGAATGATAGAATCCAACAAAGCTGAAAATAATATGGTAGAATTTTTTTTTAATGGGGTTGATGTGGAATTTGTATAAAATGGTCCACAATGTCTATCCACAGTGACTCTACATGTTCTGATTCTATGACACCCTTCACTACAGACTGAATTTCATTCTTAACCAACAGAGCTACTCCTCCCCCTCTGCCCACTTTTCTGACATTCCGATATGAAGTATACCCTGAATATTAAGCTCCCAGCTCCTAGCCTCTTCCAGCCACGTCTCTGTAATTCCCACAACATAATACCTACCAATCTCTAAAGAAGCTACAAGCTCATCCACTTTGTTTCTTATACTATGTGCTTTCAAATGTATAACATACATTAAGTACTCTGATGACACTGTGATCATGGACACCACCAACTCACAGGGACAGCTACAGTCTGAGATGGACATTTTTGCAGAGTGGTGTAGGCGGAACTGCCTTGACCTCAATACCTCCAAAACAAAGGAGTTGGTTGTTGACTTCCGTAAAGGTCCTTCCATCATTCCCACTCTGTCAGTCAACAACCAGCCAATAGAAAGGGTTGTGTCATACAGACACCTTGGGACAATAATTGATCACAAACTCACCTTCCAACTAAACAGTGAAACTATCTTTTCTAAGTGTCAGCAGCGCCTCTTTTTCCTGAGGAAAATCCACAGACTTCAAGTTCACCAGTCAGTCCTGACAGCTTTTTACAAATGTTTCATTGAATCAGTAATAACCTTCAACATGTCAGCCTGGTTTGGGTAACTATCCAACATCCATCGCAACCCACTAAACAAAATCATATCAATGAGCAGTAAAATAATCGGACTGGAGCAGGAACCACTGATCTGTATTTACAATAGAAGGACTAAACTAAAAGGAACAAAAATAGCCTCAGACACCACTCACTCACTGCACAGCCAATACAGTCTTTTACCCTCCGGCCAAAGATACAGGTCACTCACATTCAGGACTAAGAGAGCCATGTCGAGTTTCGTGCCTACATCCATTAGACTCATGAATAGTTGATCTATTTATTTATTAATTTATTTATATATACATTTTTAACATTCTTTTAATGTTTTTCTTGCCTATTCTTCATGTATTGTGCTTTGCAAATTTTACCTACAGACCACTGTTTGACTGCTGGTAATGTGTGTGGTATATTGTGTTGTGTTGCTTGGTATGTGAACTGTACACGCACTGATGTTCTGCACAATTGAAGTTCCGAACGGATAAATAAAGTTCAGTGAATTGAATTCAAATACAACACTTTTAAATTGGTATCCACCTCCCTTCGCACACCAGTCCCGATTTTACCCGACCTTACTCTCTTACCGCCTCCTGAACTTTTTGTCCCAGCATGTCATTCATGATCCCAAAGAGCTGCCTAAACTGAAGGTGACTTCTCTTCAACAATTTATTCATAGGGATGACATTATTTAAAGGGATGACATTATTTGAATGCTTCTATTCACACATGGCTTCTTGCCTGGAATGGGACAGATATTGTTATTATGGCTTATAGATAAAAATAACTTTTGTGCTACAGCAGAAATATAGTTTAGGGTTACACCAAGAATGGTGGATATTATTTTTGTATTGGTTTCAGAAATGTTTTTAAGCCACAGTACACAGGTAGGTCATAATCTTCATTAAGTTTTGCCAGGTTGGTTCGAAATGGATGCATCCAACAACGGTCAAAAGTGTACTATTTCCTAAATGGAGTTTATTCATCCAGCAAGGCTGAACAATGGCGATTAAAAAGTATATTTTAGAATAAAAATAAACTTTAAATGGAAATAAATTGGTCGAGCTTGGCAGGAGACTAAAGGGCCTGTCCCACTTACATGTCCTTGGCATGCAAATTACGCAACCTTGTGGTCGTGTTGAGGCGCACGGGCATCGTATGGCCACGCAGGGCCGGTCCCACTGAGAAGCATGGAGGGATATGTAGTTGTGCGTGACATTGCACGCAGCTCCGAAATTTTTGTAACGAACAAAATCTTTGCACGCCAACGGCCTGTCGCGGAACTGACGGCCAAAGTGGGACAGGCCCAAGACCCTGGCACGACACATCGTCTCACCTCAAACAGCAGCAGAACCAGAGATGCTGCCGGTCCCGCTGAGGTACTCCAGCTTTGTGTCCATCTTCAAATGATGTCACGTGCTCCAGAAGGCTGTGCGTATCCATGACATCGCGCGCGACCTTCGTGGGACTGTCGCGGCTCAATACGACCACGAGGTCACGTAATTTGCGTGCCAAGGTCATGTAAGTGGGACAGGCCCTTAACATTAATGGGACAAGACTAAAGCATGCTCTACCAATATCACAAAAATCTGTAAACAGTTGGCAAGATGACTGTGGGTCTCAGTCCCACAGTTAAAAATGAGCACCAATAACAAATAACACTTTTTAGTTCCTTACGATAGACACAAATCAGTTTGCATCACTTCAAGTAATTTACTATTTCTGTCCCAGCACTAACATGAGCAAAGCATTGAATTTGATTTGGCTCAGATCTTATGAGGATATATATTTCACAATCCTTGGAAACCAGCATATCACCTTGTCAGTATTTCCAAGTTGGAATATATAGGGATCATCCATGGGAAGTTGACAGTTCATCGCCAAAAAATTGTCCCTCTTCCACCTCAGATCAAACTACATCTGTAAATAGGCTATCCTTTCATATTCGCTTGATGAAACTTTTCCATTTCTATTTGGAAAATGAGTTTGCCTGTCAGAGAATGCTCTGCAATCAAGGCTGAACTGAAGGTATTTTCTCTGGTGAGATCTAAGATTGTGATTCAGCCAAGAACAAATGTAGGGTTTTTCTAAATGTACATTTAAGACTGGGCCTTGAAATTGCTCTAAGGGAGAATACAAATGAAGAGAAAGTGAAATGCTGTTATATAATTATGTAGGCAGTTATAGTAGAAGAAAAATAGTCAGTGGGATAATATTACGGTAATGTTTTATTCAAAGGGCCAGCAGCAATGGAGATTAAGTGATTCTCAATCTCTTTTTGATTTCTCCTTGCCAAGACCTATGCTGCCTTTGTCAATTAAACATTCTTTTTTTATGTTGCCACAGAATCTGTCCTATTATCAAGGAAGAGGAAATCCGCACTTTACTTATTTATTTTTTCTCTCCTATTTATTTATTCTAAACTTTCCTACATTTATTATAACCAGGCAATAGTTCCCTGGGGTGAAATTCATATTTATATTTGGGTTTCCAAACAAATAACTCCTCAAAAGCATTCTCCTTCCTTTCTTCCTTGACTGAACTTTGTGCGTCTCCTCAGTTAGCAGCAGCCTGAAGTCCCTAATTTCAAATGTCAGATTGCTCAGCTGCAGATTCCTTGATGCCTTGTGATTTTTCACAGAGAAAATATGGTGACTATGTGTTTTAATATTCCCTCATGGTCTGTAGTTTGCAAGCCAGCTGACTAACAGTTGAAATTGATTTTGCTTGTTGGAAACAGGCCAGTTTATCTATCTGTCTGTCTGTCTGTCTGTCTGTCTGTCTGTCTGTCTGTCTGTCTGTCTGTCTGTCTGTCTGTCTGTCTGTCTCTATATAGAACTATATATCTATATTACTAAAATTCTGATCTTGACCGCTTTTGGGTCACTGTGGTGTGATTTCCGAGAGAACGCCACCACCTACGGCCGTCATTTTTGGCCAGCTCGCTCAGAGACCCTTCCCCCTTCCTGGACCATCGATAAAAAATCAAGAGATATTAATGTTTTTTTTTAATCGCCATTCTCTCTGCTGCCCCTGCTGGAGGGAGGGGAGGGACTATAAAACCAGGAAGTGGTGTGCCTCACTCAGTCTCTGCAAGATGGAGGAAGCCAGAGGGTCACGTCACTTTGAGCTCTGAATAGCACTGAACACATGTCTACTCAACTGTGAGTGCGCTTAATGTGGTTCTATAAATGTTTGCAAAAAGTGTCTCTATTGGTTCTAAAATGCTTGCAAAAAGTGTCTCCATTGGTTCTAAAATGCTTGCAAAAAGTATCTATTGGTTCTAAAATGCTTGCAGAAAGTACCTATTAGTTCTAAAATGCTTGCAAAAAGTGTCTTTATTGGTTTTAAAATGGTTGCGAAAAGTGTCTCTGTTGGTTCTAAATTGTTTGCAAATGTGTCTCTATTGGTTCTAAAGTGTTTGTAGAAAGTGTCATTATTGTTTCTAAAATGCTTGCAGAAAGTGTCTCTCTTGGATCTAAAATGCTTGCAGAAAGTGTATCTATTGGTTCCAAAATGTTTGCAAAAAATGTCTCTATTGGTTCTAAAATGCTTGCAAAAGGTGTCACTATTTGTTCTAAAATGGTTGCAAAAATGTCTACATCTGAACAGTATTGTTTCACTGGAAGTTGATTTAAATTTAGATAAGGCAAGAAATGATTCAGTTATTAGTCCAGTACTATACTAAAACTTTCCTTTGTTCTCGTGTCTGTGTGGGCCAGGGTTGTGTTGGCTTTCTTTTAATTTTCTTAATTTCCATCTTCTTCTAAATGCTAGGCCACAGCCTTCCCATTTTCACACATGCTACTCACATGTACTGGATAAATATATTCCTGCCGCATTTCAACCTATATTTCACAAGTTACTAACCTTTTAAAAACAGCTTCAAGTTATTTAAGTTTTCCAAGCACTCATTTTGATGGAAAAAAATTCCGACTAACATCACAATCAACTCGCAAGGCGGGACGGGATACTCCACGTGGGAGGGGGGGCTCAAGCCACAAAAATTAAAAATAACAAACCACAAAAATTAAAAATAACAAACTGACATCACAATCCACTCACAAGTCGGGTCCTCGGGTCGATGCCCGCCCGCAGCCTCACTCGGCATCCTCGGGTCCCCACCCGCCCATGGCCGACCCCGGGGTCCTCGAGTCCACGCCCGCCATTGGCCTCGCTCGGGTCCTCAGGTCGACACCTGCAGCCTAGCTTGGGATCCTTGGGTCCACGTCCGCCCGTGGCCTTGCTTGGGGTCCTCGGATCAATGCCTGTCCGCGGCCCGGTGCCTGGTGGGGAGGCTGCTGCCGCGGGCCGAGCCCGGTGACTGGGCCTGGGCTGGAGCAGAGCCTGGAGCTGGAGTGAGGGCCGAGCCCGGGGATTGGGATGGGGCCATGATCGGCGCCAAGAAGGAAGCCGCTGGTGAAACCAAGGATGAGCCGGGGTCAGGGACGAGCCCGGAGATGAAGTCGGGGCCTGTCTGGAGATGGACTGGAGCCCATGCGGTGGCCCTCTCTTCCCCTCTCCCACTCCCTCTACCCTCTATCTCTACTCCCTCTCCCTCTCCCTCTCTACCCCCTCTCCCTCCGTCTCTACCCCTCCCCCTCAACCCCTCCCTCTCTACCCCCTCCCTCACCACCTCCCTCTCTACCCCCCTCCCTCTCTACCCTCTCTCTCTCCACCACCTTCCCCCTCCCTCTCTACCCCCCTACCCAACAGGTCCCATTTGGTCTAGTCTCTCTTAAACCTACTTGGCCAGATACACCCATTGTCATCACTTCATGGGAAGAGGGATGAGTTAACTCCTCTAAATTACACTGTTAAATGCGTTCATGATTGAATCCTCATAGGTGACACAAATTCTCACTATAAAAGGCCTGTCCCACTTGACGATTTTTTTCGTCGACTGTTGGCATCATATCAGTGTCGCCAAAAGATTTTCAACATTTCAAAATCCAGCAAAATCAAAGTGTTGCAACAAAAAAATGTCGCAACACTTGAAAAAACACTGCGCGTGAATACGTCATCATGCCACGTCATCGCCGCATCATGCCGTTTTGGTGACCTGGTACATCAGTCAATTATATCGGCAGTCACCAAAAAAAATCGGCAAATGGGACAAGTCCTTCAGCTTTCTAACATAGAAAGAACTGAGATAATTGTATGGAATGGCAAGTACGTCATCATTGTGACAAGGTTGATAGGATTCTGTAGTGGACTGTTTTCAAACCTGAGCTCAATGCAGGTGTAAAAATGAACATAGTTAAATTAACTTTATGATGACCGGAAGGTAGGGTTAACTCCACAGAGACAGCACTAGAGGTCAGGATTAAAATTGGGTCACTAGCGCAATGAGGCAGCAGGTCCACAAGCTGAGCCCTTGAGCTACCAGTATAGACCATGGCCACTAACTGTTCACACTCCCCTTTAAAATTCTCTGCACCTATTCCATGACATCTTCTAACCAAGCAGCAGAGCCACACCCTCAACTTTACACAGACTTTACACACCATACTATTGGTGACAATTCAAGTCACATTCCACAGACAAAGGAGAACTAACTTTCTTCTTGTGGCAACATTATTTCAGTATAACAGAGAATTTCCCTTTGTTCCACTGATCGCCCTCACCACCTTTTCTGCCTAGACTAACTTGTTTCACCTTCTTATTTCTACACCTATAACTTGTGAGGCTTTGTCCTGCTTCCACCTTTTATCCATCTTTACTTCCCCTTAATAATCTTATATGTTTCAATAAGATCCCCTCTCACCCTTCTAAATTCCAGTGTATACAAGCCCAGTGTATACAAGCCCAGAAACTCCATTCTTTCAACATATGTCAGTCCAGCCATCCCGGGAATTAACCTCGTAAACCACTAGGGCAATTACGGAAGGGCAATATATTCTTGTCGTACCGGCATCACCCAACTCTCCCAATATACAGTGGCTTGCAAAAGTTTTCATCTCCCATGAACTTTCCACATTTTGTCACGAAACAACCATAAACGTAAATGTATTTTATTGGGATTTTATGTGATAGACCAACACAAAGTGTCGCATAATTGTGAAGTGGAAGGAAAATGATACATGGTTTTCAATTTTTTTTACAAATAAAAAACTGAAAAGTGTCATGCAAAAGTATTCAGCCCCCTTTACTCTGATACTCCTAAATAAAATCCAGTGCAACCAATTGCCTTCAGAAGTCACCTAATTAGTAAATAGAGTCCACTTGTGTGTAATCTAATCTCAGTATAAATACAGCTGTTCTGTGAAGGCCTCAGAGGTTTGTTAGAGAACATTAGTGAGCAAACAGCATCATGAAGCCCAAAGCAAACACCAGACAGGTCAGGGATAAAGTTGTGGAGAAGTTTAAAGCAGGGTTAGGTTATAAAAAAATATCCCAAGCTTTGAACATCTCACGGAGCACTGTTCAATCCATCATCCGAAAATGGAAAGAGTATGGTACAACTGCAAACCTACCAAGACATGGCGTCCACCTAAACTGACAGGCCGGGCAAGAAGAGCATTGATCAGAGAAGCAGCCAAGAGGCCCATGGTAACTCTGGAGGAGCTGCAGAGATCCACAGCTCAAGTGGGAGAATCTGTCCACAGGACAACTATTAGTCGTGCACTCCACAAATCGGGCCTTTATGGAAGAGTGGCAAGAAGAAAGCCATTGTTGAAACAAAGCCATAAGAAGTTCCGTTTGCAGTTTGTCACAAGCCATGTGGGGACACAGCAAACATGTGGAGGAAGGTGCTCTGGTCTGATGAGCCCAAAATTGAAGTTTTTGGCCTAAATGCAAAACGCTATGTGTGGCGGAAAACTAACACTGCATATCACCCTGAACACACCATCCCCACTGTGAAACATGGTGGTGGCAGCATCATGCTGTGGGGATGCTTTTCTTCAGCAGGGACAGGGAAGCTGGTCAGAGTTAATGGGAAGATGGATGGAGCCAAATACAGGGCAATCTTGGAAGAGAACCTGTTAGAGTCTGCAAAAGACTTGAGACTGGGGCGGAGGTTCACCTTCCAGCAGGACAACGGCCCTAAACATACAGCCAGAGCTACAATGGAATGGTTTAGATCAAAGCATATTCATGTGTTAGAATGGCCCAGTCAAAGTCCAGACCTAAATCCAATTGAGAATCTCTGGCAAGACTTGAAAATTGCTGTT
The DNA here is from genome assembly GCA_035221665.1 of Okamejei kenojei. Lineage (NCBI taxonomy): Eukaryota > Metazoa > Chordata > Chondrichthyes > Rajiformes > Rajidae > Okamejei > Okamejei kenojei. The sequence goes on along the minus strand of CM069137.1, from coordinate 28,696,467 downwards.
CACAGATGCTCTCCATCCAATCTGACTGAGCTTGAGCTATTGTGCAATGAAGAATGGGCAAAAATTTCAGTCTCTAGGATTGCAAAGTTGGTAGAGACATATCCCAAACGACTTGCAGCTGTAATTGCAGCGAAAGGTGGTTCTACAAAGTATTGACTTGAAAGGCAAGACTTGAAATTTGCTGTTCACAGATGCTCTCCATCCAATCTGACTGAGCTTGAGCTATTTTGCAAAGAAGAATGGACATAAATTTCTGTCTCTAGATGTGCAAAGCTGGTAGAGACATACCCCAAAAGACTTGCAGCTGTAATTGCAGCGAAAGGTGGTTCTACAAAGTATTCTCAGGGGGGCTGAATACTTTTGCACGCCACACTTTTCAGATTTTTCTTTGTAATAAAATTTGGAAATCATGTATCATTTTCCTTCCACTTCACAATTATGCACCACTTTGTGTTGGTCTATCACATAAAATCCCAATAAAATACATTTACGTTTGTGGTTGTAACGTGACAAAATGTGGAAAAGTTCAAGGGGTATGAAAACTTTTGCAAGCCACTGTAAGAATTACAAAAAGCTTGGAATGCATTAATGATGTAGACATTTGGTGAGTGCCAAAGCATTGCCGATCTTGAAGAAGACATTTCCTAAAGTTCAAATGATCACTGAGATAAAATATTCATTTTTTGCTTGATGCTGTCAGATGTCAGTTTGAAGGAATTCCTCATGTTCTGGTGAAGAATTGTTTGTCAGAAACGTTAACTGCTTCCTTCAGGTACTGTTTGGCTTACTGAGTGTCTTTGCTGTTTAACGTTTATATTCCTGAACCACCAACCATTTGTAAAGGATATTACAAAGAACAAATCAGTCAAATACAAATTTTAATAGCCCACAATAGGTAGAAGATTGTATTGTATTGTATTGTATTGTATATCTTTATTATCATTTTTCCTGAGTACTTACATACCCAGAGGAAACGAAAAAACGTTGCTCAACCAGTGTCCATTTAGTGTGCGGTAAAAAATAAATAGAAATAAAAATAAAAATAAATATATCATGAGTTCCAATCGGCAGCGGCACGACAATGGCTCTGCTTCAGTGTGTCCAGGTTGGTGGTTGGTGCGCGATACTTTGGCATGGGGCAAAGTCCGTTTATCAGTCTTATAGCCTGCGGGAAGAAGCTGAGGAGCATCCTGCTGGTTTTGCAGCTGATGCTCCTGTACCTCTTCCCAGATGGCAGGATGGAGAATATGTGATGCGATGGGTGGTAGGGGTCTTTGATGATGCAGATGGCTCTGCTGATACATCTCTTCCTGTATATGTCCAGCAGGAAAGGGAGTGGAGCACCAATAATCCTGCTGGCGGTCTTCTCAATCCTCTCCAGTTGGTGCCGTTCGTACGCCTTGCAGCTCCCGAACCAGGAAGTGATGCCGTAGGTTAATGTGCTCTCGATTGTCCCCCTATAAAACGTTCGTAGGTGTGCAGTGGGGAGACCTGCTTTCCGTAGTCTACGGAGAGGGTGTAGTCGCTGCTGGGCTCTCTTGACCAGTGCTGTGGTGTTGGTCGTGGACGTCAGGTCATCTGACAGGTGGAGTCCTAGGAGCTTCACACTGCTGACCCTTTCCACATCAGCTCCATCGATGTGCAGAGGTGTATGGCGTTGTTTTCCGGCCCTCCTGAAGAAGAGCTGAATAACTGAAAGCAACCTGGGGAATTCAGTTCACCTTCACATGAACCTTTCACATATATTTTTCATATTTCTTCTGACTGAAGGGATCCATTTGCCCATTCGGTCTATGCTGGGTCTTGAAGAAAAACCATCCATCCCATTATTCAATTTTTTCCTGCTACTCATTTTCTCGCATATATAAGGAGAGTACAAAGGAAACAGAGATTAAAGAATTGCTCCAAGCTTCCTGGAAGAAGTTCAACTCAAATTCTTGCGAACCTCTAACCCATGACCGGTCAAATTTGGTTGAACTGGTCGAACTTCTTCAAGGAAGTTTGGAGCAATTCTTTAATGTAGAAACATTCAAGATGTTATTGAGAACCTCAAGGCCTTGCATTGGAACACATGCAAGCCTGCATAAACAAGACCAGGAAGGAGCACACCATCTCAAACTAATTACTCTTCACTCTGCCAGCTACCTCCTGTCCCTTCAGTAAAGGAGTCTGTCATTTTCACAACGGTCGCATCAGTCATCTCAGAACTTGTAATTTCAGAAGGACTAACTCAGAATATCTGTTAATTGTTCAATATTTGTATTATTTTGCAACTGGAAAAAAGATACAAAACGATGAACTTACATTTGCAGGTAACATTGTCTTCATCTAAATATTGACCATCAGCACAAGCACAAACTCTGCCTCCGGGGATAATTAAACATAAGCCATTGCATCCACCATTGTTTCCCCGAGTTGAGTTTTCACCTGAAGAGAGAGAGAGAGCACAAAGTCACAATATATAACTTAGAGGAAATATTATTTATTCTCGCTGAAATAATATGTTTGGTGTCACATCTTTATAGTTAACCCTTATGGTCTTCCAACATGCTGAATATAGCAGATATCCTATTCTAACCAAAATAATTCTAACCTAAATAACCTGTTACCATGCTGCATCTCTAAACTAAATTAAAAATACATTTATGATACTTTAATTCAGTTTAGTTTATGGTCACGTGTACCGAGGACAGCAAAAAGCTTTTGTTGCATGCTAACCTAAGAGTGGAAAGACAATACATGATTATAATCGAGCCATTCACAGTGTACAGATAAATGATAAGGGAATAACGTTTAGTGCAAGGTAAAGCCAATAAAGTCCGATCAAAGATAATCCAAGAGTCACCAATGATATTATAATTAATTCACAATTCAAAATCTGACTAAAAATCACATTCTTAAAAGCCAAAAGGAAGAAATAATATGAAAGATAGGACACGACTGCAGATTAAAAGGAAAACAATTTATGGAGGGACTGAATTTAGGTGTATCCAAATACTTATTTAAAAAAATAAATATTTGTTTTAAAAAAGAGGTTACATGTGTAGACACAGAAACTGCAGATACTGGTTTACAAAAAAAAGACACAAAGTGTTGGAGTAACTCAGCAGGTTGGGCAGCATGAAGGATGTGGATAGGTGACATTTAGGGTTGCAACCTTTCTTCACACTGTTTATGTTTATCCACCCTCCCCCACCCCACAAACAATCTGAAGGAGGGTGCTGACCTGAAACATCACCTATCCATATTACCGGCTGAATTTCTTCAGCAATGTGCTTCCTTTCCTATTACATGTCAGATATATATAGGCTGAAAGAAACAAACAACTGACCTTACTATTCTCTTATCTAAAAGGTTCCCTCTATTCAAGGATAGATCTCCCAGCAACTTGGTCTAATTCTAGCAAGGAACAGTACATGAACTTCTGGTCTTTAAAAAAAATGGTAAAAGTAGTACAACTAATATCTGAATGAGCCCAGTCAACAGAAATAAATTGTGTGACAGATAACCAGCATCCCTAGATTGAACTGCTATCAAATAATTTAAATGCTGATGTATTTTGCTAATATACAAAACAATCAAAATCATTGCTGTTGTGCACCCAGGATATTAAACAAATTTATCGGGAGGAATAAAATTCTATCTTCATTTTTGAAAAATTACTATGTGTCAAGAGAATTTATATTGAAGAAAAAGTTTGATTATGATCTGGAGCATTTCAACTTACTTTTAGAGAATAATGAATTTCTGATTGTATTGTGTGATTGAATTAATATTTGTAACTGAGCTGTGTTTAAATAATTCAGTACTGATTTGTTCCCTTCCGTATCAGGTAAACAGGTATTGCTGATAATGGCTCCAAATGTACTTATTGTTAGATGGACTTGTTTTACACATTTTTTTCTTATGCCTCTGGGAAATACATAGAGAGAGACAATTGGATGCCATGTTTGTTTACTTACTGTTAAATCATATGTTAAATTTTGTGACACTTAACACGATGTATGCCAGATGTGGAATATATGTCAGATATAGACAAATGTATTTCAACCGAGATGTTCAACCACATTTATACAGGGCACAGCAATTTGTTCAAGAAAAGGCACAATTGTTCCAACATTACAGAAACAGAAAAATCTGTCTGCGCAGGTGGCAGAATGATGAAAAAAAAAGGTTTGGGTTATATTTCCAAATTGCTGGGCCTCTATTCTTCAGTTATACTAACCAATAGTAATGACCCAGCCTGAGCTGCCCTAAACACAACGTAACACATGCACACATACATATTTGCTCAAAATTTGATGAAGTTAACACTGTGTTTCCTGCCATTACTACCTGCAGATCCGTTATAGCCTTGTATTCTGCAATGAGGGAACATTGAGGATATTATCTTGAACTCATCCTTGCACTGGTGGAACAACTAGAGTTGGACGAAAGACTCCTGGCAATGGTCACTGAGGCAGTGTATTGATCCTGCCCTGTACAACCCTTTCTCCTCCCAGTGTTTTGTTGATAACACTTCTTTTCTCTCACCAATGCAACAACTCAGGGAGTTGCGACCAAAGAGATTTGGGAAATGAGGAAAACTGGTTAATTGATCAAACCAGGATTAATGAAACATGTGTAATGCAGATAAATATGCCATTTTATTAAGGGAACATGAAGAAAACTGTATCAATAGTTTCAAAAGTGAAACAATTTCACCTTGCAGACAAATATCTCATCAGAAGGCTAACATGCATCAAACTGCGGTTGGCTTTTGAAGAGAGATTATTGTTGAATAAACTGTTGCTTGGAAAACTGGAATCATCCTCCCATTCAGTCAGTCAAGTTTATTTGTCACATACACAGACGAGATGTGCAGTGAAATGAAAAGTGGCAATGCATTTTTGATTATGCAAAAAAAACAGACAAAACAGGATAGAACAGAATCAGTAATTACGTATTTGTGAGGAAAAAAAAACAAAAGGCACAATACAACAGTAAATTGGTACAGTAAGTTAGTCCCTAGTGAGGTAAGAGTTTACAGTCCTAATGGATTTAAATCAGTTCCTGCTCTATTTATATTGAACTTAAGGTTCTTCTGTGGTATGTTTGTGTAATTTAGATTAATGGTGACCTTGGAAATGGTACTGTTGATCATCAGATCGTTCCAGGTAACATCGGTTCCTTAAGATTGCTAAAGCCCTCTTTACCAGAAGCTTTATTGCTTCATCAATCCTCTTGCATAGGACTTTCTGATCAAGTTTTCAGTTGCATTAGCAAATCTTAAATTACCAGAGAAACAGTAGCCTTATCTTTTTGTATTTCAGCATTCACTTGGACATCCAGGTGGGAGAGTAAAAGGTCACTGATTCTCAGTGTCATGCTAGATGGTAATTTTGTTTTACATTGTGCATAGTCTGTATAGAGCTCTATCCTGTGAAAATAATTGGAAATGTTGTGTTGGCATCAACAGTGGCTTGAGTATATGAATTCTGACAATTTTAAAATGAGATACAGTGTATGATAGAAGTCCGCAGCTCTGATTTCTCTACAAGTTAAAGAGCACATTTCTGATCGGCTGATTGTGACTTGATCATTTCTGCTTGAAATGAGTTGGAACAAAATGAATAAATCAGGACAGTGGTGACTTTTATAGCCAGGAAAACACAGGTTGCAGTTGCAGCATTAAAGAACTGTTCAATCAAGGAGTCCCCACCTCAGATTGTGCCTGTATCCAATGGTTGGAGTTGTGTGAAAGACATGAGTAGCTGAAATGAATTAGGAGACTTGTCTGTACTTCTTAAGAGATGATGAAGCATTAGATTGTCCTGAAGAGCAGAATCCTTAAAATTATCGTGAGGGTAATAATAGCATACTTAGGAAATACAAGGCCTTAAAGACCTTGTGAGCCTTCACTGTTAGAATGAATGGAAGTATGAATTAATCTGAACTAAGAACTTCACTGCTTATCTTTTCCTTAACCCTTGTTGGCACAGTGTCGTTTTTTCAGGTTAACAATCAGAATCATGCTTTATATAATTCAGCCTTCAATGCAACAGTGAAAAGAAAAACGGGTTACAGCTCCTTAAAACAAATCTTTCTTTGCGGCTACAGGCATTTTATTGATTAATGTAACAAATTGTTTTTAGTGCAGCAGAATGTATCAATTTTGAAATGAAAGCAACTTGGAATAATAAGCTTTTAAGGATCATTGAAGATTATTGGATCATTATTAGACCTTCATAATGAGTTACAAGAGGTTATGTTCATTATCTATGTGTGCTTATCACAGTATAATTCACATGAAGTGTTACTGTGATCAGCTCACAGCAGAAGTGTATTAAGTCTCAGCTCAATCTTATCTGTGGATGATTGCACCACAGTTCTGATATATTCTTGAGGATTTAAAACAAACAATTGCATGATTACTTAGTCAATACAATGGTCATAGCAACTCAGTCTGTTTTATAGCATGTTTAATTATCATTCTCACTTCTGATGCCTACACTATTATCCCAAATGTGAAGGATGTTTGAAAGTAAACAAGATTTCATCATCTCTAAAAATCACCTCAAAGCACTTTGCACAAAATAACTTTGATGTGATATCGATGATGTACTTTGACGTGTGCAGGAAGGAAGATCTAATGATCAGCAACTATTGCTTGCCAGTTCTTAACATCTCACATAAGAATAATCCTTCATTAGCACCAACATGCTGCTGCACAAGCAGTCCATTAAAAATAGACCTTTGCTTCACATTCTCATGATTGTAAAGAATTGATATGAATTGTGCTCATGAAATAAAAAGAACATTTATGAATTGGAATGGGACCATTTGACCCATTTTATCTGCATCTATTGAAACAAATATACCTTTAATCCTGTACTAAGACCAAAAGCTTGGTAAGTCATGACTCTTCAAATGCTCATCTAAATACCATGATAGTTTATGCCTTCACCATGCATTCAGGTTTCAAACCCTTTGTATCCTGTGAATATAAACATGTTTTCCCTTCTCCCGTCTAATCCTTCTGCCAATTACTTTAAATTTGTCCCTGTGCTGTGAAGATTTTGACCTTGTGCTAAGGGTAATAAGTCCTTCCTACTTTCATAAACACAGGTTGTAGTACAAAAAAAGCACATTGAACTTAGAACATTGAACAAGCCTTTGAGCCCACAATATCTGTATCAAGAATGATGCCAAATTAAAGTAACGTGCAAATGATCCATATCCCTCCATTCCTTACATATCCATGTGCCCATCTAAAATCTGAACGGTGTCAGATGAGTCCATCATTTTTGAAAAGGGGAGGTGCAATAAGACCTGGGTGTCCTTATACATCAGTCACTGAAAGTGAGCATGCAGGTACAGCAGGCAATGAAGAAAACTAATGGCTTGTTGGCCTTCATTGCAAGAGGATTTGAGTTGAGGAGCGAGGTTGTACAGGGCCCTGGTGAGACTGCAGCTGGAGTATTGTGTGCAGTTTTGGTCTCATAATATGAGGAAGGACATTATTGCTATTGAGGGAGTGCAGCATAGGTTCACCAGGTTAATTCCTGGGATGGTGGGACTAACATGATGAGTTGAATGGGATTGTATTCACTGGAATTTAGAAAAGATGAGAGGGGATCTTATAGAAAGATATAAGGTTCTTAAAGGATTTGAAAGGCTAGATGTAGGAAAAATATTCCCGATGTTGGGGGAGTCCATAACCAGGGGTCACAGTTTAACAATAAGGGGTAGGCCATTTAGGACTGAGATGAGGAAAAACATTTTCACCCAGAGAGTTGCGAATGTGTGGAATTCTCTGCCACCGAAGGCAGTGGAGGCCAATTCACTGGATGTTTTCAAGAGGTAGATTTAGCTCTTTGGGCTAAAGAAATCAAGGGGTACGGGAAAAAGCAGGAACGGGGTACTAATTATTGATGATCAGCCATGAACCTATTGAATGGTGGTGCTGGCTCGAAGGGCCAAATGGCCTACTCCTGCACCTATTTTCTATGTTTCTAAGTAATGAATAAGGGGATGTTTCCTTCCAGCTATTACCTTTAAACTGTTATCAAATATAATGAAATGCAGATTCCAAAAACTTTAATTATAAAGTGTATTTTGTATTGTTCTTTTGACAAGATATGTGTAGATTTTAGAGCAAATGTCCATTGTTCCTATATTATTGTATTCCACATATTTAGACGTTCTTACAGATATATGTCCAGTTTTGATAAAAATGTCTTTGACCCTAAACATTATGCTTCTCTCTCCACAGATTATGCTGAGTTGCCATGGTTTTTGCTGTAATTTCTGTTTTTATTCTAGAAACATATGAAAACTGCATCATTCTGACCATGAACTCATTTTTGGTGTCCTGAATTTCCATTTAGAATACCTAGAACATTTTTCATTCATGGTTGCATAGTTTCAATGCACTTTCTTAAATGTTCTTTTGGGTGAGAGGAATAACAGTAATTTGCTGTTGCAGTTAACTATAAATAACATTTTCCATGAAACCTTTGGATGGAAATTGCATTTGTACTTTGCCATTTATCATTGTGGAAGACATTTCCACTTTTGTCTTTTTTTCTTTAATGCACACTGAATTGAAGACAATTGAGAGTAGAACTCTGGCTGTCATGTCCTTGTATTACAAATTGCATTTGAAAAGTTGTGTCTGATTACTTAGTTGAGATTCTATTTATTTTTCAGCAAATCAAATCATTTCATATCCACATGAAATCTACATCTGGCATCTGAAACAATCATGAAAAATCCAAGAAGAATGTGCAATCTCAAGCCTCATCAGACCAATAAAACCTCATTTTGTGAATAAGCAGAATTAGCACAAGGTCCTTAAGCTATGGAATCTGAAACTAGTCGCTCACTGAATTTTTCAACAGCAAAGTATTTTCAAACATCCTGCAGGATATAAATGGAAATTAGCAAAAGTAAATTGAACATTGATATATCAGGAAGAACTCAAAGAGTGAGAAATGTTTCCATAATCTATCTGATGGCAAATTTAAGGTGCAAGAAGGATTATATTATTCGGACATACGTTGTTTACCTTTCCCTGACATCAACCGGGATGATACTAAATCCATTATGTTTCCACAGTAAAGACTATGTGAAATGTCAAAATAATCTGATTATCCCGCTATAAATCAGATCAATTGCTATTTTATTGCTGTGGTTCACAGCAGTAAAATAGAACCTTTCTCTGATATATATATATATATATATATATATATATATATATATATATATATATATATATATATATATATATATATATATATATATATATATATATATATATATATATATCAGTCTGAAGAAGGGTCTCGTCCCAAAATGTCACCCATTCCTTCTCTCCAGAGATGCTGCCTCACCCGCTGAGTTACATCAGCATTTCCTGTCTACATCTGAACAGTATTGTTTCACTGGAAGTTGATTTAAATTTAGATAAGGCGAGAAATTATTCTGTTATCAGTATGAATGTTTCCAAAACTTCCCATTCATTATTTTTTCCTTGAACTCCATATTTGCTAGTATCAGTTTTCAAGATAATCCTAGAAACCCCTGCATTATTATCTGCCCCATTGCCATCCTAATATCAGAAGATATCATGACAACCTATTTCTCATCCAGAAATGTGTCCGAATTTTTTTGTATTATTAAAACTCTTGCATAAGGCACAAATTCCTTGTTTACTAATGGCACAATTTTTGTCCTACCTTTCTGTCACCGTTCACTTTTCTGAATTGCTGTGACAATATTTCCACTTTAATGTCAATACGTTAACTAACACACTGTAGTTTAAATATTTGGGCACTTGTTATGCACATCTATTTCAGAGGATTTAAATAAAAGTAAAAATTGCATCCACATGTAATTAGAATCAGTTACCAGGGGTGAATGAAATGCTGATTTACTTATTTAAATACATTTAAAATTGTATCCACATATCAGAAATAGATGATTCAATGCCCCAAATTCTTAAATTCAAATTTATTTTCCTATTCAGTATTAAAATTCCATGGTTTAATTAACAATCGTATATGGAAATAAATTATTTGCCCATGAAGCAGACCTTACTTTTAAATCAAAGTCAGGACATCTATTTAATTTAGTGTAGCATTATGACCTTTAATGTCCAATTTAAGTTTGCTCACACTGTGTGAGCTGTGTTGCTCCGAAATTCCACATTTTCAGCTTTGGAATTAATTATATCTCATCAAATATTAGAGGATTTTGGTGTTATGTTTTTGGTCTTTTCCACTCCCATGGTCACACCCATCCATTGTTAATCTCCTCCAGCTCTGTAGCTGGAGATGCCAGTTATCTATCTTGGCCATATAATCTTGACCCAAAATGTCACCGGTCTATTTTTTCCAGAGATGCAGCCTGCCGAGTTACTCCATCACAGCAACTCCTTGTGTCTCTGGGTATCCCCTCACTTGATCCTTCAGTGGTACCTTTTGGTGCAAATTCCTACGCACTTGAATCATTTCCCCAATGATCTCACTCTCTTTATACTTTTTTCCTTTTTTTAATTCTAATTCTTTAAACACAATTTAGAATATCCTTTTTAGAATCCTTTTACATGGCTGAGCAATATTTTTGTTTCATAACATTGTTGTGAAATGTAGAACATTTTTAGTGAATCTAAGGGGTTGTCCCACTGCGGTGACCTAATTGGCGAGTTTAGACTAGTTTGCCCTCGACTCATACTCGCAGCATGGTCGACAAGAGATCCTAGGAGGTCTTTGTAACTCTCCTTCATGCTTGAGAGTAGTCCCCACGTACTTGAGGCCTCAGCTAAGTTGCGGCGTATTTTTCAACATGCTGAAAAATGCCCGCGAGTAAAAAAGGATCGGCATGGAAAAAAATCAGTATTTATTTTACTTGTATGTTTCGTTGAAGTAGGTCATAGTAGGTCGGCATGTTATTCATAGGTAATCGAGCGTAGTCGAAGGTAATCAAAGTTAGTCGAAGGTAGTCATAGATAGTCTTCATCATAGTCGAAGGAAGGTCGAAGGAGATCGAAGGAGGTCGTCTTCACTCTCCACTATTCGGTGTCCAATTTTCACGAAGCTAGTCGAAGCTAGTCTTCAACATAGTCGAAGGAGGTCGAAGGAGGTCTTCTAAGTAGTCGAAGGAGGTCTTCAACATGATACTTTTTCAAACTCTCCTAAACTCTTCTAAACTCGCCAATTAGGTTGCCGCAGTGGGACAGCCCCTTAAAGGTGCTAAGTAATAGCAGAAGCTATTCTTATTCTAACTTTCCTAATTACTAGCCCTTCATTTTTTGGATGTTGATTTCCTTTCCTTGCTCTTAACATTAATAAAGTTGATAACAAATCTAATATGTTCCCACAGATCGATATGACAAATTCTCAAGATTAATTCATTATCCAGCTAACCACATGAGAAACTTCCATGTTACTGTAGAAAAATAGGAATTGCAGGTGCTTCTTTACAAAAAAAGGATACAAAGTGCTGGAGTAACTTAGCACTTCAAGTAGCATTCCTGGAGAACATAGGTAAGAGACGTGTTAGGTCAAGACCCTTTACTGTAATGATAAAACACAGAATTCATCATGAATGTGTGTAGCCTATTTTATTATATGATCAGTTGAGTTATTCCAGCATTTTTTTCCATAAACCAGCATCTGCAGTTCCTTGCTTCTAGCCTACTTTTATATTTGACAAATCTTGATTATTTATATTTGGTCAAAGAATATTTCCAATTCATTGTAGCCTTCATAGTATCTTTAGAATTCTTGACAGAAAATGGGTAGGTGAATACTTTAAATGATGGTCAAGGTGAGGGTTGCTTGCAAAACAATGGATTGGTTTCCATCCTAATGCCAATTTTGTTTGCCAAGACTTTGCTTGGTTGAACAGTGTATACTGAGAACTGAAAGCCTTTTGTTTGTTAAAAAGTGTTACAGTTTCATGTTGCCATTTTGATGTTTCCAATGAAACAGAGTCTGAGAATACTTATGGGACAGTAATATAGTAATTCCAATGCACAGAGTGCATGAGTTACTTCCAATGTTCAAAAACTAAATGGACAGCAAATTTCAGAACAAATTGTTTCACAAACATAGGCAAGCAAATGTTTCTCAATCTTAAAAGTACTTCTAAAAAAAAACAAAGTAATTTACCCAGCCTGTGAGATTTAACTATTTTCCACCGGGGTGTAAATGTTAAAGCTTTAAGTGCATAGCTTTAAGGTAAGGGAGCAAAGATTAAAGAAGATGTGCAGGGGCAAAGATTGAAGGAGATTGCCAGTGGTTGGTGGTGGAGGCAGATATAGCAGTGGCATTTACCAGGCCCATGGTTATGAAGGATGATAGAGATATGGATCACATACAGGCAGAGATTAGTTTAACTTGGCATCATGTTTGGCACAGAAATTGTGAGCATAAAGACCTATTCCTCTGGTGTACTGTTCAGTGTTCCAAAAGGAAGTTATTATCATTTTGATTTCTTCAGCTGATTTATTTTGACATAAGTTTTAACAAATGACATTGGAGAAAAATTGTGATTCTCTTCAGCTACTACTTGAAATGATGAGGCAAGAAACTATCCTGGTCTCTTCCTCACTGAAGAATCACTCTGCTATAACGTACTCAGTCCACACTTTGACAAGTATTGCTCCTGTGATTACTCAGGTACATACCATGCACCAATGCTTAAGTACAGATTGATATCTAACTCACATTACACGTTATTGGCTTCTTCCCTCTACATTTCTTTCTGAATATCCTTCCTGATATGAAAGACAATGGAATTATATTGATTCATTCTTTGTGCACCAGCCAGAATCTCAGGAAGCAAATCCCCAGGATGGCATAATGATTCAACTGATAGAGTTGCTGCCTCACTGCGCCAGAAAGATGGGTCCATTCCTGACCTTGAGTGCCATCTCTGTGGAGTTTGCACATTCTGCCTTTGATCGCATGGGTTTCGTCCAGGGCCTCTGTTTTTTTTCCAAAAGATGCGCAGGTTTGTAGGTTAATTAGCCTCTGTAAATTGCCCCCAGTGTGCACTGAGTAGATGCAAAAGTGGGATAACATAGAACTACTGTGACCAGTAGTCGGTATTAACTTGGTGGGCAAAGGGGCTTGAATTAACTTATAATCAATTAAATCAATCGAATTAGATGCAGACTTTGTACTTTGGAAATTATTACTACTTCAAGAATCTGATGCAGAAGAAGCACTCCCTGAATAGCTGCTGTGGATTTGGCCTCTGTCTTTATGACCTGAGAAGTGTGAGGTGTTACAGAGAAGTGTGAGTAGTTAGATTTTGGGGTGTCTAACAAGGGCAGGACCTACACATTGAATCATAGGCCTCCGAGGAATATACTAGAGCAGAGAGATCTAGGAGTGAAGGTGAATGGTTCCTTGAAGGTCGAGTCACAGTTAGATAAGGTGGTCAAAAAGGCTTTTGGCACATTGGCCTTCATCAGTCAGAGTATTGAGTATAGATATTGGGAGGTCATGTTGCAGTTGTATAAGATGTTGGTGAGATCGCATTTAGAGCACTGTGTTCAGTTTTGGGCACCATGTTATAGGAAAGATATTGTCAAGCTTGAAAGGGTTCAAAGATTTATGAGGAATTTGCCAGGACTATAGTGTCAGAGTTATCGGGAGAGGTTGATTAGGCTGGTTCTCTATTCCTTGGAGAGCAGGAGAATGTGAGGTGTACGGTATAAAATGAGAGGAATAGATTGGGTAGATGCACATAATCTCTTGCCCAGAGTAGGGGAATCGAGGACCAGAGGACATAGGTTCAATGTGAAGGAGAAAAGATTCAATAGGAATCTGAGGGGTAACTTTTTCAGACAGAGGGTGGTGGGTATGGAACAAGCATACCAGAGGAAGTAGTTGAGGCTGGGACTATCCCAACTTTTAAGAAACAGTTAGACAGGTACATGAATAGGACAAGTTTGCAGGGATATGGACCAAGTGCAGGCAGGTGGGACTAGCGTAGCTGGGACATGTTGGCTGGTGTGGGCAAGTTGGGCTGACTTATCACTCTATGACCTCTTTCACTTTCTGTTCCTTTCTGTCTTACCTCTCTACTTCTAGATACAAAAGCAATCCTGTAGGACAGTGTAATCATCTGAATAGAGCCCAAAAATAGCAGCATAAGAAAATACATTTTCAACACCAAAACATGCATGAGATCATAAATTGCAAAACACCAGCCAGCCTACAACACGTTCTTCTGAATAATCTTCATTCTGCCTATTGCAACGTGTTGTTGGGTTAGTTTATTGCACTGCACAATACTAAGCTCATAAAATGCTCCTAACACTATGTGCATGATCTGAATTTGAATATTTTACATAACAATTTCAACAATTCCGATATATGTCATTGATGACTTAAGAGCATCCCAATTAATCCCAACTACAGCCTTCCATCAGTCATAGAGAAGTTGTTTAAGAAGATTCTGAAATATTTGATTTATTCTCACTTAGAAAGGGATAGCGTAGTGATGAATGTTTTGTACAGGGGAGGTCACGTCTCAAAAATCTGATGATAGGAGCCAGCGTTAGTGGTGGATGGATGTTTCTAAGTGGAAAATGGTAATAATTGATGTACATAATCAGTACAGGGACCTTTGTTGTTAGTAATATATATAAATGACTTGGATGAGAACATATAATGAATGAATGAATGAATAAGTTTTTTTGGCCAAGTATTCACATACAAGGAATTTGCCTTGGTGCTCCGCCCACAAGTGACAACATGATATACAGTGACAGTTAAGATTGATAAATAAAACATTAAATATTAATAATAAAACATGATTGATATATGGTATGAACAGCATGAAAATTGGCATGAAAATTAGTGGAGACATAAATAGCAAAGGCGGTTTTCCGAGTCCACAGCAAGACATAAATCAGTTGGAAAGTTGAGTGGAATGGTGGTTGGTAGAATTGAATATGGACAAGTGTGAAGTAATGCAATTTTGGAAATCAAATTTTGGTAATCATACGGAGAACCTAATTCTTAATACACAAGGGAGTATTAGGGTGCACATCCATAATTCACTGAAATTGGCAATCTGAGAAGATAGTGTAATTAAGGCATTTGGTTCGATGACTTTATTAGCAAGTCATGGAATATAAGAGTTGGGACCCTATGTTGAACTGAATAAAACATTGTGTAGCCTCCACAAAGTATTGTGTACAGTTCTGGTCACCACATTGTAGGAAGCACTTATCGAGCAAAAGTGAGTCATGAAGATTTTGCTTTAATTGAAGAGCTAACGTTAATTTGAATGTAGGAGGTTGAGAGGTGATTTATAGAGGATTATAAAAGAAGGGTATATTTTGAATCGTCATTTCCCCAGGATTGTGGTGTCTTGGACTGCTGTTAAAGGTGAGGGGAGAAAAATATAAGGAGATGTTAGGTGTATGTTTTTCACACAGATGGTGGTTATTATCTGGAATGAGCTGCCAATGCAGGTGGTAGAGGCAGATACAATTATAATTAAAAGGCACTTGGATAGCTACATAGATATGAAAGGCATGATAAGCGTAAAGGACCTGTCCCACTTGGGCGACCGAAGCTGCGAGTTTTGAAGAGTTTGCTCTGGACTCAAACTCGCAGCATGGTCGACACGAGGTCCTAGGAGGATGTATGTGGTGGCTGGAACTCTCCTTCATGCTCGAGAGGAAGTTCCTGCCTACTCGCGGCCTCAACTAAGTCGCGGAAAAATGTTCAGGATGTTGACAAATTTTCTGCGAGTAAAATGTGGTCGGCATGGGTCTTTTTCACTCGTAGTGCAATGGAGTGGGGCCCCTATTGACTTACAGGCACTGGAGGGCAGCCGTAGGCCATCTCCTTTTGCTGACCGGCCATTTTGATTGGCTCATTAGAGTTTCATGACCTAGGAGGACCTAACGGTAGGTAAAATGCCCGCTAAACTTTATTAAACTTCTTAAAAATGTCTCCACTCCTTCTCCCCCCCTTCTCTTCCCTTCTCTCTCCCTCCCCACTCTCTAAAGGACTTAGTGTACTCTGTGGCAGCCGTTTACCTTCCTCTTCATCGACAAGACTCCTTCACGTTCCGTGTGTGTGTGTGTGTGTGTGTGTGTGTGTGTGTGTGTGTGTGTGTGTGTAAGGCACTCTTCTGGACTCACGGATTAGGTCGCACAAGTGGGACAGGCCCTTAATGAAGGCAAGTGAGATTAGTGCAGATAGGCAGCACAGTCAGCATTGATAACGTGAGTGAGAAGGTCTGTTTCTTTGCTGTACAATTCTATGATTCTATTGTGTAGACTTCTGGCACCAGATAGAATGTTTTGTATTGATCCTTTCCAATTACCAGTCCTGATTCGTCCTTCCATTTGATTTTCTCTTCTGCTGCCTTCATTCGTCTGTAATTCAAAGCTGAACATCTGCTTGTTACCATCCCTCCACCCCCAGCTCACCAACTCCAATCCCTCATTTGGGATTTGACATTTGGGTTAATTTCAAATTTGTTCTGATCACTGTGATCCCTAGGTACTTGAGTGTAGTACATTGGGTCATCAGCTCCCTGATACTCTGGCCTATCATTTATCTGCAATTAATCAAAAACTAATCATTGCAGTGAGGGGAATGACCATACAGAATGGTAAATTTCCAGCTTGCAAGAAAAGCTTGGAGGAACATTGCGTAAAGCTAAATTGATAACATTCTGAGAGAGAACATTACTTTGAGGTGAGAGCTTCTTTTCTAGTCAATTAACACGTGTATTTAGAAGTACCTGGCTCCTTGCAAAATATTTTAAATTTGTTAACACATCTGCGGAAAAATAGGGGTCATGGGAATTTTTTACATAAAAAGTATTGTTATGTGTAACTTAGAAGCTTAATGGCAAGATAACGAAATAAGAGTTTGATATATGTAAACAAATAAGTGGAGCTGCTTATTGGCAGGTTTACAAAAATAATGTTTATGAAAGTGCACACCATAGTCATGTGTACTTAGTAACTAAGTAAATTGAGCAAAAAGGTTGGAGTGGTGTCAATGGTCAGCACAGATTTATAATTCCCTGATCACACTATTCTCAAATGAGGTAATGCAGAGCCTACTTATCCTTGCATGCCTACTTATCCAATTATCTTATTAAATGTGTCTTTTCATGACAAACAATGTGAGATGCAATTGAAGGGTACTGTGGTGTACAGCAAGATTGGAGACAAGCCTTGAACATATGCGACTGGGGTTTAATCCATTCCACATTGATAGGATGAAAGCTTTCCCTATCTGGTGACAGAGAAAGTCACATGTAAAATATATTTTATTTGTTATTATCGAAGTCCTCGTGGACCTGAGCATGCGGAATAGAACCAACCTTAATTTAAGTTGAAGTTCCACTATATTGATAATATCACTAAATGTCAAACTGTGCAGGAGGATTCCTATTCAGAATCTGGCACTGGAGATTTACTCTGCACTCAGTCATACCATAATTGCCAGTGTATTTAAGAATGTTTCCCATCCACTCCTTTGATAAGCACAGAATGAAATTGGCAGGATAAAAAAAGACGCACAAGATTCAAATATCAATTCCTAATGCTAAAGCTTGAAAATAAATTAAAGCTAAAAATTTACAGTGGTGACAGTTTAAGACAATGAGAAAGAAAAAAATAAATTAGCACAACGTTTTACGCATTAATATCAGTTCAGTCATTGAGGAGAAAGCACTGGAACAATGTTCACAAAGAGATTATTCCTTAAATTCAGAAATTTAAACATTTGATGCTGTTTCTTTGTTCAAAAATTGTTTCTGGCAACAAGTCTGTTTGCATAAAGATGTCATTATAATTATACACCTCCACAGATAAGAGATATCTGATGTAACTGTTCAAAGCAAAAAAGTAAGATGTTCTCAGTTGTTACAGTTATCCTCTCAATTCTCTAGACTTTGTGAAATCCCCATTAAGGTGATGACATTGCCTGATTTTTATTCGAAGACTTAAAGTGAGGAAGCATTAAACTCCTCATTCATCTGTGTGTGTGACCAATTTATTTTTAAGAGATCTTGGCAGCCCAGATGAGAACCAGCAGATTCCTATTATTAGGTTTTGGTGTGTGTCGGAGAGCTGATCAGTGAAGTGGCAGGGGCTGGTAACCTTAGTGGTGTGAGACAAAGATTGGTGGATGAAGGAGATGGAATATTTGGGTTTAGAAATTGCATCACTGCACTTTAATGATAGTAACTAACATTGTAGTAATGAGCACAAAACACAAGAAGATAGATCAAATAGGCAACTGAGCTCTTCAATCCTGCCTCTTCAATATGATCAAGCCTGACATGCTGACCTCAACTACTTTTCTTGCCAGTCCTTCATATACTTCAAGTTTTCAATTTTTCAAATATTTGTCAACCTCTACCTTACATATTCCTTATGCTGGTCGTCCACCAGCCCCGAGGGCAGAGAATTCCAGATATTTACCATCTTCTGAGAGAATTTTCTATGCATTTAAGTTTTAAATGATTAATCATTTATCTTTGTAGTTACTGTACGGCCTTGTTCATGAATCTTCCTAGTTAAGACTTCTCATTATGTACCCAATCAATCAAGCGTCTTGTTTGTTGAAATTAGTTGAATCCTCACTCTTCAAAACTCTAAACTAAAGTCCCATAAAGATCACAATCTTCAAATCAAGGTTAATTGAATAGCATTGTCTATTTATTCTGTGTTATGCCACACAGTGTTGTTTAAGCCTATCAACTATGATCTGGGCAGTCAAACTTTAAAGCAGCACACCGAAATATAAGTAGTGTAGGAAGGAGCTGCAGATGCTGGTTTAAACCGAAGATAGACATAAAATGCTGGAGTCACTGGGTGACGTTTCGGGTCAAGACCCTTGAGATCATCAGTCTGAAGGAGGATCTCGACCCAAAACGTCACTCATTCTCTCTCAAGAGATGCTGCCTGTCCCGCTGAGTTAATCCAGCGTTTTGGGTCTAGTGCTCTTCCAGTCAGAGGGTAATGTTACTATAGATTGGTATTTGTGGAAGGTATGTTCATTTTGCAAAGGGTCATGGAAACCCTGCAGAATTATAACTCAGTTCTCTTGGCAGGTTCCCAAGAAGATCTCTGTAAGGAGTCATAGAAAAAGAGTGAAGTCAATGCTTGCTTGCACTTTGGAGATAGATGCTTGCTTTGCAGTTAAATCTTTGTGCCCTTTGCCTGCTCCGGTGAGGTGCAGGAAAGCAGAGAAAGCCTTTTTTCTTGGAGTATTAATACTGGGTTAGCTCTTCAGTGCAGCGGTGAGTAGCAAATGGTGCTATGTGTCAAAGATCAGGAGCAACTGGGAAGCTGCGAAAGACTTTGTCTTTGACCTCCACATGCACAGCTGTCCAAGCACTTGTGTGACCCTTTCATTTGAAGTGGCAGGGAATCACAAATCACTGAGGAAAGAGTGTGGTCCTTTAAATATCACAATGAAAACAGGTTAATTAAAATCAGGAGGTTCTGTGTGAAATAACTGTAATTGGCTGGTCTGGTGATGTTGCAAATCGCAGTCAAGCTGTAGATTGTTTTTTATGCTACTGTTGATAATAATCTCAGTTTTTTATGCAGAAGGTGCTTGAACAAACAGGAATCCAGCTGGATAGACTGGAGAAACAAATCCTGATTGGCACTGAGATACCCAGACGTGGACAGAATATTGGAAACGCAAGGAACTGTAGATGCTGCAATGTTGAATAAAACACAAAATGCTGCAGTCACCGAGTGCTGGATAAAACATTGTTCAGTTCAAGGTCAACTTCATTTTCAACTGGACCTTCTGTACTTGTCTGGAGCAGGAGTTTCTTGGGCAAAGCTATCAGTGAATTGATTAGAAGAGAGGAGAAAAAAAGAGTTGCAGTAATGACTATTGAAAGCAAATACTGGGTTTAATATGGCTCTGACGATAATTCCAAAGGAAAATGCATTGTGAGTGATAGGAGAATATCTATTTCATTTCTTTAACACTATATTCATCTTCAGACCAGAGGTGAGATAATTACAGAAATGTGCATACAAGTTTATATTGTGCATGTTTGTACAAGTTTGCATTCGTCGACACGGTGGCGCAGTGGTAGAGTTGTTGCCTTACAGTATCAGAGACCGGGGTTCATCGGCTCTGACCTTCCTTCCATAGAAACATAGAAACATAGAAATTAGGTGCAGGAGCAGGCCATTCGGCTCTTCGAGCCTGCACCGCCATTCAATATGATCATGGCTGATCATCCAACTCAATATCCTGTACCTGCCTTCTCTCCATACCCTCTGATCCCTTCAGCCACAAGGGCCACATCCAACTCCCTCTTAAATATGGCCAACGAACTGGCCTCAACTACCTTCTGTGGCAGAGAATTCCACAGATTCACCACTCTCTGTGTGAAAAACGATTTTCTCATCTCGGTCCTAAAAGACTTCCCCCTTATCCTTAAACTGTGACCCCTTGTCCTGGACTTCCCCAACATCGGGAACAATCTTCCTGCATCTAGCCTGTCCAACCCCTTAAGAATTTTGTAATTCCATCAAGAGGATCTATCACAGTCGCTGCCTCAAAAAGGCTGGCAGCATTATCAAGGACCCACACCATCCTGGCCACACACTCATCTCCCTGCTACTTTCGGGTAGAAGGTACAGGAGCCTGAGGACTGCAATGACCAGGTTCAGGAATAGCTACTTCCCCACAGCCATCAGGCTATTAAACTTGGCTCAGACAAAACGCTGAACATTGATACCCCTTTGTCTGTTATTTGCACTTTATCAATTTATTCATTCATGTGTGTATTTATGTGTGTAGTGGTATATGGACACACTGATCTGTTTTGTAGTCAATGCCTACTATGTTCTGTTGTGCTAAGCAAAGAAAGAATTTCATTGTCCTGTCAGGGACACATGACAATAAACTCTTTTGACTTTGACTTTTTTGATCCTGACTATGGGTGCTGTCTGTACAGAGTTTGTATATTCTCCCCATGACCACATGGGTTTTCTCTGAGATCTTTGGTTTCTTCCTCTCTCCAAAGATGTACAGGTTTGTATGTTAATTGGCTTGGTATAAATGTAAATTGTCCCTAGTGTGTGTCGGATAGTGTTAATGTGTGGGAATCGTTGGTCGGTGCAGACTCGATGGGCCGAAAAGCCTGTTTCCACACTGTTTCTCTAAAATTAAAACTAAAAAGAACAAAACACCAAGAAGCCTAAATAGTTAATTATTTCATAATCCAATATTCCATGCTTGCACATGTGAAGCAACAGGACCTGAACATTTCTTGCTATAGTTTATGATTTGCATTCTTTGTTTCTCCAGGAAAGTCCTTCTCTCTGTATTATAGTGCAGAGTGAGGTTATTTTCAATTTGCCTCCATTTCTATGAGCTTCTGTATGTGAAGACAAGGTGAAAAAGGAAAACAGCATGTGAGATGTGTGTTTCTAAAGAAAATAGTTCAGATATCACATATCAAAGATGATGCTGTTTGTTCATAACCGACTGCTCAAACACTCTTGGAAAATGCCACATACATCATAGCATTCCCCACGTGATTCTTTACTCTGTGTTTACTGCCTAATATTGCATTTTAATAGCATTTGATAGATTAATCTTATTTTCATACTTTATTTAGCTGTCCTTTTAAATGTTGTTGTAACATGTGATAATAAATAGCTGTATGTGAAAAACAGCATCTATCTTATCCCTACACAATTTATTTTCAGGGATTTTCACAATTATGATTAAAAAAATACTCTGTTTCAGCATTGAGCTTGTACATTACCTCGTAACTGTTGCTGAACATCATAGATCCTCAGTCCAAACAATGGTGGTCTTTCCTTTCGAAGCAATGTAACATTTCTTGTCATCAAGTCCAGTTGAAAAATTGATCCATTTGTATATTCAGTCCAGAAAATAAATGTTCCATAATAGGACAAGCCAAAGGGGTGATTCACTTCCTTGCCGCCATATACTATCTGAAATATTGGAAACAAAAATGCAAGTGCTAAATATAAATAACGTTAAACTGGATAGAAGCTGGTAACAGAAGATAATAAATCAGCAAAGATGATGCATTTCTTATACGAGAAGCATTCTGTAAAAATGTTATTTCTTGGTCACAAGCAAAACATATAATCAATTTGCAAAACTGGGTTGTTTATGGTTATTATACATCTACATAAAATGTGGTAGCCATTTTAATAGTTTCTTTCAGGAGCATTGCAGACTAATGAAGGCCTCGTGAGAGTGCAACCTTTGTGTATTGTTGGACTGGTTAAGCTTTTATTGATTCTGATATTGTGCTTTGGTTACATCAGATACAGTTAAATTGGGCTGACATAGCCAAAGAGAAATGTTGGAACCATCTCGATAAGTACTCCTCAGACATGAGCAAATGCTATAGAAAGGTCACATGCCAGTATGTCTGAATGTATGCTTTATCATTGATCTCACCATTCAGCCTTACATTAAGTTGAGTGATGGGATGGGACTGCACTGGGCCTATACTGGCTGGAGTTTAGAAGAATGAGGGGGGACCACATTGAAACATAAAGAACAGTGAAAGGCTTGGATAGGGTGGATGTGGAGAGGATGTTTCCACTAGTGGGAGAGTCTAAGATTAGAGGTCATAGCCTCAGAATTAAAGGGCGTTTAGGAAGGAGATGGAGGAATTTATTTAGTCAGAGGGTGGTGAATTTGTGGAATTGTTTGCCACAGAAGGCTGTGGAGGCAAAGTCAGTGGATTTATTCAAGGCAGGGATAGATAGATTCTTGATTAGTGTGGGGGTCAGAGGTTATGGGGAGAAGGCAGGAGAATTGGGTTAGGAGAGAGAGAGATAGATCAGCCATGGTTGAATGGCGGAGTAGACTTTTTAAAATTTTTTAAAATTTTATCTTTTTAAATTTTATTAGAAGTTAATACAGTGCAAAACAATACAGTGGCACCTAATTTTAGGTGCCAACTATGTCATAACGTAATACATTCTATGTGCAACCTCTAGTTTTATGTTTTTGAAAAGGAAATTTAAAAAAGACAAGAAATAGAGAGAAGAAAAAGAGAAAAAATAGATAGTAGAAAATAGAAAAACGATGGCGGAGTAGACTTGATGGGCCAAATCGCCTAATTCTACTCGTATCACGTGATCTTATGATGCCAAATTATTTTTGTGCATAAATCATGCAGTCACCCCAGAGTTTTGCTTCGGGGAGGACAGATATGGGACTAGCAATTCCATTTAAATATTGTGGATAAAATTGATTTAAAATATATGTGTGTTAATGTTATTCAATTAATTAAAAATGATATTTAACTTATTTGAGTCTATTCAAAATGTTAAAAATATCTCTCTCTGTCAAGAACATTTTCTAAATGCTAAAAAGCAGACATCCAGTGAGCTGTTATAATCTGCCAGGGTATTCTGTGGAGAGGGCATTAGGCTGTACGAGTTGAACTCCACTCTCCCCTCAGTGCTTGCTTTTCCTCAAGGTTTGCCATTCAAGTGTGAAGGGTCACCTTGCTTACTCCTTTGCATCCAGTAAAAGAGCAGGGTGGAGACAGCTAGCAGCAAATTTAGGTTCAGGATATTTTGCCAAGTTTATGCCTGGGTGAATTGAAGTAATTGGATCATATAGCCTAGAAATAGGCCCATTGCTCCAACTCGTCCATGCCAACCAAGATGCCCCAACGAAGCTAATTACTTGTGTTTTGCCCATGTCCCCGTAAAGCATTCCTTTCTGTGTACCTGTTCATGTCTTTTAAATGCTATTAAAGTATCTGCCTCAACTACCGCCTCATTCAGCTTGTTCCATATTCCTACCTGAGTATATCCCTGAGTGAAAAAGTTTTGCCTCGGGTTCCCATTAAATCTTGCCCCTCTCACTTTAACTTATATCCTCTGGCTCTTGATTTCCCCTACTGGTTTTGGTTGTGAAAGATTGTAGGAGGATCTGGATCGATTGTGGGCTGAGGAATGGTTGATAGAATTTAACACAGAGAAGTGTGAGGTGTTGCAATTTGGGACGTCTAATAAGGGCAGGACCTACACAGTAAATGGTAGGCCTCTGGGGAGTGTTGTAGAGCAGAGGGGTTTAGGAGTGCAGATGCATGGTTCCTTGAAGGTCGAGTCGCAGGTAGATACAGTAAGGTAGTCGAAAAGGATTTTGGCACATTGGCCTTCATCAGTCAGAGTATTGACTATAGAGGTTGGGAGGCCATGTTACAGCTGTATAAGACATTGGTGAGACCACATTTAGAATATTGTGTTCAGTTCTGGGCACCATGTTATAGGAAATATATTGTCAAGCTTGAAAGGGTTCAGAAAAGATTTACGAGGATGTTGCCAGTACTAGAGAGTGTGAGCAATAGGGTCTCTAATCCTTGGAGTGCAGGAGGATGAGGGGTGATCTTATAGAGATGTACAAAATCTTGAGAGGAATAGATCGGGTAGATGCACAGAGTCTTGCCCAGAGTTGGGGAATCGAGAATTAAAGGATATGGGTTCAAAGTGAAGTGGAAAAGATTTAATAGGTATCCGAGAGGTAACTTTTTCAGACAAAGGGTGGTTGGTGTATGGATCAAGCTGCCAAATGAGGTAGTTGAGGCTGGGACTATCCCATCATTTAAGAAAAAGTTAGACAGGTACATGGATAGGACAAGATTGGAGCAATATGGACCAAGCACAGGCAGGTGAGACTAGTGTAGCTGGGACATTGTTGGCCAGTGTGGGCAAGTTGGGCCGAGGAGTATTTCCTCACTGTATCACTCTATGACTCTACTCTGGGTAAAATACTCTCTACATTCATCGTATCTATTCTCCTCATGTTTTTATACACATCTATAAGATCATTTTAGACTCCTGCGCTCTTAGCCTGCCCAACCTTTACCTATAGCTCAGCCTGTCAGGCCCTGGTAACATTCTCCTCTCCCTCCTGCTTTGTGACATGAATCGGCCTGAAGAGACAGATGTTATAATGTTTACAGCGTTACACATTCAGTGAAGGAGAGGGGTGGGGGCCACCTTATTGTACGGTCAGAAAGAGGATAAAACATCACCAGCCAGGAGCTATAGGAAGAGAGTCTTTGCAAGTATCAGAGAGGGAGGAGAGGTTGCTTAGCAAATCCCTACATTTTGTGAATACAGCTCTCCATCTCTCAGGACTATGTTGAGTTTTAAATATTTCAAAAACTATCCTTGTCTTTCAGAACTCCCTTTTAGATGAAGGAAAAGTCTATTTATCCTGGGCTCCGTTGCTGTTGCTCGCCCATTGATAATGGTTGCTTAAAGGCAAACTAATTACCATGGCGGTCACAAATACCTATATGATTTATGAACCTAATTGCTGTTCTAGGCATGATATTTTGATATTTGCTTATATTGCAGGTGGGTAATTGCACTTTGTAATGCGTGCATGATACCTGCTCACCATATTGGAGGATCAGATGGGTAGTATCCAAACATATAGCACTGCAAGGCTGAATTTCAAGGTCAAACTTTAATAGCCAAATTATGGCCACCTGTTTCTTTTGGCAGAATTCAAATGGTGCAAAAACCTTCTGGAAAATTAATCCTGATAATTGTTGAAATAATATTTCAATTTTCTACTATGTTTGCTTGTTTTATTTTGAAAATATTTACATTTTGATGGTGGATTCAAACTTTTCTTGTAAAACCTGTATTTGGTACCTTGCCATAGTCTTACAGTGTGAACCCAGGCCCTTCGGCCCAACTTGCCCATGCTGGCCAACAATGTCCCAGCTACACCAATATCCGTATACTGGCCCATATCCTTCTAAACCTGTCCAACCCATGTACTGTCTAAATGTTTCTTCATTTCTTAAATTCTCCGTGTGCATAGAATTACACAATTACTAGAATCAGTACTTAGAAATTGCAAGCATACTTACCATTCTACCTGTGCCATTTAAAAAGATTTTTTCGATATGATCATAGTATGCATCACACCAATATAGTATCCCAGTGGTCAAGTCTAGGGTTAAACCATTAGGCCAAAGCATCATTGTTGTCACAAAGAGTTGTCGATTGGAGCCATCCATCCATGCTCTCTCAATTCTTCCTGTCATGTTGTCTATCTCTTCTTCTTCCCAATCTGTCCAGTACATCCATCTACATAGAGTAAGGATACAGTAACATATTAAAGCTTTGGTCAACATTAAACATATAATGGCTTAAAAACTAAACTGCATAGTGGTGTTATTTTAGCACTACACAATTACACATTAATGAACCACCATGACATATATGACCATGGAATCCGAGATTCCCAGCACAAAAATAGTTTGTTTGGCCCTTTCGAACGATGGTGCCGGCCTGAACTCGACTCTTTTACCTGTCTTTGACCCATATACTTTTAAACTTGTATACCCTTGCACCTGCCCAAATGTCTTTTAAAAGTTGTAATTTTATCAACCTCTAATACTTCCTCTGGCAGTACGTTCCACATGCCCATCGCCATTTGCATGGAAAACCTCCCTTTTAAATCCTTCCTCTCTAACAGTAAATCTATACCCTTTAGAGAGTGTTTCAGACTCTCATATACCCTGATTAAAGGACTGTGATCTATGCCCCTCATGATTTTATATACCTTCATAAGATCATCTTTCAACCTTATACCATTCTGGGACAAAAGATCCGGGCTGTCCAGTCTTTCCTTATGATTCAAGTTCCCTAGTTCCAGTGACATTTTTGTGATTTTTTTCATTCATCCTTCTGAGCTTAATACCATTCTTCTGGTAGCTAGGTGCCCAGAAATGCACACAGTAAAAGTGGGATCACACTGCATCCTGACATTCCCAACTAGCAGCCATTTCCAGATTGTTTTGCTTAATTTTGAATATTTAACCAGGCACCTCCCAGTGTGACTTGTGTTTGCATGGCTGATGCAACTTTCACAGTTGATGATCATCAAATTACTTAATTTCCCATTCAACACCAATTCACTTGCACCTGAGGCGCAAAACCCCAAACACTATTGTGATTTGCAGTGAATGTTCATGATCAGGTAATAGTTAACAAACTGTATTAGAACCATGTAGAGCATCCATAAGGACATCCTAAAACCTCGCTGTCAGAAATATATATTCAGTCAAATCTCTTTGCGGTAATGCTTCAAAGTCATTATGTGTCTACATAGCTGAATAGAAATGCCTTTATCAATAGATTCTGCAATCTACAGCAACAGCTATAGGGTTTACAAGTTGATTTGCAATACTGCAATCAATGGGACTGAACATATTATACAGCAGGCTTTATATGTGCTCACACACAATATGAGGACAGCTACAACAGTTTGCACCTTCTAAGTACATTCTGAATTCCAACTATTTATTTACTGGATAGCCAAATGACTTACAGTCAAGAATATTATTCCTTCACTGGTTATTGTCTAACATCTAATTTTGATCATGCAATTTCAGTCAAATTAATAAACACCAATACTTTCCCATTCATTTTGTTAATCAAAAAATAAGCAATCAGCAGTTATTAAAACTATTCAAAAATCTGCATTTTTAATGGTGTGATTTTCAGCCACCCTCTTAGAAAACAAAAGGAACAAAAGGAGTCTATTTTGCAAATTTTAGTTAGCTCAGAGAAAAAAAGATGTTGTTTTGCAAACAAATGGTCAAGTTTGTTGACTGGGTTAGAAGACTTATTCTCCAAGACATCAGCAGCAAGCTGAATTAATGATAAATGTTAGTGAAGCATATTAAGTAAATTCAGCTTGAAATTTTCATGAGACTGCTGGGATGAGCGTCTGAACCCTGCTGTTTCTGGCAAGGCACCATAGGGTTCTCACTGCATGCATCATGTGTGCGAATCAGGTGTCGGCTCTCGAGGGATTGCAAGGATGCTGACAGCATTGACAACAGTATTCTGGTGTCCCTTTGGGAATTCTCATCCCTGCTGTTGCGACCACACAATATATTTGCCACGATGTACCATTACTCAGCATGCCATGAACTCGCTCGTGCTTTGGATATAAAGATATCACGAGGAAACACTTTTTCTCAAAGAGAGTTGTGAGTCTGTGGAATTCTCTGCCTCAGAGGGCGGTGGAGGCCGCTTCTCTGGATACTTTCAATAGACAATAGACAATAGGTGCAGGAGTAGGCCATTTGGCCCTTTGAGCCAGCACCGCCATTCACTGTGATCATGGCTGATCACAAAAGAGAGCTAGATAGGGCTGTTCAAGATAGCGGAGTCAGGGGATATGGGGAGAAGGCAGGAACGGGGTACTGATTGGGGATGATCAGCCATGATCACATTGAATGACGGTGCTGGCTCAAAGGGCCGAATGGCATACTCCTGCACCTATTGTCTATTGTTATTATCATGTGATAGGAGTAGAATTAGGCCATTGGGCTCATCAAGTATACTCCACCATTCAATCATGGCTGATCTATCGTTCCCTCCTAACCCCATTCTCCTACCTTCTCCCCATAACCTCTGACACCCACACTAATCAAAAATCTATCTTTCTCTGCCTTAAATATATCCACTGACTTTGCCTCCACAGCCTTCTGTGGCAAACAACTCCACAGATTTACCACCCTTTGATTAAAAAAATTCCCCCTCATCTTCTTCCTAAAAGAACATCCTTTAATTCTGAGGCAAGTCCTAGACGCTTCCACTGATGGAAACATCCTTACCACATCCACTCTATCCAAGCCTTTCACCATTCTGTATGTTTCAATGAGGACCCCTCATTCTTCTAAACTCCAGCGAATATAGGCCAAGTGGCGTCAAACGCTCATCACATATTAACCTACTCATTCCTGGGATCATTCTTGTAAACCTCCTCTGGCCCCTCTGCAGAGTCAGCACATCCTTCCTCAGATATGGTGCCAAAAATTACTCACAATTGTCCAAATGTGGCCTGACCAGCACCTTATAGAGGTCAGCATTACATCCCTGTTTTTGCATACAAGCCCTCTCAAAATAAATGCTAGCCTTGCATTTGCTTTCTTTACTACCAATTCGACTTACATAGATACATAGAAAATAGGTGCAGGAGTAGGCCATTTGGCCCTTCGAGCCAGCACCGCCATTCAATGTGATCATGGCTGATCATCCACTATCAGTACCCTGTTCCTGCCTTCTCCCCATATCCCTTGATTCCGCATACCCTAAGAGCTCTATCTAAAAGCCCTGTCCCACTGTACGAGTTCATTCAAGAGTTCTCCCGAGTTTGCCCTGATTTGAACTCGGAGATTTACTGTAATGGCCGTTCGTCGGTACTCGGGGCTCTCGTGGACATTTTTCAAAATGTTGAAAAATCTTCATGAGTCTTCCCGAGCTTACTGTGTTTCCCGAGTACCTGCCGTTAGCGTTACGAGCCACTAAGAGACGTCCCTGAGCTCCCACGTACCCGCTATGTACATTCTACGTGCTTCCAAAAGTTTGATTTTTTTTAACTCGGGAAAGCTTTTGAATGAACTCGTACAGTGGGACAGGGCTTGTATCTCTCTTTTGAATGCATCCTGTGAGTTGATCTCCACTGCCCACTGAGGCAGAGAATTTCACAAATTCACAACAATCACAAGTTATTTCTGATCTCAGTTCCAAATTACCTACCCCTTAAACTGAGGCGCCTGGTTCAGGACTCCCCCAACATCAGGAACATGTTTTCTGCATCTAGCATGTCCAATCTCTTAATAGTTTAATATGTTTCTATAAGATACCCTCTCATCCTTCTAAATTCCATTGCATACAAGCCATCGTTCCATTCTTCCATCATATGACAGTCCCGCCATCCTGGGAATTAACCTCGTTACCTTGCAGATTAACTTTTTGGGTATCCAGCATCAGCACTCCCAAGTCCCTTTGCACCTCCACTTTCTGGATTCTCTCCCCATTTCGAAAATAATCCATGCCTTTATACCTACTACCAAATGAAAGACTGCACACTTTGCTACACTAAGTTCCATCTGGCACTTCTCTGCCCACTCTCCGAACCTAACCAGGACCTTCTGCAGAGTCCCTGCTTTCACTACACTACTTGCCCCTCCACATTTTCGTATCATCTGCAAACTTGGCCGACGTTTGGTTAGAAATCCTGTACCGTGGTCAACAGAGCCCTCAGGATAATAGAACACGTGCTTTATATTCAAACTTAACCTCAGTAAGGAAAAAATAAAACAGGGAGAATAATACAGTTGATGAATTTAGTCAAAAAGATGCATGTATAAAAACAACCCTTATTACTTTATATGCATGCAGATCAACATGTTTCAAAAAACTATTCATCACTTTATTTTAGAAATGGGGAAAAATCCTGAACATGATGACAGTAGGCCCCCCCCGTCGGTCATAACTGACCATGGGTGATGCATCCTAGTTTGCAGGTGATGTGTGGTCGGATGCAAGCCTGGGCGATGTCATGTGGAGGACAGGTTGTTGCCCATGCAGCACGTCACCCCTCTCCACGTCGCTGATCGATCCAAAGGAACAGCAGAGCTGTTACAGTTTGGCACCAGTGCCATCGCAGGAGCTGCCAGAGCGAGGTTGTAGACAATGACGAACTGCCTTAGAGGCTCCAACTCCGGATTTTCTTGAGGTTTACTCCTGGAGCCTTTTCCATGATTGGATATGGCCACAAGGCAGTGGAGGTTTTAAATCAGAGTTTTCACTCTCCTAGATGGACTGCCTTCCCAGACTGACAAGCCCCATCTGCCCGAGACTCATGTGTGCGGGAGCCTCTACCTTCCCGTGCAGGTATATAGCACCTACCCACTGCTTGATGATAAAGTTATGTTAAATATGATGTAACCTTCCCTTATTTTGAGGGGTGTCTCCACCACACCCTGCCCCTGCATGTCCAGCAGCGGACGGAACCTAGACTGTGGTCCTCCCCCACCTTGGCATTGGCTGCAACAAGTTTCAGTGCGTCCCTCAGCACGTACTACTGCAGTCTGCAGCAGGCCCCGACAGACATCTCGCTCTGCTGGGTGGTGAACAATGCTCGGGCAGACCAAAGAGTGTATTTCACTGAGTTGTTGACCTTCCAGCAGCACTCGATGTCAGTCTCTGAATGCGTCCCTGGGAACAATCTGTAAATCACAGAGTCCTCTGTGACGGAGCTTTTCGGAATAAACCATGGCAGGGACAGTATGAGCTCAGTGCCGTATAAAACCCAGCAATATCTAAGCAATGTCTAATGCCTTTCATTTCCATCTCCTCGGGAGTGTATGTCAATACATCTGTTATACAGTCATGGTGAGCTACAGCACGGAAACAGGGCCAACATGTCTGCCCTACCGGTCAACCATTTATTAACATACATCCTTCATTAATCCTTTTATTTCTCTCTTCACAATCTTGTCATCCCTTCCCAGATTTTATCACTGGGAATTTTCATAGAATCATAGAATCACTGAAAATAATTGCAGGAGTAGGCCATTCGGCCCTTTGAGCCTGCACCGCTATTCAATATGATCATGGCTGATCATCCAACTCAGTATCCTGTACCTGCCGTCTCTCCATACCCCCTGATCCCTTTAGCCACAAGGGCTACATCTAACTCATGCTTAAATATAGCCAATGAACTGGCCTCAACTACATTCTGTGACCGAGAATTCCATAGACCCATCACTCTCTGTGTGAAAAATGATCTTCTCATCTCGGTCCTAAAAGACTTCCCCCTTATCCTTAAACTGTGACCCCTTGTTCTGGAGTTCCCAAAAATCAGGAACAATCTTCCTGCATCTAGCCTGTCCAACCCCTTAAGAATTTTGTAAGTCTCTATAACATCTCCCTCAATCTCGTAAATTCCAGCGACTACAAGCCGAGTCTATCCAGTCTTTCTTCATATGGAAATCCTGCAATCCCAGGAATCAGTCTGGTGAACCTTCTCTGTGCTCCCTCTATGGCAAGAATGTCTTTCCTCAGATTAGGAGACCAAAACTGCACGCAATACTCCAGGTGTGGCCTCACCAAGACCCTGTACAACTGCAGTAGAACCTCCCTGCTCTTGTACTCAATTCCTTTTGCTATGAATGCCAACATACCGTTCGCTTTCTTCACAGCCTGCTGCACCTCCATGCCTACTTTCAATGACTGGTGTACCATGACACCCAGGTCTCGTTGCATCTCCCCTTTTCCTAATCGGACACCATTCAGAGAGTAGTCTACCCTCCTGTTTTTGCCACCAAAGTGGATAACCCCACATTTATCCACATTTTACTGCATCTGCTATGCATTTGTCCACTCACCCAACCTATCCAAGTCACCTTGCAGCCTCCTAGCTTCGTCCTCACAGCTAACACCGCCCCCCCCCCCCCCCCCCCACCCCCCCCCCCCCCCCCCCCCCCCCCCCCCAGCTTCGTGTCATCCGCAAACTTGGAGATGTTGCATTCAATTCCCTCATCCAGATCATTAATATATATTGTAAATAGCTGGGTCCCAGCCCTGAGCCTTGCGTTACCCCACTAGTCACTGCCTGCCATTCTGAAAAAGGACCCGTTTACTCCTACTCGTTGCTTCCTGTCTGCCAGTCAGTTCTCTATCCACATCAATACTGACCCCCCAATACCGTGTGCTTTAAGTTTGTATGCTAATCTCTTATGTGGGACATTGTCGAAACCCTTATGAAAATCCAAATATAACACATCCACAGGTTCTCCCTTATCCACTCTACTAGTTACATCCTTGAAAAATTCTATAAGATTCGTCAGACATGGTTTACCTTTCATAAATCCATGCTGACTTTGTCCAATGATTTCACCACTTTCCAAATGTGCTGATATCCCATCTTTAATAACTGACTCTAGCATTTTCCCCACTACCGATGTTAGACTAACTTGTCTGTAATTCCCCGTTTTCTCTCTCCCTCCCTTTTTAAAAAGTGGGGTTACCTTAACTACCCTCCAATCCTCAGGAACTACTTCAAAATCTAAAGAGTTTTGAAAAATTATCATTAATACATCCACTATTTCTGGGGCTACTTCCTTACCTTCTCTGGGATGCAGCCTATCAGGCCCTGGGGATTTATCGGGCTTTAATCCATTCAATTTACCTAACACCACTTCCCGGCTAACCTGGATTTCACTCAGTTCTTCCATCTCCTTTGGTCCCCGGTCCCCTGCTATTTCCGGCAGATTATTTATGTCGTTCTTAGTGAAGACAGAAACAAAGTAGTTATTCAATTGGTCTGCCATGTCCTTGTTCCCCATGATCAATCCACCCGTTTCTGACTGCTAGGGACCTACATTTGTTTTAAATAACCTTTTTCTCTTCACATATCTATAAAAACTGTTGCAGTCCGTTTTTATGTTTCCTGCCAGTTTTCTTTCATAATCTATTTTCCCTTTCCTAATTAAGCACTTTGTCCTCCTCTGCTGGACTCCGAATTTCTCCCAGTCCTCTGGTAGGCTGCTTTTTTCGGGATAATTTGTATGCTTCATCTTTAGTTTTGATACTATGCCTGATTTCCCTTGCTAGCCACAGATGCACTACCTTACCTGATTTATTCTTTTGCCAAACTGGGATGAACAATTGTTGTAGTTCATCACTGCAGTCTTTAAATGCCTTCCATTGCACATCCACCTTCAACCCTTAAAAATCACTTGCCAGTCTATCTTGGCCAATTCATGTCTCATACCCTCAAAGTTACCTTTCTTTAAGTTCAGAACCCTTGTTTCAGAATTAACAATGTCACTCTCCATCCTAATGAATAACTCAACCATATTATGGTCACTCTTGCCCAAGGGGCCACGCACAAGACTGCTAACTAACCCTTCCTCATTACTCAGTACCCTGTCTAGAATAGCTTGCTCTCTCGTTGGTTCCTCTACATGTTGGTTTAGAAAACTATCCCGCATACATTCCAAGAAAACCTCTTCCTCAGCACCCCTGCCAATTTGATTCACTCAATCTATATGTAGATTGAAGTCACCCATTATAACTGTTTTACCTTTGGGCAAAGTTTGGGCAATTTAAACTGGCCAATTAGCCAACCAACTCGCAAGGCGTTTGGGTTGTGGGAGAAAACCAGAGCTTCTGGAGGAAACCCACAGGGAAAACTGGCAACCCCCACAGTCAGCACCAGGATGAGGATTGAGCATCTATTCTCTGGTGCTGTGACGAAGAGGCTCGAATATATACACTACTGTGTCATCTTCAAATGCATGTTGTTGCTTATTCTTATTGTGCATGACAGTCTGAACAAAATTGTTTCATAAATGACATGTACCTTATTGGAACTCCTCTCATTTAATGCATACCTTATTGCATGTTTTGCATCAAAGGTTAAAACATCACTGGATACACATATTTTACACCCTAACTCACAATATAATTCCACCACCCCTGTCCCATATTGTCTGTCTCTACCCCTATCCAACCCTGTAATTTGTACTTAATATTCCCTTTGCAGTATGAAAGATTGCTAATTTGTCAATTTAATTAGTGGCTGAGTCTGATGGGGTAGGGATATCACCCCAGGGGGTCACATGAGTGACAAAGGTGTTTGGTTAAAAATAAAAGTGAATACTATTGACTATGACACTGCTAGATTACTAGAGCACAGAAGAAGAGTTTTTGCACAGTTTTTATTCTGAATAAAGTTTACTCCTGAAATTTAAAAAAAACTAACAAGCTGAAAGTAGATTTTATTGATTTTTTGTAATAAGCCTATATCTGTAATTGTGCATACTTCCACAAAATCCTTATATCCAAGTTTCCTGCCTGAAAACTCTCCCATTCATAATCCTCCCTACCCAAATTGAGCAAGCGTTGGATCAGGTTGCACAAGGGTCTCTGTAGATATTGTACAGTTCCCAAAAGTTGCTAAATAAAGTTTCAAGAAATCATCATCAGAATTGGCAGCTGATGGAATTGAAAGTAACCATATGATTTAGGACAGTAATTGCATGGGAGTTAAGAGATGGAGAGTAAGGATAAAAGTCGATTTATGATTGTCAGATTATGTCAGAAAGTGTTACTCGAGACTGTTCGGTTTCAGCTTTTCATAATAGATTTTAGGAACTCGTAAGGATGAATGAAATGGCAATTTTTTTATTTGGAGAGGCCAAATTAATTTCAAGTATATGGAATGGAAAATTACATTGCGGGAAACACAAAGTGAGTGATAACAAGCATGCAATTCAATCTTGAGAAGTACAAACAAAATCTACCTTTGGTTAGAAATAAAATTAAGAATATTTTCTTGATGGTAAGAGGTGAGAAGTTTGTGGAGGAACAAATAAGATCAAATTGATCATTAAAAACCTGTGCACAGGAGCAAATGTCACCTTAAAGATTCCCAGAGGCTGTTATAATTATATTTTTTAAATAATTATATTAAAAAAAGAAGGAAATTATGCTGTAGTTTTGTGGAGACTTCTGTTTTACATACTAGTTACCAAGAAAATTATACTGGACCCTGTAAATATATGATGACAGGTGGCATAAACAGTATTATGCAAAATGTATTATTTTGTTTACATTGTTGATTGATCAAGTTGAGATATTTAAAATGATTAAAGTATTCAAAGGAATAGGTTCAGACAATTGATTTGCTCTGCTGAAGGAATTCTCAGTAAGGGACATAATCTTAACACTGTTCTTTCAGGAGTGAAATCATGAAGCTCTTTTGTATCTAAAGGATAATTTTCTCACAAGAAGGATGCTCACTTGAATGGACTGAACAAAACATAAATATTTTTACAAGGTAAGGTTAGCAAAGATACTCAGCAGGTCAGTTAACATCCCTGGAGAAAAGGGATAGGTGAGGTTTTGGGTCGAGACCCTTCATCACACTAATAAAAGGTCTTGACCCAAAACGTCACATATTCCTTTTCTCTGGAGATGCAACCGGAACCGCTGAGTTAGTCTAGCATTTCGAGTCTCTCTTCAGTGTAAACCAGCATTTGCAATTCCTTCTTATTCATTTGATACTGCTGGGTGAACAATATTGAAATTCAGAACAACAATGATCTAATTAAAATGGCCAGAGAGGATGAGTGGGCTCTTTTTGTGTTTTGAGAAGCAAGCATTAATCATGTTTACCTGTGGTCTCCCAACTTGAACTGCAGTTTGGATTCACTGGAATATCTTTCAATTTACTTTCATTCAAAATACATAAACAAATTTATGATTCCAATACATATCGTGTCGGACAATAGGCAATAGGTGCAGGAGTAGGCCATTCGACCGTTCGAGCCAGCACTGCCATTCAATGTGATCATGGATGATCATCAACAATCTGTACCCCGTTCCTGCCTTCTTCCCACATCCCTTGACTCCGCTATCTTTAAGAGCTCAATCTAACTCTCTTTTGAAAGCATGCAGAGAACCAGCTTCCACCGCCCGTGATGAGGTAGAGAATTTCACAGACTCACAACTCACTGTGTGAAAAAGTATTTCCTCATCGTTCTAAATGGCTTACCCCTTATCTTAAACTGTGGCCCCTGGTTCTGGACTTCCCCAACATCGGGAACATGTTTCCTGCCTCTAGCGTGTCCAAACCCTTAATAATCTTATATGTTTCAATAAGATTCGCTCTCATCCTTCTAAATCCCAGAGTATACAAGCCCAGCTGCTCCATTCTATCAACATATGACAGTCCCCCCCCCCCCCCATCAGTTCACAGATTATTTATTAGATTGCATTAAAATTGGAGTCTAGCTGAACAGTGTCACCAATTATAATGCAATGTACAATTTGTTTAGTTATAATAACTGAATATTTACAGTTGATAGTTTCTCTCTTACAAGCCAGCAAAAAATGCCGGCAATTACAATACAATTAGTAATTTGTTTAGTTTTATACAAACGATATTTGCAGTGGATAGTTTATCTCTTCCAATCCAGCAGCGTTAACAATACTTTGGTGGAGGGGGAAGCTTAACATGTTGCACTGTTTCATACTTTGGTAAATTCTATAATGGTCCTACGATAAAGGCTGTGTTTGTGAACATGTGCACTCATAGAGTCATAGAGTGATACAGTGTGGAAACTGTTTCTTAAATGTTGGGATAGCCCTGGCTCAACTACCTCCTCTGGCAGCTTGTTCCATAACCCACCACCCTTTGGGTGAAAAAGTTACCCCTCAGATTCCTATTAAATCTTTTCCCCTTCACCTTAAATCTATGTCCTCTGGTCCCTGGTTAACCGACTCTGGGCGAGGTACTCTGTGCATCTACCCAATCTATTCCTCTCATGATTTTATACACATCGATAAGATCACCCTTATACTCCTGTAGTCCAAGGAATAGAATCCCAGCCTACTCAACCTCTCCCTATAGCTCAGACCCTCTAGTCCAAGCAACATCGTTGTAAATCTTCACTGTACCGTTTCCAGCTTGACAACATCTCTCCTATAGAAACATAGAAACATAGAAAATAGGTGCAGGAGGAGGCCATTCGACCCTTCGAGACAACACCGCCATTCATTGTGATCATGACTGATCGTCCCCTATCAATAACCCGTACCTGCCTTCTCCCCATATCCCTTGACTCCACTAGCCGCTAGAGCTCTATCTAACTCTCTCTTAAATCCATCCAGTGACTTGGCCTCCACTGCCCTCAGTGGCAGGAAATTCCATAAATTCCATAAATATAACATGTGGCCTCACCAACAACTGCTCCCAACTTCTATATTCACTACTCTGACTGATGAAGGCCAATGTGCCAAATGCTTTTTTGACCACCCTATTTACCTGCGACTCCACCTTCAAGGAACCATGCACCTGCACTCCAAGATCCCTCTGCTCTACAACATTTCGACTCAGCAGGCTTAAAGATAAAAATACATTTTCTCAAAGGCAACATTTCTCAAGGGCTCCATCTTTCTATGCATGTTAAGATACCTCGTAAATCAAATTTTATTCCCAAAATTATTTTTGCAGTTCAGTTATAGGTATCTTCTCCAATGTTTTATTATTTTTGTTTTACAAAGTATATAATCTCAATTATTTTGTTTCTAACATTCCATAAAACTTTAAATGGGCAGTAGTGTAGAAATACAGAGAATATGCTGAGCTGAAGCGATGAGCCAAGCTCAGAATTAATCCTTCAAGGGGGCCTTGAAGCTTCACATTGTGACTGCTAACTTCCTTGTATACACTGAAAAATAGTGGATTTTGCAGAAGAAAATGATTTATTTCTGGTGCCTTGACTACATATAAGGAATGTTTTTAAACTTTGATGGAGCTTTAGCTACCAACAGTGATATGGAAACCATTTTCACAGTATTGAAGATAATCATTGGATCACAGAAACACTATAATACTGCAGGAGGGCTTTTTAACTGAATCTCACCAAGAAAAATCAAGTCACTCTTTTTCCTCAAATCTTCTCCAACAGCCCTACAGACTTTTTCTTAATCCCTCGTACCAATTGAATTCCCTTTTGAAAACAATGATTGAATCTGCTTCTCCCATCTTAAATCTTTACAGAAAGTGCATATTGATTTTTGTCAATGAAAATAAGTATTGTGGGTTGTAATGTTATCATAATTGATCTGCAATAAAACATTTGTATGAGTCAAATTCAAAACCATGTTGCCCTAAATCCTTAAGCAAAATAAAGGGTCTAGAGCAGAGAGGCTACAGAAATTTACATATAAACCTTTGTAAACCATTTAAAGCTTACTTTGTGTGCCGATGGGTACTGAGATCTGGATCACCCATTACCATCACCATCGCGCAAAAGAAAACAGGAAAATAAAACTTTAAAATACGTTGGTATTGTTTTCTTCTTCATTTCTGTGTTTAAATGCAGTAGAAAACAGCTGTCTACTGAGATCACACCTACAGCAATTTACCATTAAGAATCATGGGAGATGTGTCACAGCCTTAAAGGGCTTTCTCAATGGCAGGTTCAGTTTAGTTTAGTTTAGAAATGCAGCGCGGAAACAGGCACTTTGGCGCACCGAGTCCGCGCTGACCAGCGATCCCCATACACTAACACTACGCTACACACACTAGGGACAATTTACAATTTTATCCAGCCAATTAGCCTACAATCCTGTACATCTTTGGATTGTGGAAGGTCATGGGGAAAATCCACGCAGGTCACAGGGTGTACATACCAACACCATACAGATAGCAACCATAGAGCAGGCTATTTTAGACTGGGTTTTGAGTAATGAGGAAGGGGTAATTAGCCGTCTTGTTGTACGTGCCCCCTTGGGCAAGAGTGACCATAATATGGTTGAGTTCTTCATTAGGATTGGAGACATTGTTAATTCAGAAACAATGGTTCTGAACTTAAAGAAAGGTAACTTTGAGGGTATGAGACGTGAATTGGCCAAGATTGACTGGCAATTAATTCTAAAAGGGTTGACGGTGGATATACAATGGAAGACATTTAAAGACTGCATGGATGAACTACAAAAATTGTTCATCCCAGTTTGGCAAAAGAATAAATCGGGAAAGGTAGTGCATCCGTGGATAACAAGGGAAATCAGGGATAGTATCAAAGCAAAGGATGATGCGTACAAAGTAGCCAGAAAAAGCAGCATACAGAGGACTGGGAGAAATTCAGAGACCAGCAGAGGAGGACAAAGGGCTTAATTAGGAAAGGAAAAATAGATTATGAAAGAAACTGGCAGGGAACATAAAAAACTGACTGCAAAAGTTTTTATAGATATGTTAGTTAAAACAAATGTAGGTCCCTTGCAGTCAGAAACAGGTGAGTTGATCATGGGGAACAAGGATATGGCGGACCAATTGAATAACTACTTTGGTTCTCTTCACTAAGGAAGACATAAATAATCTGCCTGAAATAGCAAGGGACTGTGGGTCAAAGGAGGAATTGAGTGAAATCCAGGTCAGTCGGGAAGTGGTGTTGGGTAAATTGAATAGATTAAAGGCCGATAAATCCCAGGGCCAGATAGCTGCATCCAGAGTACTTAAGGAAGTAGCTCAGGAAATAGTGGATGCATTAGTGATAATCTTTTTTTAGATTCTGGAGTAGTTCCTGAGGATTGGCGGGTAGCAAATTTAACCCCTCTTTTTAAGAAGGGAGGGAGAGAGAAAACGGGGGTAATTACAGACCAGTTAGTCTAAACATCGGTAGTGGGGAAACTGCTAGAGTCAGTTATTAAAGATGGGATAGCAGCACATTTGGAAAGTGGTGAAATCATTGGACAAAGTCAGCATGGATTTACAAAAGGTAAATCATGTCTGACGAATCTTGTGGAATTTTTCGAGGATGTAACTTAGCGTAGGGAGAACCAGTGGATGTGGTATATCTGGAGTGCAAACTTAACATGCTGGCTGGCAAACAGGAAGCAAAGAGTAGGAGTAAACGGGTCCTTTTCACAATGGCAGGCAGTAACTAGTGGGGTACCGCAGGGCTCAGTGCTGGGACCCCAGCTATTTACAATATAGATTAATGATCTGGATGAGGGAATTGAAGGCAATATCTCCAAGTTTGCGGATGACACTATTGGTGAGGAGGATGCTAGGAGACTGCAAGGTGACTGGCTGTGAGTGGGCAAATGTTTGGCAGATGCAATGCCACTTAACATAGCCGATGATTTTCAGCAGTATCATTCATGCATGTGACAGGGATTCTACTTCAGGTGTCTTGGTGAATGGACTCCATGCCCAGGGGATGTCTGCTTGATTAGCACAAATTGCCCAATGTTGACAACATACATCCCCATTTATAACTGCAATTTATAAGTAAAAACAAGGAAACCTGGGTCTTGAAAACTATTTTTTTTTCTCAGAGATGCTACCTGACTGAGTTACTCCAGCATTTTGGGGGAAACATCACTGAAAACATTAAAGATTTCCATCTGGCATATCAATGCGCTGATGTCTGACAAGTGTGAGGTGTTGCACTTTGTATGTCAAACCAGCAAAGGAATTGCACAGTAAATGGTAGATCATTGGAGAATATTGCAGAACAGAGATCAGGGAGTAAATTGCACAAAGAACTAAAATTAATTTACCATTACCACCCTGGGCAGCACAAGCACCTTAACGTTTCCTGCCAGTTTCCCCCAAAACCACATTAAAGCACTCAGCTGTTTCTTCAATGATTTGAATTAGAATCTTAACTGTTACATAATTAAGAAAAAAATTATCTATACATAACTAAAACTCTGATCTTGTGCTCTTCTGGTTTGTGTGGTTTTTCTATTTGTGCAAAAATTGAACATGCTAGCGTACCACCACCTTACTCACCATTCTCCTGTGCTCAAGTGCAACA
The DNA here is from genome assembly GCA_035221665.1 of Okamejei kenojei. Lineage (NCBI taxonomy): Eukaryota > Metazoa > Chordata > Chondrichthyes > Rajiformes > Rajidae > Okamejei > Okamejei kenojei. Next base: position 28,655,283 of record CM069137.1, on the reverse strand, counting down.
AGTTTTGTTCCAATCGATGGTATAGTTTAAAAGTTATAATGGTTTGAAAATCTTAAAAAACGCCCACGCGCAGATTGGTCTCCTCTCCTGCCAGTCGCCGCCACGCAGATTGGTCTCCTCTCCTGTCGGTCTCCCGGGACAGTGACACCCCTTCCGGCGCAACATCGCCACACTGATTGGCCGGGTCCTCTGTCACTCACCGGTGGGGAGAATAAAGCTGAAGGAGCAGAGCGAGCAGAGTTTGTGCATCACCACCGGCTGAAGCTGTGTCGCCCAGAGCCTGGCCGACTGCGAGGCTGACTGCTGCAACCTGAAGATCCTGGGGAGTTGAGGAGGGAGTCTCTGAGGCCGACTGCGATGCCAAATGCTGCAACCTCAAGATTCTGGGGAGGTGAGGAGGGGGAATGGGGGATTGAGGGAGAGGAAGGGGTAGGGAGGGAGAGGGGGAAAGTGGGGGAGGTGAGGAGGGAGAGTGGGGGAGGAGGGGCAATAGTGGGAGACGGGTGGGGGAGGTAGGGAGTGGGGAATAGAGGGTGAGGTGGGCAGTGGGGGAGGTCAGGAGCGATAGTGGGGGGATAGGGGGAGGTGAGGAGTGGGGGAGGTGGGGGAGGCGGGGGATAGAGGGATAGGTGAGGGGTAGGGAAGGGAGATGAGTTATGGAGGGAGGGAGTGACTGAGGGTAGGGGAAAGAAAAGGAGAGGTGAGGGAGGGATTGGGGAGGGGAGGAGGATAGGGGAGAGAAGAGGGAGGATGAAGAGGAGGGGTGGGAGTGCTGGGGGATGAGGGGAAATGAGCAGCGCCTACTATGGGTGAGTGGTAGAATATTGCGTTGGGGGAACGGGTGAGTGATGGAATTTTGCTTTGGGTCCCACTTAGTCTAGTTTAAGTTACAATTAATAATTCTTTGACTTCCATGCCAGAAATTGTTTCATAATTCACTTAAATAATGAAGAATTACACCAGGGCAGGTCATATCAACAATGCTAAATTTTGTACCCTTTAGTCAAGGAAAATTGTTGTGTTACCATGAACCACTTTAACATGATAGATGGGCCTCCACATTACTTATTTTTATCTATTAATGGCTCAAGGAGTGGTTGATGGATAACATTGCCTCAGTGGGCCTTTGAGAATGTTTCTATGCTATATCCTCCTATACCTTGCCGATTCCCACTCCTATTATGATTCTGAGGTCTTACTAAAGAACCAATCCATCTTTCTTTGTTAGGTCTCAGTGAGGTAGAAGTTTCCAAGTGCAAAATAAGCTATTCTCATGGCCTTGTTGAAGCACTGCCGGCATGCACTTGCACAGCCACCTTTCCAGCAATCCTTAAGCTTGTATCGATGGCCTGGAGCATGGCTTAGATGGAGGGTCTCTGAAATTCCACTCAGAAATTGAACATTTTGGTGGGGCAGGGTGCAACTGAGGCTCTGCTCTATCTATTCAAGGTTAACCCGAATTCAGACAAAGAGATGCAAACCCAGAAGTGTGTCAATACTTTTCATGGCATTGTACCAGGGCCAATAGCTCTGTTATTTCATCTATTACTTCCCTTAATGCCAGTTCACAAACTGGTAACTTGCCTATTTTAAATATATTCATCACATTTTAACTGTACATTAATTGGTACACGTGATAAACAATAAACTGACTTTGAAACCTTGAAACATTTTAGGCTCTCCATCACTTCAGCTACACTTTCACTGTAACTCTAACCACTGTAACGTTTTCCTTGGCAGAAATAGATTCAAAATATGTATTTAGCGTCCTGCCGATGCCATACACTTCCATTCATGGGATCTCCTCTTTGTTCCTCAATTGGTCCCATCCCTCCTCATACAACTCATTTATAATATACCGGCCCGTAGAAGACATTTTAAATCCATATTTATGCTGGCTATCAATCAGAATACATTTTATTTCCTTCCAGCTCTGCCATTCATTGCCTCGTCTTTTTTCTTGCTGAAGGTGTATCTCAACTTAACCAGAACCATTGTCTCTTTCAGACAACCCTTTAATAAACCAAAGATTTTCCTGGCAAGTTATGATATCATTTAGTCACAATGTTTAGTATTTTCCCATGCTATTCAAACAATGTTTACATTTTGTTCTTGAAGATTTGTCCTTCCCCCCAGTCTCATATATATCAAACAGACATTTGACATGGTAAATTTGAGTTTTTTTCTTGAAAAAAGAGAAACAACTAAAGCCAGTTAAAAACCGTACTTGCAGCTACACTTATGTCTGTCTCCGCTCCCAGAGAAGATTAATTTAACATGCATCGTGTTCGGCACGGACATTGTGAGCCAAAGGGCCAGTTTCTTTGCTGCACTACTCAATGTTCTCTGACGTTTGTATATATAAGAACACATTTTAAGAAATAATTCTCAAGATCTTTCAAGTGCTCTACAAGGCCAGTGCACTATTTATACAGCAAGAGGATATGTTAAATTACATGCCCAATAGAAGTACTTATTTTGCCATCAACATTATTTTAAAATAGCCTTGCTTGGAATCCCACTGGCATTAATGCTGGTGCATCAAGGGAAATAGGACAAAGTTAGAGAATATTTTATGCTAGCAAGGACACTTGGAAAATGTACCATTTACGAACTCATGCAATTTTAATAAAAATGTGGCAGCATAAAATAATAGATTGCATGAATTGTTCCCACATTATATTCACTAACAATTTCTCATGAGATGGGCTGCTATCTCCTAGAATTGTCTTCCTTGCATTGACTGCTGATTGGATTCTAGTACAAAGCAACTCATTGCTTTTACCATTGACCCCAACCCTGAATACTAAATGTAATTACATTAATTCTACTGAGGCCATAATTTTATTTACATGGAATAAAATGGACAGTAAGATGCGGAGAAAAAAGCTGCTACTTGCTCAGTAGTTGTGTGCATCTACCTTGGAGTAATTGAGACCAATGGAGACATATGGAGACAATTTTTAATATTGCATTCAAGACTGTAATTGCTGGATGCTTTGTTTTTGGCCAAACCCTTTTTTATTTCCTCCAAAATAAAATTCACCACATGTTGAGTGATCTGCTCAGCTAGCCTAGCTATCTTGGATTATGCAGTCTCGTTTTGGCCTGAGCTGAATAAACTTATCCTGGGTTAAATTTGAAATGTTAAGGCCCTTCGTGATCTAATATCATCCCAAAGTGCTTCAGACAATGAACTACTGTAAAAGGGTTTCCATTATTGTATTGTAGGAAATCAGAGTCCTAGTGGGCCAGTCCCACTTAGGCGACTTGTTAGGCAACTGCAGGAGACTATGCAGTCGCCATATGGCCGCCACATGTTTGCTGATGCTTGCCGGGGAGTCGCCTTCATGGACGTGAGGAGTTCCCACATTCTGAGAACCAGTCGCGGCCTCATTATGGTCACCGAGAATTTTTAAATTTGCGGCGACTAGAATGAAGCCGCCATGGAGAGTAGCGAGAATTCTTGAGCCGCAGGTGGGTCGCAAGGAGGTCCTAGTGGGTTGCCAGGAGGTTGAAGGTTTGCTTAGCCTCTCGTAGGTTGTAGCTGGTGCTGACTGGTGAATTTCATTGGCACATTGGGGAAAGAATACGTAAGCAGTAGTTTTCAGAACCAAGGATAACTGACCGGTAATGTAAAATGTCCGCCGAACTACACAGCTGTGTATCTCTGACTTATTAAAAGTTGTCTGGCTTCTTAAAAGTTGTCTCCACTCCTTCTCCCTCCTTCCTCTCCCCCCCTCTTTCAAAGGACTTATGTAGTCAGCAATATTGATAATGTCCCACAATTACTATGGAGGTTACCCTCATCTTTTGATGCAAAAAATAAATAAAGCTAGTATGGCAGCAATCTGTCATGAAATGGAGATACAAAGAACTGCAGATGCTGGAATCCTGTTTGAAACACAGTGCTGGACTAACTCAGCGGGGTAAGCAGCATTTCTGGAGGACATGGATAGGTGACATTTTGGGTTGGGACCCTGGTCAGAAGATGGGACCTGATCCAAAATGTTACCTATCCATGTCCTCCAGAGATGCGGCCTTCACTTTGTGTTCAAAGCACACATGAAATTTGTTTTCAAATGCAATTGAGATATTATGGAATAGTGTTCTTACTTCGTTGCTAATCACTGAAGGCCATCCAATCCAGGCATTTGACCTCCAGAGTGGCACAATGACACAGAGGTAGAGTTGCTGCTGTACAGCGTCAGAGATCCAGGTTCAAACCTGAGCATGGGTGCTGCCTGTATGGAATTTGTACATTCTCTTGGTGACCACGTGGGTTTCCCATGAGTGCTCCAATTTCCTCCCACACTCCAAAAACATACTGGTTTGTAGATTAATTGGCTTTGGTAAAAATTTGAATTTGTCCTTAGACTGTAAGATAGTGCTAGTGTATGGGGAGCGCTGGTTGGTGTGGGCGCTGTGGTCCAAAGGGCTTATTTCCACGCTGTATCTCAAGTCTAAACTAAATTAAAACTTTGAATCTGCCCATCCAATCCCATCATTGGGCCAGTAAATCAGTCAAGCCCTTTGGCTTTGGCCTGGAATGTGAATTATGATGCAGCTAAGTAAAATTCCCACAATTCCTTTTTGGTCTATTTTATCTTTTGCTTATAAAAGGCATTCTCAAGTAAATAATGCAGTTTATGTTCAACATTATATTAGACTTCAAAATGCTAAGAAATGATAGTTGGGCTGTCAGAATTATTTTGTGGTGGACCTGGAACTCGTTGAGGTGGGGGAACAATGGTGAGGCCTCTGCTGAGGACAGACCATTCTATATTAGAAAGGGGGAGGTCAGAAGGGATGGTTAACACACGGCAAGGGAAGAAGGGTCTTGATCCGAAACGTCACCTATTCCGTCTCCCCAGAAATGCTACTGTCCTGCTGTTACTCCAGGATTTTGTGCCTACCAAGGAATGATAGTTGTTCATTTGCAGATTTATCGTGCATTTCCTGTAAGCCAATGATGATAGCACAAAGTCTTGAACAATAAGATGACACAGTTTGCATGAAATCCCTGTCTCACCAGAGGTATCTTCCATACTTGGCTTTTTATTCGGTACAAAACTATGCCTGAGTAAAAAAATTCAATAGTTATGCCACCAGTTTGAAGAAGCTGAAAAAGAGAGTACTTACCCATGTAAAGGATCCAGAACTATTGCTCTTGGGTGTGACATTTGACCTTCCACCAAGGTCTTCCGGGTCTGGGATGCCTTTTCCAGTCTTGCTACACTTATAGACTTTTTGTAGCTATCATCAGTCCAGTACAGGTTATTTCCAATCCAGTCCACAGCAATACCTTCAACATTATCCACACCTGGAAGTTGAAAGTACAAATATTGATCATGAGTCAAATAGCCTTGTGGTGCTATATTGGTGTCAATCATATGTTCACTTCTTCACCCAGGATGAAAACTGAGGCAATGTTTCCTATGCCTAGATATACATGGTGATGTTTACGTCAACACTGTTTAGATAGTTGTCATCTCTCACAACTTTATATTGATGGAATAAAGCAGGGTGGTGAGCTTCTACTGAGGATGTGGGTTTTTGTTTTCTTATAAGCATTCTAATGACGATCTCAGGCATTATGACTATTCAGTTCCTTTTCACATTGCAGTTGTGCATCACAGCAAAATATAGGGAAGTTTTAACCATCTGATAGGCCCTTCCTAAGATGGCGTCAGAGCAAGACAACGCTATGTGCTGATCTCAGAAGTGGACCAGCTATCATCCATGACAATCAGTCCACTCTTTTAAATATTTATTTCAACAGCAGCATTTCTTACATTAACTATGTTCTTTCTACCTCTACCTTTGACCTATCTTTAATTGGACTTTATCTTGCACTAAACATTGTACCCTTTATCCTTTATGTGTACTTTGTGGACAGCTTGATTGTAATTATGTCGTCTTTTCTTTGACTGGAGAGCACGCCAACAAACTGCACCTCGATACCTCGGTATACGTGACAATAATAAACTAAACAGTGAGCAGATTATTGTTTAATTCAGTTTCATTTGAGAGCACTGCTCGAAAGTAGCGCCATTACTTTGTAATTCTGATTGAATTAACTGATAGGGCTGGTAATTGGTCTTATATATGTCTTGTTCTTTGTCAACATGCCATCCTTGGGCAATTTTCAATATTGCTGGATAGAGGCCAGAGTTGCAGTTGAACTAGAACAATTTGATGTTTATGTTGTATAATTGAATTTGATTTCCTCATTAAATTATTACTATTTTACTGGAATACTTCTGCTTGGCCACAGTCTTAAGGCTTGTTTCCCAGTTATAGAATTGCTTTTCCAAGTGAACCCTGCGTTCAGCTAATTTGATCAATTTCAATCAAAATGTGAAAACTTGTATGCAAGATTACAGTCTTGTATGCAAGATTACAGACTTGTGCTGGAGTAACTTATATTGCTCCAATTCCTTGTGCTGGAGTAACTTAGATTGCAGATCCTTGAATCCGACACATTGGTCAAACATTTCCAAAAAAATTACCAATAATATCATAAAATATGCTGAAAATCTGCCCACTAAACTTCAGCAGAATAAACTTGATGCATCGCGTGATGCATGTGAACAGAGAAGAATAGTTGTGATCAAGAATTGTGTGTAACTGATTTTTTTCCTGCACTCTCTTACAAATGACCCCTCATCTCACCAAACTGCTTCTTTATTCAGCATTCATGAACTTAACACATCCCTCCCTATTAAAATAAAACTAACATATAAACAAAGTTTCTTCTTCACCGTTTCCTACTTTTGTCTTTCTAAATTTCATAATACCTTCAACCTCTAGGTACCAACTCACATTAATTTCCAAACAAGCTTCTGTCAGATTATTCTTGTATATTTCTCTTTGCATTCTCGGTACAGCTGTTTGTTTCATATTCAATATACATTGAGATACAATGTCCTTCATTTGGCTCTTTCATTAAAAAAATAGAGTCAAGAGGCATACAATGCAGAAATGGGCCCTTCAGCCCAACTCGTCCATGCCAACCAAGATGCCCCATCTGTTTGTCCCATTTGTCTGCATCGGTCCATACCTCTCTAAACCTGTCCTTACCATGTACCTGTTCAAGTGTCTTTTAAATATTGTTATTGTACCTGCCACGACAACCTTCTCTGGCAGCTCATTCCATATATCCACTACCCTCTGAGTGAAGAAGGTACCCCCCTCAGGTTGCTATTAAATCTTTCCCCTGCTCACCTTAAATCAATAACATTTTGGTTCTTGATTCCCCTGCCCTGGGTAAAAAAACATTGTTCACTCACCTGATCAATTCCCCTCTTGATTTTATACTCCTCTAAAAGATCAGCCCTTAGCCTCCTATGCTCCAGACAATAAAGTCTGAGTTTGCCAATCTCACCCGAAAGCTCAGGTCCTCAAGTCCTGGCAATACCTTCATAAACCTTCTCTGCACTCTTTCCAGCTGAATGACATCCTTCTTACAGTAGGTGACCAAAATACGTCAAACGCAGCCTCGCCAATGTCTTGTACAATTGTAACATAACAAACCAATTTATATAGTCAATACCCTGACTGCTGAAGGCCAATGTACCAAAGGATATTTGTTATCAGCCAATCTACCTATGATGCCACATTCAGGGAACTGTGCACCTATACGTCTGGATTCCTCTGGTCTACCACACTCCCAGGGCCCTACCATTCACTGTGAAGGTATTGCCCTAGTATGACTTTTTACTTTTGCCTTACTTGTTGACTTACTTTTACTTTTGTTCTCTAACCCTTCCTAAAACCATCTGTTTATCATTTCCCAAATTAACACCTCCTTGTCTAGTTTTATCTTTATTCTTGAATTTATCATGTTTTCCCTATTTTGATCTTAGAGTCCTACAGCATGGAATATGTATGCTCTTTGGCACAACTTGTCCATGCCGACCAAAATGCCTCATTTAGGCTAGTCCCTTTTATGCATGCCTACCTATCCCTCTGAACCTTTCTTATCCAGGCACCTGTTTATTACCCTTCCTTCAGTGTTTAAGATACAGTTGACTTCCCTTGTTATACTGCTCATCTAGTCCCAGTATAGTTCAGATGTTATCCTAACCAATACAATTCATGTTTTCCTAAGCATTGGTGCCAGCGTTCCATGAACTAGCATCTACTTTCATAAAAAAATGATCTTGGTTTAGATTTAGATTTATACTTTTATGAAAAGATTTGTTTTGCAAGCTATCAAAAAAGATCGTATCCCATATATAGTTACAAAAACCTGGAGTAACTCAGAGGGTTAGACAGCATCTCTGGAGAAAAGGAGTAGGGGAAGTTTCAGGTCGAAACCCTTCTTAAGACTAAGGGTCAATTCCTTGACTCGCTGAGTTACTCCAGCTTTTTGTGTCTTTCTCCAGTTTAAATCAGCATCTGCAGTCCTTTCAGACACCTTACATGGATACAATCAGTTCAAACTCAAGTACAATAGATAGAGTACAGAGTGTAGAATACAGTTCTCAGCATTGTAGATGCTGAGTGTAGAATACGGTCCTGCAGCAAAGTCCAATGTCCTCAAATGGGTAGAGGTGAATTAACAGTATCCCAGTTTCTGGGAGGAATGTTCAGAACCCTGATAATAGAGAGGAAGAAGGTCCATCTGTCTCCTCAGATTCTGGTGAACTTCTACCGCTACACCATCGAGAGCATCCTTACCAACTGTATCACAGTATGGTATGGCAACTGCTCTGTCTCCGACCGGAAAGCACTGCGGAGGGTGGTGAAAACTGCCCAATGCATCACCGGTTCCTCACTCCCCTCCATTGAGTCTGTCCAAAGCAAGCGATGTCTGCGAAGGGTGCGTAGCATCATCAAGGACTGCTCTCACCCCAGCCACAGACTGTTTACCCTCCTCCCATCCGGGAGGTGCTACACGCCCCTCTGTTGCCTGACCAGCAGGTTCAGGAACAGCTTCATCCCTGCGGCTGTTACACTACTTAACTCTGCACCTCGGTGATTGCCAGTCACCCCCCCCCCCCCGGACACTCCTTCCCCCAATAAAATTGCACTACTGATACTGTTTGTACATATATATATTTTACTGTTCATTAATCTCTTTTTATTTTTGTTAAATATTTTTATTAGACGCAAGTACATATTAATAGAATATACTTCTCACATACATTCGTAATATTATTAATATTAACAATTATGTCTTATTTGTATTTCAATACATTTTTTATTGCAGATAGGAAAAGATAGAGAAAAATAAAGTAAAAGTAGAAAATCAAAAAAAAAAAGAAATGAGTGGAGTATTAAACAGGTTATCCATCATTGGAGATATATCCATGATTTGTTATATATGATTCTTCATCCATTCCTTTATTCAGGCTTCAGTCAGGCTCTCGCACCGAGCCATTTTGACCCTTTAAATATTGAATAAATGGAGACCATATCCCTCTGAAACGATCCAACTTGTCCAGTAGGACAAGCCTTAATCTTTCCAGATGAAGTGTCTCCGACATTCCTGTAATCCACATTTTGGTTGTGGGTAATGTAGGACCTTTCCAGAATTTCAATATTAATTTTTTTCCAATTATTAAACTGTAATCAATAAAAAATATTTGATTTGTTGTTATTAATTGATCTAATATTCCCAATATTATTAATTTTGAGTCAGGGATCAGATTCATATTAACAAAATTCAAAATTATCTTAAATATTTCTGTCCAAAATTTAGTTATTTTTATACAATTTGTAAATGAATGCGTTAAGTTAGCTTCTAAGTGCTGACATTTATCACATATGGCAGATACATTTGAAAAAATACCATGTAATTTGGATTTTGAATAATATAATCTATGTAATATTTTAAATTGTATAAGAGAGTGTCTAGCATTTAATGAACAATGGTGTATATGTTGTAAACTTTCATCCCATACTTCTAGTCTGATTAATTGACCTAATTCATTTTCCTATGATTGTCTATATATTTCTGTCATTGGAACATCGTTTTCCAATAAAATGTTATACATATATGATATCAATTTTTCTGTGTTTGGGTGTTTATTTACAGTGGCTTGCAAAAGTATTCATACCCCTTGATTTTTTCCTCATTTTGTCACGTTACAACCACAAACGTATTTTATTGGGATTGAGACCAACACAAAGTGGTGCATAATTGTGAAGTGGAAGGAAAATGATACATGGTTTTCAAATTTGTTTACAAATAAAAAACTGAAAAGTGCGGCGTGCAAAAGTATTCAGCCCCCTTTACTCTGATACACCTAAATAAAATCTAGTGCAACCAATTGCCTTCAGAAGTCACCTAATTAGTAAATAGAGTCCACTTGTGTGTAATCTAATCTCAGTATAATTGCAGCTGTAGTGTGAAGGCCTCAGAGGTTTGTTAGAGAACACTAGTGAACAAACAGCATCATGAAGCCCAAGGAACACACCAGACAGGTCAGGGATAAAGCTGTGGAGAAGTTTAAAGCAGGGTTAGGTTATAAAAAAAATCCCAAGATTTGAACATCTCACGGAGCACTGTTCAATCCATCATCCGAAAATGGAAAGAGTATGGCACAACTGCAAACCTACCAAGACATGGCCGTCCACCTAAACTGACAGGCCGGGCAAGGAGAGCATTGATCAGAGAAGCAGCCAAGAGGCCCATGGTAACTCTGGCGGAGCTGCAGAGATCCACAGCTCAGGTGGAAGAATCTGTCACAGGACAACTATTAGTCGTGCACTCCACCAATCGAGCCTCCATGGAAGAGTGGCAAGAAGAAAGCCATTGTTGAAATAAAGCCATAAGAAGTCCCGTTTGCAGTTTGCCACAAGCCATGTGGGGGGGACAGCAAACATGTGGAGGAAGGTGCTCTGGTCTGATGAGACCAAAATTGATGTTTTTGGCCTAAATGCAAAACGCTATGTGTGGCGGAAAACTAACACTGCACATCACCCTGAACACACCATCCCCACTGTGAAACATGGTGGTGGCAGCATCATGCTGTGGGGATGCTTTTCTTCAGCAGGGACAGGGAAGCTGGTCAGAGTTGATGGGAAGATGGATGGAGCCAAATATAGGGCAATCTTGGAAGAAAACCTGTTAGAGTCTGCAAAAGACTTCAGACTGGGGCAGAGGTTCACCTTCCAGCAGGACAATAACCCTAAAAAAAAAGCCAGAGCTACAATGGAATGGTTTAGATCAAAGCATATTCATGTGTTAGAATGGCCCAGACAAAGTCCAGACCTAAATCCAATTGAGAATCTCAGGCAAGACTTGAAAATTGCTGTTCAGACGCTCTCCATCCAATCTGACTGAGCTTGAGCTATTTTGCAAAGAAGAATGGGCAAAAATTTCATTCTCTAGATGTGCAAAGCTGGTAGAGACATACCCCAAAAGACTTGCAGCTGTAATTGCAGCGAAAGGTGGATCTACAAAGTATTGACTCAGGGGGGCTGAATACTTTTGCACGCCACACTTTTCATTTTTTTTATTTGTAATAAAATTTGGAAACCATGTATCATTTTCCTTCCACTTCACAATTATGCACCACTTTGTGTTGGTCTATCACATAAAATCCCAATAAAATACATTTATGTTTGTGGTTGTAACGTGACAAAATGTGGAAAAGTTCAAGGGGTATGAATACTTTTGCAAGCCACTGTAGACATTCATCTAAATTTCTGTCTTTCTATTTCTGATTTCTTGTGTGTTTGCTTTTACATAGTTTCTAATTTTTAAATATTTAAAGTAATCTTTTGTATGTAATCCATAAATTTGTTGTAATTCTTGAAATGGCATGAAGGAGCTTTCCCTATAGTGATCGCCTATCTTATTAATTCCATAGTTTTTCCATTGTAAAAAACCTTTGTCCATGATTGAAGGTTTAAATGTAACGTTATTTACAATGGTTAGGGCTAGTGGTATACATTTCAATTTTAATGTTTTCTTTATTTGTTTCCCGATACGTATCCCACTTTCTATTATAGGATTTTCACTATAGATTTTCTTACCTAGTTTAATATTAGCGAATAAATTCGAGCTAATTTCAAAAGGCAAACAATCTTCTTTTTCCATTTTTAACCAGATTGGTTGTTTATCTGTCTCTACTAACCAAAAATTCATATATTTAATATTAACTGCCCAGTAATAAAATATAAAGTTTGGCAGTGCTAGACCTCCATTTATTTTTGATTTACATACATGTTTTTTATTTATTCTATGGCTCTTATAATCCCAGATAAAGTTGGTGACTATAGAATCAACCTTCTTAAAGACATTTTTAGCAAGATATCTCGGAATCAATTGGAAGAGATATAGTAATTGCAGGAGAAAAATCGTTTTTATTGCATTAATTCTACCTAGCATTGTAATAGGTAATGTTTTCCAATATAAAATATTCTTATTTAATTTATTCAATAAAAGTGGAAAATTGGATTTAAATAAATAATCGAATATTTTTGTTACATAAATTCCAAGATATTTGATTTTTTCATTTGCTATCTTAAAAGGAAATTGTTGTAGTATATGTAAGTTATTTACCATTATTGGCATAAGTTCACTTTTATTCCAATTTCTACTATATCCTGAAAATAATCCAAATTCAGTTATTAATTTTAGTAAATTTGGGATACTAATTTCCGGCTTTGTAATATAAAGTACTACATCATCCGCGTATAAGGAGATTTTATTTTCAGTATCTCTGGTGTCATACCCATATATTTCAGGATGTAATCTCACACGTTGAGCTAATGGTTCTAATGCAAGTGCAAACTATAGCGGGGATAAAGGACAACCTTGTCTGCAGCTTCGGAATAAATTAAATTTAGTTGATAGCATTTGATTTGTTAGTATTCTGGCTGTTGGATTAGTGTATAATAATTTAACCCAAGTAATAAACTTCTCTCCCAACTTAAAAGTTTCCATAACTTTGACCATTCCACCTGGTCAAAGGCTTTCTCCGCATCTAATGATATAATTACTAGGTCTTTATTAATACCTCTTTTCGAATATATAATATTGAATAATCGTCTCAGATTATATGAGGAATATCGTTTTGGTATAAATCCTGTTTGATCCGGGTGAATTAATTTATTAAATAACTGTCTTTGTGCTAATATTTTGGTTAGTATCTTTTGATCAGTATTTAAAAGAGCTATAGCTCTATATCATCCTGGGTCATCCAGATCTTTGTCTATTTTAGGTATAAGTGTTATAATAGATTCATTTAACGTTTCTGGTAGTTTCTGGTGGGTATAAATGTATTCATAGAGTATCTTCAAACGTGGTGCAATCAGATCATAAAATGTTTTATAAAATTCCGAACCAATACCATCTGGTCCCGGTGTTTCACCTTTTTTTAATGATCTGATGGATTCTTCGATTTCTTTTACTGATATTTCAGCATTTAGTGATTCTCTATTTTGTGAATCCAACCCATTCATATTACATTTTTTTGTTAAATGCTTCTATTCCTATCCTGTTTTCTGTCGTTTTAGCTGAATATAAATTTTTATAATATTGCAAAAATCTCTCATTAATATCTTTGGGTTATACTAATGGATCGCCATTGTATGATTTAATCCTATGGATTATTTTTTCTCCCTCCATGACAAGCCAGTAATTTTTGAGGTTTATCTCCAATTTCAGTGTTTTGATATAGTTTTTCAACTTGATCTGAGTATATTTTATTTAATTTATATTTCAGTGCAGCGATTTTGTTATGTTTTGTTATGGATGGATTAGCAGCATTCTCTGTGTCTAATTGTTTAATCTCCTTTTCCAATTCCTGTTGTTCCCTCTGATTCTCTTTATTATAAAATGCTTGAGAAGAAATCATAATTTCACGGGCATATGCTTTAAAAGTTTCCCATAATAGGGAAGAAGATATTTCTGGTTTATCATTTATTTCAAAGAAAATCTTGATCTGTTCTATAATATATTCCTTTTAAAATTTGTTGGATAAATCTCCATTGTCCCTGTTTTTCCGTTTTACCATTTATTTTAATCATAAATGTTAAAGGTGCATGATCTGAGATTGTAATATTATGGTATTTTGAATTATAAGTAAGTGAGATAAGTTTAGCGTCAACCAAAAAATAATCTATTCTTGAATACGTTTTATGTACAGGTGAATAAAATGAATATTCTTGTCCAGCTGGATTTTCTAGTCTCCAAACATCTTTAATATTACTAGTATCCATATATGCATTTAATAAGTCACTGGAATGGGATTTGGTTTTCCTTTGTCTTGTGGATCTATCTAAATAAGAATCTAATGTACACTTTAAATCTCCTCCAATTATTAAGTATGTTGTGCTATTTCTGGGATGTTATTAAATGTTTTCTTAAAGAACAGTGGACTATCAAAGTTTGGTCCATATACATTGGCATAAATCATTTTTTGTGCATTTAATTCTCCTATTACAATAATGTATCTATTGTCATTGTCAGTTACAGTTGATGTATGTTTAAATAAAGTGCCTTTACGAAATAATATTGCTATGCCTCTGGATTTGTGTGTAAAAGAAGAATTATACGTTTTATCTATCCATTTAGCTTTCAGCCTATGCTCGGCATCTTTTTTAAAATGTGTTTCTTGAATAAAAATCACATCAGCTTTAATTGCTTTTAAATGTGCTAGTACTTTACCTCTCTTAATTGGTTCATTAATACCTTTAACGTTCCAGCTACAAAACATTATTCTCTCATTCCCCTTATTCATTTTTAAATCTTGCATCTTTTGTCTATGGGGGTCTATAATAGAGCCAATGGTTCAGTTCGACAGACCCGACCTTACACCCGAACTCCGAATAGACGAATTTTAAGACCCCTGAATGTCAAGTGTATATCTCCTTTGATCATAATTTATAGCTCCATTCAAACTGAAAATAATAATGATAGATTATAATAGAGAAGAAAAGAGGATAGGTTAAGAAATTAGTATTGTGCACAAAGAAGGAAAAAACTACATCTAGTATTAGTGTAGTTAGTGCTAGCCATACTAGCATGGCTAACTATCTACCGACTTCCATAGTTGATGTTACCAACTTAACCAGCTCCTTGGTTTCTTGGAATTTTTATTCCATAGCAGTATTTTACCGGGGATATTAAATTTTAAAATATTCGGGTTCCAATAGTCGGAAATGTGAGGATACATATATTTAAAACTTGTTTGAAAATATAATTTAAAAAAACGAAAAGAAAGGAAAAAAGAAAATAAAAGTAAAAATTACTAATTAAAAAGAAAAAAAGGTTTCCAAAGAGGGCAAATGAAATCAAACTATATTTGACTAATCATTCCATTATAAGTAAGTATTAGTCATTAGTGATAATTATTAACTCTGATTAGTAAAGATACCACGCTATAATTTTAGTATTTATTAGTTATTTGTATTAGTAGTGCAGTTATACTAATTATTAGTATCCATGGGAAAGTTTCCGATCCACATCTTTCTCCAGCTCTCTTAGTCATGACTTTAATTCCATCCAGTCCTGCAAAGTCAGTTTATTCAATGATGAAGTTCAGTTTTAAAAGTATTATTCAAGCATCCTCTCGAACCTTAATCTTCTGGGCAAAGTCCAATGCTTCCACAAGGTTGGTGAAAAAGTGTTCCTTCTGATTGTAAGTGACACTTAGGGTAGCTGGATACCTCAGACCATATTTCAAATTCTCCATTTCCCTCAAGATACTTTTGGTCTCATTAAACGCTTTTCGTTTCCTGGAGACCTCTGCTGGATAGTCTCGATAAATACTGATCCTGTGTCCTTCAAATGCAAGAGAGAACTTCCGGTGTCGCTATGGAGGGCTAGAGAGCAATGCCAGCCAGCTCCTCGATAAAAACGGAAAAAAATCGGGGAGAAAGCGACTTACCTGCTGCCTGCTGCCTCTGCACCGATTGCTGTGAGTGACGTCATCAGGCGCGCGACTTACTATGTCTACACAGCGCAGCCCACCCGCGGATAAACCAAAAAGTCGTGTTACCAGGCAGAAAACGGTGGAAGGCCCGACTGAAGCCTCGGGCTCAGGTAGGACGCTATCCCAAGAAGATGTGTCGAAAAAAACGATGAAAAAATCGGAAGGTGAAGAACTTAAAACATTTATTGCAAGTGAAATTGCTGGTTTAAAGGAGGAAATAAAGCTGAAACTAAAGAATGAACTGGCAAAAACGAATGAAGAATTGAAGAAGATGAATTTTGGGGAAGAAATAAAAAAATCAAGGAGGAAATGAAGGAGTTAAAGCTTGAAATTAATACCACGGCTAAGAATACATCGGATGAATTGAAGAAAGAAATTGCAGAAATATTGACTGGTCTGACAAATGAGACGAATGTTAAAATCAGAAAAGTGAAAACTGATCTTGAAGAAAGGATGAATCCTGTGGAGCTGGCACTGAATCAACAGACGGCAGCCATAAAGGGCCTTGAAGAACTAGCCAAAACAAGTGCTCAGACTACAGCAAAGCTTATCACAGAAAACCAACGTCTAACTGAATTACTGGGCAAAATAACCGAGCAATGTACTGAATTGGAAGGTCGCCAGTGAAGACAGAACCTAAGAATTACGGGTATTCCAGAAGGGAAAGAGATGGATCAAGATCCCTGAGAATTCACTGCAAATTTACTGCAAAAAGTTTTATCTCTGGATCAAAAGCCTTTACTTGCCTGAGCACACAAAGTGATAAGACGCCAGACAAGACAAAGCGCTCCCCCAAGACAAATGATAATAAAAGAACAGTACGTCCATGTCTTGGAGGAGATAATGCAAAAAATTGCAAGAAACAGAAATCTTGCATTTACTGTTCATTATTCTATGTTCGCTCTTCTGGGTGAGATGCTAACTGCATTTCGTTGTCTCTGTACTGTACACTGCACAATGACAATTAAAGATTGAATTGAATTGAATTGAATTGAAGCTGTTCCTAAATATGATGGTGCACACTTTCAAGCCCAAATCTGTTTCATCATTATTTTGGAGAAGTGAAGCTTGTTTTGAATCTACCAAGTCTCAAAGGTACTATGGAGGCACAAGAAATTGCAGATGTTGGAATCTCGAACAAAAAAAAAGTGATGAGGAACTCAAAAAGTTAGGCAGAAACTATGGACAGAATGGACAGATGACATTTGGGTTGAGACCCTTCTTCAGACTGATAGATTAGGGGCAGGTAGCTGGAAAGATGGATGGGCCAAAGCCTGGTAAGTGATAGGTGGATATAGATGAGGAGGAGGGGTGTTTGGTAAATGGGTGGAGACCCCAAAACATCTTTCTTGACCCAAAACATCATCTACCCATTCTCTCCATGGATGCTATCTGACCTATTGAGTTCTTCTCGTACTTTGTTGCTCAAAAGTATTTTTAATCCTTCCTATTGACTATCGGTCCTGAAAAGTCTCACAGGACTAACACAAAGATAATCCTTTATGGCAATTAATTTGCTTTGTGTCTTTGAGGTTTGTCAAGGTGAGGGGAGGAAAGATTTAATAGCTGAGGGCGACATTTTTCACACAAAGTTTGGTAGGTGTATGGAACGAGCTACTGGATGAGGTAGTTGAGACAGGTACTATCACACTGCTTAAGAAACATTTAGACAGGTACATGGATAGAACAGATTTGGACTGATACAGGCCAAATGCAAACAGGTGGGGCTAGTATCGATGGGACATGCTGTGCAATGTGGACATTTTGGGATGAAGGGTCTGTTTCCATGCTGTAATATTCGATGACTATTAACAGATTTCCCAGTTGGATGATATAGTCACTGATTACATCAATAGTATAACCTCTTTTAAATGTTTATAGATTGTACATTGGCAAATGCAATACATTAAATCAGCTTTTCTCCAGGATTCTGTTACGACCGACACCTTTTCAACAAAAGCTGCATGATCAATTGGATATTTAAACTATTTCCTCCGGATTACTAAAGTTGTTTTTTATTCACTACTGATTTTACCTCTGCATATTTGTTTACTGTTAAATATTCTGCCTTCATAAGCTATGTATATGTCTAATGTATTCAAGGTTATGTGAGAGACTTAGTTATTATATCTAGATCTTGGGTTTGGAAAGAATGTTTACTCAACCCCAAGGGATCCACATTATTTTCATTTCCGATGGATTATCTGGATTTGATAATTTGATCATGTCAAGATGTGTATTGCATATTTGGCTATCTTAACCAGGAAAAAAAAAACAGACATCATATTTAATACAATATATGCATTGTTTGAACTTTATATTTTCTTGATTGTGCTCTCAATGTTTCTATTAGTCTTTTGAGAAGTGCCTTGGAAAATACATCCTGAAAGTCCATGTAGGTATTCATCTTCATTATGACCTCAAACATTCAGTTACATTAATCAGATGTCCTATTCATTACAAATTGATGCCGACTCCCTTTGATCAAATTTCTTTATGCAGTAAGGCAATGTGTTTTCTTGCGATATATTCCATTAATTGGGTGACACAGTTACTACCAATCTTAAAGGCCCACAGCTTCCTTCAGCAGCCAGGCTGGGAATGGGAAAAATAAATGTACCTCCGCCGGAAGAGCTAACAGCTCCACAAGACCTTGCCATGAGATTTCAAATGGTTCACTCTTTCTGTTGGTGGACAATTTACACTTTGCAATTAAAAAAATCATCCCCCAAAGAAGCAGACCAAGTAATTTTAAATCAAAATAATGTTTTCTGAAATTAATTAATAATTAATTAATTAATTAATGGCTGCGGGACTTACCATTGCCCGCCAGGGTCTTTGGCTTTGACTTTGACATCGGGAGGAGAATGGGGAGTGCTGGGGAGAGATAAGACTTTGCCTTCCATCACAGTGAGGAGGAGATTCACTGTGATGGATGTTTGTGTAAATTATGTTGTGTCTTGGTTCTTTTTCTTGTTTGTATGACTGCAGAAACCAAATTCCGTTTGAACCTCAATGAGGTTTAAATGAAAATAAACGGTATTGTATTGTATTGTATAATATTGTATTGTATTAAAATTACAAGGCTGTAGCTTTGACATGTTGAAGGGTTCAAGTCATGAACCAAAGATTGGGTCACATTAGGAAATCCACTGTTCGCTTCAAATAATTTATAATCATCTTCTTCTTTAAATAAATCCCACTTGGCCCCATCATCTGTGCAAGTGCCACATCATTTCCAACAATTTCCCTTTGACCTTAAACCTCCAAATTCCACACCCACTTTTCAAACAAGATTTGGTTGAATGAAGTAAATGCCAGGGCGTTTATGTTTATAGGATTTTGGGGAGAAGATAAAACCAGACCGCGTGCGGCTGGGAAACGATAAGGCTTTGGAGGGCGGACTGCCGGAAGTTATGAAATCAGAAATGGTCTGTGAGACTGTGCTCATGTGTGGGATCATGGTCCAAGGAAAAGTAGGAGGAGGTGTCCGAGAGTTGGCACCTAGCCTAAGTGAGGTAGCGGTCAGCGTGGTAAACTGCCACGCACCTCCGTTGTCTGAAGAAGGGTCTCAACTCAAAACGTCACCCACTCCTTCTCTCCAAAGATGCTGCCTGTCCCGCTGAGTTACTCCAGCATTTTGTCTATCTCCAATGTTTGGATGTCTGGAATCCTGCCCTTGACGTCTCATCAAAGGACATGGTTTAGAAATTAAAATTCATTGTTTTCTAATGTATAAATAGCAGACAAAGAAGCAATTTGTACATGTTTTGATGTGCTATCCTTTGGGAAACTGGACATGGTATTTCCTGTGACAATTCACTCTAATACTGATCCCACTTGGGCAACATTTTCGGCGACATCCTGAAAAGTGGTCGTCGCGGTGTGACACGGGGTGATGCATGTAACGAAGCGCAGTGTTTCCTTGCCGCCGTGGATTATGGAATGTTCAAAATCTTTCCGCGACAACCTGCGTGCCTTATCGCGTCATGCACCCTGTCGCAAGCTGACGTTGGGTGTCCTCGGGTGACGCCCGGTGATGCATGGTGATGCAAGGTCATGACCTTGGCTAATTCATTTTGTGACAGACTGCATCATCATACGTCATCATGCGTAATCATGCGGCAACTTGGTGTCCTCACATGTGATAGACAGTGACGCAGCCTGTGGTATCTTGTTGTATCATGTCGCGGGAGGACGTATGTTGACTTCGGCTGTCACTGTTTGACGTCTGTGCAGTTGCAGGATGTCGTAGGCACTTTCGTAGGCTGTTGTGTGCTGTTGTATGTTGTCGCTGTTGAGGTCCTGAAAATTGTGATGTCACTGCCACTGCCACAAAACCTTCAGTTTTGATTGTTTTGTTGCTTGATACAAAGGCTGTGTTTTGAACAGTTCGTGGCTGATGGTCAGAGCCTCAGAGGCTGCATTTGGACTTGAAAATATTCCCAAAGCCCACAGTCACTGACGCCCGCAGTCGCCGAAAAAAATGGCAAAGTGAGACAGGCCCTTTGAACATCCAATAATTATGTAGATACCATCATACAATGAAATGCAACCTTGAGTGATGGATGTGATATGGGTTTCAAAATTACATTAAAATATCTCAGCTTATGAACAGCATTATGAACCTGTAGTTCAACAAGGAGTGAACCTTGCATGAATTCAAGACGTTGTTTTATATTTGCTAAAACCTTTCCAGTCATTTTAATATGTTAAAGGTCTCATTGCCAGCAGCCATGAGGCTCTGTGCACTAATAGTTGCAATGCCTTGGTCTATAACCCTAACATGGCTTGTGACACTGGCCCTATCCCCGAACTCTATCTCTGTTACATCAGTGCTACCTCCTGCACCCATGCAGAACTCATGGACTCCATCAACTTCACCACCAATTTTCACCCTGCACTCAAATTTACTTGGACCGTCTCCGACACTTCCCTCCCCTTTCTTGACTTCACAGTCTTCATCACAGGAAATAGACCAATGACTGACATCTATTACAAACCCACTGATTCCCACAACTATCTTGACTACACTTCTTCCCACCCTGCTTCCTGCAAAGTCTCTATCACCTACGCCCAATTCATGTGTCTACTCCGCATCTGCGCCCAAGATGAGGTGTTCCATACTAGGATATCCGAGATGTCCTCATTCTTTCGGGAACATGGGTTCCCCTCTCCCATCATAGATGAGGCCCTCACTCGTGTCCCCTCGGTACCCCGCAGCTCTGCCCTTGCTCCCTCCCCACCCAAGTCGCATTAGCTTCTAATTTTCACCCTACAAACAGCTTACAATGGCCTGTTTCCTTTATCATCTTCACTTTTTTGCCTATCTTTCATTCATTGTTCTTTATCTCTCCACATCACTGTCTATATCTCTCGTTTTCCTTATCCCTAACCAGTCTGAAGAAGGGTCTTGACCCAAAACATCACCCATTCTTTCTCTCCAGAGATGCTGCCTGTCCCACTGAGTTACTCCAGCTTTTTATGTCTATCATTGCTTGTGATAGCTTGGGGAAGGTGAGGGGGAAATGATGATCAGACCATACCATCCATGGGTGAGGAGTATCTACTTCTAGAACTTTCGCACAGTTCATTTCCCCTCTGCTCCCAATTTCTCCTCATCGACGGGCAGAGTGTGCTACAAAACCACAATCGCTACTGAACAAACCCAATGTTGTAATGAATTTCAGGGTCAGCCATCCATAGAAAAATGACAGCCATGGAGAAATCTATTTCATAGCGCTGACAGCTTTGCAAAGGGCAATGAGATTAGCTAAAAGAGAATAAATCTCAGAAGGAATTCATACTGTAAATTTATTGCCAGATATTGTCAATGTATCCAGAGTACCCACACTCTGGTATTTCGGTAAAACATTTGATGCACAAAAAATTGAACGGCATCAAATTTGTAAGCTTATGTGACTCTAATCTGATAGACTGTTCTGCTTGTTTGTAGTTATTAAGGCAGCAAGTGTATGGGGATCCCATTATGCAGGTATAAGGTTTTGGAAAGGATCAGAATGTGAAAAAAATAATCGTAGAATTGTAGAGAAAGAGCATTTGACTGAATCATGCAGCATTAGTCTTATACAGATGCTCAAATGGCTTCTAAGTGCATTGTTATCTTTCCATGATTATATACTTCTGACTATTGAAAGATATAAGAGAAGTAAAATTAGGAAGATTAGTGTGGAGGTTGTTGGAGAAACACAGATTGGAAATACACAAATTACAAAATACATATTGTCATAGCAATAAAACTGGCAACTTTTGTGATGGATGTATTGTGGATTATGAAACTCATTTTAGTGTTTTCAACATCTACAGTAGTTGTTTTTATTTTGATTTTACTTTGAACTGCTGTATCTACAGTACCTTTCTGAAGTGTTGAATCGTTTTTTTCAGATTACAGAGAGAAAAAAGTTCACTACATTGAAATTCATCATTGTTATTGCTTTCACAGTTAAGAGTAATACTCTGCAATTAGAGAAGTTGATTACAGATTGTCATGTAGCATTAAGCAAGCAATTTGTTCTTTGTCTATGACTTCAAATAGCTGCCTTCTGTTCACTGCTTGGAACATTTGAGGTTTGTTTTGTTTAGCTAAAACTGCTCCCATGTAAATTAAGTTAATTAGCATTAAAGTCATTGTGCATCCATATAGGTTTAAATAAATACATCAGTATAACCAAATCAAAATAAAATGAAAACATGTAATTACTTAAAATTTGACAATTTTAAGACTTCAATATTAACTGGAAGAGAGAAAGTGGGTGACGGTGAGAAAAAGAGGGAAACTTAGAATGCAAAGGTTCCCGGGTGTTGTACCTCTTGTGAACAGGTTCACCCACTTAGAAGCTGTCGGGACAGAAGACGTTAAAACACTGAGCGGCGGACTGGCTTGAGAAGCAAAAAGGGCTGTGAGACAAAACCAAAGAGGTCAACGTCAGGCAACACCATTGTAGTTGGAGACTCCATTGTGAGAGGTACGGACAGGGGTTTCTGCGGCAACAGGCGGGATTCGAGGATGGTGTGCTGCCTTCCTGGTGCCAGGATCCAGGATGTCATGGACAGAGTGCAGAAAATCCTCAAGGGCGTAGGTGAACAGCCGGAAGTGGCAGTGGCATGACTCAGCTGTGGCAATTCAGGGCATTGCCGAATGGATTAACTTCAGCTCCTAGGTTATTTACTAAATTGGTAAAACCTGTGTTAGCGTTACTTAGAGTTAAGGGGCATGTGGTAATGGCCTACTTAGATGATATTCTGATTGTTGGAAAGACTCATGCTGAAACTCAATCATCAGTTTCAGTTGTTAAAATCACTTTTGAACAATTGGGATTTGTGATTCATCCAGATAAATCTAAATTATCACCAGTCCAAATTATTGATTATCTGGGATTTACCATTAATTCAAATCACATGTTGGTGACTTTGCCCAGGGATAAATTGAATCAGTTAATTGAGGACTGTGTTAATCTCATTGGAGAACAAAGGCCTTTGATTAGACAAGTAGCCAGGTTAATTGGGAAGTTGGTGGCAGCATTTCCAGCTGTGCAGTATGGTCCTCTGCATCATCAACAATTACAACGATCAAAGGAACAGGCACTGAGAATACAAAGGGGCCATTTTGATAGGCCTATGCAGTTGTCAGCTGGGGCGATTGCTGACATACAATGGTGGATAGCAAATGTTTCAACAAGTTTTAGGAAGGTTTTGGTGGAACCACCGTCATTGATATTACAGACTGATGTAAGTGCACTGGGTTGGGGTGCAACAGATATGTCTTCTAGTTGTGGAGGCAGATGGAATGTGGATGAGACATCGCTTCTTCAACTAAGAGGGATTAATTATTTAGAGTTGTTGGGCACCTGGTATGGGCTCAAAGCTTATTGTTCTACAAGGAGGGATCTGCATGTGCAGGTTCAGATTGACAACACCACAGCAGTGGCATATGTAAACCACATGGGTGGAGTTAAGTCACAGTCTTGTGATAGACTGGCTAACCAGATTTGGAGCTGGTGTATTGACCAAAATATCTGGCTTTCAGCACTTTATTTGCCAGGAAGGTTCAACATGGTAGCTGACACTAGGTCACGTCAGTTTAATGACAACATTGAATGGATGTTAAATCAGGATGTATTTAACCAAATGATTGTTCAGTATGGATTGCCAGATATTGACTTGTTTGCATCTTGTTTGTATTTCCTCCATTCTGTCTCATCAGCAGATGTTTTGCAAAAGATCAAGGAGGACTCCGCTTCAGGGGTATTGGTAGTGCCAGATTGGCCTACACAAGCATGGTTTCCCGTTGTATTACAAATGGCTAGGGAGCCTTACATGCTTATTCCCAAGAATAAAAATCTACTGGTAAATCCAGTCACTGGGGATCAACATCCTTTACATGATTGTATTGATCTGTTAATTTGCAGATTTTAAGGAGGCCATACCTGGGGAGAGGACTGTCTCATCAGACTGTGGATGTTCTCATGTCGTCTGCAGGGATAGTACACAGCAGCAATATGTCACCTACATAAAGAAGTGGGAGCAATTCTGCCTACAGCAGAATATTGTATATCACACTGCAGGGATCACGGACGTATTGGAGTTTTTGTCAACTCTTTATTTCGACCACAAATTAAGTTATAGTGCGATCAATTCAGCCAGAAGTGCTCTGTCTTCTTATTTACCTATGAATGCAGAATTACATACAGTAGGGACACATCCGTTAGTTTCACGATTCATGAAGGGAGTTTTCAATTCTAATCCTCCTAAACCCAGGTATGCCGGGATTTGGAATGTGAGTGAGGTTCTTATGGTTCTTCGCCAGTGGGCTCCGGTTACAAGCCTATCTATAGCCAAATTAACTATTAAGGTGGTCATGCTTATGGCGTTGGTTTCAGCTCAACGTGTACAAACGTTGCAAAAGCTACGGCTGGATAGAATGCATGTGTGCCATTATATTTTATGTCTATGATTTGCTTAAACATAATAGAAGAGGCAAGACAGGATGTAAGATTGTGTTTTCAGCATATCCCGCAGATGATCGCTTGTGTGTAGTCTCACATTTATCTCGTTACATTGAGATTACTCAACCTCTGAGAGGAACAGAGTCGGCTTTGTTTATTAGTCACAAAAAACCACACAGTAAGGTGTCGGTGCAAACAATTTCAAGGTGGCTAAAGCAGGTCCTGGCAAGTGCTGGAATTGATACTGATAAATTCAAATCTCATTCCACCAGGGCGGCATCAACTTCCGCGGCAAGGGCGATGGACGTGCCAATAGACCATATCCTCGCGGCCGCAGGATGGTCCAGTGAGCTAACTTTTCAGAGGTTTTATCACAAGCCGATTTCAAGGCTCGGGATGTTTGCTGATTCTGTTTTGGGTACTGTTACACTTTCCCCCTGAGTTAGAGGGGTTTGTAATGATTTGTTTGTAAATAAACTGTTATTCATTTAACAAATGTGTTAATGATGCATGATTGATTGTTAACGACTTTTGAGTCAATCCAGGCAGTGTGAACGGCGGATTTTCGATCTGCAGCGTGAATTCACAGTGCTTTGAAGTCTTCACGTAGTCACTCACGTGACTCCGAAGTAAAATAGTAAGATTAAAACGAGAACTTACCAGTTTGAAGTTTGATCTTTATTTTATGAGTTGAGGGACTACGTGCCCTCCGCTCCCACCCTCATAGATCTCATCTGGTAGTTCTAGTTTTATCATCTTACCATTATACTTCAGTCATTGTTAGCTGTGAATTCATTCCGCTGCTTTGAAGATTGACGCACCAACGGCTGTACGGGCTTCTATTCACGTAGTCCCCTCAACTCGACTCCTCATAAAATAAAGATCAAACTTCAAACTGGTAAGTTCTCATTTAATCTTACTATTCCGAACACCAACCCAAGAAGAATGTCTATAGACATAATTGCAAGACACAGCTAACATTTTGGAGATATGTGACATTTTTAATTCATTATTTTATTGAAGAGAGTAATGGAGAGAGTCAAAAACTTCAGATTCCTGGCTGTGCATATCTCTGAAGATCTGTCCATGACCCAGCTCATTGATGCAATCATAAAGAAAGCCCATCAATGCTTCTACTTCCTTAAAAGATTGGGAAGATTTGGTATGTCAATAAACACTCTCTTGAACTTCTACAGGCATATGTAGAGAGCTTATTGACTGCTTGCATCATGGGCTGCTTGGGCAACCCAAATGCCCGGAAATGATTGCAAAATGTGGTGAACACTGCCTAGTCCATGATAGGTACTGACAGGAGTTGCTGCCTCAAAATGTCAGCCAGCATCGTCAGAGACCCACACTACTCTGGTGGTGTGGGTCACACCACTCTCGACCTGTGCCAAATCATCAAAAGCCTTCTCAACAACAGGCGCTTCTTCGTCCAACTAAACGACAAGAAGAGCAAATGGAAAGCCCAAAACAATGGCCTACCACAAGGCAGCGTACTGGTCCCCTCCTCTTCAACATCTACACCAACGACCAACCACTTCCCCCACAATGCCGCCGCTTCATCTCTGCTGATGACCTCTGCATCACCACCCAAAGGAGAACTTCCAGAAGATTGAGTCTGTCCTGGAAAGCGCCTTCCAAGAGATGACAACCTACTACAATAACAACCACCTGAAACCCAACCCATCAAAAACCCAACTATGCAGCTTCCACCTTAAAAATCGAGATGCAGGAAAACAACTGAGCGTCTCATGGGATGGCCACAAAGTCTCCAACCATCTCCACCCCGTGTACCTCGGAGTCACACTCGACAGGACACTCTCTTTCAAAACCCACCTTCAGAACACCAAAGCCAAGGTCAACACTCGCAACAACATCCTGCGCAAACTGGTAAACTCAAAGTGGGGCGCTGATCCACCAACCATCCATGCAACTGCCCTAGCCCTGTGCGTCTCCACAGCTGAATACGCGTGCTCAAGCTGGAGCCGCTCCCACCACATCAAACTGTTTGACACAGCCCTCAACGACACCTGCCGCATTATCACGGGATGCATAAAGTCAACGCCAGTCCCGTGCCTCTACGCCCTAGCTGGTATTGCCCCCCCCCATATCAGACGATCTATCATCACCCAAGACGAGCGGAGAGCACAGGAGATACCAGGCACCCCCTGCACGGACACACAGCACCTCTACCCCGACTGAAATCCAGAGCCAGTTTCTTGCAGACAGTCCCACCCCTCCAGACAACCAAAGAAACAGCAAGAGCAACATCTGGAAAGATGAATGGAACCAGCTCAACGCACGAGCCCACGACTGGATGGAGAGAGGAATCACTCCGACTGAATGCTTCGCCGGCGGGCACGACCTCCCATGGCCAACCTGGAAGACCCTCAACAGATTACGAATGGAGCAGGGGAGGTGCAAAGCACTTATGAAAGCATGGAACTACCAGGCAGAAGACACATGCAGCTGTGGAGCAGTACAGACAATGTCCCACCTACTGGAGTGTGATGTCGCCCCCCAGTGCAGCCCCCAGGACCTGGCTGAACCAACCCGACCAGCTGTGACCTGCGCCAGATACTGGCAGAACAACATCTGAGATTGCAACGGACTCGAAGAAGAAGACCACTCTGGTCATGCTCTCATTTCACTCATACCATGGGGAAGACTGAAAACTGTAACATCCAGGTTCAAGAGCAACTTCTTCCCACAAGCACTAGGCTACTTAACTCAGCAACCTCAAATACTCTGAACTACATAGACGTGTTCTTATCTTTGCACTATTATTGTTTATTTTTTGATATGTATATTGAACTTTTATTGTTTATTATAATGTTTACAGAGTACAATGTTTACATATCTGTTGTGCTACCGCAAGTACAAATTTCATTGTTCCATTTTGGGACATCTGACAATTAAACACTCTTGACTCTACACCAACAAACAATTTTTGGAGAGAAGGTAAAGAACCATCTTTGCCTTCTCTCCTTAATGAGGAATTTACAATGTAATGGTACTGCTCTGCATACTTATTCTTCTATCAAAGTTAAAAAGTTCCTACATTGAGGTGTAGTGCATGTTAACTGATGAATAAAATACCTGGAATATTGTGTGCAGTTTTGGTCTCCTAATTTGACGAAGGGCTTTCTTGCTATTGAGGGAGTGCAGTGTAGGTTCACCAGGATGGCGGGACTGACATATGATGAAAGAATGAATCGACTGGGCTTATATTCACTGGAATTTAGAACGATGAGAGGCTATCTTTTTGAAACATAGAACTCTTAAGGGATTGGACAGGCAAGATGCAAGGAAAATGATCCCGATGTTGGGGGAGTCCAGAACCAGGGGTTATAGTTTAAGAATAAGGGGTAGGCCATTTAGGACTGAGATAAGGAAAAACCTTTTCACCCAGAGAGTTGTGAATTCATGGAATTCTCTGCCACAGAAGGCAGTGGAAGCCAATTCACTGGATGCTTTCAAGAGAGGGTTAAGGGCCAGTCCCATTTGGGCAACCTAATCCGCGAGTCCAGAAGAGTGCCTTTGACCTTTAAGCTCGAAGGCACTCGCCTGGAAAGCCTCGAGCTGCATCGACGGGCCACGTTGAAACCGCAAGCTGGATCGACCGAACCATGAGCTGCATCAACTGACCGCACACACACACACACACAAACACATCGTGAAGGGGGGGGGGGCAGGGACAGCGGAGGAGCGCTGTCTGTGTGATGAAGAGGAAGGAAAACGGCTGCCACAGAGTACCGTAAGTCCTTTAGAGAGCACGGGAAGGGGGGTGGTGGGGGGG
The DNA here is from genome assembly GCA_035221665.1 of Okamejei kenojei. NCBI lineage: Eukaryota > Metazoa > Chordata > Chondrichthyes > Rajiformes > Rajidae > Okamejei > Okamejei kenojei. The sequence continues at coordinate 28,626,616 of CM069137.1, read as the reverse complement.
GGGGGGGGGGGGGGGGGGGGGGGGGGGGGGGGGGGGGGGGGGGGGGGGGGGAGGGAGAGAGAGAGAAGGGGGGAAGGAGAGAAAAAGGGAGGACAGAAGGGGAAGAGAAGGAGAGAGAAGGGGGGGGGAGAAGGAGTGGAGACTTTTATGAAGTATTAAAATATTTCTTTTCTTCGGTATTCACCAAGGAGAAATATTGAACAATTTCTTTTCTTCGGTTTTTCACCAAGGAGAAGGATATTGAACTCTGTGAGTTAAGGGGCAAAAAAGTTAGAGTAGCTATGGAAACTATGAGATTCAAAGAGGAGGAAGTACTGACAATTTTGAAAAAATATAAAAGTGGATAAGTCTCCAGGTCCTGACAGGATATTCCCTAGGACATTGAGGGAAGTTAGTGTAGAAAATAGCAGGAGCTATGACAGAAATATTTCAAAATGTCATTAGAAACGGGAATAGTGCCGGAGGATTGGCGTACTGCGCCATGTTGTTCCATTGTTTAAAAAGGGTTCAAAGAATAAACCTAGCAATTATAGACCTATTAGTTTTTGACGTCAGTGGTGGGCAAATTCATGGAAAGGATACTTGGAGATAATATTAATATAGCATCTGGATAAACAGGGTCTGATCAGGAACAGTCAACATGGATTTGTGCTGGAAGGTCATGTTTGACAAACCTTCTTGAATTTTTGAAGCGGTTACTAGGGAAATTAATGAGGGTAAAAGCAGTGGATGTTGTCTATATGGATTTCAGTAAGGCCTTTGACAAGGTTCCCCATGGAAGGTTGGTTAAGAAGGTTCAATCTTTGGGTGTTAATGGCGGAGTAGCAAGATGGATTCAACAGTGGCTGAATGGGGAGATGTCAGAGAGTAATGGTGGGATAGGCTGTTTCTCAGGTTGGAAGCCGGTGACCAGTGGGGTGCCTCAGGGATCTGTGTTGGGTTCCACTGTTGTTTGTCATGTACATCAATGAATCTGGATGATGGGGTGGAAAATTGGATAAGTAAGTATGCAGGGTGATACTAAGACAGGTGGTGTTGTGGATAATGAAGTAGATTTTCAAAGTCTAACAGAGAGATTTGGGCCATTTGGAAAAAGTGGGCTGAAAGCTGGCAGATGGGAGTTTAATGCTGTTAAGTGTGAAGTGCTACATCTTGGCAGGACAAATCAAAAATAGGACGTACATGGTAAATGGTAGGGAATTGAGGAATGCTGTGGAACAGAGGGATCTAAGAATTAACTGTGCATAGTTCCCTGAAGGTGGAATCGCATGTAGATAGGGTGGTAAAGAAAGCCTTTTGGTGTGCTGGCCTTTATAAATCAGAGCATTGAATATAGGAGTAAGGGAAGTAATGTTTAAAATTGTACAAGGCATTGGTAAGACCAATTCTGGAGTATGGTGTACAATTTTGGTCGCCTAATTATAGGAAGGATGTCAACAAAATAGAGAGAGTACAGAGGAGATTTTACTAGAATGTTGCCAGGGTTCCAGCAACTATGTTACAGAGAAAGGTTGAAACAAGTTAGGTCTTTATTCTTTGGAGCGCAGAAGGTTAAGGGGGACTTGATTGAGGTCTTTAAAAGGATGAAAGGGATAGACAGAGTTTGACGTGGATTACGTTTTTCCCATTTGAGGGTTAGGGAAGATTCAAACAAGAGGGCATGACATGAGAATTAAGGGACAGAAGTTTAGGGGTAACGTGAGGGGGAACTTCTTTACTCAGAGGGTGGTGGCTGTGTGGAATCAGCTTCCAGCAGAAGTGGTGGAGGCAGGATCGATTTTAACATTTAAAAGTAAAGTAGATAGGTATATGGACATGAAGGGAATGGAGGGGTATGGTCTGAGTGCAGGTAGATGGGACTAGGGGAAAACAAATGGTCGGCATGGACTGGAAGGGCCGAGAGGGCCTGTTTCCGTGCTGTAATTGTTATATGTTATATGGTTATATGGTTATAATAAAGTTTAGCGGGCATTTTAACTACCAGTAGGTCTTCCTGGGCCGTGAAACTCCAATGAGCCAATCAAAATGACCGGTCAGTGAAGGAGATGGCCTATGGCTGCCCTCGACTGCCTGTAAGTAAATAGCGACCCCACTCCACTGCACTACGAGTGAAAAAGACCCATGTTGACCAAATTTTACTCGCGGAACATTTTTCAATATGCTGAAAAATATACCGCGACCTAGCTGAGGCCACGAGTAGGCGGGAACCTACCTCGAGCATGAAGGAGAGTTCCAGCCACCTCATATGGCCTCCTAGGACCTTGTGTCGACCATGCTGAGAGTTTGAGTCCAGGGCATATTCTTCTAAACTCGCAGCTTAGGTCGCCCAAGTGGGACAGCCCCTTTAGATATAGCTTATAGGGCAAATGGAATCAACAGATATGGGGGGAAAGCAGGAATGGGGTACTGATTTAGGATGATCAGCCATGATCATATTGAATGGCAGTTGTCACTCGAAGGGCGGAATGGGCTACTCCTGCATCTATCACCAGCTACAAGAGGAAAACTCCCCGTTCTTGGACAATTCATTGACCAGCTGACCAATTACCTGAATGAGTTCTACTGCAGGTTCAATAGACAGAAACATAATCCCTGTACCTCCTCCCTCCCTCCCCAATCACCACTTCACATCTACTTACAGCCTGACTCCAATCTGGAAAAAACTGGACCCTTCAATACCCACTCCTCCCCAATCACCACTTCACACCGACTTACAGCCTGACTCCAGTCTGCAAAGACTGAGGCCGCATCCACAACCAACCCCCCTCCTTGCTACCCAACATCAGTCTGGCCACTTCTCCATCATTAACAATAGCAATTGAGGAGGTGGAAAAGCTATTCAGGAGACAGAAAAGCCAGAATTCTCCAGGACCGGACAATGTTTCCCCCTCTACCCTCAAGCTCTGTGCCGAACATCTCGCACCAATCTATGCAGACATTTTCAATTGGTCCCTGCAAACCTGCCCTGTCCCTGCCTGCTTCAAAGTCTCCACTATTGTTCCCATACCTAAAAAGCCAAGGATTACTGGTCTAAATGACAACAGGTCTGTTGCGCTGACCTCTATAATCATGAAGATCCTTGAAAGACATGCTGGCCCACCTGAAAAATATCACAAACCCTTGTTGGACCCCCTGCTGTTTGCATACCAGGCAAATAGATCAGTAGATAACGCAATCAACCTAGGCCAGCACCTCATCGTCCAGCACCTAGACCATCAGTGGACCTATGCAAGGATTTTGTTTGTGGATTTTAGCTCTGTATTCAACACCATTGTGCCAGAGCTACTACACTCCAAACTCTCCCAGTTGACTGTGCCTGAACCGCTCTGTCAGTGGATCATCAACTTCCTGACAGACAGGAAGCGGCATGTGAGGCTGGGAAAGCACATCTCGTACCCGCAGACGCACAGCATAGGAGCACCGCAAGGCTGCGTACTCTCTCCCCTCCTTTACTCTCTCTACACCAACGCCTACACCTCCACAGACTCCTCTGTCAAGCTTCTCAAGTTTGTGGATGACATAACCCTGATTGGACTGATCCAGGATGGGGAGGAATCTGTCTACATACAGGAAATGACACAGCTGGCGTCCTGGTGCCATCACATCAACCTGGAGCTCAATGCTCTTAAGATGGTGGAATTGATTGTAGACTTTAGAAGAGCTCTTCCTCCTCTCCCCCCCCACTCACCATCAAGAACACCACAGTCAAATCTGTGGAGTCATTTAAGTTCCTTGGAACCATCATCTCCAGGGACCTTAAATGTGAGGCCACCATCGACTCCACAGTCAAAAAGGCACAACAGAGGATGTACTTCCTGTGGCAGCTGAGAAAACACAATCTGCCACAGGCAATGATGGTCCAGTTTTATAGTGCCATCATAGAGCCTGTCCTCACCGTCTCCATCATGGTTTGGTTTGGCTCAGCCAACAAGCATGACATCCGGTGATTGCAGCGCATAGATCGATCAGCTGAGAAGGTTATTGGCTGCAACATTTGCCCCATCGACAAACTGTACACTGCAAGGGCCAGGAAGCAAGCGGGCAACATCATCTCTGACCCCTCTCACCCTGGCCACAAACTCTTTGAAGCACTTCCCTCCAGACAGTCAGATTTTTTCCACGAGCAGTAGCTCCACACAACAGCCAAAAGTCTGTAGCTTCCTTTTGCTCTGGTATTTTATTTCATTCATCACGTTTAAATTATGATGTTTTATTTTTAATTGTCTACTGTATATCATGTTATTACTTGCGAGCATAGCACCAAGGCAAATTCCTTGTATGTATACATATTTGGCTAATGTATTTAATTCAATTCAATATAATTCAATTCAATAGGGCTAACAGAATCAAGGGATACGGGGAGAAAGCAGGAATGGGATACTGATTTAGGATGATCAGCCATGATCTTATTGAATGGCGGTGCTGACTTGAAGGGTGGAATGGCCTACTCCTGCACCTGCACCTATTTTCTATGTTTCTATGTAAAAGATTGGGAAGAGTTCCATAAGCTGACTGTAGGGCACTTAACATCACCCTACCGGTCATTGCATTGGAACATTTCCTATAATCTCTCTGAGGCATTCTGATTTGACCTTCATATTTACAGATACCAATAGGCTAGCTCTCAACTTGAAATTATTCCTGTATTGAGGACCAAAGCACATGCAGAATTCTGTCCACATTTCCGTAATCATGATTGTTATGTTGCAAATGATGTTGGTATTGGCAGGAGTACTGTTTGATTACTTTGAATCCTGCTCAAAAAGGGACTATGGAAATAAAAGTAATGTTTTATTCTGATTTTGTTTCTTGTTATCAATCTGTTTGCAGTTGGAAAGCTGGACAATAGCAATGATAAAAATGCCAATATCCTTCTTTCCATTTGAGGATTGCACATTCATATTCTCATCTGAAGTACACATTTATAATCATGGCTACATAGAAATACCAAGCAGGTCTGAAGAAGGGTTTCGGCCCAAAATGTTGCCTATCTCCTTCGCTCCATAGATGCTGCTGCACCCGCTGAGTTTCTCCAGCATTTTGTGTACCCAAGCAATATATGTTTGGTTGGTCTTTGGCTGTTACTGATTGCGTACTTTATATTTCACTAATCTACCTTGATTCAGTCCATCATCTACAATTTCTCAACTAGTCTGTGGAAATCACTTTCAAAATATGGGGGGGAACACAATGAGGCCTGACATCTAGGACAGGGATTGGCAGCCTACGGCCCGTAACCCAAAATCATCCAGCCCGCAGACGTTTTTTTTTTTCAATTCGTTTTTGCAACCTGGGAACTGCAGCCAGTCCCGGGCATGCAGGCAACCTGGGCGCTGCAACCAGACCTGCCAGCCAACCAGGGTGCAACAGCCAGACCTGGGGTAGGCGAGCCCACCTGGGTGCTACAGCCATTCCCGGGGCAGGCGAGCTGACCTGGGCACCACAGCAAGTCCCGGGGCCCGCAGGTGGCCTGGGCGCTAAAGCAAGACCTGGGGCTAGCGAGATGACCTGGGTGCTACAGCCAGACCTGCCAGCCGACCTGGGCGCGCAGGCGACCTGAGAACTGCAGTTCCCTTGGCCCACCGTGTCCACGCCGACCAGCAATCACCCCGTACACTAGCACCATCCGACACACTAGGGACCATTTACACTAGGACCCCCCCCCCCCCCCCCAAGATTTCCACCCATGCTAAACTCTGTTCACCAAAAGTGATGATCAGTGGTTAATTGATCCCATTGCACTTTTAGAAACTTGGGGTGGGGAGTCGAAAAAAAATCTGGGGAGAATAAAAGTGGGATTCATGTAGGATTAGTGTAAATGGGTGCTTGATGCTTGGCACAGACTCGATGGGCTGAAAGGGCCTGTTTCAGTGCTGTATTACTCCCTGGGATTCTACTACCAGGAACCTGTTAATTTTATAATCAAGCTCTTTGCAAAGTGGGATTTGAAGCCCTCTCCAATGGAACACTATTCAGCTGGTGTACACTTTTCCTCTTTACTGGATTTGGATGAATAATTCCATTATCATTCATTGAGTGGGAGGGAGACCACAATCGCTCAGTGAAAAACAAGTTATGCCACTGGAGCAGAAAAAAAAAAGAGATTTAATGAAGCACTGATACCAGTAAGTCTGAAGAATGATTATTTACTACCCTCAGCGAGCAAATGAAGAGGGAGTTATCAATTTTTAAAACATCACTGAAAAAAGCAAGGTGCAAACCAAGTACTTTATGCTGGATTATTGTAGCACTAAATGGTCTGTTATAACATAAGGTGAAGACCATTCCATCATCTGTGGAAAATGTACAAAATGTTTCACAGACTGGAAAATACAAGTCTCAACAGAAAGTGGGGCGGTGAAATAAGTTTTGCCTTCTTCATGCAAAGCACTAATATAAGCATGATTCCTTCAGTGCTTTTAAAAAAAAATGTTATACAATTTCCAGTAAATGCTTTCAGTACTTTTGAGTCCCAATACAATTTTATTTCTCTGTAGTCGCCACCTATCTTTAAGTGGCTGCATTTTTCTAAATGTCCCCCATCAACTTCTGTCAACATTCTTTAAGTGCTGTTGATGTGCAATTTCCTGCTGCCCCTGTGGCATGCTCCAAATGTCAGGGCCAATATCGGCTAGGTCTATTGAAACTGGGCAGGCACAAATAATACCTCATGTTGAGTTAATGCTTCTGTCTTCTATTTAAAATCACAGTGTTCTCCTGCACAATACCATGTAAGTTATATATTAACCTCTGTTATCCGAATGTTGTTTATTCTAATCATAATTAAGTGTCTTAAAATGATATTGCTCCGTATACAGAAAAAGGAGGAGAGGGTGGGGGGTGGGGAGGGGGGAGAAGGGGAGGGGGAGGAGAGGGGAGAGAGAGGGAGAGGGGTGGAGATAGAAATCATCATCCATTTTTTTGGTATTTGATTTGTTGAACACATGCCTCTTCAGCTATGGTGACCACTCCCAGAGTATTTTTTATTGATCTTTCTTCACCTTCCCATAAATAAGGAAATAGTTGGGATCTGTTATTGCTTGTGTTAACCTGCCATTGGTAAAATGGCTGCAAAATGTATCCTGACAGCAACAATTATTGCAGATGAAAATAATTAAAGGATATGAATGAGTTTGGAATAATTTCGACAGAACCTAATAAAGTGTTGCATGAACTGTTAAAGTTTGCATTTTGAAAAGCCCCTTAAGTCACACCACTTACATTCTATATGATGATTTAATTTTAAAGCTCTGCACTCAATTTTAAATATTCTGTTTCTTGCTTTAAAATGCATTGCAAATTTGTGCCTTACATGTATGTCCAATTTTCTCATAAAGTAGATGTAATAATGTCTGCCTCAGACATTTTCATTTTTAACACTCTTCCGCAGAATGTGGGCTGAGCTGGTAAAAATGGTATTGGCATCCATCATTAGAAATAAGAATCTGAAGATGCTGGTTTATAAAAGACGTGGTGCTGGAATACTTGAGCGGGTTAAGCAGCATCTCTGGAAAATATAGATGGGGAACATTTCAGATTAGGACCCTTCTTTAAACTAATTGTGATGGTGGGGGGTGGGGGGTGGGGGTGTGGGGGGGGTGTGGGGGGAAAGGAAAACTGGAAAGAAGGGTAGGACAAAGCCTGGCAGTTGATACAGTGGGGGCATAGGGTGATCAATAGGTTGATACAGGTGAGGCTTTTTGCCAAGCAGATAGTTGGACAAAGGCCATAGATGAAAAGACATAGGGTGTGACACTAAAAGGATTGAAGAGTAAAATCACAGAATAGTGAGTTCATACCATTGTGTTGCAAGCTACCCAAACACAATATGAGGTGTTGTCCCTCCAGTTTACGTGGCCTCTCTCTGGCAATGATGCAGTAGAATATCCATCATTAATGGTCTAGTAAAAGGAGGCAGTGAGCCAATTTGTGATGTTTCTCCAAGAATGATGTGGAATAGAAAATACTAGGATTTGTACCTAATAATGAAGAAAGAACAATAATGCATTTCGAAGGAGGGACGGTATGTGACATGAAAGGGATTGCTGCTAATCCCGATTGTCCAATCTATCTTGTTGTGGCCCTTGCATTTATATGCTTAAAATTCTCTCTACCTTACTTTATAGCTGGAACAGAATATTTTTCACTTGTTTATTTTCTTTTTTGCACAACCTGATGTACTAATGTACAGTACAATTTGCCAGCACAGCGCACAAAACAAAGTTTGTCACTGGGTAGATACAAGGAACTGCAGATGTAGGTTGAGTTGAGCATAAAAAATAACCCAAAGTGCTTGAGTAACTCAGCGGGTCAGGCAGTATCTCCGGAGAACATAGATAGGTGACCCTCCTTCAGTAAGAAAAAGTGTATAGTTTTTCACTGTATCTCAGTGCATTGACTATAATAAACAACAATCATACTGGACATCCTTCCACCATAAACATTCAAGAACTTTGAATTTCGGTGGTTTAATATAACTCAATTTGCTAGCAATTTTGACAGTATTTAGTACAATAATTATAACAGATTGTGGGTGAAAATGATCTTAAAAAAGCATCTGTATATTGAATTAGTGAATGGTGAAATGATTGATTTTAATCATCCACATTCCCTCTATTTGCTCTATTCAGAGATCTAATATAACCAAGATATTAGTTGATATGTTTAATAATTTGTTGGACATATAAATTCATTCTGGAGATTGACGGTCTCATCTATGATTTAATTATACCCATCATTGCTCTCTGATGGTTTGGCTGTCTGAGAGACGACAATTGAAATTATTGTACATGTTTTTATGACCTCATCAATAAAATAAATTTTGCAGATTGGTGGAAAGAGGTTAACATGACATCTCTACTAAAAAATGAAAAGCTAAGTGGAAATAATAAGAGAATGGAAATTGAGAAATAGAAGGAAATGTTAAATGGAAATGATATAGTAAAGGAAGCAGATCTAGAACTTTTAAATGTGTGTTTTTATTAAATATTCTTTTTTGATCTCTAAATTCTGCATTTTTAGTGAAATTAAAGAAAGTTTGTTTTCAGACTGGATGGAAGTGTTCAGTGACTGTCTCTTTTTCCGTAAAATCATAATATTTGGGATTTGAGTTTACATGGCACAATTTCTAATCTGTAGATGACAGAAACCTGTTGGCAATGTAATATGTGAGGGGGATAGTCATAGATTTCACAGTGAGGGGATGGGGATGAGCAGATAACATTTAATTCTTGGATATATGAAGTTATATTTACAAAGAGAAAAAGCGACCAGAAATAGGACCTATTCTTGTGAAGGAAATCCAATTTGCTTTACTGTTATAAATAACTTTTGAAGTATATTTACAAGTGGGATTGGTCACCATTTCTTCAAAAGAGTAACTTCTAAAAAATTACAAATTAACAAGATTCCACAAGTAGTGCTAAGCCAAATGTCAGATATTCTGATGATTAAGGAATTAATATTGCGTAAAACATGATGAAAATTCTTCCTAATAACACATTGCAATTTTTTATATTCACCTGAGAGGGCAGAAGGACCATTGTTTTTGCATTACTACTGAATGAGGGCACTCATAAAACCCAGTATTTACTACTCACAGTGTTGTATTTCACTCTAAAGTGTGGGGTTGTGCGACACTGTAGAGTTGCTGCCTTACAGCGCTGGACACCCGAGCTCGATCTTGACTATGGGTGCTGTGTATATATAGTTTGTACGTCTTCCCTGTGAAAGCCTGGGTTTCCTCCGGATGCTGCTGTTTCCTCCCACACTCCAACAACATATTAATTGGCTTCTGTAAATTGTCCACAGTGAAGGATAGGATAATGCTAGTGTATGGGTGATTGATGGTCGGCATGGACTTGGTGGGCCGAAAGGCCTGTTTCCATGCTGTGTCTCAAGTCCAAAATCTGTGGGCAGAGTGTAAGACGTAACCCAAAACAAGGGGCCATGCTGTCCAACATCAGTCACACATCTGCACAGAAACGCCACAATTAAAATTGTCCTCATAGACTGTCACACTGTTCGATCTTTCCGTTTTCTCTCTGAAAGCCACTGATTCTGTGGCACCAAAATAGGGTGGGTCTGGGTTACAGTATAGATTATGAATAGACACAAAATATTGAGTAACTCAGAGGGTCAGGCAACATCTCTGGAGGAAATTAATGTGGTGTTTGGGGTTGGAACCCTTCTTCACACTGAAAGTTAGAGAAGGGCAGAACAAAATACGGCTGGCAACAGATGACCTCAGGAAGGGTGGAGCCCACAATGGCCCATTGTTGGCTGGGGAAGATTTGCTAGCAACAGGGATACAAGGATGCAAACAGTGGAACTAGTAAGGCAACTATGAGAGGGGCAGGTGAGGTGGGGAGGTGGGAGAGAGAAGGAATGCAGGAGTTACTTGAAAGAGAAATCAATATTCACACCACTGGGTTGTAAGCTGTCCAAGCGACATACAGATTATGGATCTCAGGTTGATATAGATTATATAAACAGAAAATGTTCGAGAAAAAAATCCTTAGGATAGACATCATCTGTGGATAGAGGAAAGGTCTGAAGGTGATTACAAATATCTCAGTAACTCTAGTTTCTGTTTCACACAATATCAGGACAGGGCTTTCAAACAATGCATTAGCATCCCTCTATGAATAGCAGACAATTCTTGATGACATAACAATATGAAAGTTTGTACATGCCTGACACAAGTTGTTTGCTTCTATGTTGCACAATTATTACAGTACTTTATATCTGCGTAATGAGCATGTTATCAAAAGATTACTGAACCATTATTTCTGTTAGATAGAAAGTTTTACTGCCTTTAATGAACACTGTCTGGAAGTGGCGGTGCTGCGTGGCAGCTGCGGCTCACCTACAGTTCGTCTGTTTTTTTTTTGTTTTTTTTTTGTCTTTTTGTGTCTGTTTTAGTTAGAATTTTGGTTTATTAGGTTGTGTTTGTGTGGGAGAAACAAGGTTTTAGTTTCTCCCTTCGGGGGGATGCGACCTTTAGTTGTCGTGTCCCCCGTCACCGTCTCCGTCTGTGCTGAGGCCTAATGGCGGAGCTGACGGCCTTGGAGCTGTGGCGAGCGTTCAGAGCTCCAGCATTCCAGCGGCGGCAGCAGCCTGGCTTCAGACCTCCGGTGCTCCAGCGGCGTTCCAGCAGTGCTCCAACGGCGGCCCGGCTTCAGAGCTCCGGTGCTCCAGCGGCAGCCCGGCTTCAGAGCTCCGGCACTCCAGCGGCGTTCCAGCAGCGGCCCAGCTTCAGATCTCCGGCGCTCCAGCGTTCCAGCAGCAGACCCTGCTTCAGAGCTGTGACGGTGTTCCAGCATTCCGGCGACGGCGGTGGTGGCAGCCCGGCTTCAGTGGCTCGGCCACGGGCCTAGTGGACGATAACATCGGAGGCCTGGATCGCCTCAGCGCAGAGGGAGAACAAGTAGGGAAGAAGACAAAGACTTTAAGACTTTTGCCTACCACCACAGTGAGGAGGTGCCTGGTGAACTCACTGTGGTGGATGTTAAATATGTGTTTATTGTGTGTTATGACTGCAAGGTAACAAAATTTCGTTCAAACCGAAAGGTCTGAATGACAATAAAGGAATCTAATCTAATCTAATCTAAACTACAGAGGATCACTAAACTTACTGATGTCATCATTAATGTGAATTGAAATACTTAACTCTCGCTTGTTTAGATTTTAAAGGAGTCGCGTTAAATCAACCTGCCATTGTTAACATATGATCATTCAAGCCTGAAATAGTTTCAAACTATTGTGGATTTATTAAATAATTAAGTAATTGAAGTTCCTCTATATTTTTTTATGCAGTGGTTCTTGCACTCATAGAAATTGATTAAATAGCAAGATCTGTTGACAGGCGAAAATACAGATTTGTTTTCTTCACTGAGACTGATTACAATTCTACGCTGCAAGAGGCATCCCACGATGCCCAACAACAGTGGCATATAGAGCACAACATGAATTGCTGGAAGAACTCAGTGGCTCAGGCAGCATTTGTGGAGGGAAATGGGCAGGTGATGTTTTGGATCAGGACCCTTCCCAAGACTGATCTAGTAGAGGGTAGATTAGTGGTAGAAAACAGTGAGGGGATGGGGTAGGGCCAAAGCTGGCAAGTGGATCCAGTTAAGAAGGGATTGGTCGGCAGATGTGTAAGGTGCGGCAGAGAAGAGTGGAGATATCTTGGTACAAGCGGCAATAATAAACTAAACTAAACTAAGGCTGGAGTTGACAAATGGAGAATGGTACAAATAATGGAGAGTGTTTGAAGGATGGTCCCAACCCAAAATGCTGCCTGTCCATGGCCTCCACAAATGCTGACTTGACCCAGTTTGATTTTCTTACTGAGGATGACAGCATTTGCATCTCTTGTGTCACCAGCGGTATACAGCTTAATTATCCAACCAAGACCTCAACGGTGGAACAGGCGGAGGATGATGCCTGACTTTAGTGGAGCGTCACAACGGCTGGGAAGGCGGATGAAGGCTGCAGCAGGAAAGGGTCCCCTGTCATCTTGGATTCCATGCCACTGGATTCTGACTCAGATCTGTCGAGGACCATGTGGTGGCTGTCTGTGCATCAGTCTCCCCACGTTAAACAAAGTCCCGCACAGGCGTCCTCCATGAGAGGACAGTCATACTCATTTCAAGTGACCGCCGATGATGATGACAGCTTAATTGCTTTTAAGTCTCCCAGATTAGTTGTTTGTTCCAAGTGAATAATTAAAATGTATCTCAGTGCTTTACCAAAACAGAAAGGATTATACACAAATTGCAGGAAGGTTGACATGCATCACCAATCAGTCGCAATCACAATCATTATAGACAAGCATCGAGAAGATTCCAATTTACTTACCATCTTTTAGGATTGTCTCCCGACCTGTACCATCGATTTTCTGTCGTCCAATTAAGAAACTGGTTGTGTCAGCAAAGTAGATGTAATTTGTTTCTGCATGAAAGTCAAGAGCTCGTGGATTAACAAGGTTTTCTACTTGTATCATGTATTCATCAGCTGATTTGGTGTTCAAGTCCATTGCACGAATGATTCCTGGCCGACCTTTTCCATAAAACAGGAACAGTTCATTTTTTGGTCCTGCAATAAAAGATTGAGAAATGACAAACTATTATTTTACTTTGATTCCCCTTTTGAAAGTTCTGCACGAGAGGATTTAATGACAAAAACCAACATTTGAAAAACAGTTGTATCAATGAAACACCAGAAAATTTTAAGCACTTGGCCATAGTCATGTAGCATGGAAACAAGCCCTTCAGCCTAACTTGCCGACCAACATTCCCCATCTACACTAGTCCCACCTGATTGCGTTTGCCCATATCCTTCTAAACCTATCCTATCCATGTACTTATCCAAATGACTTTTAAACATTGTGATTGTCCCTACCTCAATTACCTCCTCTGGCAGCTCAGTCGCTACACCCACTACCCTTTGTGTAAAAATGTTGTCCCTCAAGTTCCTATTAGATCTTTCCCCTCTAATTTTAAATCTGTCCCCTGGTTCTCGATTCCCCTGCAAAAGACTGTTTTAAGATTACTCCTCCTCCTCCTGCCCTCCAAGGAATAAAGTCCTAGCCTGCTTAACCTCTCCCTATAGCTCAGGCCCTCGAGTTCTGGTAACATCCTCTTAAATCTTCTCTGCACCCTCCACAGATTAAAAACATCTTTCCAATAACAGCTAAGATATAAAAAGGGGATGATCACCTTGCTGGGAATCTGAAGAGACCAGGCAGCATGTAGTGTCTGAAGGCCTGAGCAATCGATGGGCTGGCCCTTAATTCCTTCTAGCCATGGCCATGCTGCCACTCATGGTAAATCACATGTCATAGAAGGACACTGGCAATGATGGTGACAGTGCCTTGGGAGTGTAAGGCTTCAACCATTTTGTAAGGGGCGAGCACAGGATCAACAGTGAAGGATGGGCCGTGATTACTGGGACCCATCCCTTAATTTGCTGCACTCTCTCTGTCTAATCTCTCTCTGCCTTACACTCTCCCTTTCCCCCTCGGTCTTCCTCTCCCTCTCCGCCCATGTATTCCGCTCCCTCTACTCGCATCTCGCTCGATCTCTGTCCCTGTCCATCTCCCTATCTTTGTCTTTGTCTCCCACTGTCTCTCTCACCTTCTCCGTCTCCTCGCTGTCCCTCTCCCACTTCCACCCCCTCCCTCTTCCCTCTCTCCATCTCGCTCCCTGCGCCTCTTGCTCTCCGTCCCTCTCCATCTTTCTCTTGCATGGCCACTAACTTGCTGAATGCCCAACAATATATATATTTTATTTTATTTCAATCTGTTGCAGTTTATTTGAGAAGCACATTGGCCCGGCTAGAAAGGTAGCTGCATCACAGTGCCAGAGACGCAGGTTCAATCAAGACCTCTGATGCAGTCTGTGTGGAAACTGCACATTCTCCCTGCTATTGTGGGGTGCCTCTGGGTGATCTGCTTTCCTCCCACATCGCCTAGCAAGTGGACTGTAGATTAATTGGTCACTGTAAATTGTCCCTGGTTGGTCGGTTAGTGGTAGAATCCGAGGGAAGTTGATGAGAATATTGGGAGAATAAAACATAGGATTAATGTCGGATCAGTTTAAATGGGTTGGTGCAGACACAATGGGCTGAAGGGCATGTTTCAGTGCTGCAACTCTTTATGACTCTATTTAATTCATTAAACAAATTTAAGAACACCAATTCCAGATATCCCTTAAATATATTTAAGGAAACTGAAGGGGGTTAAATTGAAAGAAATCATTCTCACTGCACTGGAATCCTTAAACATTGGGCCGTCTTGCTCTTGAGGGAGGGAATTCTTGCTATTGAGGGAGTGCAGCGGAGTTTACAAGGTTAATTCCCAGGATGGCAGGACTGTCATATGCTGAGAGAATGGAGCAACTGGGCTTGTACACTCTGGAGTTTAGATGGATGAGAGGGGATCTCATTGAAACATATAAGATTGTTAAGGGGTTGGACACACTAGAGGCAGGAAACATATCCCCGATGATGGGGGAGTCCAGAACCAGGGGCCACAGTTTAAGAATAAGGAGTAAGCCATTTAGAACGGGGACGAGGAAACACTTTTTCTCACAGAGAGTGGTGAGTCAGTGGAATTCTCTGCCTCAGCGGGCGGTGGAGGCAGGTTCTCTGGATGCTCTCAAGAGAGAGGTAGATAGGGCTCTTAAAAATAGCGGAGTCAGGGGATAAGGGGAGATGGCAGGAACGGGGTACTGATTGGAGATGATCAGCCATGATCACATTGAATGGCGGTGCTGGCTCGAAGAGCCAAATGGCCTACTCCGGCACCTATTGTTTATTGTCTATTGTCCTAATTAAAAATTAATAAAATAGGTTTCTGTGCAGAGGGTGGTAGATGTTTGGATTTCTCTTTAGCAAGCAACAGCTATCGTTAGCTTAGTTATTAATTTTATTTCTGACAGAAATAAATGTTGGTTAATCAATGGTATTTAAGCGTATAGGACAAAGTCAGGCAGTAGAGTTATTAGATTATCCACAATTTCCTTGAATGGGAGAAAAGGTTATGCTCCTGAAGTTTTTTTTTGTTATCCATGTGGAAGTAAATACAATTTCCTCAGTAAAAAAAACAGATGCTAGGAGGCTAAATTGAATTTTGAAATGTTCGTAAAGCATTTGTCAGTCCCAGGGGAATGCATTTCTAAGTCATGCTAACTGCCAAGAAATATTACACCATCCCAGCAATATATTATTTCCCTATTTGCAAGTTTAAACAGTGAGATTAACTGTCGGGGTCAGTGACATGGAGAATAATGCTGTCAACAGACATGTGGGTCCTGTGAGCACTGAAAGAAAAATAGGAAATATCTGTCATTCTTTTTAATTCATGACCTGCTAATGATATCACATCCATGTGTGACATTGAAACTCTGAAAAATGTGGTTCGTTTTGAGGATTGTTTATAATAAAAAAAAGGTAGAATTGTCCATTTTCTTGTTGGAATGAGAAGTTTGGACGATTGCTTGCTGTGATTATTCTGACATAGCATTTCCTTTATAACGTATGACTCAACTGCACCATTTCTCCTAGATTGATGAACAGGGACCGGATTTCACCTGTGTAGGAAGGAACTGCAGATGCTGGTTTAAACCGAAAATAGACACAAAATGCTGGAGTAACTCAGCAGGACAGGCAGCATCTCTGGAGAGGAATGGGTGACGTTTTGGGTCGAGACCCTTCTTCAGACTGAAGAAGGGTCTCAACCAGATTTCACCTATGCTCTTGGTGCTATATTAAATATTTGGATTCATTTTAGAGTCATAGCCATACAGCAAGTAAACAGGCCCTTCGGCCCAACTTTCCAATGCTAACCAAGATTCCCCAATCTACACTCATCCCACCTCCCCATATTTGGCCCATTTGAATTACTTTAGAATAACGGTTTAACATTGGAAAATTAATTAAATTTTCATTATACATCAAATCTAATTTTAGCTTTTACTGATATCCAACAACTGCAACAGCAGAAAAAATACTAGGCGTGGCGAATAGTGAGCAATTAATCTGATAGTACTGAATGTAAACCATCATCCACATTTTCAATTGCCACCTACTTTCTTATTTTCTCTTTGGCTAGTTGGAGGGAGCCCCACTGTTATTTTTGGATATTTAACAATCAAATTCCTTTTAATGCTGAACATTTTGCAGGAGCAGGGGCAAATCTTATTCAGCACAAAATGTAGTTTACAGAACAAACTGCTGTTAGGTGGAATCCAGAGTAAAATCACCAACTCATCAGTCTTAAAAGGAAAATGCCATATTTATTTGTAAATGATGTTTAATCATACTATCAAGGAACTTGAGGGACACAAAGATGAGGGCTGCCAACTCTCACGCAATTCATGAAATTCTCACGCTCTCACGCTGATGACAGAAGTTCGCACACTCATTTTTAAATATATATAAATAATTAATAAAGTCACACTACTGCACACTAACCAAAGAGAATAATTTTCTGTCGGTGGGTTTCCCGTAAAGAAAGAACAATTTGATTGGCTTAAGCCCATCGCTCACTATTTTAAATGGCAATGTAGACAAAAATGCTGGAGAAAATGAGCTGGTGAGACAGCATCTATATCTGAGTTTGACTTTTCTTCAGACTCAAGCATTTCTCCAGCATTTTTTGTCTACCACTCCATCACCCCTGCAGATGGTGTGATAGGTGAGACACGGCGGTGGCCCCAGCTATGACCCCCCCATACCCCCCAAGACACCGCTCACACCTCCCACCCTCACCTCCGGCGACTCTGTGTCCGGCGGCGCTCTGTCCACAACGAGCCAGGAGCGGGCCGGGTGAGTGGGGACGTCGGTGCCGCCTCCAGAGCCGCAGGGATGAATCTAGGGCTAAGGCTTCGCTCCAATGTCCGACCCCCGGGTCACTGACCCTCACCTCCCCAGCACCCCTGGGTCACCCTCACCTCCACTGGATGCCTGGGTCACTGTCCCTCACCTCCCCCGGACCCCAGCTGGACACAGAGCACCTGGGCTGGCCCGCATTCCCGGGGCAGGAGAGAGGGAAATGCTGCCCGGACATCGCCAAGTCTCCGCTCACTTCGGGTGTTGTCACCGCTTCACTGACACTTACACTCTTTAACACACACTGACGCACACAAGGTTTAAAGGGATATGGGCCAAATGCGGATAAATGGGACTAGTTGGAGCATCTTGATCTGCATGGACAAGTTGGGATGAAGGGAATGTTTCCATGCTGTAAGACAATGACACATTGTAGAAAGGTTGCAATTGCTCTGGAGAGGATTAAGTGGCGATTTGTGAAAGGCAAGGCAAGGCTGGAATTTTTTTTTTCACTTTGTAGAAAGATTTGATAACTGGGATTGTATTCTCAGCAGCAACAGAGGTGAAGAAAATACTTAGTTGAGGTGAATAATATTATGAGAATAGGACCTGTTTCGCTTAACAAAGAGTGTAGGAAGGAACTGCAGATGGTGGTTTAAACTGAAGATAGACGCAAAAAGCTGGAATAACTCAGCAGGACAGGCGGCATCTCTGGAGAGAAAGAATAGGTGATGTTTTGGGTCAAGACCTTCAGACTGAAGAGGTTGAAAACCAGCCATAAAACACAATGACTGGAGATGTATGTTATCCAACTAAGGGCAGAAATCAGAATCATGTGTTCATCTTTATTGAAGAGACACCATCATAAATATATTACAGAAAAAAATAATTTAATTGGGTGGCATGGTGGCACAGTGGTAGAGTTGCTGCCTTACAGCACCACAGACCCAGATTTGATCCTGGCTATGGGTGCTGTCTGTACAGCATTTGTACATTCTCCCTATGACCACATGGGTTATCTCTGATTATTCCAGTTTCTCCCACATCCGTAAGAAGTGCGGGTTTGTAGGTTAATTGGTTTCTGTAAATTGTCCCTGGCGTGCAGGATAAAACTGGTGTATGATAGATTGCTGCTCAGTGTAGACTTGGTGGGCCGAAGGGCCTGTTTCCATATATATGTTTTACACATACATCTTAATTTCATTGAACCATATACAGTTGAATATGTGGCGTTATTTTTGACTTGTTTCTATAGTCAAAGGGTAAGGTTGATTAATTTCAAGCTGAAAAATGCAAAAGCTTCCTACTGTGGGAAGGGGCACACCCGCCTCCCACTCTTGGTCACTGCGCTCCCTCACAATTTCTCACTCTCAACTCACCCAATGTCGGGCAGCCCTGCAAAGACATGAGATGATATTGTGTTTCTGTTTAGTTTGCTATCACAAAAATCAAAGAGGTAAATGGTGTGTGACACAATCTGTTATGTTATAACATCCTCCAAAGTTAATTTGCTGAATTTAGTCTCCAACACAGGAGTTAGCTACAGGAGGAGTCGGATCTATTTTGCTGCAGTTAACTATTACATATTGCTGTGAGATGTGGATGTGGACTAATCCATCAATTAGACCAGTGCCCCTACCATTAACTCCATTTATATTTCACACGGCTTCAGGAAAAAAGTCAACATAATCCAAGACCTTTTTCATCCTAGCCATTTCTTCTTCTTCCCACTCCCATCGGGCAGAAGATACAAAAGTTTGAAAGTCCGCACCACCAGACTCAGGAACATCTTCTTCCCTTCTGTTACCATACTTCTGTCATGCCAGAAGCTTGCGTACAGTCCTGATTCTCCTTTTCATTATTGCAGGCATTGGACTTTGTCACTGGAACTGAAATGCAACAATGATGAAAACTATATTCTGCACTCTTTTTTTTCGCTGCACCTGTCGTACGAGTTGGTTTGATTGTGTTTATGCATAGTAATAACTGATCTTGATTTGAATATTATGCAGAACAAACCTTTTCACTGATCACCCATAAACATGACAATAATAATCCTAAATGTTAAATTATATCTATTGAACTTAGTACTTTGGAACCTGGAAAAATAGCTAGTAATGATCTAATGTCTTAAGGATGTGATCCATGTAATTTCTCTTCACTGGTGTCCACCAGAGGTTTTCAGAGGGTTGGAAAAGGGTACATCATTTGGTAAGATCAGTGACGAAATGGGGCCTTTTACCATTACCAATCTTTTTTTTTAAGCACAGACTTTTTTAGTGAAGCACTTAAGAATCTCAAATAAATCTGAGTGCAAAGCAGAGCAACAGCAGTGACATGTAACTTAGTGCTGCAGGCTATGGAGCAGAAAACTTGGCAATATGAGACATCCACATCCGCAGTCACCAGTTGGAATGAGGAAGGCATGTGCACATTTACCAGCTGGGATGAGAAAAGCATATGTTCAAATACTAATTGAGGTAAGAAAAACATATGCATAGCTAAAAGCTGAAATAAGTCACATGCATAATCACTAGTTGGCATCAGGAAGATGCATATGCTGGTAGTCCAGAAGAAGTTAAATTTCTATTTATGTCTAACATGACATCTTAAGAAAATCTATTATTATGCAGCAGGTGTATACAACTATTGACTAATCAAAAGCACAAACACGTTGGAAGAGGGATGTTTCTGGGACCAAACCATGTGGATCATATTTTCACCTAATGTTAGAAATACATCTGAGACCAGATTGTTTTAATAATGGCATGACCATCGCACACATGCACCTAAAACAAAGACAGGTATTGTCCAGGATTTATAAATTTCTTATGAAACTGGTGTCATGAACACTGCATGAACACATGAAATCATTCCCTAAACCAGCCCAGTCAATCTTGATGAAAGAGACCAGCAAGAAACTTTTACTCAAGGAATGTTTACTTCCGATAGCAGTTCGGTTGTTTGTTTTCACTTCTAGCCAACCTTTTGCTGTGTGGACAAGGGCTTGGTTAATACTTCTCCAGTGTGAAGGTGGGAACTGCTTCTCGGTATTTTATTATTTGAAATAAACATTCATTTTCACTCTTATTTATTCCCCATATGGCTTATTTTTTGATTTATGAATCACTTGAAGGTAGGATTCTAATACTCATTTTGGAAATGGGAAACCATTGTCAATGGTCTATTTGCAGCTTTGCAGGATTTTGTTTAGCAAACTTACTCATTTTGACGTGTATTCAGTGGGGAGTTCAGTGGCAGAATGGGAGCTCATGAAAAAGCAGTACCGAGCTCAGGCTTCTCTTCAAATTTCTGATTTCTATGCACAAACATGGAATTTGGAGATGACTTGAATATAAAACAGCAGATAGATGGTTGCCATCCACAGAACACATTGCTAAGGTAAATACAATCTGCCACAAAATCTTCATAGAGGAACTAAAGGAATTATCCCAGACAATAAGAATTGATGCCTCACCCAACTCGTACATTCTTGTGTTGGAACAAGACTGTAACAGGATAGTACAACAGTTTGGTCGTGGGCTCCCAGATGCAGGTTTCAGTTACATATTTTCTTGGGAACAAAAATATATCCACAAAGATTAGGCTGGCTCCGGAAGGGAAACAGGGAGGGCGGTCGGCAGCTGAAGGCTCAGTCAGGGCACATGGTTAGGGAAAGTAGTGGGATGGAGCAGGATGGTCATTGTTTGGTCGAATTTGCACTTGCACAGTGATACTGAGGTGGGATGGGAAGAAACCAATGGTAAGCACGCTCTTATTATAGACTTCTCCCAATTTGCCTCCACTACAGTCACACCACTCTATCTTCTTTCTTCTTTCATCTTCCTTCATCCTCTTTCTTCCTTAGTTACACCAGCAATTCATATTCTCAAGCCCAAAAGTGTTTAGTTGAGTGCATAAATAAAATATATAAATACAGAACACCTCCCTCCATCATTTTCAACAATAAACGTTTAATCCAAACCTATTCTGTAACCTAATATTTTGTATTTCCAACGTTATTAGGACTATTTTCATCTAAAATAATTGCAGAAATATACTGTTACATTCATTAATATTTGCAATAATATTACTAAATCCAGGGGGAGCTCCTGAGGTATTAGTAAGGATGTGAGATAGTTGATATAGATAGTTGTTCCAAACTCACCCAAGGGAAGTATAATTTTAACCCATCCAAACAGTATTTTTGGGTTCACAAATGTTTTTTTTTTATTATAGTCAGTGCCGCAGAAATCTCTTTTAGGTAGGCCATCAGTCCATTTGAACTTAGCTGAATATAATGATTCCATTATCTGAATACCTTTCCACTGTTTGAATAATGTGTAATATGCTCAGAGTTTAACCAGGAAGCCCCCATCATTACATTTTACTTCCTGTATAAATTGTGCCCTCCGATTTCAGAATTCAGCAAAGTAAAAACTGTTAAGCTTATAGCTATTGAACTATACGCCCACTGATCATAAAATAGGTTTAAACAACTAAACGGATTTAATAAATATCCTAAAGATCAGTGGGCGTATAGTTCAATAGCTATAAGCTTAACAGTTCCTTTGAAAGGGAGAAAGTAATCACTGCATCTGCTATATTAAACCTCCATACAAAATCAATCTTCTTCAAGGTCAGGAAATGTGACAAATTGATTAAACACTCGTGAGAGGATCTCTGGCCGAGTTCACAAACAGCCACAGATTTGGTACTTAATTGGGATACAAAAGTCAGTTCAAAATTTGGTGGGGACAAATAAAATCTTCACATTTAAAAATGCAATGTAGAGACCGATAAAAGACACAGGAGAACAACACCAGATGTTCATATTTCAATTGAATAGCATGGAATCCCCTCAGATATTCGGTCAGATATAGATAGAAATCTGTTCAAACAACTCTGTAAAAAAGCACTATACCGCTGAAAGTTGGGTTAACCTTTTACAGCTGCTGGAACATTTACATCATGTTCACATAAGATTTATATTCTCCTTCGTAAAATCAACAAAATAATTGCAAATTCTACAGTGAAATTTTCAGCCACATTGTGTGAATAATTACGATTCTTAGTTGGTCATTATTTACTGACCTTGTTTCATCTGAAAATGTGTTTCCTCTGAAAAGGGTCAACACCAAAATGACATTATTTGCCCTTGACAAGATATGAGACTTTGTATGACCTCAAATACAATTTTGTCTGTTTGACTAATTGCTTTGTTATGGGCCTGTTCCACTTAGGTGATTTTTTCAGCGACAACAGCGACAAAGCTGTCGCCGCATGGTCGCCAGTGGGTGCCAGGATGTCTCCTGTGTGGCCGTGAGTAGTCTCCTCAGTTGCCCAAAGAGTCTTTTCTGGATTTTCAACATGTTGAAAAAATTTTGGCAACAGTGGCCACCGTGAGTTTGACGCCAGTGGGCGTAGCTTGATGTAGGTGCTGTCGTAGACTGCCACCAGGTTAACATTGGTTGTCGCCTGAATGTCGTAGGTTGTTGCCAGGTGACATTGTCATATTCGCCGGCAGTTGCCTAAAAAATCACCTAAGTGGGACAGGCCCAATAGTCCGGTCTCGGGTTTTCCGGCGACCTGCTACATCTATGACAGTAGCCTAATCATCGCCAAAGTGTGTCAGGCCAATTAGGTTGTCCAGGCATCTTCCAAGACTCTCAATAAGTGAACTACACCAATGGACTAAAATAATGAATTGACATTTTTCAGTGTTAAACCACAATAAATTTACAGTGGTCTGTAATTTATAATAAACTAGACCAGGTCCAGACATAGAAACATAGAAACATAGAAAATTGGTGCAGGACTAGGCCATTCGACCCTTTGAGCCTGCACCGCCATTCAATATGATCATGGCTGATCATCCAACTCAGTATCCTGTACCTGCCTTCTCTCCATACCCCCTGATCTCTCTAGCCACAAGGGCCACATCTAACTCCCTCTTAAGTATAGCCATTGAACTGGCTTCAACTACTTTCTGTGGCAGAGAATTCCACAGATTTAACACTCTCTGTGTGAATTATTTTTTCTCATCTCGGTCCTAAAAGACTTTCCCCTTATCCTTAAACTGTGACCCCTTGTTCTGGACTTCCCCAACATCGGGAACAATCTTCTTGCATCTAGCCTGTCCAACCCCTTAAGAATTTTGTAAGTTTCAATAAGATCCCCCCCTCAATCTCCTAAATTCTAGCGAGTACAAGCCAAGTCTATCCAGTCTTTCTTCAAATGAAAGTCCTGCCATCCCAGGAATTAGTCTGGTGAACCTTCTCTGTACTCCCTCTATGTCAAGAATGGCTGTCCTCAGATCAGGAGACCAAAACTGTACGCAATACTCCAGGTGTGGTTTCACCAAGACCCTGTACAATTGCAATTGAACCTCCCTGCTCCTATACTCAAATCCCTTTGCTAAGAATGCTAACATACCATTCGCTTTCTTCACTTCCTGCTGCACCTGCATGCCTACTTTCAATGACTGGTGTACCATGGCACCCAGGTCTCGTTGCATCTCCCCTTTTCCTAATCGGCCACCATTCAGATAATAGTCTACTTTCCTGTTCTTGCCACCAAAGTGGATAACCTCACATTTATCCACATTATACTGCATCTGCCATGCATTTGCCCACTCACCCAACCTATCCAACTCACCTTGCAGCCTCCTAGCATCCTCTTCACAGCTAACATTGCCCCCCAGCTTCATGTCATCCGCAAACTTGGAGATGTTGCATGAAATTCCCTCGTCCAAATCATTAATATATAGTGTAAATAGCTGGGGTCCCAGCACTGAGCCTTGTGATACCCCACTAGTCACTGCCTGCCATTCTGAAAATGACCCGTTTACTCCTACTCTTTGCTTCCTGTCTGTCAGCCAGTTCTCTATCCACATCAATACTGAACTCCGAATACCATGTGCTTTAAGTTTGCATACTAATCTCTTATGTGGGACCTTGTCGAAAGCCTTCTGAAAGTCCAGATATAACACATCCACAGGTTCTCCCTTATCCACTCTACTAGTTACATCCTCGAAAAATGCTATAAGATTTGTCAGACATGATTAACCTTTCATAAATCCATGCTGACTTTGTCCGATGATTTCACCACTTTCCAAATGTGCTGCTATCCCATCTTTAATAACTGACTCTAGCATTTTCCCCACTACCGATGTTAGACTAACTGGTCTGTAATTCCCTGGTTTATCTCTCCCTCCCTTTATAAAAAGTGGGGTTACATTAGCTACCCTCCAGTCCTCAGGAACTGCTCCAGAATCTAAAGAGTTTTGAAATTTTTGAATTTTTGAATAGGACACTACTGCATCCTATTTTTCGGGCTACTTCCTTAAGCACTCTAGGATGCAGCCTATCTGGCCCTGGGGATTTATCGGCCTTTAATCTATTCACTTTACCTAACACCACTTCCCGACTAACCTGGATTTCACTCAGTTCCTCCATCTCATTTGAGCCCCGGTCCCCTGCTATTTCTGGCAGATTATTTATGTGTTCCTTAGTGAAGGCAGAACCAAAGTAGTTATTCAATTGGTCTGCCATGTCCTTGTTCCCCATGATCAATTCACCCGTTTCTGACTGTAAGGGACCAACATTTGTATTAACTAATCTTTTTCTCTTTACATATCTATAAAAGCTTTTGCAGTCTGTTTTTATGTTCCTTGACATTTTTCTTTCATAATTAGGGATTTCAACATTGTCCCTTTCCTAATTAAGCCCTTTTCCACCTCTGCTGAACTCTGAATTTCTCCCAGTCCTCTGTTAGGCTGCTTTTTCTGGCTAATTTGTATGCTTCATCCTTTGTTTTGATACTATCCTTGATTTCCCTTGTTATCCATGGATGCACCACCTTCTCTGATTTATTCTTTTGCCAAATGGGATGAACAATTGTTGTACTTCATCCCAGTTGTAGACCAGTTGGGCACGTCCCCCAAGGCAATATTCCACCACTGACCCATAGCCCCCAACTGCGCAGGTGCATCTGAGGGGTTCCCGTTGTGACGACAGAGATCCCCGTTGGGACACAAGTCATGGCAACCCTCACCTAAATGTGCCTCACCATCCCTCTTCCTACCCCTATCCTCCTCCATTCCCTCTCATGCCCCCGGCACTCCCTCCCCCACCTCTTCACCATCCCTTATTCCCCCTCTCCTCCTCCCCTCACCACTCCCTCCCTCACCTCTCCCTCCCTCTTCTTACCTGTACCCTCAGTCACTCCTTCACTCCATAAACTCTCTTCCCTCCTTACCACCCTCTCTCCCTCTATCTCCCTGCTCCCCCACTCCTCACCTCCCCCCTATCTCACTCCCTCATCACCTCCCCCACAGCCCTGCTCTCCCTCTATCCATCACTCCCTAACTCCCCCACTCCCCCCTACTCTCCCTCTGTCCCCCTCCACCCCACTCTCCCTCCTCACTTCCCCCCACTTTCCTCTCCCTCTCCTTCCCTACCCGCTAGTCTCCCTCTGTCCCCCTGCTCCCCCACTTCTCACCCCCCTATCCCACCCCCCAACAATGAAAATTGTGATGTTGTTTGTTAAATGAAACCTCCCCCCTTTTCCACCCCCCACAATGAAAATCACAAATTTTTTTTCTAAATCAAACCTTCCCCCATCACGATTTTTCTTTAAAATAACCTAGACACAATGTTAGCTGTTAATGAAAACGGAAGAATTTGATTAAAACCGAGTTATTTTGAAAATCGAGAATTTTTATTTAAATTATATTCGGGATCCCATTGTGACGTCATTGTGACATTGAACGCTGCTGACGGGCAGGGCAAGTGGAAAAGTGGTTTGAAAAATGTTTTTTGTAAAATTTAAAATGTCAATAATTTGTAAACTATAACATAAATCCGAACAAAACCTGTTTCATTTACATCCCAGGACAATGGTGAGTCAGATGGGCCACAAATTGTAGCACTATTGTGTACCGTTTTGGCGGGATTTTGGGATATCACATTCATGCACCCACCCATACGAACAAACAAGATGAGGGTTTTAGTAATATATAGATGTCCTTTAAAATGACAAACTTATAATAATCAACTTTTTTTTTCAAAACATCAGTGCAAAAGGTACCCTATTATCAAGGGAGAAGACCACCGAAGGGGAAAATTATTTCTGAGAGGAAGTTGTCAGTGACAATGTCTTATTCCTATCTATAGTTCATGGGAAGGACAAATATCTTAAATTCACATGAAAAAGGAGGTGCACATAAAAGCTAAGGATTGATAGCATCTGGTGAGCAGAAGGATCTGACCCCACACAAACCCACACATAAACTCAGTGTGCTCATGGCCTCCAGTTAATCCCAGTGAAGGGCCAATTAAAGGAATCAAATCCCACAGGGATTTGTATGAAAAGCGTACAATGTGCTTTGGTTACTCGAGTGAGACTGCTGACTCAAAGAGAAAACAAAACAATCAATTAATGTTTCATTCTTGAAATACAGCTTATATTACAAGGATAGGCAAACAGAGGTAGATGATTTGGAAAGGGCATTGAAATATGTGATGATGAATGTTTCTGAAAAATTGTACAAAGAAGCAACACAAGAAATGAAAATAATTTTTTTGTGGCCTTTAATAAATAATGGCATTTGCCAAGCACCCAGGGGCTTAACAGCTTTGTTGAAGTGAAAAAATAAAGCATTCTCTGCTTTCCAATATCAGTGCAAATAATGCTTTCACTACTGATTTTCATTGTTTATCTGCATTCCTGTTGTATCTGATCTCATGAGACCTATTTATATCCTAGTACTGAACAACTTGGCAATATCAAAGGCTTGTTTTCTTGCTTTCCAGGACTAATTTCCTCTGATTTGGTTCATGGTGAGTAAAGCATAAGTGCAGACCAGTTAATAAAATACACAACTTCATCAGTGGCCGGCAACTTTGCCTCCTCTTGAAGAACTGAGATTTGTTCTTCATTTAAGATTAGCTCATTGTCAATACTATCGACATTGCCTTAAGATAGATGTAGTAAATATCTTAAATAGGAAATAAACAGTTTATTATTGATCAGACAACTTGGGTTCTGGTAAAATGTTAAGAGAATTATTTCTAATTTATTATAGTTATTTACAATACAATACTCTACAATAATACTTTATTAGCCAAGTATGTTTTGCAACATATGAGGAATTTAATTTGCCAAGTCAGTCATAGTATAGAGATCCTGGTAGCAGAACGAGCAGCTTTTCTGAGGGTGAGACATCAGGAGGCTATTGGGCGGCTGATCCTGACATCAATAACATTATAAGATCAGTGCAAATTCCCGATGATATGGATATGGAGGGGATTCCCCATATGCAATTCCTTAGTAGGAAGCTGCCTACTCTGCCTTTAGAATTAGATCCCGCAGTCGGTGCATATTATTTCCGGGCCACAGACGTCCACATTTCAATGTAACCTGGTTCGATGGCAGTTAAATCCTGCCAGAGACCATACTAAGAATCCAGAAATGGGAAGTAACTTCGAAGGAAGATAAGGAGGAGGAGGAATTTAAAGTGTGGATAGACATGCCATCCCGAGAGCCGACTTTCCCTCGTTTCGGTTGGAGAGGGTATAAAGCTGTTAGACCTGATCAATGTTATAACTGTGGGGAATCAGGGCATTGGTGCCGATCTTGCCATGTGAGGGAATACAGAGAAGGAAGTGGGCAAAGAAGAGGGCCATGGGGTCTAAGAGGCCAATGGATCCCTGGAGGTTACAGAAACACTTGGGACCCTGACGGTAGAGGAAGAGGACACTGGCCAGAAGATCAGGGAGCAGGGACATTCCGGCAGCCAAATCCATTCTGATAGCCCTGATCTGCCAGCTAATACAAAGTATGAAATCTGAGGGCATCCTCACGTGGCCCAAAAATAATAATAAATGATAAGAACAAGAAAGAACACCATCCCTTCCGAATCCCAGGAAGAGAGTCACAAATAATCTAATTGGGCTCGAGAAACCTCACTAAAAGGAAGGACTACGAAAAGTGAAAAATAGTAACTGGTGTCAATGAGAATAAGAACTAAAGGAAACTAAACTGGCACTAGGGAGAGAAGAAACAAATTTATTGTGCAGGAGGTACGGGAGTAGGAAAATTAGCTATTGTACTAACTTGTTACTAACTTGTTGTGCCTGCAGGACAGTATAATCTACAGCATACTACTATCTGGGGAGTGAGGTAAAGAGTATGTGGACCCTTGAGAACAGGGTGAAGACACAGCTCAGGTAAGGTAGTTCCCCAGAAACAAAGACCAACAACTAGGAAGAAATGATATTGTCCTGTCCCTCTAAGATACATCTGGGAAGGCCAACAGAGAGCGAAGGCTGCTCCTCAGTATCCCTACTCCTTTGAAACTAACATCAAGGAAGAAGAAGATATCTACCCTAGTGCCCAACTTTAACATCATCTAGCTGTTGACACCAGTGAAGAGAATAAAAAATAACACTACCCAACCTTTGCCCCAATAGCCTATGATAACTATTGGGGCAAGTTCTAATTTGAAGAATTGAATTTGAATTTGAAAATAGGCACTCCTCTGTGGTTTGGGGCAAAACACCTACTTTGCGCCTAAATTATCGTTACTAGAAATAAATTGATGAAATTTTGAATTTGATCTCTAAATTATATGGTAATAAATTGGAGGGACTTTAAAGTTTGAGATTTGGAATGGACATGAAATTTGGCTTAGGATTAAGTTTGATTATTAATTGGGTATTGTTATTGTCTCGTCCCCAGACATGCAGCCAAAGATGGGAAGGGTTATTCAGAGAACATCAGGGAAGGATGGAACTTGGGAAGATCTGGTAACATGGACGAATTATTCAGGGAACATGAGAGTTGGAATTGGAGATAGTAAAAAAGAGGAACTGTGAACAGCAAGACTTCCCTTTAAGAGACCAAAGTTAGCATACTAGAAAGTTACATAGAGGTAAAAGGAAATTAGTTACGAGAGAAGCACTACTGACTGAGAGACGAGCCAACATACTAAGGAAGAAGTACTGGAGACGTCTATTGAATTAGAAGGAGAAATGAGGAAATGGGTGTTGAGGTATCAGAGTTGATGTATTTGACCGGTGGATCTAAATTGTTTAACCCTTGATAGTAAAGCGGCTTCTATTATCAAGGTGTAAAGATATTGTCCCTAGATTCGGCATTCTTAATTGTCTTTATGATAAAATTGACAGCATATGGAAAATGATTGATTAAATTTGAACAGCTGGGAATTCCACAGGAATTGGAATAGAATTGTGTTATCGACCACAAAGCTGTGAAATGAGAAGAGTGAGATGGACCCTGAAATTTAAAATATTAAATTGAAGGCTGAGACTGAATTTGGTTAATTTCAAACATTCTTCCTGGTTTGCTTTAAATAAGAGTCACACCTGTAGGGAAATCTGGACTGAACCCGACTGAAATTTATATGAGAAACCATCATCAGATATACATTAAGGAACATCATGTAAATATGGAGAGGGCTGATTAGTGTTGATCCTAGGATAGTAAAAAGTATATTATAGAACAGAATAGTAATAGGAATACAGTGATAGAATAGAATATAATCGAGATAGTTAAAGTGAAATTGAAAAGGGATAGTACAGAACAGAATTACAGTGGAATGTATGGGAAAGCATTAGTACATGAATGGCAACTTGTTTTGTCCCAGATTTTTCAGAAATTAGAGGTTATAGGTTTGACTATGGAAAGGGATGGAAGAATGGGCAACAACACGAATGGAGGGAATTCGCGGCTACGAAAACTTGGGAGGTGAACTCATCAGATGGAAATTATGAACCTCCGCCCACAAAAACTCAGGATGCTTGATTCTGGGAGGAAAAATAATCATCTTGTTGTTGTTTATATATGGAAAATGTAATAGTCACACATACGTATATCTGGTTATCTGATTATCTGATTATTTGGTTAACATAAATTATGGTTTATCATATATGATAAAAGGATGGAATGTTAATTCTGGTCAAATACGAGATGCCAGGACACTAAAATTGAGTAAAGGCTTCTGGGCCATTTGGTCAATTTAAATGTGCCTTCTGCAGAAATGGGACAGGCTGCAGAATGGTGCTACCTTGTCTGGAGCCTAGATAAGAGTTGCAGGGAAAGAATGGGACATCTGCAGATTCTTACAATTATGTGTAAATTGCATGAAACAGATTAGGTGAATGCAAACCAGACATACAAATTGTAAATATTGTTGCAAAGCTTTACTTTGCTAGATGTTGATTGGGTTAAGTGTTGAGGTTCGGGGACCTATAAAAGGTAGCTCCCACAAGGTCCTGTGTCGATCTTCTGGGAGAATGCTTGTTACTGCGTGACCTTTTGTAGTGTCTCTGCTTGCACAAGGCTAACAGGGCTTGGACAAGTGGATACGAGGATCAAACCTGCGGTGGTTAGGTATAGTAGAGGGAAACTGTTATTGTGTGTATCCAAAATAAAGTTTAGATGCACAAGTGCTTGACTCAGTATATTATTGACTGAAACTAAACTGGGGGAAACTTAGAATGCACTTTTTACAGTAGAGTGAGGGAGTTTTGCTCTTAAATTATGGGTTAGGTCTTGGATTTGGGCTCAACCAGGTCTGGAAGAAGACAGTTTTCTCTTTTTTTAAACGTAAATTCCTGAATTAGAAAAAAAAAGCTTCATTGTCTTTATTTAAATTCAGCCAGTGTTTGCAGTAAGACAGATGAGTTGACAGCACAGACCACAGCATATGAGTGAGATCTAATAGCTATCTTGCAGACATGGTTGCAGGGTGATGAGGACTTGCTACTCAATATTCCAGGTTATAGTAAACAACAGGCCAAAAGAGAAAAGTAGCAGAGAAGCCTTGTTAATCAAGGAAGGCATTAGAAAGGTGGTGAGTCATGATGTAGAGGCAGTGCACAGCAATGCAGAATCAGTTTGAAAATATCAACAGCAGGAGTTGAAATCATAAATATTAAAGGAAAGGGAACATGGGTGGCAGTAGTCTATTGGTCACCAAAATGGAGAAATACCTAGGGTGTGCTTAAAGCAAACTGGAATTATCATGGAAGATAATTTATTCGTTATAAAGAGGCACAATCTGTGGTTAACAAAAGAGTTATGGATGATGTTAAATTGAAAAGTAGGTCTTACAAAATGGCAAGAACAGGTTGGAGGCTGAAGGAGTGGGAAGCGTTTAGCATCCAGCAATAAAAAACTAAAATGTTTATAAGCTGGATGAAATTTGATTTTGAGGGAAAACGTGTTATCAAAACAAACTGTAAGAGTTGATATTGATATATGAATAGGAAGATGCCATCTGAGATAGGTAGGCATGGGACCTCGAGAGAATGAGGCTGTTAAAGTAGTAGCATAGCACAAAGAAATGGTGGATAGTTAAGGGCCTGTCCCACTGCGGTGACCTAATTGGTGAGTTTAGAAGCATTTGCCCTCGACTAATACTTGCAGCATGGTCGACAAGAGGTCCTAGGATGCATTTGTAAAGCCCCTGTCCCACTTAGGAGACCTAAACAGCAACCTCTGGTCACCTTGCCCACCACCCAAAAAAAAATCAAGGTCGAGGTGTATTGCAACATCCTACCACCTCCCACGCATCTGAAGAAAGCCGACTTCGACTAGACCTGCGACTAAAAAGTTATTGATTTTTAAAATGGCAACCTATTTTTAGTCGAGGCCAGTTTTAATCATGATGAAAAAATAGCAACAACCTAGATGAGGCCTCGGCCACGCTAAAACCACTTTCGACCATTAGGGTGAATGACCAAAACCTCCGGTGACCTCATGGAAACCTTGGGTGGCGGTCAACAGAGGTTGATGTTTAGGTCTCCTAAGTGGGACAGGGGCTTAACTCTCCTTCATGCTCGAGAGTAGCCCCCGTGTACACTAGGCCTCAGCTTGGTCGTGGCGTATTTTTCAACATGCTGAAAAATGCACGCGAGTAAAAAAAGGTCACCATGGTAAAAATCTGTATATTTTTTACTCGTAGCTTTAGTCCAAGTAGGTCGTAGTAGGTCGGCATGTTATTCGTAGGTAATTGAGGGTAGTCGAAGGTAATCGAAGGTCGTCGAAGGTAGTCATAGATAGTCTTCAACATAGTCAAAGGGAGGTCAAAGGAGATCGAAAGAGGTCATCTTCACTCTCCACTATTCGGTCCAATTTTCCCGAAGCTAGTCGAAGGTAGTCGAAGCTAGTCTTCAACATACTCAAAAGACGTCGAAGGAGGTCTTCTACATAGTCGAAGGAGGTCTTCAACATGACACTTTTTCAAACTCTCCTAAACTCGCCAATTTGGTTGCCACAGTGGGATAGGCCCTTTAATTTTTTGCATCAGTCTTCACATGGAGATACTGCAAATATGCCTTGAATAGCAGGGAGGAACATGTTAAACTCCCAAGCACAGGGAGTAAAGTAAAGGATAAATTCACAGGTTTAAAGGTAGACAAATTGCTGTAAATCAATTGTTGGCACCTAAAGGTTTTAAAGGAAATGGCTGCAGAGATAGTGGACGAATGGCTGAATTTTTTTAAACACGCCGAAATCTCGAAGGGCTCCACAAGATTGTTAAACAACTAACAACAAACAGAGGAGAAAGACAAAAGGCAGGTAACTAACTACAGGGCAATTTAAGAAACATCTATTGTTGGCAAGATGCTGAAGTCAATAATGAAAGAGGAAGCTAAGGGCCTGTCCCACTTACGTGTCCTTGGCACGCAAATTACGTGACCTCGTGGTCGCGTTGAGGCGCACGGGCATCGTGTGGCCGTGCGGGGCCGGTCCCACTTAGAAGTGCGGAGGGGTATGTAGTTGTGCGGGACATCGTGTGGGGGTCCGAAATTTTTGTAGTGAACAAAATCTTTGTGCGCCAATGGCCTGTCGCGGAACTGACGGCCAAAGTGGGACAGGCATAAGACACTGGCTCGATGCAACATCTCACCTTCAACAGCAGCAGAAGCAGGCAAACGATCACCAAACTCAGCCTGGGGCTCACGGCCGTTGCGATCCGGATCCTCCCCCACTTCTACTCCCAGAGCCGGGCCAAGAAAATTGAAGATGCTGGAGTAACTCAGTGGGACCGGCAGCATCTCTGGAGAGAAGCAATGGGTGACATTTTGGGTCAAAACCCTTCTTTTCAGACTGAAGAAGAGTCTCGACATGAAACATCACCCATTGCTTCTCACTGGAGATGCTGCCGGTCCCGCTTAGTTACTCCAGCTTTGTGTCCATCTTCAAATGACGTCACGTGCACCAGATGGCTGTGCAGTCAAATGAAGTCGCGCCCGACCTTCGCGGGACCGTCGGCCCTCAACACGGCCACGAGGTCGCGTAATTTGCGTGCCAAGGACACGTAAGTGGGACAGGCCCTTAACTACTCATTTAGGAAAGCCAAACATAAATTAATACGATTTATGAAAAGTCAATCTTGTCACGCATACTTTACTAAAATTCTTTGAGGATGTGACTGAGAAAGTTGATTGATGGGGATTTGTAGATGGACTGCATTTAGATTTCCAAATGGCACTTGACAAAGTGCCACATCAGAAGCTAATGCAAAAGTTAAGATCCCAAAGCATGGGAGAGGTAGATTAGCATGGATTGAAAACTAGTCGTCACAGGTAAAACAAAGTGCAGGAATACATTTTAAGACTGGGAGGATGTAATGATGGAGCACCTTAAAGGTCAGTGCCTACCCAATTGTCTACTTTTTGCATCATTAATCTGGAGAAGGCAACATAATGTAATGTTTCCAAGTAATTTTGCCAAAGAAAGGTATGGCAGCCTTATTGACTACCTGTGATTTTTGGTGGACTGTGTGGGGTGGGAGGAGCCATTGCTCCCTCCGTGCAGCAGGCGGCGCTGCACAGGACAAAGGGAGATGTTTTGTATATAGTTTTTTTCCTGTCTGTAGTGTGAGTGTGTAGCAATTGTGAGTTGTCTTGCTGCCAGCATTGAGTAAAGCATTAAATGCTTCTGTTGTAAATTGAAGACTCTCAAGTTTTGTGCAGACCTAGAAAAAGAACACGAAACTACCATCAGTGGCCCTGCCATCTAATATCTTGAAATGTTTACAGTAATTGGTAATAGTGTACAGCTTTCCAGATGGCCTTGATCGATTGCAATTCACCTGCCATTCCAACAGTTCCATGACAGAGGCCACTTTGGGACATATGAATAACAAGGACACCGATTTCAGACTCCTATTTATTGACAACAGGTTTGCTTTCCACACCATAATGTGAAGCAAACTCATCTCCAAACTCCTGGATGTAGGACTCAGCAACCCCCCATCTGCAACTGGATACTCGATTTTCTGACCCATAGCCTGCAATCAATAAATGTCAGTGATAAAACATCCTCAACACCAGTGCCTTAGGAGGATGTGTCTCAGCCCCTTCCTATATTCCCCGTATATTGACGACTCTCTGGCAAAATGTTACTCCAAATCCATTTACTGATTGAGACCCAAGAATCTTAAGGGAGGTATGAAAGTTGAAGTGAGTTAAGTAGTCAGTAAGGTACAGGTGATCACTCTCCAAAAGCACTCTGGCAGACTTTAGCTGTCTCTGCTTCTGCAATAGGATGCTAAAAAAGCTGAAAAAAAATGCACTTGCCAATTCTGGACTTGCTAATTATTGACTTACTAATTTCACAGTTTCTAAATATTGTCCTGTTCACCTGTTGATGACAGTGTATTCATTTTCATTTTAAAGAGGTAGCAGCATCTATATCTATATCGGTACAGATAAAGTGTAATAATTTATTTGAGGCTGCAAATGCTATTTAAAGAATATATGTTATATGTGTCCAACATTGTGAATTTGATGTGTTGGAGTGAAATTGGGTGGCAACTGTCACAATAAGGAAGGGACTTGACCTGAAACGTGAGTCTGAAGATGGGTCTCGACCTGAAACATCACCCATTCCTTCTCTCCAGAGATGCTGCCTGTCTCGCTCAGTTACTTCAGCTTTTTTGTCTATCTTCACAATATACCATGATGCTTTGAATTGAAATTAGTTTATGTAAAACTACACAGTACAATCTAAGTATAATTTCATAACATAACAGAACTTATTAAAATGTATCTTTATGAAGTAAATGAGAATACTGATCTACTATCTGAGAACTGACCATTATTATGTGCAGGTAGACAAAAATGCTGGAGAAACTCAATGGGTGAGGCAGCATCTATGGAGTGAAGAAATAGGTGACGTTTCGGGTCAAGACGGGTTAAGAAGGGTCTCGACCCGAAATGTCACCTATTCCTTCGCTCCATAGATGCTGCCTCACCCGCTGAGTTTCTCCAGCGTTTTTGTCTTCCTTCGATTTTTCCAGCATCTGCAGGTCTTTCTTAAACATAATTATGTGCAGAGTATGACTTCAACAAAACAACATTTGATGAATGTGAAATTACTATAAAAGACAACAAAAGGCACTAGACTGTTAAAGCATTCAATTACACCGCAATATTTATATTTGGCTCAATTAAATCATACAGCTTCACTGAAATACATTGAGACTTTCAGCAGGAGGCAAGAGAGCTGCAGTCGAGTGTGGTGCCATGACTTACTTTTGCACGACTTCCTGTCATTTCCTAAGCTGTAGCCAGTCCTGCATCGACATGTCTTTGCTTTGTGGCTGCTGCTGAGCAGGCAGATGTCAGAGCATCCTCCAGGTTTGCCGACCACATCCAGTTCGCAAGCATGACTTCTAACTGAGAAAATCAATAAGAGATGCATTTTAAATAAGTGGCTGGAAAATCAATGATTTACGTTGGAATGGTAATAATTTCTACCTGATGCACTCAAGTAGTAACCACAACAGTTGCTTCCTTCATAACTTGATGATTATTACAACTAAACTTAATTACAACTTAAACGCACGCAGCATTTCTACCCAGACAAAGAAATTAATGCCACAAATTGAATAATTTTTTAAAGCCAATGCAGAAACATGGCATCTGGGTGACCAAATTTGGAACTGAATTTTCAAGAATTTTCAACATTGAATAAGAATAAGGATATACCTTTGGCTAGTTCTGTAAATGTATCTCAATAAATATTCCCGAGGGACAAGATCAGTACAGACGTGAGAAATTGTTTCAGATCAGCACACCACAATGTATAAATTAGAGTTAAAAGAATTAGAGTTAGGTAAAAAGAAATTCCTGGGGATATTTGCATCATCATTAGGCACAATGGAGCTACCATAAGACAGGAAGATGGCTAATGTTGTACATTTATGTAAGAAGACTGTAAGGACAAGTCAGGGCAATTGGCTGGAGAGTCTGACATTAGTTAATGTTGGGAATTCTGAGGGACAGGAACTGTCTGCATTTGGATAGGCAAGGCTATTATGGATTGCACCATTTTATGCATGGGAAATCATATGTCGTAAATTTGACAGAGTGTCTTTGAGACATTTCCAAGAGGACTGACAAGGTCCAGGAGGTGGACATTTTCTATATTGACTTCAGTAAGTCATTTGACAAGATGCTACTTTGGAGGATAGT